>CM077303.1:155339342-156539342 GCA_039655065.1 Glossophaga mutica | reverse complement strand
CCGATGACATATTTCACAGATATAGAACAAACTCTTCAAAAATTTATATGGAACAATAAACAACCCAGAATAGTGGCAGCAATCTTGAGAAAGAAGAGCAAAGCAGGAGGGATCACAATACCTGATACCAAAATGTATTACAAGGCCACTGTAATCAAAACAGCCTGGTACTGGCATAAAAACAGGCACGTGGACCAGTGGAATAGAACAGAGAGCCCAGAAATAAACCCTAGTCTCTATAGTCAATTAATATTCGACAAAGGGGACAGCAACATAAAATGGAGTAAAAATAGCCTCTTCAACAAGTGATGTTGGGAGAACTGGACAGCTTCGTGCATGAAAAGGCAATTTTTAAAAATGCACTAATATGTAGAAATTAAACAACACACTCCCCATTAGCCAGTTATTAAATGAGAAATCACAAGAGAAATTAGTAGGTGTTTTAAGATAAATGAAAATCAAAGCACAACATACCAAAATTATTAGGTGCATCTTAAACCAGTCTTCAGATAAAAGTTTATAGCTGTGAACTCGTTAGTAAAAAAGAAGGTGCAGCCACTGTGGAAAGCAGTATGGAATTTCCTCAGAAAACTAAAAATAGAACTGCTTTTTGATCCCACAATTCAACTGCTAGGGTTATACCCTAAGAATCCTAAAACACCAATTCAAAAGAACCTATGCACTCCCATGTTCTTAGCAGCACAATTTAAATAGCCAATTTTTGGAAGCAACCTAAGTGCCCATCAGTAAATGAATGGATCAAAAAACTGTGGTACATTTACACAATGGGATTTTATGCAGCAAAAAGAAAGGAGCTCCTACCCTTTGCAACAGCATGGATGGATCTGCACAGCATTATGTTAAGTGAAATAAGACAGGCGGTGAAAGACAAATACCATACGATCTCACCTATATGTGGAACCTAATCAACAAAACAAACAAGCAAGCAAAATAGAATCAGAGACATTGAAATAAAAACAAACTGACAGTAACCAGAGGGGAGTGGGGAGGGAATAATGGGGGAAAAGGGTAAGGGTTGTCAAGGAACATGTATAAAGGAACCATGGACAAAGCCAAAGGGGGATAGGATTGAGGGTGGGAGGTGGGGATGGGTAGGCTGTGAGGAAGTGGTAGGGGGAAAATGGAGACAATTGTACTTGAACAACAATAAAAAAAAGTTTACCAAAAAAAAAAGACAAAACCAATAAAATAAATTAGATAAAACCAACAACACTGAACCCCCCAAAAGTTCTTACCTTATTAACTTTTCCCTCCATCTTAAGAAATTTAAAAAAAGAAAACAGAAGGAAAGGAATAATAAATATTAGAAGAAAAATAAATGATAAAAAAATGATAGAGAAAAATCAATAAACCAAAAAAGTAAAATGGTTGTTCTTTTACTGATAATGAACAGACTGACAACTGTCTGAGGGGAGGGTTCAGTGAAAAATGTGAAGGGATTAAGCAAAAAGAAAAAGAAAAACAGACAATAGTATGTTGATTACCAGCAAAAAATGGGAGTGGGGAGAGTTAGAAGAGGGTAGACGGGAGATAAATGGAGATGAAAGAAAACATGACTTGGCATGGTGAACACACAAAACAATATACAGATGATATATATGTTATAGAATTGTACACATGAAACCTATATAATTTATTAACTAATGCCATCCCAATAAATTCAATAAAAAAGAAAAACAAAAGAAAAATTCAATGAAACAAAAGTTAAAGCCTTAGGATTCACCAAGACAAGAGAGAGTAATCAAATTATTAAGATCAGGAATGAAAGAAGAGAGTCACTACTAAACTTAAAGGAATAACGAAAAGGAATTATAAGAGACTACTATAAATAGTTGTACTCAGATGACCCAGATTAAGTGGAAAAATTACCAGTAAAATACAAGTTACTGACTCACGAAGATAACAGCAATCTAATAGACCTATAGCAAAAAAATAAAATAACAATCTAAAAAGTTCCCACAAAAAAGCTCAAGCCCAGATGGCTTTAATAATGAAATTTGATAACATTTAAAGAATATTTAACACCAATACTATACACACTCTTTGCGAAAATGGAAGTGAAGGAAAGACTGACTCACTAAGTCTACAATCCAGTGTTATTGTGATGCCAAACAAAAGACCTCACAAGAAAAAAACAAACAAACTAGAAACCTATATCACTTATAAATAGAGAGAGGGAAATGCTTAAAAAATACTATATACATTATCTGAAAACATGAAAAAATAAGAATTGTACATTATGAACAAATGTGTTGTAGGAATTCAAGGTTAGGTAACACCCATAATTCAGCCAATATAGGTCATGTTACTATTATATAAGACAAAACTGCATGATCTTCTCAATAGATGTAGAAAAGTACTTGAAAAACGTTCAACAGTGTTGTACTGGAGGGTCTAAACATTGCAAGGAGTAAGAAAAGGGAACAAAATCCAGACTGAAAAGAAAGAATAAAACTATCTCTATTTGAAGATAGCATGATTTTGTATATAGGGAATCATAAGGTATCTACTAAAACCATTTTTATAATAGGAAATTATTTCAGCAAGGTTGTAGGATATAAGATCACTATACAAAGATCAATGCCTTTTCTATACACTCTCATACTTACAATGAACAATCTGCAAATGAAATAAACAATGGCATTTACAGTAGTATCAAAATGAACAGCATACTTATAAATGTGCTTTAATAAAGAAAGTTCAAGACTTATATACTGAGAACTATAATATTAAAACAAAAAGACATTTTTGTTAGCAAGTCAGAAAACTTATTGTTAAAGTAACAACACACTCAAAATTGATCAACAGGTTTAATGCAACCCCTCTCAAAATCCCAGTTGACTCTAATACATATATTGGTTAGTTCTTTGCATCATTCATATGGAAATACAAAGGACCCCGGATGGTTAAAACAATCTTGAAAAAGAACAAAATTGAGTCTTACATCCAGTTCCTTATTTCACAAGCTGCTATAAAGCTACAGTAATCAATACAGCGTGGTTTTAACAGAACTCCGGACTTATAAATCAAGAGAATATAATTAAGAGTTCAGAAATAAACTAATTATGTTGTAGTCAACAGAATTTCTCAATGATGCTGAACAATTCAATGGGGGAAACAATAGTCTTTTATTTAGAAAGGTCCCCTTTGAATATCCTGATGTTTCAGTCTGGGCCAGTTCCCTTTGACCTTTTACAGAGCCCTGAGATCCCTCCTTGAAGGAAACAGAATTTTTTTTTTTTTTTTTTTTTTTTGCTAGTTCCCAGAAATCAGGGATCAATTTCTTGATTGCAGTGAAGGTGAAAATTCTTAAGGACTAATCCTTGGTGTGAGTCTTCACACTGGCAGAGGCCCAGGCAAGTGGGCCAGGTCTTCTTTATACTGTTCTTTGGGTGTTTCTAGGAATAAGCAGTGGAAGTTGAACAGGGGAGATTTTTCTTTTCTCTCTCTCTCTTTTTAGAGAGGAAACACTTTTCTTCCGTGTGTCCTGAGTTGGGTCTTTAAGGCAGCACAGTGCCAACTGCTATTTTTTTTTAATATATTTTATTGATTATGCTATTACAGTTGTCCCATTTCTCCCCCATCATTCCCCCCACCCTGCACACCCTCTCCCACCCACATTCCCCACTTTAGTTCATGTCCATGTGTCATAAGTTCTTTAGCTTCTACATTTCCCACACTATTCTTGCCCTCCCCCTGTCTATTTTCTACCCACTATCTATGCTACTCATTCTCTGTACCTTTTCCCCCTCTCTCCTCCTCCCACGCCCCTGTTGCTAACCCTCCATATGATCTCCATTTCTGTGGTTCTGTTTCTGTTCTAGATGTTTGCTTAGTTTGCTTTTTGTTTTAGGTGTGGTTCTTAATAGCTGTGAGTTTGCTGTCTTTTCATTGTCATATTTTTGATCTTCTTTTTCTTAGATAAGTCCCTTTAACATTTCATATAATAAGAGCTTGGTGATGATGAACTCCTTGAACTTGACCTTATCTGAGAAGCGCTTTATCTGTCCTTCCATTCTAAATGACAGCTTTGCTGGGTAGAGCAGTTTTGGATGTAGGTTCCTGCTTTTCAAGATTTCCAATATTTCTTTCCAGCCCCTTCTTGCCTGGAAGGTCTCTTTTGAGAAATCAGCTGACAGTCTGATGGGAACTCCTTTGTAGGTAACTGTCCCATTATCCCTTGCTGCTTCTAGAATTCTCTCCTTCATTTTAATCTTGGCTGATGTAATTACGATGTGCCTTGATGTGTTCCTCCTTGGGCCCAACTTCTTTGGGACTCTCTGAGCTTCCTGGACGTCCTGGTAGTCTATTTCCTTTGCCATATTGGGGAAGTTCTCCTTTATTATTTGTTCAAATAAGTTTTCTACTTGTTGCTCTTCCTCTTCCCCTTCTGGGACTCCTATCATTCGGATGTTGGGATGTTTAACAATGTCCCAGAGGTTCCTAAGCCTCTCCTCATTTTTTTGAATTCTTGTTTCTTCCTCGTTTTCTGTTTGGTTGTTAATTTCTTCCTTCTGGTCCACTCCATTGATTTGAGTCCCAGTATTCCTTCCATCTCTATCGGTTCACCATGCATCTTCCTTCATTTCATGTATTGTAGCCTGCATTTTTTCATCTAATTCATGAGCAAAATCAACCAATTCTGTGAGCATTTTGATGACCAGTGCTTTGAACTGTGCATGTGATAGGGTGGCTATCTCTTCGTTGCTTAGAGGAATTGACTCTGGGGTTTTCATTTGTTCTCTGGTTTGAGCCATTTTTGGTGGGGTTTTTTGTTTTGTTTTGTTTTGGTTTTAGTCTGGTCGCGGCTATTACGTATGAGGGGTGGAGCCTTAGGTGTTCCTCAGGGCGGGGTAGCCCAGTCGCTGGGTTGTGACGCTATAGGTGGGGCGGGGTCCTAGAGGGAATAATGGTGCCTGTTCCGCTCTCTCCTGGATTCAGTCCCTTCCGCCACTTCCCCTCTGCCTGGACCGTCTGCGCGCACAAATGTGGGACCACCCGGTCAGCCAGCTGCCTTGTGTGGCCTCACTGGGTCTGCACAGTTGTCCCCCTGTGCCTGGGGTCCGCCAGCCACCGCCTGTGCACCTGGGAACTGCCAGCCACTGCTACTTGCGTTCCTGGGTCCGCACCTCCACTTTTTCCTGCCTCGACTCCGCCCCTCTTACCGGTCTGGACGAATGGTTATTGGACTTCCGTACAGTTCAATTTTCTATCAGTTCCGGTTGTTTTCTTGTTTCTAAATATTTGTTGTCCTTAATTTTGGTTGTGAGAGGAGGCACAGTGTGTCCACCTACGCCTCCATCTTGGCCGGAAGTCCCTCCAACTGCTATTTTTTTAATAAACTGAAATCACTCTGCAATATCTTCTTCTGCAACACTGGAGAATTTTGTTCTTTTAAAAATACTAATGCAGATGTATATATGCATTTTTAGTCCTTTGTTTAAGAGACAACCTTTATTAGGTCTTCATCTCCATCCTCAATCCTGTTAGAGATGCTGTGTTTGCTGTTAGATGGGTTCAAAATTAAACCTGGTAGTGTGGGGTAATAAAAGTCTTTTAAAAAAACAATACAAAGCAGGATAAACAATAATCTTTTCAATAAATGGTCCTGAAATAACAGGTTTTTCACAAGTATATAAATAAATTTGAACCAATACTTCACATCATATTCAAAAATTTAATAAAAATGTGTTATAGACTCTAATATAAGAGCTGAAACTATGCAATTCTTAGAAGAAAATAAAAGTAAATATTTATGAACTGGAATTAAGCAATAGCTTCTGCTTCAAATGACATCATCCAAAAAGAAGAACAGCAACCACAGAATTGGACAAAATATTTGCAAATATTCACAAATCATATATATATATATATATGATACATATAAAGAAATTTTTATCTAAAATTTAAAAAAAATATTTCAACTCAATTAAATGACAAATGACCCAATTAAAATAGGCAAAGATTTATATAGCTATTTTTCAAAAAATATTTACAAGAGATGATGTTCAACATCAGTAGTCATTAGCAGAATGTAAGTTAGATCCACCATGAGACACCACCTCATATCCATTAACACAGATAAAATTTAAAAGCACAAAAGTGAACATGAAAATCAAATAACGTGTTGTCAAGTATTTGGAGAACATGAAACCTTCTTATAGCAGTTGAATTGGTAAATGGTACAACCACTTTGGAAAACAGTTTGTCAATCCCCGAAATGTTAAACATAGAATTACTATTTGACTCATTCATTTCCCTTGCAAATATATATCCAAGAGAACTGAAAACATATGTCACACAGAAACTTCTGCATGAATGTGCACAGCAACATTATTCACAATAGGCAAAAAATGAAATGGACTCAAATATCCATCCACTGATGAACAGAATGTCATTTGACCTTGGAAAGGAATGAAGTACAGATACATGCTACAGCATAGATAAGGCTTGAAAATATTATGTTAAATGAAAGAAACATGACACAAAAGGCCACATATTTTATGGTTCAATTTATATGAAATGTCCAGAGTGGTTAATTCATGGAGACCATTAAGTAGATTACTGGTTTCCTGTGCTAGGGGAAAGAGGAAGTGACTATTAATATGTATGAGTCTTCTTTCCAGGGTGATAAAAGTTTTCCAAAATTAAATAATGCTGATGGCCACATATCTCTGTGAATATACTGAAACTACTAAATTTTTTATTTTATAGAATGAATGTTATGGTATGTGCATTATATCTCAATAAAGCTTATTTTTAAATAGAAAAAGTTAATGAAGATGGACACTGATAAGATTTTTGTATTAAGTACACCTTAAAGGGATACATCCACCTGTATAACACACAGTGTGATACAGAATGTGGGTGCACAAGATCCCTGAAAATTTTTCTTTAGCTAAAGAATTATTTACTGACACTAAATATTTTATTTTATTTCTTGAAATATCAGGGAAACAAGATAGGATGTAGGTCAAAATTTTAAAATTTTTTTAGAAATTTTTATTTTTCTCCTGAATTTTAACAGAACACGTGGAATCAGGACAGCAGCTTTATTTTTCTAAAAGAGTTTGCTAAAATGTCTGGCGGGCATGTTGTAGGAAGGAGTTGAACAACTGGGGATCATCTGGCATTCATTCCTCGAATTGTTTGAGCAGAATTCTGCTAAATACTGGTGACTAGGCACCAAATGAAAGATGAACTATACCTTCAAAACTCTCAAAGTATAGTCAGAAAGAAGATAAACCTATATATGAATAGTTACAAAATGGTCCTCTAAGTTTTATACTGAGGACATCTCCTTGGGTCAGTTGATACACAACTTTCTTTATAGCTAGACTGGAATTTGTGCTAATATTTTATAGGTTTCAAGTTAAATGTGGAGAATTTCAGGGCTAAGTGTGTCTCAATTCTATTTCCAGGAGGTAATGATAAAGGAGGAATAGAAGCAAAATACACTTTGAGTACTGGAAATATGCATGCATCCCCGACAACTGCAAGTGAAGAAAAATATTAGTATTTACTGATGTGAACTTCTCAATCTGCGTAGAGTCCAAGAGCCATTAAAGAATTTGGGGCCATCAGAATCCCTACATATGAGTAAATCTTCCAAACCTCTTAAATGATTAAAAAATGTGTGGCTATACAGATACCCATTTAACTCAATAGTCATTAAACAGCTATGTGGAACATGCTGTGAGGCAAAGATGAACAAACCTTTCCCTTTGGAAGTTACCAGAACCATCTAACACGTTGCAACAAAGGACTAATTACCATACTGCATTTTTTTTTCAGCAGAGAAGATTCCTTCTCAGTTTTTAGAAAATACTCTTTATTACTGAATTTTTCATTCATTTTCAAAGTTCAATTAATAGATATTTAAATTAATAGATAGCCAAATTTATAGATAACCAAATACCAACATCTTAGCAATCTGTTCATTCATTCAAAACAGGTATCTGACAGCATATTAGTGACAGTGCCAGCCAGTGAGCTAAAATTATATCTGCTCAATTGTTTTTCTATTAAAATAATAAAATTTCCTGGCTTGTGAATTTCCATAAAAAATGTGGAGTGGCAGATACTGGGAAAAATATAGACTTCTTTCTTTTAGTCCCATCCTAATTTCTTCCTGAATTAAGAGGATAAATTCTTACTCTCTTTAGGAATGTCACATTTATCCCTAAAATAATTTACTATTGCCTTTCTAAGACTTTTGGGGAAAATGCTGTATACTTTCCAGATGATCAAAAGTGCACCCTATCCAAGTTGGCTATACCAGGCCAACCCATGAATGTGTGCTAACCAGTACCTCTCTATCAGATGACCCTAAAGCTGTATTTTATCCAAAGGGTCTTCATTCTTGAGAAATGGGAACATTTAACTGAATAGCTTAGGTGCTTATCCTTCTTTCATGTTGGAAATTTATTTTCAGAAAGAGCCATTTCTATTTTATTTTATTATTTTATTTTATTTCGATTATTATTCAAGTACAGTTGTCTCTCTCCCCCACCCCCACCTCCCACCCTCAATCCTACCCCAGTTGGGCTTTGTCCATGTGTTCCTTGATGATGCTTACTTTTCTTTCCCCTGTTATCTCTAACCACTCCCCTCTAGTTACTGTCAGTTTGCTCTTTATTTCAATGTCTCTAGTTCTATTTTGCTTGCTTGTTTGTTTTGTTGATTAGGTTCCATTTATAAGTGAGATCATATGGTGTTTGTCTTTCACTTCCTGGCTTATTTCACTTAGCACAATGCTCTCCAGTTCCATCCATGCTGTTGCAAAGGGTAGGAGTTCCTTCTTTCTTTTTGCTGTATAGTATTCCATTGTGTAAATGTACCACAGTTTTTTGATCCACTCATTTAGTGATAACTATATATAAATAATTTGGAAATGCAGCCCCAGCTGTTAATTCTTGTTTCAGTCTTGGCCAACAAATCTTTGTCTCTTTATGAACTCAAATACTGAGCATGAGGATTAAGAGACAGAACAGGTATGATTGTTTACTGTACAAACCTATCTCAAAGGATTATATCTTGAGAATATTTTTAATTGAAAAAAATGACTTGGAATAAAACAAGACAGTCCTATACTTGGTAAAATTCACTGTGGTATGAGTTGGGAATTCTCAAAATATAACCTAGTTCTTGAAGAAAAACATAAAATCACTTTATTCCCATAAAACATCAAAAGGTAAGTATAATTTTATTTCTTGCCTCTCATTTGGAAATTAGATTGACCTACCTTCCACTATGGTCAAACTTTGATATAAATGGTTATCTATTTATCCCCCAAATAGTAATATCTTCCTTTGAAAAGTATACTATTATGTGGTACCTTGCCTTTTAAAGCTATATGTAGGTTTATTTTCAAAGGGAAAAAAACCCTGATCTTTTCTTCAAAAAATTTAAATAAATTCTATGTTCTCTAATCAAAATGTACACATTAATTAACAACCACTAATAAGTATCTATGTATCTAGGATACAGTTAAGTCTTGCACAAAATGAGTTTGAACTCTGCAGGTCTGCTTATGTGGATTTTACAGTCAGTCCTCTATATCCCAGATTTCACATCTATGGATTCAACAGTGGATGAGGAAGGTGGACAGTATGCATTATTCCACAGCCTTTTATATAAGAGACTTGAACATCCTCAGGTTTTGGTATCTACTTGGATCCTGAAGATAATCCCTTGTGGATACAGAGGGAAAATTATAGTTAAGATTTGAAGGAGTCACATGGACATGGACAACATTGTGGTGATTGCAGGGGATAGGGGGTAATAAGGGGACTAAAATGGCAATGGGAAAATACAATTAAAACACAACTGCAGATTGGTACAACCACTATGGAAAACAGTACGGAATTTTCTAAGAAAACTGAAAATGGACATACCTTTTGACCCAGCAATTCCACTGCTTGGATTGTATTCTAAGAACCCTGAAACACCAATCCAAAAGAACCTATGCACCCCTATGTTCATAGCAGCACAATTTACAATAGCCAAGTGCTGGAAGCAACCTAGGTGCCCATCAGTTAATGAATGGATCAAAAAACTGTGGTACATTTACACAATGGAATTCTATGCAGCAGAAAGAAAGAAGGAGCTCCTACCCTTTGCGACAGCATGGATGGAATTGGAGAGCATCATGCTAAGCGAAATAAGCCAGGCAGTGAAAGACAAATACCATATGATCTCACCTTTAACAGGAACCTAATCAACAAAAAAAACAAGAATAATATAAACAAAGACACTGAAATTGAGAACAGTCTGACAGTGACCAGAGGGGGAGGGGAGGGAATTTCAGGGGAAAGGGGGAACGGTTTAGAGCAACAAGTATAAGGAACTCATGGACAAAAACTATGGAGGGTGGAGGTGGGAGGAAGGTGGAGAGGGCTGGGGTGGTGGGCTGGGGGTGGGGTAAAAGACAGAGAGCTGTACAATATCAACAATTAAAAAATACTGATAAAAAAACAAAAACAAAAAAAAAAACCACAACTGGGGACCAGGCCTGCAACCAGAAAATGTGTCCTGACCCGGAACCAAACTGGTGACCTTTCTGTCTGCAGGCCCCTGCTCAATCCACTGAGTCACATCAGCCAGGGCTAGGCATCAACTGTAAAGAAAAATAGGTCAAACTAAATTTTAAGTCTTATTTAAAAAAAAAACAAACTTTTGAATGTCTTCAGTACCTTTACATACATTTTAAATCTTGCTATTCTTAGTGCCACAGTCCACAGTTTCAAAGATACTTTTAATTTGCCTCTTTTTAAATGCATCACTGAATAAACTCTCATTTTGAATGACTATATTAGTAACAGACAGAAAGTTAATTTAAATTCCTTGTACTGTTGAAAGGCGGCAAAAGTTAATGACTTATATTTGGTTGTAAAATCTTTTATGGTGACTTAAAATTCACAATCATGGCAACATGATTTAAATTCTAATTTCTAAAATGCCCGGTGTTCCTTCATTTCCACCTCATCATTTCTCCCGCACAGCACAAATATTCTTGGATAACTACTATGTCCTGGGCACTAGAAATGTTCAAAGAAACAGGAGAAGTCAAACACACACATACTACACAAACACATTTACTTATTTACATATATGTAACATCTGTTACAATACAAGGTGAGGCAAATGCAGACAGTTGTGAGTACACAAAACAGAGTTGATCTTGTATTATTTCTTTTCTTTTTATTTTAATTGTTGATCTTGTACAGTTTTCTGTCATTTACTCCCACCCTAGCCCACCCCCCTGATCTTGTATTATTTCTTAATTGTTATATATTTTCCACACAAACAACTGTGAACCTACTTTTGCTCAACCCCTGTAAACACATATATAAGGGGGGAACCCAAAAAACAGGAATTTATTTATAAAAAATTGTCATGTTTAAACTTCAGTCACCTTCAAAATACTCTCTATATGATGTAATACACCTATTGAGATGCTTTTTTTCCACTGCTCAAAACAGTTTTGAACTCATTGATTTTTATGCCTTTTAGTGCTTCTGCCTTTTGTTTGTTTTATTTCACCTCTTCCACATCAGAAAAGATATTTCACTTTGAGGACATTTTTCATCAGGGGGAACAAAAAAAAGGTCACTCGGGGCAAGATTGGGTGAATAGAAAGGGTGGGGCATGGGGGTCATTCCATCTTTGGTCAAAAACTGCTGAACACTCAGCACAAGTGTTTAGCAGGTGTGCTCATAAGATACCCATCATGAATTGGGAAAATTCACTGAAAGGGTCTTAAAAAAAGATTCACTGAAGCCGAACACAGCCTCTCACAACAATGCCAGCTGGTACACAGATACAGATGGGTTCCTAGAACACTTACCTGGAGGGGGAAGCCTGTATTATAAGGGGCCCACCCTCCAGAAGATAATTCCATTTTTTGGGGGGGGTCCTCTCATGTATCTAAGCAACACAGGTATGTGTTACAGGGGTGTCCAACCTTTTGACATCTCTGGGCCACACGGGAAGAAGAAGAGTTTTCTTGAGCCACACATTAAATACATTGAGACAGGTAATCACAGAAAAATATACTGTTTTAAGTAAATTTACAATTTGCATTGGGCCACATTGCCATACATCCTGGGCTGCATGCAGCCCACATACCACAGGTTGGGCACCCCTGAATATATGATATATGATGTATGATATATAACACATAATGTATAGCACATAACACATATAAACCACTGAAACTAAAAGAAGAAAGAAGAATACACATACAAAGTAGTTCCTATATATACAAAATATGTTACAATTGGCCTTCATCTGGGGTATTTGGAAGTATTTAAACACTTGGTCACGTCTGCAGCAGAAAGAATGGAGATCCCATTGAAAGCATGGCTTGAGGAATCAACCTGTTCTATGGCTTTCTTCCCCTCAATATTTGGAATAAAACCTTTCTGATATCTGCATTCTTCTGATGAACAATTCAATCAATAAAGTACACCATCCAATTTCTCTTCTATGTGTATTTTTGGAGTTTATGAAACTATTGTGAAGCTAGGAGTATTCAATTTCAGGAAGCTTACATGGGAAATCAACTTGACTATTTTTAAAATTAGGAATAATTTCTGAACTGAGGTACAAGGATCGAATGATTTTTCACTTGTAAAGCTGGTCACCAGGTAGCTCTAATAAAAGTCAGCCTTGGTGTTTTGAGTTATTCAGTTCTCTAGATCTTGCTATACTCATAGTTAGGTATGTTCCTGGACTTCCGAGGTACAAATATTAATAACTTTTTTCTTTTAATTGGATCTTATGCTTTGTTACCTGAAACCCACAAAATCCTAAATAATACACAGGTCTACTGATGTTATGTATCAGAGACTATTTGACATCATGATAATCCTTGAAAAGGTTAAATTGTTGCCACTCTTAGTAATTCTATTTCTTTAAGAGTAAGACAACTTAAAATAATATATTTCTTTAAATTTTTGTTGTTTTTTATTGTTGCTCAATTACAGTTGTCCCTATTTTTCCCCTGTTGGTCTCCTCTGCCCTACCCACCCCCCACCTCTGTTAGTCAGTCCCCAATCTGTTGTCTATTACCGTGGGTCCTTTATACACATCCCTTGACAGACTGTCCTCCTTTCCCTCATTTTCCCTCTCCCCGCTCTACTCTGATCACTGTCAGGTCGTCCCTTATTTCCATGTCTCTGTTTCTATTTGCTATTTGTTTTGTTCATTAGATTCCACTTATAGGTGAGATCTTATGGTATTTGTCTTTCGCCTCCTGGCTTATCTTAGCATAATGCTGTCCAGTTCCATCTGTGCTGTTGCCTGAAGGATAGGAGTTCCTTCCTTCTTTCTGCTGCATAGTATTCCACTGTGTAAATGTAATATATTTCTAATGATAACATATGTTGGCACCAGAATTTGAAATAGAAGCTTCTGGAAGCAGGTGGAGTCTTCTTCTGTGTAAACTACTTAGACCAGGCATACTAACCTGGCTCTACTGAAGTAAAAAGCCAACTACTCTTAGTAAATCTGTAGTGGTTGTCCTCTCCTTTCTTCCTTGTTTCCTTTCTGTCCTGTTCTCTCCTGTCTCCTCTGTCTTGTCTCCTCTTTCTCCTTCCCGCCCTCCATCTTTTTTTTTTTTTTCCTTTTCGTCCCTTTAAAGAGAAGTCAGGCACCTAAAACCAAGTACAGTTGGTAGGGTTAGTCTATAGAACAAGGCCAATCTTGATGACAGAGTCTGTCTTACTATAATAGAACTCCTTGAAAGTATTTATCAATACTCGTTCGCATTTGTATTTTCCCAAACACTTAGCATTGCCCTCTGCATCGTAAGTGTCCAAAAATATTTTTCAAATAATTTGAAGATGTTTATGTTATTTTATAGTGTAGATAATAAAAATCACTATTTTTGTTAATCAGGATTTACAATTTTACAGGTATTTTGCATCTTCACTCAATTATTTTTAACTCCACTATCTATTGCTGAGAATACACTTTGTGTCTGACCCTATTTTCAGTGTTAAGGATTCAAAAAACAAAGCAAAACAAAACAAAGACCAGTTTTGATCCTGAAAGAACTCCCAACCTAGTAGGGTAGATGGATAGGTTAGTACACAATAGTTTATGGTATGCAGTGTCCTGATCTTAATTTATAGGAGTGACCAAGTGATGACAAGAAGAGACCAAACTCCAGTAAAAGAAAAGTTTTCTGTTACCATTTCCATAGAAGCAAGAGGCCTGTCTCTTTGTAGGAGAAACACCTGGCTTTGGTCAGGCAGCAGTTGGTAGAGTGAAGGGAAAGCCTAGGCCAGAAGCTTCTATTGGGGTTTCTGCCAAAAAGGCAAGACAGGGTAAACAGTTTAGGATTGGTTTGTCTGAATAATTTCCACAGGCTTTGAGCTATGGGGGTGCCTCCAGCTGTCTGGCACCAGGCCCTGGGAGGATTAGGCAGAGTATTGCCTCCCAAGTGTCCAGGGCAGACAGAGGAGATGCTGCTCTGGGTTATCAAAGGCATGCTCCTTTGCTTTTTTTTAAAAATTAGCTTGCCCAGGAGGGGCACTCCCTCTGCTTTTTAGGACAAGGAAGTTTTTTAAAGATGTCAAAACAGCTTAATATAAAGAAACAAATTTAAAATGACTAATACTTATGGCAGAGATATGAAATAGACACTGGGCACATTGGATTAGAAAGAAAGGAAATATCAGAAATGGCTTTCCATATAAGTGATTAAGTATATAGCAGCCAAATAAGATACCATGTATAACAGTTCAGAGGCATGAACCACTAATGAATATTTGGAGGAAAAACAAATAATTTTATTTATCTGTATCATACAGTTCCTATGGACCAGTGACAAAATTGATCGTTTCTCAGACTCTAGCAGGCACAGTAATCTCCCGGACAGCTTGAAAAGCACAGATGCTTGGAGCCCACCCCAGGAGATTCTGATTCAGCAGGTCTGGGGTGGGACCTGAGGATTTATTTACCCTTCGAACAAGATCCCCAGTAATGCTGACGATGCTGGTCTAGAAACCACATTGTGAATAGCAAAGCGATTCAGTAATGTGAATGCAAGAGCTACAGTACAAATTCAGCTAATAAAGGTAATGTTGAGTAAAAAAGCCAGATGCCAAAGAGCAAACTTGGTGTTATTCCATATACATAAACTTTAAAGTAGGCAAAGTTAATCTATGACATCAAAAGTCAAGATAACAGTTACCCTTGGGGTGGGCATGTAGTGGAACTGTACAGTATGAGGGAAGCTGCTAGACCGCTGGGAACGTTTTATATCTTTACCTGGGTGCTGCTGGATCTGGGTGCTGGCTATGTGACTGTAGACAGTTTAAAATATTAATAAAGTATTCACATGTGATTATTCCATTTTCTTCTTTGTGTTTCATATTGCACAACAACAACAAAACTTAAAAAAAAAATGATGGGGGAACAGGAAAATCCCAGAAACCAGTTACTGAGCATTTGGCTTGATCTAGATGCCATTATAGATATTGTCAGCAATACAAAGATGCATCTGATAGAGTTACTACCCTCAAATAAATCACAGTTTAATCAGAGAATAAGACACTTTAATAGAAAGATTATGATTTGTGGCAAAAATAGTATAAGGTGCTGCTGGGTTTCAAAGGAGAGAAATAAAACTTCTCATGTAGAAGACAGCAAAGGCTTTAATGAGAAAATGGTGGTTGAAATAGGTCTTAGAATGATATGTAGTTTTCACAGTTGATTTGGCTTCATATTTAAAACCACTTTTTTTTTTCTCTCCAGGGTGTGACAACCGAGCAATCATGTTTCTATCAATTGAGAGCTACACTGGCCTTTTATTAGACTCCGGGTTCAGCTGACTCAGTTGGTAGTCACTCTCAATAAGAATTTCAAGTACCTTATACTGCAAATAGTTTAAGAGATTATTTCAATTATATTCTCCAAATATGGTAAAAATCTATCCATTTTACTCAACCTAATAGCTGAAAATACAAAAGATGGACAAGTAAAACAAAAGCTCATTTCACTAATGCAGGCGATAGTATGAGGTATAGTTTTTCATCCTAAGTTGAAGAACATGAACATTCATTTCTTATTCTATTTCACAATATATGATCAATTATATTGTTAAATACAGCCCATTTGAAGTTGTACATTATAATAAATGATGGGAGAAAAATGCTACATAATAAATTGTCAAAGCAGAGATCACACAAATATGATTATAAACACATTCACTTTAGGCCATTTCCATGAATAACCTTAAGGACAAAATTAGCATTACACATTTAAATTTAAGTTCAAGGAGATTTACAATTGCACATTAAAAAGCTCCATCCCATCTCATATACTTCTCAAAAGCAGGTAGGAATTTTAATGGCTGTGTCATTCTGTATCCTGTAAATTACAAGAGTTCCCCTTTTTCAGCATCTGTCCCAGTAGTTGTTATCATCAATATTTACTATGTTAGCCATTCTAATAGGTATGTAGCATTGTCTTATTTTGGTTTAGTTTGCATTTTCCTAATGACAAGTGATGTTAAGCATCTTCTCATGTACTTATTTGTTATTCATACATCTTCTTGAAGTATTTATTCAATTTCTTGTCAATTTTAACTGTTTTTTAGTATTGACTTTAAACAGTTCTTTATATAATCTGGTTTAAGTAATTTGTCAGATATGTGCTTTGCAAGTACATTTTTCTAGTCTGTGAATTTTTTTCTAGTATCTTAAAAGTGTCTTTCACAGAGCAAAAGTTTTTAATTTGGATGAAGCTCAATCTATCAATTAATTTTACTTTATGAATTGTGCTTTTGGTATGTTTACCTAGCCCAAGCTTACAAAGATGTTTTTGTGTGTGACCAAGACTTCTTTTTTATGTTTTAGCTTCAAGATTTACATTTAGCATCAAGACATTTTTTGATTCATTTTTGAGTAATATGAAAGTATGCATAGAGATTTATTTTTTGTATTTGTATATCTAATTATTCCAACACCATTGTTGAAGTAATATCTTCACTGAGTTTTGGGGCACCTAAAATGAAAATCAATAGGCTATTCGTATGTGTCTAATTATCAAGTTTCCACTCTATCCTATTGTTTTATGTGTTTATTAGTTAGTCAATATCACACATAACATCAATTTTAGGTGATATTAATTGTATTGCCACCATTATCAATATAAAATCAGTGTTTATATATCAATGTGAAATGTGATTACCAATTAAGTAAGTCAAGCAGCGTCTATACTAAAACTTTAGTTCTTTTGCAAGATTGTTTTAACTACTATCTCTTTTGCTTTATCTTATAATTTACAGTCCATTCCAAATTGTCTGTTTACCTCAAATTTATTGTCTATTTTTGCTAAAAATTCCTGTTATGGTTTTAGTGACATTTTATTAAATCTGTATATGAGTTTGAGGAATATTAAATTCTGAACAATATTGAGTCTTTAAATACATGTGTGTATTTATATGTAAACACTAGGGGTCTCGAAGATGGTGGCGAGGTAGATGGGAGCTGAACCCACTTGCTCCTGCACTCAACAGGGACACCAAGCCAATATTTCAAGGAGCAGAATGAACCGTCAACAGAGTTCCAGCTGATATGAAGTTTGGAAGTCAAAGGTTGCAGAGGACGTTTAAAAACACACAATAAGGAGACTTTATTGGCCTATGGGAGGGTCCCCAGGCCCTGCCCGGGACATTGCAGCTGCCACTGGCAGCTTTGGAGGAGAGACTGGGCAGTGATTGTGACTTCGCAGTTCTCTCCCCTCCCAAAGCAGGGAGTTCACACACGCATGCCAGGAGAGACCTGGATGATTAACTCACTGGTGGGATAAAGACACAGTAAGAGATACACAGCTAGTGGCCTGTTGTTACTAGCTGGGCCAGTACCAGAAAAACTGGGAACCAGGTGACAACTGGAGGTGGGAGAAGAGAAGGGCTTCTACTGGCCGTGACCCAGATAGTCTCTGGACTGGTCAGAGAGCTGATCTGTGTGGAAAGTTGGGCACTTGATAGGAACAAACAATGGGAATTCGCTAAAAAAGGCTCTCAGCTGCTGTGCAAGGACCTCTTATGCTTAGCCACCAGGCCAGTGAAAAGGGAGGGGCGGGGTCACGATTTGTTCCCATGCAGGGAACTTCATGGGTTGATCAAAGGAGGGCATTAGGGGCTCAGATAGGTAGCAGTGGTGCAGAGAGACTTAATTCAATAGGCAAACTTAACTGCCCTGAAGGGACTTGATGTGCCAAGAAAGAGGGAGAAGGAGGGGTGCAAGTTGATCCCACTTGGTGCACCTCAGGGATTAATCAAAGGGTTGCACAAGGAGGTGGGTTAGAGGCGTCAGCCTGGAGCATATGTGCAATGGACAGTGTGGGCCACACAAGGCTCTGAGGTAGTGGGCCTGAAACTGGGTACTGGTGAATGTTGTAGCCCAGACTGAGCCCCCATCATCAGTGGAAACATAGGAAAGGATAAAAACAATAACAACAGAGCCAAGCCTCTACCTCCCTGCCTTGCCTGCAGCATCCAGGAAGAACAGCAAAACCTGCTTGGCAGGTTTAAAGTTAGCAGGAGGCTTCCCCCCTCACTCAACTGTAAAACAAAAAGACCTGGAGCTGTGAGAAGACCAAAGACAGATCCAGAAAGAAGTCAGAAGGCTAACACCAAAGCTGAGACAAATTTTACTTCACTGTACTTCAGAACTTGCATTTTATATTTTTATTATTTTTATTTTTATTTCTCTTCTTTCCATTTAACTTTTTTTGGGGGCTTTGTTTGTTTGATTTCATTGTTTGATTTGTTTCTTTACTCTCCCCTTCATACTGCATTTTAATTTTTCTTCTTTCACTTCACTCCTATTCCAATAACACAGTACTCTTGATCTTTTACTTTTTATTCTTTTTTATTCAGATTATATACTTCTAATCATATTATCATTATTCCAAATTCCACACAGCACCCTACCCTGGTCTTAATCCATTTCACCATCTTCCTGAGCTTTAATACTGTTGTGGTTAACTTCATTCTCTCACATACCATGCCAAGTTCTATCCCTTACTCTCACTATATCTCATCATCTAACTTTCCATAAGGACTCTGCTTTCTAAAG
This sequence comes from Glossophaga mutica, assembly GCA_039655065.1. NCBI lineage: Eukaryota > Metazoa > Chordata > Mammalia > Chiroptera > Phyllostomidae > Glossophaga > Glossophaga mutica. The sequence goes on along the minus strand of CM077303.1, from coordinate 156,520,224 downwards.
GCAGTTCACATTCTTTTTCCCTTCTAATAAGAGTCTTCTCTCTTTTTAACTTTTATAAAAAGTGGCTAGTTGGATGAAATATCACAGTTATTGCTGTACCTCTCAAAAGGACCTCCTATCTGTTCTCTAGTTGTTAGTAGTTCAAATCCCATAGAATACTCTCCCACTGTCTTATTCCACTTCTCCTTTGCCCTGCCCCGATCACATACAAGACAAAGTGGGAGTTGTGACTACCAGTAAACCTTTTGGAGGGGAGAACCCACCAACAAAGGAGCCACCAACAGGTAAAGATCAAGTACAACAACAGAGCCCATACAAATGAAAGATAGGGCAACCCTAGAGCACCCAGACAAAGAGATGAAAGAGACCATACCACTGAGTTCCACAGAATTCCTACCACAGAAATTCACCCTATGAAGACAGCTGGCAAAGCAGAGCATCAGGAATCACAGAAACAAACAAAAAGAGTCACCTAAAATGGTGAGACAAAGAAAGAATCCACAATTGAAAGGAATGGAAGACTCCCCAGTAAAAGAGCTAAATGAAATGGAGGCAAGCAAACTATCAGATATAGAATTCAAGAGAATGGTGATAATGATGCTCAAGGAACTCACAGACAGCTACAAGGAACTGAGTGGGAACTACAACAGTATTAAAAAGGAAATAGAAACTATTAACAAGAACCGGGAAGAAATGAAGAATACAATTTCTGAAATAAAAAAATATATACTAGAAGGAATTACAATCAGGCTGGCTGCAGCAGAGCACTGAATCAGTGAGTTGGAAGACAAGGCAGGAAGCAATCTCCAGGTAGAGCAGCTGCACAAAAATAAGACTAAAAAAATATGAAGATAGCTTAAGGGAACTGCAAGACAACATGAAACGCAACAACATTAGAATCATAAGAATACCAGAAGGAGAAGAAAAGGAACAAGGGATCAAAACTGTGTTTGAAAAAATAATGACAGAAAACTTCCCAAACCTGCAGAGGAGAAAACCTTGCAAGTTCAAGAAACACAGAGCATCCAATCAACCCAAAGTGTCCCACTCCGAGACATATCATAATTAAAATGCCAAGTTTTAAAGACAAAGAAAGAATATTAAAAACAGCAAGAGAGGAACAAGAAGTAACATACAAGGGAGCTCTGATAACACTAGCAGCTGATTTCTCAACAGAAACACTACAAGCTAGAAGAGAATGGCAAGAAATATTCCAATTAATGAAAAACAAAGACCTGCAACCAAGACTACTCTACCCAGCAAGTCTCTTATTTAAAATGAAATGTGAAACAAGGAGTTGTGCAGGCAAAAGAAGGCTGAAAGAATATACCTCCACTAAACCAGTACTGCAAGATATGCTAAAGGGACTGCTTTAAGAAGGGGGAGAAAAAGAGAGAGAAGAACACAGGTACCAAGGGGGGGAAATGAGTAAGTACCTATTAATTATAACCCTAAATGTTAATAGATTAAATACTCCAATCAAAAGACATAGAGTAGCAGAATGGATAAGTAGCTGAAAAGACATAGAGTAGCTCAATGGATAGCATGACCCACACATATGCTACATACAAGAGACCCATCTGAGGTATGCAGACTGAAAGTAAAAGGTTGGAAAAAATATTCAAAGCAAGTGGGCAGGAAAAAAAGCTGATGTAGCAATACTTATATCAGACAAAATAGACTTCAAAACAAAGGCCATAGAAAGAGGCACAGAAGGACACTTCGTAATACTCAGGGGAAGAATCTATCAGGAAGATATAAACATTATAAACATATATGCACCCAATATAGGAGCACCCAAATATAAAAAGAGAAATCTTGGAGGACTTCAAGAAAGATATAAACAGCAACACATTTATACTAGGGGATGTCAACATCCCATCTTCAAAAATAGCCAGATCTTCCAAACAAAATATCAACAAGGATATTGTGGCATTGAAAAATGCCCTAGATCAAATGGACTCAACAGATTAGATATAGATATAGATATAGATATAGATATAGATATAGATATAGATATAGATATAGATAGATATGCAGATGTACGTGTGTATGTGTGTATGTGTATGTATGTATATGCATGTATGATAGATAGATAGATATCTATACACACGTGTGTATAGATAGATAGATAGATATAGATATATATAGAACCTTTCATCCCAAAGAAGCAAAATACACATTCTTTTCAAATGCACATGGGACATTTTCAAAGATAGACCACATGATAGGACACAAAATGAGCCTCAACCAATTCAAGAAAATTGAAATCATATCAAGCATTTTCTTGGACTATGGGGACCTGAAACTAGAAACCAACCTCAAGGAAAAAACTCAAAACACTCAAATTCATGGTGATTTAATAGCATGCTATTAAACAATGAATTGGTTAATAATGAGATCAAGGAAGAAATCAAAACGTTTCTGGAAACATATGAAAATGAACACACAATAGTCCAAAACTTATGGGACACAGCAGAGGCAGTCCTAAGAGAAAAGTTCATAGCGATATAGGCCTACTTAAAAAAGATAGAAACATTTCAAGTAAACAACCTAACCCTACATCTATAAGAACTGGAAGAACAACAACAAACAAACAGAGCAATTAGAAGGAAGGAAATAACCAAGATCAGAGCAGAATGAAATGACATAGAGACTATATGTAATATATGTATATGTGTGTGTGTGTGTATATATATATATATATATACACACACACACACATACATTATTTGGTTTATTCATCAGTATTATATAGTTATAGACAAATTAATCAATGAAACTTCCACATGATTATTTAATTTACTCCTAAATATTTTGTATATGTATGCTGTTTTAATTGGCACTATTTTAAATATATATTTTTATTTTTTAATTATAGTAGATATACAATTTTATATTACTTTCATGTGTGCAATCTGGTGATTAGATATTTATGTAACATATGAATTGATTTCCCCAACAAATCTAATACCATATGACACCATATATAGTTATAATATTATGGACTGTATTCCCTATGCTGTACTTTGAATCCCCGTGATTATTTTGTAAATGCCAATTTTTACCTCTTAATATCTTCCCCTTTTTCACCTTTCCCCTCAAGCCCCCTCCCTCTAGCAACCATTAAAATAATCTCTGTATCTATGGATTTGTTTCTATTTTGTTTGTTCATTTATTTTGTTTTTACTTTCCACAAGAATAATCATATAGTATCTGCATTTCTTTGACTTATTTTACTTAGCATTATAGTCTCTAGCTTGATCCATGTGGTCAAGATTTTATTCTTTTTTGAGGTGAATGACATTCTACTATATATATGGACCATTTCTTCTTTATCTATTTATCTGCTGATAGACACTTAAAGTGCTCCCATACATTGGCTACTGTAAACAATGCTGTATCAAGCATATGGGTGCATACGTCTTTTTAAGTTAGTGCTTTGAGTTTCTTCGGATAAACACCCAGAAGTGAAATTGCTGGGTTCATCTTTGTCAACTATTATAACCTTTGTTTTAAAGTCAATTTTGTCTGGTATAAGTATTGTTAACCTAGTTTTTTTTTTCCATTTCCATTTTCATAAACTATATCTTTCCATCCTTTTACTTTCAGTCTGTATATCTTTCGATCTGAAGTGAGCCTTGTGTAAGCAGCATATGAAATGTCTTTTTTTCTTATCCATTCAGCCACCCTATATTTTTATTGGAGCATTTAATCCATTTACATTTAAATTAACTGTTGATAAATGTGGAATTATTGCCATTTTATTATTCACATTTTTTAAATTCTCTTTTTTCTTCTCCTTAAAGAAATCCTGTTAACATTTCTTGTCATAGTGATTTGGTGATGATAAACTACTGTAGCTTTTTCTTGGCTGGGAATCTCTTTATTTGTTCTTCAATTCTAAATGATAGTTTTGCTGGGTTGAATAATCTTGTTTATAGGTTTTTGCTTTTCATCACTTTGAATATTTTGTGCCAGTCACTTCTGGCCTGTAATGTTTCTGTTGAGAAATCAGCTGTCAGTCTTAGGAAAGCTCTTTTATGTAACAAACTGCTTTTCTCTTGCTACTTTCAAGTTCATCTCTTATTTTTAACCTTTTGCATTTTAATTATAATGTGGCTTGGTGTGAGCCTCTTTGGTTTCAGCCTGTTTGGGATTCTCTGTGTTTCCAAAGCATGTATATCTATTTTTTTCATTAGGTTAGGAAAGTTTTTCACCATTACCTCTTCAAACAGGTTTCCAATTCCTTGCTTTCTCTCTTCTCCTTCTCACATCCCTATGATATGAATATTCTTACACTTGATATTGTCCCCAAGGCCTCTAAAACTATCTTCATTTGGGGGGATTCTTTTTTCTTTTTGCTATTCTGATTGAGTGTTTTTTGCCACTTTACCTTTCAAATTGCTGATTTGATCCTCTGCTTCATCTATTCTACTATCGATTCCTTCTAATGTATTCTTCGTTACAGTCACTGTATTCTTCATTTACAACTGGTTCTTTTTTATCTTTTTATATATATTTTTGCTTCCTATCTCTTTGTTAAAGTTCTCACTGAGATCATTGAGTATTCTTATAATCATTGCTTGGAACTCTGCATCTGGTAGATTACTTGTCTCAATTTTGTTTAGCTCTTTTTCTGGAGTTTTGTTCTGCTTTCATTTGGGACATGTTTCTTGGTCTCCTGATTTTGGCTGCCTCCCTATATATTTTTTCTGTGTATTAGGTAGTGCTGCTATGTCTCCCAGTCTTGGTAGGGCAGCCCTATGTAGTAGGTTTCCTGTAGGGAATGGTGGCAGTTTCTTTGGTTACCTTGGCTGGGTGCTTCAGGTGTGTTTTCTGTGTGAGTTGTGTGTGTTTCTCCTTTTGTAGTTGAGCAGTGATTGCTGATGGAGCCTTAATTGAAAGTGAAGATTTGTTGTGACCACTGTGAAATAGCTGTTGTTCAGGGGTTGAACTGCTGGAGGATTCACTTTGGATGTGTGGTTCGTGAAGGTGGCTGGGTGGTGTTTGGGTGTTTTCTGAAGCTGGCCATTGGGTGTATTGTTTCTGGAGCCTCTGGGAAAGGACTCTGGTGCAGGTTAAAGTGAGCTGCGGCCTGTGCCCTGACCAGAGCCACTTGGTATGAGCTACAAAGTGATCTGCAGATTGTTGCTACTTGTCCTGGGATGCAGGTGCCAGGCAAAAGCTAAGCTGCAAACTGAGGCCAGCTGCCACTTGTGCTGTGTTGGGGCTGCTTAATCAGAAGTATGGGTCTGGCATAAACTAGATGATGCTTGTTTGGGGTTTGTGAGGCTTTCAAAAATGTTGGGAAAGTCCACAGCATAAGTCAAGATAAGTTGTTTATATGGAAAAGCCACTGAAAGCAACTTGATTGGGCATGTAAATTGTATGAGTAGGGTCTCAGGGAATCAGCAAGGTATGGTGAATGTTATTAGATAGATTGGTGGGGACTCAGACATGGTGTCTGCTAGTGCATTCGGTCTAGGTGCGGGGTGGGCTCAAAAAAAGGAACAATGGCTTCTGCCAGGTCTTTTTTTCCGAGAGAAAACAACTCCTCCAACACTTGCTCTGAAGCCAGATTATTCAGTTATTCCTTATATGTCCCTGATGACTTTCAAGCTGCTGTCCCACTGCTGGAGCTCAGAGCCAGTGAATCTGTGAGTGAGTAAATCTGCACGCAAGTCCTGTAAGAGGAACACCTGGGAATCCAACTGCTCTCCATCTCACTCAGCCACCATATCCACTGATTTTCACAGCCAGAAGTTATGGAGACTTCTCTTCCCAACACAGAAACTCTTGGCTGGGGATCCTTTTGTGGGACTAGGGACTCTTCTTCCTCAGGGGGAACCTTACAGCCCAGACATCCCTCCCAATTTTTAACTGCCACAGATGGGTGTGGGACTAGACAGTTCCACATCTCCAATCCTCCTGGACATAACTTCTGTATTTTCTTAGTTATAGGACTGCTCTTCAGCTAGATTTCAGGCAGTTCTCAGTGATGGTTGTTCTGTGTTTAATTTTAATTTTGATGCGATCAAGGGAGGAGGTGAGCAATGCATTTACATACTCCGCCATTTTGACAGGTGATTTCTAATTGATGCTATCCTTAGTAATTTTATTTTCTGAATGTTCATTGTTAATATATAGAAGTAGATTAATTTTATTTCTATTGTGATGTCATGTGACTTCACTAAACTCACTTATTCATAGTAGCTTTTTTGTAGATTCTTTGATACAGTCTACACAGAAGTTGTCTGAGAATAGAAATGATTTATTTATTTTTCAATTTGTATACATTTTTTTTTCTTGCTACTTCTCCCTGGCTGGAATCTTCTTAGGGGAAAAGTTTTCATTTCACTATTAAATGTGATGTTAAGTGTGGGTTTTTTGGTAGTTACCCTTTATTAGGTTAAGAAAGGTCCCTTCAATTCCTTGTCTGCTAGGAGTATTTTATTTTATTTTATTTTTTAATAACTTTTGAACTTTTTAAAAATATTTTATTTATTTATTTTTATTATTTATTTATCTTTAGAGGGGAAGGGAAGGAGAGAGGGAGAGAAACATCAATGTGCGGTTGCCTCTTGTATGTCCCCTGCCGGGAACTGGCCTGGCAACCCAGGCATGTGCCCGGACTGGGAATCGAACCGCGATCCATTGGTTCGCAGGCCCGCGCTCAATCCACTGAGCTACACCAGCCAGGGCTGCTAGGAGTATTTTATAATGAATATACCCAAACATCTCAAATTCCTTAAAACTGTTTAAACCATACCTGCTGAGGGTTCAGACATGTGAGAGAGGCTGTTTTGTATCCATAGGCCACAATACACTCACCATATCAATACTGTGGAGAAGTAATGAACCTTCATTATGGATTTTTGCCCATATTCTTGAATGACTGGATCATGAACAATACAAATATGTTTCTGACTACTCTGTACAGTGGGGCAAAAGTAGCTTTACAGTTGTGGATATGCAAAATGTAGAATTTACTCTTGTATTATTATGTATTGATTATTGTATTATTTTATATACAAACAATCTTAAACCTACTTTCACGCCATCCTATATTTGCTCTGGGTTTTGTTTTGTTTTGTTTTCACATGAAAAACAATTACTGAAACATTTGATAGTTGAGGGGAGTTCTCTAAACATATTATTTATAAAGGTTTGGGCAGTGCTTTGGGAAACCACAAAACAGGATATTGTGACCTGAGGTTAGGAACAGTAGGGCTTGTCCCCTGCTTCTAGGCTTGAAGGAACAACCAGAAGTATTATCACAACTCAAAGGGGCCAGTTGTATGGAGAGTGCTCCTACATAGGCTATGTTCCCCTTGGAAGAGGAAGACAGGGAACCAAGAGAATAAATTCCCAGTCTCATTCTCTTCCCGCCTTCTGTCTTCTTCCAATACTCCTTAACAGGAGCCACTGGGGCCAATGTACATTTTGTTCATACTACTACTTAAAACAAAAATGTTATCTAACACCATTGCTCTTTATTAGTAGAAAGAGAAAAAAGGGAGAAACAATAGCTAAGACTTAGCCTCTGCATTTCCTGCTTCTGCAGCTGTTTCTGAGGCAACTCAATAGATACTACACCATCAGAACTTAGATCCTTCAGCTTGAAGGATTATACTGACAGTGAAATATTCCTCAAGCACTCAAGGTACTAATAGAGGGAAAAACTGTCACAGAACATCTCATCACAGCAGAATTTCCACATAAAAATAAACAAAAAATGAGGTCAGTAGGAAAAACCTACCTATGATGTGGTTGCTATCAAGGACTAAGTTGATCCATTTTGCAACTCTGAAATCAAGTTAACAAGTAGCTAATTTAATAGCCAAACAAGGAAAGCTGTTTTTCTATTGTGAACTAATTAATACATATTTGATTGAAGCATGTGAAGAAATGTGTCCAGATTTTCAAATAAACAAATGAACAACTACAAAATATTTGTTTAAGATTGCTAACCTTTCTGTAGGAATAGTTGTTCAGTAAATGGAAACATTGGGAGCAATATCAGGTGTTCATTAAAAAACAGGGCAAACAGACCTGGCTGGTATGACTCAGTGGATTGAGTGCTGGCTGGTGAACCAAATGGTCACCTGTTTGATTCCCAGTCAGGGCACATGCCAGGCAGCAGGGGGTGCACAAGAGGCAACCACACATTGATGTTTCTCTCCCTCTCTTTCTCCCTCCCTTCCCCTCTTTCTAAAAAAAATAAATAAATAACATTTTTAAAAAGATTTAAAACAAGGCAAACAGTTTTGAGTCATTTTCTTGGCTTTTGATGAATTGACAGATGCTACTGATGTTGCTGAGTTGTCATTGTTTGTTAAAGGAGTCAATGCTGAGTTAGAAGTAACGGAATAATTAGCCTCTAGACTAGTTTGTGTGAAACAACTCGAGGCAAAATGTTTTCAAAGTTGAAATACCACTCATTTGGTGAAACCTAAAGTGAAATCTGCTAAGATATATCACAATTGGTGGTGGTAAAAATAAGTGTAGAACAGAGAAAAGCTTAGTTGGGCAAATTTACAAAGCCTGTGAACATGTAAGGTGTTTAAAGCCTGTAGCTATTCACTGTAGTATTCATCAGCAGATACTTTGCAGAAAATTGGAATCTATCATGTATTACTGAACAATATTGCAAACAGTGAAATTCAGTCACTCTCATGGACTCAACCATTGTTAATTCTGTGAATTTCATTTAAAATAGATGAGTATCCTGATTGGTCCTACTTCCTATACCAGCAATTTGATAATTTCATAGCAGTAAAGTTTTATTATGAATTTTTGAACTCAGGATAAATATTGAAATTCATCTGAATGAGAACTTCCCTAACCACTATAATGAGCACTAAATGGTCTTACAAATAAGATTTTGCTGCACACTTGACATGTTTCTTAATTAATTCAACCTAAAATTGCAAGGCAAAATAGTGCTTGTATGTGAAACATCCTGTAGTAAACTCATTGCAACAATAAATATTTAAATCACAAGTAATGTCAAGCTGTTTGATTCATTTCTAGTGTTGTCAATAGTTAAAACAAGAAGTGAGATCTCCATGCCCACACAGGTTTGCACAGAATATATTTTCCAAGCTCAAACTACACTTCCAGAAGCATTTTTATTGCCTCAGTGCAAGTGCAAAGATAATTTCCATATTTCACAATCCACTTAAATTTGCAATTGAGGAGTTTCACCTCACCTTCAATTGGAACTGATTGATACGAGGTGGGATGACATGCTAAAATAACAATATCAGGTAGAAATGTAACAGAATTCTGTAAATGCCTTTGAATTGATGAATATGCTAAATTACAGTCATATGCTTATAGAATAATATCAGCATCTGGCAGTAATATCTGTATAAAAACATTTTGAAGATAAAATACATAAAATCTCATTGCAGATCAGCACTAACAGATGAACATTTCCAATAGACCTTGATTATAGAGAACACTAACTCTGAACTCCAATTAAAGAAAATGTTACCTCTTCCAAACATAATTCCATTCTTTACATTAATAGACTTATATTACCAAAAGATGTTACTCAAATACTATTATTATATGTAGCCTATTGTCAATAAAAATGTGTGAAAATTTATTTAGTCTCCTTTTTTTATAAGTATGTATACAACATTCTTACCACAATGTGCACTTTTTGGCAATAAATGAAATGTCCAGGAGAAGAGACTAACCTGTAAATAGATAATTTTGTGGACCATATTTCACTGACAGCTTTCTCAAAGTAGATGAACTATGCAGAGGTCCAGCCACAAATTTCTCCCACAGACTACTTGTTAGCATGTTTCTACTTTTTCTTTCTTTTTTTTTTTTTTTTTTGGCTAGGCTTGTAACAAAGGGGTCAAACCAAATTGCTGAGCTGTTAGCAACAGCAGACTTGTGCAAAAACTCATCCTTTTAAAAAATACATATACAAATTTATCTATTTATTTATTTATTTATTTATTTATTTAATTGTTGTGCAAATACAGTTGTCTGCATTTTCCCCCACTACTGCCTCCCACCCCAGCCATCCCCACCTCCCTCCCCTGATCCCGCCTCCCCCAGCCTTGGTTTTGTCCATGTGTCTTTTATAGTTATTCCTGAAAACCCTTTCCCCTAGCTCCCCCATTATCTCCTCCCACCTCCCCTCTGGTTACTGTCACTTTGTTCTTAATTTTAATATCTTTGGTTATATTTTGCTTCCTTGTTTATTTTGTTGATTAGGTTCCACTTAAAGGTGAGACCATATAGTATTTGTCTTTCACTGCCTGGCTTATTTCACTTAGCATCATGCTCTCCAGTACAAAAACTTATCTTCACGCCAATGGAAGTGATGGGATCAGGGAACGTGTAGGAATGCCAGGTTAGGGGCACCCACAGGTGAGGTATCCTCAATTTCAGGGCTTTTGATGGTGTCTGAGACATGCTTGGAAGGATCCACATTCCTTTAATATGTTCTGAGCTCTGGCTGCTATTATGCCAGTGACTCACCGCCCCAATCCCCACCCAACAGACTGCTCAAGACTCAGTACTATGAATGTGGTAAAAGATAAATGCTCTCTTTGTCAGCATCCTGCATTTCTAAGGAAGCCAGTCACACTCATTCACATGCTCTCACTGTCCCTCATGAGAGAAATCATGTTGGAAAAGTGTTCTCTCTTTTTTTAAATTTTAAAAATCATTCTTATTTTATTTTATTTTATTTTATTTTATTAAACAGTATTTTTTAAAATTATTGATCTTGTACAGATTTCTGTCTTTTACTCCCCCCAGCCCACCACCCTAGCCCTCCCTACCTCCCTCCCATTTCCACCCCCCATAGCTTTTGTCCATGTGTTCTCTTGGCATTGAATGGTGTTGCCCTGGAAAAGAAATGATGAGAATAAATTCAAGGTGTTCCTCTTACTCTCTGCAATGCATCTAGTCTTATATATTTTTTTTCTCCAATGGTGTGCTAGATCATCTCTGCTGGACTCTTGGGCTTCCAAAATTGTTCTCCCTTCCATGCATCATTATTGAAATCAGTATTCTTGGTAGGAAGACAGTAAACAGTCTTTGCCACTTTGATGATGCTACTCTCCAGATGATCCTATCTGTGTTCTTAATTGAACATCCATAATGATTAGTATCAGAATCACTTGATCTCTAGCATCTTGTTCTTTCTAATACTCATTCCCTTCTCACAGTGGTAATGATAAAGCAATTGTGCTGTCACTATATGTTCAGGTTTCAGTTTTACCCCAAGCAAAAAGTAGTGTGAGCAACCAAATCCTAGAATCCCAATCCTAGAAGCACATGAGGCTCTACTTCCTGAGACTACTCTGGGAGCAACTATTGGACAAGTTATAGTCCTGTCAGGAAAAAGAGGACACACTTACTTTTAATTGGGTGTTTTTGATTAACTATTTTCAAAGCAGGGAACATGATTGAGAGAAACAAATGAGGCATAAAGTTCTTCGAGGGCCAGCAAAATTAATATGACAATACAGTGAGGTCTTGGGATACAACTCCTGGCCTTGATTATCTCATGCAACTCAGTCTGGAGGAAGAGTGGGAAAGTATGTCAACATGACTCTCCCTGTGCCCTCTTCTTTCTGCAGGTGTCCTTCCCCACCTCAACTGATTAAGTCCAGCTAGAAGCCAGAAGGCATGGAAACACATTGGTGCAATCTGAGTGAGTCCCTCTCCATGCATCGAGGTAAGAAGAGTGGAAACTGGATCTGTAGAGGTAAACAGACAGTATACAATACAGCTTGCTATGAAATTTGAAAGCTTTCTGTATCATTCTTGACACAAAAACATATTTACCTTATGTAAATAAATTTCAAAAATTTTACAGTAAGTGCTAAAATGACATCTCGCTTTTTCTCCTCAGCAAATTTACTCTGTAAAAGTATTGGTTTTTAAACTTTCCATAACTATTTCCAAACATTTCAATAATTTATTTGAACATAATTTACTGACCAAGCAAAACTGAATTATCCTGCTGATACAAGCCTATAAAAATGCATATAAGCTACCATTACTTAAATACAGTTGAGATTAATGGAATGAAATAAAACATATGTCTTGGGAGGGGTGTTAAATGTCAGAAATAAAAAGAAAATTTAAATCCCAAGCACTGTCAGTGGTGAAGTTGTGTTGGTTTTGTGAGACTGAAATCTGAATCCTAATCTTTAGGAGAATGAGGTTTTAGTGTTTAATAGGGACAGAAGCTGTGGCCTTCTGTCACTATGAGACAATGAGATAGAACTCAGACCACCTCAGAGTCTGGGCTTATGAAGAACTGGCCATTCTGTAGAAGAGATAAGAACAGCTCTGTCCATTTATCTAGTGAAGGACTAAGTGAGAATTTATCTGCCAAAGGCTCCAACTGACAAAAATAATCTTCCCTTAGAAGAATAAAGTGAGCGCTAAGCCAAATGAATGATGGAATGCAAACTTGAGAAATTAGAGTAGAACTGGTTCTGTTTCAGAAAGCTAGCTAGAGCCAAATTGCTCCTTTGGAATTTTCTAAATATGAGGTTCATGTCTCCTAAATAGAAAAAAAAACACTAGTGATTCAACCAGGGATACTTATTTTAAACAGGTGAAAGATAAATACCATATGATCTCACCTATAAGTGGAACCTAATCAACAAAACAAACAAGAAAGCAAAATGGAACCAGAGACATTGAAATAAAGAACGAACTGACAGTAAGCAGAGGGGAGGGGGTGGGGGATAATGGGGAAAAGAAGGGGAAGGGTTATCAAGGAACATGTATAAAAGACTCATGGACAAAGCCAAAGGGGTAGGATTTGGAGTGGAAGGTGAGGGTGGATAGGGCAGGGCAGAGTGGTGGGGGAAAATGGAGACATCTGTACTTGAACAACAATAAAAAAGTAATTAAAACATAAATAAACTGCGTGGGTAAATGCTGTATCATAACGTACAATCACTAAGATAAAGATACAACACAGAAGGATTAGGACTCCAAGAAAAGAAGCAAGTACATTGTGTTCATCAAGTCTGTCTCTATGCGAGTGAGTGTGCTTTTCCAAGGAGGTCACTGTGCAAGAGAGCCAGATTAGCTTTCAGTGCCCCTCAGATCAAAGTTCTTTCTTCTGTTTAGTAAGTATAAGTATATAGACTTCATTACATCTGCCTCTAGGAATTTCTTCTGCTTCTGAAAGCTGTCTTCTGCCATCCAGATCTGTTGAGTTTCTTCCCAGGTGAGAATTATTGAGGGGTACAACACTGTTAACGTATTTTTGAAGGGGTTCAAATGTACTGATAGTTTTTAGAACAGCCTGCAGCCACTGGACGCCCCTCTCATGCCAGCTCTCCTATCCCACACCCTGGCAGTTGCTCCCCCAATGCCAGTGCAAATGCAGTGGTGATTTTTGAGCACTGCCTGGATTGGAAGGTGTCTGCCATTCCTTTCCTTCCCTGTTACTCCGATAGTTGCTTCCCATCAGTACTTCTTGCCAGATCCCACCTTGCTTTTGGAAAAGCATAATTCAGAAATTTGTGGGTTGTATTTCTTTACTAGTTTCACTTAATTATTTTTCTTCTTATTTTTTGTGATAACCTTGGCCTACTTTAGGATCAAATTTATGGTGAAATGCCTATTTTTGCTACCTTTCCCTAAAAGAGGTAAGCTTTAGATCTTGTGTAAATTAACCTTCATTTAATTGCAGCTGTGATAATTTTGTTATACACTCTGTGGAAAGCAGAAATGAATGAAAAAGAAAAGAAATATCTAGTATAGCCTTGTGAATTGTATTCAAACAAAGACATTTTAACATGAAGTTACTTATTTGGCCAAAGGAGAGTCAATTTTTTTCTTTTTTTCCTCAAATTTTATCTCTTGTGATATGGTTAAAATTTAACTTCTATCATTCAGTTCTGGTGTGTTGCACAGAAGGAGCAAGAAACATGAGAATAAAACATCATGATCACCCTTTGCAACAGCACGGATGGAATTGGAGAGCATTATGCTAAGTGAAATAAGCCAGGTGGTGAGGGACAAATACCATATGATCCCACCTTTAACTGGAACATAATCAACAAAAGAAGAAAGCATAAAAATATAACCAGAGACATTGAAATTAAGAACAATCTAACAATAGCCAGAGGGGAGGGGGGAGGGGACAGCAGGGAGAAGGGTTTTCAGGAACTACTATAAAGGACACATGGACAAAACCAACTGAGAGGGTGGAAGCAAGGGAGGGAGGTGGGTTTGGAGGGGGTGGAGGGGAGGGGTGGAAAGAAAATACAGGCAACAGTAATTGAACAACAATAAAATAATTCAAATAAAAAAAAAACAAAACAAAACATCATGATCGGGCTGCAGGGATGCTGAGACTATATTCTTTGCCACAGACAAGTGACTTTGGAAGAAGCCCATCCTGTAAGACAACATGGATGCTCCCAGTTTCCTAAACTGAGGATAACTTTTGCTGACTTTTCAGAAAATGGGAAAGACAGTTTAATGTGCACATTTATAAAATTGTACATTGACAGGAAGAAAGTTGAACTCAATACAACAACTACACTTATGGTTACCCAGGCAAGGCAATTATCGGCCTAAGGAAAGAAGTCTTTCACATCATGGTATAATGCTATAATGCTATAATTTTTTTATAAAGGTAGAGAGATTCTTGAAAAACCTCAATGTAGTTTAATAAATAATCAAAAGAAGTAATTGCAGTACTGTTAGTTCCTACTAAAATATAGTTTATAGAGTAAGTTTTCAGAGGCAGATATTATTACTTTCATGACAAAGTGAAGAACAAAATATTCCTATGGATATGAGCTTTGTAGAAAAGGGGTTTGTTTTTTAAAAATCAAGATGTTCAAAGGATCTGGCAGTTTGGAACACGATACATTTTTCATGAAGATACAACATAATTTAAAATGAGACATTGAGAAGGATATTAGAATAAAGCAAACTAGAATCCAAAAAAGGGGGAAAAAAGGCAGTCTTTAAATACGATATTTAGAGTTAACAGAACGAATTGTATGGCAGATGAATGAAGTACAAAGTACAAAGTAACACAAGGAAGATAACTTAAGAAAACACGTTAATGAGAACATGTTCTGTTATTAAGTGACTGTTTTCTGTCACTTAAAAATGTCTTTAACATATACTTTAGGAGAATGTCAACCTGAATGTTTTTGAATTATGCAGAAAAAACTTGCTGCAAGTATATGAACGGATCACTTTCAGCTCAATCTGAATATATTTTATAGGAAATCACAGTGGTTCTCAGTACTTGTTTAGGCTGAAAAACATTTTTTGTGATACCATACGAAACCTTCAGAGTATAATATATCTATGTTATATTTTCCATAGAAGTCAGTGATGTGAGTGGTTGATTTTTTCACATTTTATACTACACAGTACTTCAAGAATGAATTTTGTATTGTGAGCCTGTTTCTATTAATATCAAAGAAAGATGAAAAGAGTCTACCATTCCAATTGTGCACCTCAGATATTTCTTCCAATAATAGATCTTCAGGACAAAAAAAAAAAGCAGCTAACTGAACAGATGTCTTACAAAGAAAACAAACATACATACAAACAAAAAGCACACACAGTTCTAAGGAAATACCTTGGAATTATCTTAGGAAACCAAGCCAGGAGAGGGAAATAATACACGTCAACTTCAAAATATCATTAATCTTTTTAAACTGAAACGACTGTGCTCTCTCCAGAAAAGACATATACATGTCAACTCAGCAGGGAAATTGTTGTACTATATAAGGAAATTGTTTGCATTTTTGTCAAAGTAAAATTTATAAGGTGTATATCCCATGTATTGTATTTCGCCAGTCTGTTGCAAGCACATGTAGCAACCTGGACTGGAGATCATCATCTGACGTGTGTATGAGGGATCAGTCTCGCGCGACTGAACTCTTAACCTGTAGAATCAAATGCTGTCTCTGCATAAATAACGTCAAAGTTGAGTTGAATTTTAGGACCCTAGGTGGTGTCTGAGACTGCTTGGGGGTGTGGAGGAAATCACACACCCACACACTGGAACTGAGATTTAGAACCTTTAGTGACCTTTGGTAGTGGACTCACTAGAACAAACAGCACAGAACCTTCATGGTCCATGTATCCAGACACAACACAGAAGATGCATTGCCTTAGTTTTCTGTATCAGATTAGTATGAAAATTTACATAAAATTATTTTTATAGCTGAAATTATTTAGCAGAATCATGAATCAATAGGCTATGGAAACTAGCTGTTCCCCTTGGCATTTCACCATGTTTTACTTTTCAATTCATTTTAACATACCTTTGTTATTTGAGAATCACAAAGCCCAAAGAGGGGTATTGACATTCACCTTTTGCCAGTTAGAAAAGTGAGCCTTATAGAGGATTAATGACTGGCTCAAATAAATGAATAAATGAATGAATGAGTGAATGAATAAATAGAATTTGTTAATCAGGAATCAGTCATTATTCCAATTCAGGGGTCCCAATCTCGGTGTTTTCTACTACATTTTACTACATCCTTAGGAGTTATTTGATTAATATGACCAATGAAAGTATAATATCCTGGTAAATTCTGGGCAAACTTCCTCTATTTTTTTCTGCCTACAATAAAATTGTTTCAAAATGCAAGCATGTCAATGGATAACTTTCTTCTCAATCTGGATATATTTCATAGGAAATCACAGTGCATTTTCAGTATTTGTGTGGTGTGCAAAACATTTTTTGTGATGCCATATGAAACCCTCAGAGTACTTTACCCTCTAAGCAGTGGCAGAAAAAAAATCTTGACTAATCTCATAAACTGTACAGTCATTCCTTTTCTATTACTATACTTACAGAATTATACATTCCTAAAAGGATTTGCCTCAACCAAAAAGAAAATAGAAGATTTTTATACCAGGTGTGAACATTTCACTCCATGACAATGGGAAGCTGAGACTCCTATACTCATTTTGTGGATAAGAAAACAGAGTGGAAAACAGGTGAATTATTTTTGCAAAGATCACATAACTCGTGACTATGCCAGGCAAACTGACTCCAAAGTTTGTTTTAGAATACCTTCCTTAAGTAGGATTCCCACACCCATCTTCCTCTCAGCAACTCCTGTGCAAATTTTCCTCATCAATGGAACATCAAATAATGCCTTGAGCTCTCTAGAATCCCAATGTAACAGAAGGCAATAGCACACACTCTAAACAGGATAGCTTGCTGAGGGGCTGAAATGTCTCCTATTTATTCTTCCACAACTGTTCATCTATTTCCTTCAAATACAATATCCAGAGTAGCCATTAACACAAAGATTCTTAAGCTGAATCATAACAGATATCGGTAATATATTATTAGCATTATTATAGGGAATTGGCTTGTAAAGATCCATGATTGAAGAAATTTTAAGGCAAACATTTTGAGTAGAAGGACCCTCAATTTATATAATCATGTTTTCTTTTATGTATTATAGTTGGTCTTTCTTTGAAATTTTACTTTATGGGTATTTGAGTTCCTTGCTTTGATTAAGGAAAGGATTGATCTGGAGGCTAGATCTGGGAGGGTCCAGTGTGGTAGAAACCTCAGCGCTAGCTCTCTGAGGGCACCATTTTAGGTTGAAGCCAGGCAGACTGCAACCGGATCGAGTGTGAAAGACAGACACACTTGACAATCAGGGAAAGGAGGTTAACAGAACTAGAACTGAATAAAAGTGTGGCTCAAAACACTGCTCCCAGCTCCCTAGCGGGGTTCTTAGTGACAGGAGTGTTTGTGACTTAATTTTATTACCTTGGGTTTATTGAGAAGTGATACAGTAGGTTAAAAGAATTACAAGTTGCACAGTTTCTACTAAATGCTACAATGAAGCATAGGTACCCTAACTGGCATTTTCTAATTTGATTAAATAGAGCTTCTAGTGATTTTAGGGTAAATTTTTCCTAGAAATTTTATATTCTTAGAGAAAAATTGAATTCGCTTTGGCACAATTACACATAGAGTAACATAGGAAGATGGCATATATTGAATAAATCAAGAAAATAAAATGAAAGTGCTCCAATATTTAGATTTGCCTTTTTAGATTATTTTCCTATGACTTTTATGTCTTTTGCTGACAAGTATTCCCTTAAAAACATAGCAATTCCTTTCAGGATAGTTTTTCCTCCTTAAAGGAAAATATAGCCATCATCCATGGAGACCATCTCCAACTCCCCATCAAGGTAGGAAAGTAGGAGTAGATTGATATGTTCTTTCTGTGATAGAAATGCAATGTGATCATTTCTTCTACATTTTTAGGAGACAGATGCAAAGTACAGGAAAGCCCAGAGAAACAGTCACTAGCATACAAGTGCATTAATGTAATTCTTGAACATTTATGTAAGTGTTGAAAATTTCTAGGAGTATAAAATTAATCAAGATAAGTTTCCAAACAGGAGACATAGACCAAAAGCAACTCTAAGTGTCTTCATATCTACAAAGCAGTTATGGCTTGTTTGAGTGTCATATTGTCGTACACCATTCTTTATGTGAGTCCAGCATGTCACAAAGCTATATGTTAATTTTGGTCTTAGCTCAGGTAACTGAAAATGTACGTGTTGAACATACACCAACAGCTTAATGAAAAGAATCAATATATGTTTTCCATAGAAAATAGCAGACCTATTAACCAAGTCTTTCTGAGAAATATATATTCTGTTGCAGTTTCTTCATTACTTGTTAAATCTCCTGTGTTAGTCAGAATTAAAAGTGATTAGGAGATTAAAGAACTATAAATGCAGGGTATTCCCCGAGGGACATTTATGTAACTTGGAAGCAACTGAGCTTGAACTAAAATAATATAATTTAATTGTCTAAGACAGAACCCAGCTTTGCTGAGAAAATGTGAGAAGAAAACTTGGGTGAGGAAGGAGTGGAAAGCCAGGAGACATAGAACAGTAAAGAAATGGGGCATAGGGAAATTATAATAAAAAGAAATAGAAAAAGTAAAAAAAAAAAAAAGACAAAGGAAAAAGAACAAAAGACTCGGAAGTAGGTGGGATCTATTTAGCCTTATCCATTGTTTTTCTCTTTCTACCCTTTCTCTTTCAGTATTTGGTCACATCGCCATTTCCATCCTACCCATTGGAGTCATTATCTAGATTCTGGCTCTTTTGGGGTAACAGCCAATAAATCCAAATTGGGTCATTTCATTAGAACCCTAGTCATTCTGCCTAACCCTTTTCTTACAAAGTGAAAATATACAATCCATTTTCTAGCATAGAATGAAGCTAGCATGCATTTTATATATGAAACTCAAGGAAGGAAAGAGTTCTGTAAAAAAAGATGTAGTCAACACAGAGATCAAATAAGTCAAGAAAAAAATAATACTCACTGCATTTTACAAATGGTTAATCACTGAAAAACTTTACCAAAGTAGTTTTAATGGATTTAATGCATTTAACCCCTCTTCTGTGAATTAAAAGGGTATTAAATTGTGTACATTGCAAAAATAAATAGCATTATAAAGGAAACAAAAAATAGAAACCTATTTTGTCGCAAAATATATAAGTATAGAACAAATTGAAAGTAACATCCATATGGTTTTCATGAATGACCGGATGAATTAGAAGAAAATTTTAAATTTTTCTAAGAATTAGGAAATATTATGAAACTCTAAGTTTTATTTTGATCAGACAGAAAGGCAGAATTCTGGGAATCAAAAACCATTTGTCATCCATTGGTCATTAGTTGATTGCCTTTATTAAGACTGGCTTAAGACTACCAGTAGAACACCACATAGACATAGGAAAAGATCCAAGATACCAATTTTTCAAATTGAATGAATATGAATATAAATAATAAGGTTTCTTATTTGATTGATGTAACAATTTATTGGAGCTCTGTCGGTTTAGACAGTTTTATGTTAAATAATTCTTATGGTAACATTGTACAATTTTATTTTAGAGAAAATATATATTAGACCTCATATGTACATGGCTGTTTATTTTTTTAGGTAGACTTTATTTTCAGCATATATAGATGAACTCAGCTCTCTGATTTCTTTTTTCTTCAAAAGGAAACAGAAACAAGTATTGTATTTTCAATATGCCTTGTATTTTTATAAAAATGTTTGATAAACTTTGATCAATATCAAAATTTTTATCAATATCCAGAGACTGAATATACAAACAGACAAAAATAGCCAGACCATGTACGGCAATGGAACTCTGGTCCAGGTAAAAATACAGGAGGACAAGCCACCTAACCTGAACTAAGACCTGATCAATGACTACTACCTTCCGTATCTGTTGCCCTCCTTTCAACACACGGCCAACTAGAAAAAGCCAATGATGTTCCCAAACCAACCACATAAGCTGACCTGCCTCTAATGAGCCTGCTCATACCACTCATACCAACAACCTTCAGTCAGAACATACCTAAAGCTTACCCCTTTTTCCACTACAAAACTCTCCCAGTTCCGTGGCTGTCTTCAAGTTTCTGCAAAATGCAAGCGAGGGTGGCTGGCAAGCTCTGAAAAATGGGATCTTTTCAGTTTGGTGGGCTTCACTTATTCCTACAAAACCATCCTTAAGGTTTGTTAAAAACACAAGGAAGGAAGAAAGAAAACTGTGTTCAATGGACAGTGCCTTCTTCTTACTCCTTACTAGCTTCTGTAGGTAAGGACATATCCCATGTCTTTGCCTTTCTTCCTCCAACCTCTTGGAAAGGAACCGATTATTTGATTGGTAAGCAGTAGAGATTAGTGCCAGTTTCCTGTTTAAGTGGACTTAAGCTATCAAAAGTCCTAAGATTGAGGTTTGAGAACTGTTCTTCTCATTTTGGTATGCTAAATCAGGGAGGTAGTCACTAGGGTAAGCATGTCTGTAAACTCCAAATTTCCATGGTGCAAGTTCTTCTGGACTTCTTGCTGGAGGGTAAAGCTATGTCCTTTAATATAGACTTTCTTAGCAATTGAGGTGATATTTGGGCTTCGATCTGCATAATCATTCCTTTAGATGCAAAGAAAATTTGGAGGCCCCTTTCATCACCAAAGATAGGTACCCCAACCCCCATTAATTTTTTTTATTTAAATAAAAAGGAATTCATCCTTTTTTGCTTCACAGAACAAAAAACCCTGAAAATTGTAAGTCCCTGTTAGGATCATAAGAAAATTATGTTTGTAGATGAAGTTTTGTTATTTTCTTTTCAAAATGCTTACAGTCTCGGCCTTTTTTATAATTTTACAAATTTATAGTTTTTGCACTTTCAAGGTGTGGGTGTGTGCAAATGAGCTTAACACCTTTCTGTTAATTTTCACACTGTTTTCTGCTGTGTTCCCACTGAACTGTTAAAATGAATTGGAAAAAAAATACACCATTATTGTTACCTGGGTATCAGAGAAATTATTTTTTGTTCTCATATAGGAAAAACAGTCATTTTAACAAAACAAATAACATGTATTACTTTACACTATTTTACTTTAGACCACTGGCTGAGTTTTTTGTGTGTTCACAGGGAAAGCAAGTCTGTGATTCAGATTTTCTCCCAGGATACAGGCAAGAAGATCTGAATGTGTTGCTAAGAGCACCAAGTCTACCACAAACAGATCTTCATAACAGGAAAGATTTATTTACTCTCTTTTACACTTGAAAATATTTTTGTATTCTTTCTCATATTCAACTCCTTTAATATTTTTATAAAGAACAATTTAGCCAGATCCTCAAAGTGTACCTTATGATGCATGGAAGGAAAAAACAAATAACAAATAACACATTCCACTTCCACCTAGGGCTAATATAGGAGTTCAATCCTAAGTAAAAGGAATACCATGAATGATTCCCAGGGTGTAAGTGACTTTTCTAGAGGAATATGGCTGCATAAATATCCCCACTATTTTTTTTCAGAGGGGCAAACGGATGTGAACACTAGGGAACAAACTCAAAATATGTTTTTAGTGAAACTAGGATCAGAGAAAATGTGTGAATTCCAAATAATATGCGAGTCCTGGTAGACTTTTGAGACCAGGAAACTCCGAGTGACTGGCAGTGGTGATCCCACCAAGAAGAACCAGGCGAGAAAGGGGCCTAGAGGAGGTAGATCTATCTGTTTGCTTCAATGTCAGAAATGCTTAAATAGTTGCTTATTATGTTCCCATTATTATTCTAAGTGATTTTCAAGTATTAGTTTATTAAAACCTCATAAAAACCCATGGGCTACTATTATTATTCACATATAACAGGTAAAAAATTGAGGCATAGAGAGCAAATGGCAATCACAGAAACTGATAATGAATATTCCCTCTAAACAGAAAGGCACATGGGCAAAACCAAGAGGCTAAGTAGATAAACAAGGTATGAGGATACTCCGAGTGAACCCAACCTTGCTACTATGGAATGAATGTTTGTGCACCTCCCTCATCCATATGTTGAAACCTAAGCCTCGGTGGGATGGTGTTAGAGATGGGGTGTTTGGGGATGATTAGGTGAAGAGGACGAGACCTTTATGAATGCGATTAGTGCCCTCACAAAAGGACCCCAATGTGCTTTCTCTCTTTCCTTCCACCATGGGAAAACACAGAGTGAAGCTGACCATCTAAGTGGGCCCTCACCAGACACTACACCTGCTGGCACCTTGATCTTGGACTTCCCAGCCTCCAGAACTGTGAGAAATGAACTTCTGTTGTATAGCCACTTAATTAATGGTATTTTTGTTATGGAAGCATGAACAAAGTAAAAGAGTATCTTTCAGAAAGTGTAATACCAAATACACTGCCTAAAGATGAGAAAGCCACCTAGAAAAGTATGACATATTCTCCGATAGCAATGGCTTTTGAAGCAACGTGGCTACACCAGTTCTCCTTCCTGAGTATGGTATGTTGTCAGTCAGAAGAGATGAAGCTACACAAAGTGGTTGTACATTATAAAGCAAGAGCCCATTGCTGTAGCAAGAAAGTAAAGTGCCCTTGAGCTATGATACCAGAGACTATTCTGATCCCTCCTGCTTCCAAAAGAATCATGTGTTGATAAGTGTCTGGAGATCTCACTCATTCAGAATTGAACAGCAAAACAAAAATAAGCACCGAGTAATATTATAAATAAGTAATAAGATAAAAATGAAATAGGATGCAAACCTTCTATGTATAAAGAAAATTCACCAAAAATTAGACACGACAGATGAAAATTATAACCTCAGTGTGAGAGTCTGATAACAAAGAGGTGGCTGGAGTGTGGGTTTGTATTTAAAAAGCACGCGTGGGAGAAGGCAGAAGAGCAAGATGCCAGGGCAGGGCGACTCGGGCATACTATTGAGTTGTTCAGTATTTGCATGTAGGGAACATGTTAAAGAATGACGTTTGCAGAAGCTGGAAACATGGTTAAGGCAGAGCGGAAGAAGAACATGTTAGGCTTGTAATGAGATTTGAAATATGAAGAATTTTGAGGAAATGTTTTCATTAAGCTACAATGACACCAAGATCTTTTTCTAGAGTTTACAACTAATTCAAAACCTGCCAGTAAGAACGGGGCGGGGGGGGGTGGTGTTACATTTTTCTTTTCACAATGTGTTATAGCTTAAAAGCATCCAGGCAAAGTTCTTTTCTTAAATTTTTATCTTTCTTACGAGTATCTTCTGTAGTTCTCACTGTTTATTCATGCTACACCAAGTTAAAGAATTGATTCACCTTGACAATGTCTTTCTTTGTTTACTAACTTTGTGTTTTGATCTCTGATAGATTTATTTCATAAGCTCAATCTTTAATACATTTATAATTCTATTTTCTTTTATCTGTACATTTCTCTGTGTCTTTGCTTTATTCAAATGTTCAACTGCCATTAGTATTTCATTTTCAGACTGTTTCAGAAAATTTTTAACAAATATTGAAATACCTAATTATTGAGATATTAGAGATGCATCCTTTATAATGCATTATTTAAGGTTTGGACCAAAGAATTGCATTTTCTATACTACTGTATTAGATAATTTTGCAATGTCCCAACTTTTAAAAAAAAATTATTACCATGCAAATTGTAACAAATGATTCTTTCCTTTATAAAAATAAAACAGAATTAAGATGAATTATATATTTTTATAACCAAGAAAAACTTATATGCCACAGAGATTATTACTGTATTCATAAAATATAAGTAGTATATTTTAAAGCTAGGAAACTCTACAAATGTACCTAATTAGGTCATTCATTTATGTATTTTAACATATAAATATTTTTTTAAGAATTATGAGGCTGGTTTCAATTTGTAATATTATTACTAAGTGTCTTACTGAATGAGCTAGACATTGATGAATTTCAAGTAACAAAAATAACATAAACATGACAATGTCATCAGGGAGATTTTATAAATATTGCCCAATAAAGTATTTACTTAAAAGTTAAAAAATTATATAATTGTATTTATTGATAATTGGATTCCTAAATGGCAAAACACTAAATCCCGAGAAACCAAAATTGCAGTAAAATTGTTTTAAAGAGTAGCATTTTATGTTGTAAAACTGTTTTTCCAGCTATCCTTGGCCTCTTGATAAATAGATTTAGAGATAGAGAGAAAGAAAGAAAGAAAGACAGGCAATGGGATGAATTCTTTAAAAAAGTTAGAAGAAAAAATATTAAGGATATCATTTAAAAGCTTTAGAAATAAAATTCTGAAGAAAATAAACTCATGCCAGAGAACAAAAACAATTATAAACTGTCTTATTATTTCCATTGTTTAGGTTGGAATTATAATGTTTATATCTCAATGAAACAACATAGTCAAATAATCACCTGAACACCCACAGACAGCACTGTCTTATAAAGGACATATTATTGGGTTCTTTGAAAAAATGTCAATCTATTTATCCCATCAAGAGATATTTATATACTTACTTGTATACTCTACTGGGTAGAGATGATTGTAAATTAAGTAGTTCTTGGTTCTAGCCTTTAAAGCATTTACAGGTTTTTTATGTTTGTTATTTGCTTAAGATTATTAACGAAAATAACTATAGGAAACAATTAGGGTAGTGATTACAATTTCTTGTAGTGACTAAATACAGTGATAATGATCACAATCTTTAAACCCCAGTAAGATAGCATTTTTGCAGAACTAAAAACTAGAAAACTTTTGTGGGTATTGAGGCAAATGACTATATTTTCCTATCTTCATACCAATGTCACATGAATAGAGCACATTGAAACAAAACATCTGTGACACAAGGTTAAGTGCATTTTGGAAAAAGCAAAAATGTGAATATTTAAATATTCCCATTACAGAGACATTCTCTATCTGGCACAACTTACAAATAATTTACTCATAAATCTTCCACTTCCTAGTGTATGACATCTTTATTTATATTACATTTTTTATTTTTTTGCATGTAGGTGTGGGTGTAATTCTCACTATTTCATTATTTCCATCTTTTGCATTTTGAAAGTTGTGTGCTTTCAATGATGTGAAAGGTTTTTTGTTTGCTTGTTTTCTTTTCCCCTTGGGAGTATTTTCTAGTTTTAGAAGTGTTAGTTTTTACTACATGTTCTTTTACTTGGTTGATCAACATGCTGTTAAAATTTTGCTGTTGAACACTTTTGGTTATATTTTCTGATCATCTTTGGCAATAGCAAGAATTTATTTGTTGCATCTTAAATAAGTCCAGGCTGAAATTATTACTCTTGGAATGGTTTTACTAAAGCACTTGATTATATCCAATCAACACTCCATATTGTTAGGCCAAAACTCATTGGAAGAAACAATAACAAAAGTTATTATTTTTTCTTTTGTCCAGAAAATTTAATTTTTAGTCAGATTGTTAGAAAGAATATTAATAACCAAAATACTTTGTGAAAATAGTGACTATATTTTAAATATATTTTATTTACATATATAAGTGTGTGTATATGTGTGTGTATATATATACATATATGTGTGTATATGTGTGTGTGTGTGTGTATACACACACACACACACACAAATAATCAGACCCAGAGTTAGAAGGTTTGCAGCAGTGTTGGGTCTCTGCTCTGAACTAACTACATTGTCAAGAGAAATTTACTAATAAAGACATAAAAATATATGACCCCTGAGGCCCCTTTAAACATTATCTGTGCTTCCAAATACATTTTGCATGATTGATCATGCAGTAACCAGGATGTAAGATCATAGAATGTCCATTTCTTCAATCAGGTGGTTTCATCAATTTAATAAACATTCAGAAAGAGATAATCACATGTCAGGAGCTTGCTCTTTTACACAGAGTGACAGGACAAGCTAAAATTCCTGTATGATGTCAGTGTGTGTGTGCATGTTTTATCTGGAAGTATATGAATAAAATATTTAACTGGGCTTTTTTTCTGGATGGTAGGATTAAAGACACTTTTTTACTTCCTTCTTTGTACTTTTTTGATATGTTTTAAATTTTGCACAGTAAATCTATCTATATGTAGTTTTATAATCAGAAAAACAAAAAATAACTATTTTAAGTAGATAAATGATCGAGGTTATACCATTCACTGACATGTGGGTCATTAAAAGGAAGTTAGTAAAGGATAAGCTGTACAAAACCATATTTTGTTTTTGATTGAAATTTTGATTTCTATTTCTTTCTGAGTTTTTGAACCCAACCAATTTACAAGATGGTCTGAATGTTAGTTATTTTTATATGCATCATCAATGTATATTTATTCTTTTTAAAAAAAATCTTCTTAAGGCTAAACATCAGCTTTTACTTCTCTAGTGAATATGATTTTTGTAATATAATATCTATAGAAACTAGGTCAGTAAAAGAGTTAATACATGAAAATATTTTTAAGCAAATAAATTATAGTTCCATTCACAGCCAAAACTAGTTTGTTAGCATTTGATTAAATGCTTCACTAATTTTCCATGGCAATATGTTTCAAAAGAGGTAACTACTAATAGCAGCTGCACATTTGTGGTTAATGTGTTGTTAAATTGATATATAAAAGTAATATTGATGTAATAACTCTCATTCATACATTCTCTCTCAACAGAAAATTTATAATGAATTAAGAGTAAGCTGACATTCAAAAACCAAATAATCTAATATTAATTATGAATTATTTAACATGACAAAAATAATTGTTTAATTTTGAGTAACATTTTTCAGTGTTCATTTGAAAATTAGAAAAAATTCATCTTCCCACAAAAACATTAAATTTTCTAGTCTAACTTTTTAAATGAGTACAATTAAAGCTTTCATCAGAAAAAACAAAATTTGCATAAATATACATGCCTTAATAGCCTTTGGTACTGAAAAAGAAATCGCTCTTCTCTTTGATGTGCTTTGTTGCACAATTATTATTGCTCTAATGTCTTTATAACTGGATGTTTGCTATTCATCTTTTGTTAAAGTTCATTTTGTTGGTGAACAATGCATTTTAACACTCTTCAATAATTTATTTCAAATTTGTGTTCATTATGGGACATTAATTCTTACATATTTATTGAGCCCAACAAAGTTGAACAGTAAATTCATTCAAATTAAAGTGACTTAAATTAAAGTAAGCCAATTTGGTGCTGCTAGAAAATTTGTGTAGATATTTCTCAGCATTACCCAATGATAGATTATTTTTTTCATATCTCCTTTACTGGAATTTATGTCACTGAAATTGAGGTGAATAATAATAAGACATATTGGAAAGTAACTTTGCTTGTGTACAAAGAATCTCAATTTTTCTGTCTCTCATTTTCTCCCCATCTCTCTTTATAGTCAGATTTACAAAGTATTACTCATTTTTGTTCATGAAAATATGCTGAAGCTAATTATTCAATTGGTAAAACTTTCTCTTAGAATTAGAACCACTTGTCCTTCATGCCTTAGGAATCAGACATTGTTTTGTTAATTTTATTCAAAACAAGCCATTTCCTATATATCATTACTTAGTTTTACACAAAAAAACTTCCTCAGTTATACACATAGCTGGACTCTTACTAAGCACTAAATGTCAAGGCCATAGTGGGAATATTACAAAGAAGCAAACAGTGCCATTTTTGCACTTCATCCTGAATGCCTCCCACTTCTGCCAGGTCATAGATAGACTACTTTTCACAGATCAGTTAAAACCTGTTTTAAAACATGAAAATGAGGGATCCAAGATGGCAGAGGAATAAGTGGAAGCTACACTAACCTCCTCCTAGGAGCAATCTGGAATTACAACTAAATTGTAGAGAAAGCTTCCTGAATAACCAACTGAACACTAGCTGGAGAGAAGCCTTATAACCATGGACAGACAGAAGAAACCAATTCACCACAACACGACTAGTAGGGAGTGCAGAGATATGAAAGAGTTGACTGGGGTCCCACCGGCAGCAGCTGAAGTACTAGAAGGGTATTTCAGTGGCAGGGGTTCCCCTGAGAAGTGTGGGGTATTAACTTCAAGCTGGACTTCCCAGCCTATAGCACCAGAGCAAGAAAGGAACCTAGATAACATCCAACTGTGAAAAACAGCAGAGTTTTTGGCAGCCAGGGAAAGATGGCTGGAGACACTTAAAGGGCGAATGCACAAAATTCTGTTTGCAACCACTTACCCTGGCAGAAGGAGGGCGGAGTGGACTAGAGATGCTTGAGAAGAGTCTGGGGTTGGTGGCTCAGGGGAGAGAACTGAAGGAACAGCCACCCTGTTCTGAGGATCCCTGTGCTGAGTCATGCCCCATACTGCTGGAGCCAACTTGCTCAGGCAGAAAACTCCTTTCCAAGTGGCATCAGGATTGGAAGAAGGAAGAGACCCACCTACAGGAATTACTCAGCCCCAACCTGTGGTGCTTAAGCCAGGCTGTTGATCACAGCTTGATTCATTTAACAACTGTTTAGTTTAATGATTGATTAGTGTAACAGCTAAGGCAGAAAATACAAAGCAGCCAAAAATGGGAAGACAAAGAAATAGACCCCAAATGAAAGCAGGGATTTGTCCAGAAGATGAACTAGAGGAAATGGAGGCAAGAACTTTATCAGAGAGTTCAGAGTAATGATTATACGAATGTTCAAAAGCATGAAAACAACATAGAAAACATAAAAAAAAGACCAGTCAGAAATAAAGAATGCAATATCTGAAATAAATAATACACTGGAAGAAATAAACAGAAGGTTAGATGAACAGAGGATTGCATCAGTGAGTTGAAAGACAAGGTAGAAAAAACACCTATGTAGAGCATCAAAAAGAAAAAATAATTTTAAAAAATAAGGAGAGGTTAAGAAACATTTTGGACAATGTGAGGCATAATAACATCCATGTTATGGGAATACCAGAAGAAGAAGAGAGCAAGCAAGGGATTGAGAACATATTTGAAGAAGTAATCAATGAAAACTTCCCTAGTCTGGTGAAGGAAAAAAAAAAAAACATACAAGTCCAGGAAGCTCAGATAATCCCAAACAAATTAGACCCAAAGAGGCCTACACCAAGAGGCATTATAATTAAAATGACAAGGTCCAAAACAAGGAGAGAATCCTAAAAGCTGCAAGAGAAAAGCAGGTAGTTACCTCCAAGGGAGCTCGAATTAGACTGTTGTCTGATTTCTCAACAGAAAGATTTCAGACCTGAAGGGAACAGCATGAAATATTCAAGGTGATAAAAAGGAAGGACCTACCACCAAGGCTAATTTACCCAGTGAGGCTAACATTTAAAATTGAAGGAGAAATAAGGAGCTTCCCAGACAAGAAAAAGCTAAAGGAGTTTGTTAATACCAAACCAGTACTGCAACAAATGTTAAAGGGCTTTCTTAAGAAGAGAAGAAGAAGAAGAGGAAGAGGAGGAGGAGGAAAAAAAGGAGGAGGAGGAGGAAGGGAAGAAAAATAGAAAGAAAAAAACAGTCTAACAATAAAAAGGCACTACATCCATAGTTATTGATAATCACCTTAAATGTGAATGGCTTAACTGCTCCAACCAAATGACATAGAGTAAGTGAATGGATAAGAAGGAAACACCTGTATATATACTACCTCAGAGAGACCCATCTCAGACTGAAAGATACCCACAGACTAAAAATAAAGGAGTGGAAAAAATATTTCATGTGAATGGAAAAGGAAAACAAGCTTAGGTAGCAGTACTTATATTAGAAAAAAATGGACTTTAAAACCAAGGCTCTAGTCCAAGACAAAGAAGGACACTGCATAACACAAAGGGAACAATCCAACAAGAGGATATAACCCTAGCAAACATTTACACACCCAACATAGGAGCACCTAAATGTATAAAGCAAATCTTGATAGACATAAAGGGAGAGATTGACAGAAATACAGTCATAGTTGCGGATTTTAACACTCCATTGACTTCAAGGGATAGATCTTCCAGACAGAAAACAAACAAAAAGACAATAGCCTAAAAGAACACACTAGATCAAATGAATTTAATAGATACCTTTGGAACATTTCAGTCTAAGCAGCAAAATATATATACTTTTCAAGTGCACATGGAATGTTTTCTAGGATAGACCGTGTTAGGACAAGACACAAGTTTTAATAAACTTAAGAAGATTGAAATCATATCAAGCATGTTCTCTAAGCATAAATGCTATGAAACTAGAAATCCATCACAAGAGGAACACTGAAAAACATGCAAAGACATGGAAGCTAAATTATATGTTATTAAACAATTCATTAAACAATGAATCAATAATAAGGTCAAGGAAAAAGTAAAAATATACCTTAAAATAAGTGAAAATAAGAACACAACAATACAAAATTTGTTGTACACAGGGAAGCAACCCTAAGAGGGAAATTCATAGCACTACAGGCCTATTTCACAAAACAAGAAAAACTCATATAAACAATCTAACTTCACACTAAAAGGTAGTTGAAAAAGAACAACAAAGTCCAAAGTGAGTAGAAGGAAGGAAATACTAAAGATCAGACCAGAAATAAACAAAATAGAGTCTAAAAAAAAAAAAAACAATACAAAAGATCAATGAATCCAAGAGCTGGGTCTTTGAAAAGATAAACAGGACTGACAAACATTTAACTAGACTCTTCAAGAAAAAGTAGAAAGGACCCAAATAAATAAAATCAGAAATGAAAGAGGAGAAATAATGACTGACACCAAAGAAATACAATGGATGATAAAAAATATTATGAACAATTATATGCCAACAAGGTGGACAATCTGGATAAAATGGATGAATTCCTAGAAACATACAATCTTCCAAAACTAAATCAGGAAGAATCAGAGAATCTGAATAGACAGATTAAACCTAAGGAAATTGAAGTAGTAACCAAAGAACTCCCTACAAATAAAAGCCCTGGACTGGATGTATTCACAGGGGAATTTTACCAAACATTCTGAAAACTAACACCTCTGCTTCTCAAACTATTTCAAAAAATTCAAGGGAGCGAAAGCTCCCAGGCTCATTTTATGAGGCTAGCATTACCCTAATTCGAAATTCAGATAAGGACACTACAAAAAAATAAAATTATAGGTCAACATCCCTGATGAATATAGTCACTAAAATCATCAACAAAATGTTAGCAAACCAAAAAAAGAGCAATGCATGAAAAAGATCATACTCCATGGTAAAGTTGTATTTATTCTAAGAATTCAAGGTTTGTACAACATTTTCAAATCAATAAATGTGATTCACCACATAAACAAAATGAAGGATGAAAACCACATGATCATATCAATAGATGCAGAAAAAGCATTTGATAAAATCCAGCACATATATATGATAAAAACTCTCAGCAGAGTGGGAATAGAGGGATCATACCCAAACATAATAAAGGCCATATATGGCAAAACCACTGCCACCATCAATACTCAAAGGGCAAAAAATACAAGTGTTCTTGTAGGGAACAAGACAGGGTGTCAGCTTTCACCTGTCTTATTCAACATAGTACTGGAAGTCCTAGCCACAGCAATCAGACAAGAAGAAGAAATAAAAGGCATCTAAAGTGGAAAGGAAGTAGCAAAACTATCTTTATATGCAGAGGACATGATTCTGTACATAGAGAACCCCAAAGACTCCACCAAGAAACCAATAATACTGATAAATGAATTCAGCAAACTAGCAGGATAAAAAAATAATATCCAGAAATCAGTTGCATTTTCACATGCCAATAGTGAACTAAGAAAAAGGAAAATCAAGAAATCATTCCTATTCACAATTGCTTCAGAAGAATAAAATACCTAGGAATAAACCTAACCTAGGATTAAGAGACCTGTACCTAGAAAATTGTAAGACACTGAAGAATGAAAGAAAATACAAATAAGTCAAAGCACATACTGTATTCATGGATAGGAAGAATTATCATCATTAAAATGTCCATATTCCCCAGAGCAATCTATAGATTCAGTGCAAATTCTATCAAGATTCCAATGACATAAGCCACATAACTAAAACAAATATTTCAAAAGTATTTTTGGAACCACAAAAGGTCCCGAATAGCAACAGTGAATCTGAGAAAGAAGAACAAAGTTTAAGGAATCATGCTACCTAATAGCAAACTGTATTATAAGGCCATAGTCATCAAAACAGCATGGTACTGGCATAAAAACAGATACATAAATCAATAGAACAAAATAGAGAGCCCAGAAATAAACCCCCACCTTTATAGTCAATTAATATTCCACAGAGGAAGCAAGTACCTACAATGGGCTAAAGATTATTTATTCAATATATGGTGTAGGGAAAAGTGGACAGGTACATGCAGAAAACTGAAATGAGACCACCTTCTTACACCATACACAAGAATAAATCCAAAATGGATCAAAAACATAAATGTTATTAGACCTGAAACCATAAAAATCCTACAACAAAACAGGCAGCAAAATCTTGGACATTGCTTGTGGCAATTTTTATCAGATATATCTTCCCAGGCAAGGGAAGAAAAAGAAAATATAAATAAATGGGACTACATTAAACTAATAAATTTTTGTCTAGCAAAGGAAATCATCAACAAAATAAAAAGGCAGCCCACAGAACAGGAGAACATATTAATTGATACATCTGACAAGAGGTTAATATCCAAAATTTACAAAGTACTTGCAAAATTCAACACCAAAAAAAACAACAAACCCAATTAAAAAATAGGCAAAGGACCTGAATAGACATTTCTCCAAAGAGGACAGATGGCCAATAAACATATGAAAACAGGCTCAATGTCATTAATCATCAGAGAAATGTATATAAAACCACGACGAGATACCATCTCATACCTGTGAGAATGGCTATCATCAATAAATAAACAAGTGCTGGTGAGGATGTGGAGAAAGGGGAACTTTTTTGTACTGTTGAGGGGAGTGAAGACTGGTGCAGCCACTGTGGAAAGCAGCATGGAGATACCTCAAAAAATTAAAAATGGATCTGCCTTTTGACCCAGAAACTCCACTTCTGTGAATATATTAGAAGGAAACCAAAACATTATTTGAAAGAATATAAGCACCCCTATGCTCACTGCAGCATTATTTACAATTGCCAAGATATGGAAGCAGTCAAGTGTCCATCAATAGATGAGTGCATAAAACAACTATGGGACATTTACATGATGGAATTCTACTCAGCTGTAAAAAAGAAGAATAATTTATCCTTTGTAACAATATAGATGGAACATTATGCTAAGTGGAATAAGCCAGTCAGAGAAAAACAAATACCGTATGATTTCAGTCATATATGGAAGCTAATGAACAAACTGAATTAACAAGGAAAACGGGGACAGGCTTATAGATGGAGAGCAGGATGACAGTTAGTTGGGGTGCAGGGAGGACCTTAGGGGATAGAGGGATTGAGCAAAAAGGAGAAAGGTCTCATGGACATGGACAACAGTGTGGTGATTGGTGGTGGAAGGGTACGGGGAGTAGAAGGCCATGTAAAAATACAATTTAAAAAAAGAAGAGACTTCCAGCCAAGATGGAGGTATAGGCGGACGCACTGTGCCTCCTCTCACAACCAAAATTAAGGACAACAAATATTTAGAGACAAGAAAACAACCAGAACTGATAGAAAATTGAACTGTACGGAAGTCCAACAACCATTCATCCAGACCGGTAAGAGGGGCGGAGTCACGGCAGGAAAAAGTGGAGGTGCAGACTGGGAACGCAAGCAGCAGCGGCTGGCAGTTCCCAGGTGCATAGGAGGCGGCTGGCGGACCCCGGGCACAGGGGGGCAACTGTGCAGACCCAGTGAGGCCGCACAAAGCACTGGCTGACCAGGTGGTCCCACATTCGCATGCGCAGACGGTCCAGCGGCGGAAGGGACTGGAGTCCAGGAGAGAGCGGAGCAGGCGCCATTCTTCCCTCTCGGACTCCACCCCCACCTATAGCATCACAACCCAGTGACTGGGCTGCCCCGCTCTGAGGAACGCCTAAGGCTCCACTCCTCATACGTAATAGCCGCGACCAGACTAAAACCAAAATAAAACAAAACAAAAAACCCACCAAAAATGGCTCAAACCAGAGAACAAATGAAAACTCCAGAGCCAATTGCTCTAAGCCGTGAGGAGATAGCCAACCTATCAGATGCACAGTTCAAAGCACTGGTCATCAAGATGCTCACAGAATTGGTTGATTTTGCTCACAAACTAGATGAAAAAATGCAGGCTACAATACGTGAAATGAAGGAAGACGCATGGGGAACCAATAAAGATGAGAGGAAACCTGGGACTCAAATCAATGGAGTGGACCAGAAGGAAGAAACTAACAACCAAACAGAAAACGAGGAAGAAACAAGAATTCAAAACAATGAGGAGAGGCTTAGGAACCTCCGGGACATCGTTAAACGTCCCAGCATCCGAATGATAGGGGTCCCAGAAGGGGAAGAGGAAGAGCAACAAGTGGAAAAGTTATTTGAACAAATAATAAAGGAGAATTTCCCCAATCTGGCAAAGGAAATAGACTACCAGGACGTCCAGGAAGCTCAAAGAATCCCAAAGAAGTTGGATCCTAGGAGGAACACACCAAGGCACATTGTAATTACATTAGCCAAGATTAAAATGAAGGAGAGAATTCTAGAAGCAGCAAGGGATAAGGGGACAGTCACCTACAAAGGAGTTCCCATCAGACTGTCAGCTGATTTCTCAAAAGAGACCTTACAGGCAAGAAGGGGCTGGAAAGAAATATTTGAAATCTTGAAAAGCAGGGACCTACATCCAAAACTGCTCTACCCAGCAAAGCTGTCATTTAGAATGGAAGGGAAGATAAAGTGCTTCTCAGATAAGGTCAAGTTCAAGGAGTTCATCATCATCAAGCCCTTATTATATGAAATCTTAAAGGGACTTATCTAAGAAAAAGAAGATAAAAAATAGGACAGTGAAAAGACAGCAAACTCACAGCTATTAAGAACCACACCTAAAACAAAAGCAAACTAAGCAAACAGCTAGAACAGGAACAGAACCACAGAAATGGAGATCATATGGAGGGTTAGCAACAGGGGAGTGGGAGGAGGAGAGAGGGGGAAAAGGTAAAGAGAATAAGTAGCATAGATGGTGGGTAGAAAATAGACAGGGAGAGGGCAAGAATAGTGTGGGAAATGTAGAAGCTAAAGAACTTATGACACATGGACATGAACTAAATGGGGGGGAATGTGGGTGGGAGGGGGTGTGCATGGTGGAGGGGAGTGATGGGGGAGAAATAGGACAACTATAATAGCATAATCAATAAAATATATTTTAAAAAATAAAAAACAAAAAAATAAAATATAAAAAAGAAAGAAAAACTCAAAATGTAGGTTTGCTTGTTGTTTTGATAGAATGGGAATTTCTGTGAGATTATAACCTCAGTTCTCATCAAAGGGGGTATTAACCTACAGTGTATAAATGTTTGTGTGTTTACATGAGAAAATGTGTGACATTAAGTGAAAGAAGAATGTTTTACAAGGGAATATGTAATAATCTCAATCAGATTTTAAAACAAACTCATTACTTCTACTGTGCCTGCTACTATTCTTCTTATTCTTTATTGCAAATACAATGAAAAATTTAAATTAGAAGACTAAGAATTAAATTGTTAAATTCTCAGAGGAACATTGAATTTCAGGGAGAACTTTTAAGTCCTTACGAAAGTTAAGAATCTTATTACACAAGTAGTATTTTTAGGCTTGTAACCTCTGCATGAAAATCTGTGAAATGATACTACTAAACAATCCCAATGAGACAGACATTTATATTGTTTCTATTTTTATACTGTTAGATAGAATGCTGCAATAAACATCCTTCTGTGTGCCTTGCGTAAACTTAAGAGTGCTTTGTTAAGATACATGTCCAAATGTGATCTTTAGATCACAGCATATACTCACTTGGAATTTTACTTGATTCTGCTAAATTGCCATCCAAAATGGCTACACCAAATTTTTTTATAGCAATTGTCTATGAAGGTTTGCATATCTCTATTACCCTCACCAATGCAAATTATTAATTAATGCTATAAAATTTAGTTAATTTGACATATAAAAATGGTCCATGGTTTTGTTATTCATTTTTGATAATGCATGACTATGATTTAATTTTAATAATGAAGATGTGTTATTTTGAATCATCTATAATAGTAATATAAAATAACTATCATTGAATGTGACAAATTATGAAAATTAAAATTTTAATATTCAAATCATGGTTTTACTATTTTAGACTACACAGTGTTTTAGTCTTTGTCTCATGAAATAAATGATTTTGCCATCTAAAATGTGCTGTAAATGCACCCTGATTCAGCACAATTAGGTCTCAAACTTTGAGTTTTGTGTTTGAAGAATAGTTTCAGGAGCTCCAAAGCTCTCAAATAGGTTTGCTGAATTTCTGTGAAAACTTAAAAAGCTAGAGTTTAAAATAAACTAATAAACTAACTAACCCATTTTCCTTCTAAACACACATACACACACACACAAAAGCAAATGTCAAATATGACATATATACTCTTAGAGGGCTTTGGTTGGTTTTAGACTAGGTAATTATTATCACAACTTAATATAGATTCTATATGTATCAGTATAGGTTCAACAAAAGAAGCTGAATCAGTAGGATATATATAATGCGAGTGTATATGTATGTGTGTGTATGTACCCACCCCTAGGTAAATATCCTCTACAAAATGATGTTATGATTTTATTATACTAAATTTGGAGTGAGCTCAGAGCTAATTGGTTTTGGTGTAGAATACCTTTTGGTAGGAGAGAGAAATAGACTTCTGTAATCCAAAATCATATTATTATCAGATGTATTTTTAAATACACCATTCAGTTAGGTGCTTCATTGAGGCAGTATTGAAAGTATTTTTCTTCAAAATGTAGCCCAGGGGACATGCTTTTAAGGCCAAAATCATCATGACAATATCCACTTGGGGGCTTCAATAGTCCTGTGTTGGTATAATGGAAGGACCCATGGAATTAATATTCTGACTCAGCCTATAGTCCCCATTTAAGGAAGTGTCCTTCTATGCAGGTGACAGTTTAGGATAAGTCTTTTAATTGTGATGAGTATGTTAATTCTACGTTTTGCTAGGTTATTTTTTAAAGCTCTTATTGAGGTCTGTCCAGAAAAATTACAGCCATTGTTAATATAACTAGAATGGTTTATGTAACATTGATGTAACCTGGCAGCCAAGGAGAGTGGACCAGAATACACATGCATGAACAATGATGACTTCACTAGTTCATGGGGTGATAGATGCTGTTGAGTGAGCATGTGTACTGTGTGGCCATCACATTCAAAATGACTGAGAGAGTAGAGTAACAAATCAGCACCAAAGTTTGCATTAAGCTTGAACATTCCTCCACAGAAACTATTTGGATGATTCAGAAGGCTGCAGCTATGGACAGCTGGTGATTGGCAGCTTCATCATCACAATGCACCCATTCATGCCTCACATCTCATGTAGAGATTTTTTGGTGAAACATTAAGTCACCCAGGTGACTCAGCCCCACTACAGCCTAGATGTGGCACCCTGTGACTTCTGGCTGTTACCAAAATTAAAATCTCCTTTGATAGGGAAGAGATTTCAGATCATTGATGGGATTCAAGAAAATATGATGGGGCAGCTGATGGTGATTGGGAGAACTCTGTGAGGTCCCAAGGTGCCTACTTTGAAGGAGACTGAGGTGTCATTATCTTGTATACAATGTTTCTTGTATCTTGAATCTTCTTCAATAAATGTCTTTATTTTTCATAGTACATGGCTGGATACATTCTGGACAGGGCTTGTATTATATTTTATTATGTCAAGAAAGGAAAAAATGCAATGGAAATGCCAAAAAAACCTTAAACATAGAGGAAGGAAGGAAGGAAGGAAGGAAGGAAGGAAGGAAGGAAGGAAGGAAGGAAGGAAGTGTGCAGTGAATGGAGAAGGTGCTGTGACTGTTCAAACAAGTCGAAGCAAGTTTGCCACGTTTTCTGCTCAAGATTTGTCACTAGATGATAATGCTCCAGGATTGGGTAGACCAGTTGAAGTTGATAGCAATCAAATGGAGACATTAATTGAGAACAATCAGCATTATATCACATGGGAGATAGCTGGCATACTCAAAATATGCAAATCAATAAAGTTATTGGTAAAAATGAAAAATGTGTCTTTTATTTTCCAGAAAAACCCACATGAAATTTTTGGCCAACCCAATAACATAGCATTTTCACCCTATGTTGTACTTCTCCCTATCCCAATTTTCTTTTTTATTTCATCGTTATTTGTCTTTGTGAGTTTTGGCTGGTATAACAGACATTTAGACAACAGACATTTATTTCCCATAGTCATGAGGCTGAGAAATCTGAGATCACCATACAGACGGATTTGGTGAGGCCTCTCTTCCTAGCTCATAAGCAACTGCGTTCTTGTGTGCTCACATGGTTTTTCCTTAGTGCACACTCATGGAGAGATAGGGGGATCTTCTTGTCTTCCTCAGCCCATTATGCAGGGCCCACCCTCATGACCTCATCTGAACCTAATTATCTCCCTAAAGTCTCACCTAAATACTATCACATTGGGAGCTAGGGTTTGAACATTTGAATTGTGAGAAGACATTCAGTCCATAACACCATTGTATTTGTTGAACATATTTTTATAAACCACCTAAGAACATGCTAGAAAGTGGCAGGGTAGAATAAATTTACTTGGGTGTGCAGAAACACGTTAATGATTTAATGTAAAGGGAGGTAGGCAGGCCAAACCAGATAGTTTTCAGGGAAATCATATGGTATGGTGGCCTCAAGTATCTACTAAGGACCAAAGGCCCTTAGTAGCAGACATAATTTTTCACATCTGGAGTTTGTATGTAGAAATAATATGTTATGAAGCCAATTTAAAATGCATTTTCTTTTCATATGTATGCACATGTGCGTGTTTTATTGCACACATAAAAAACTTCACCAGGTAGTTCAATTTTTTTCCTGCAAATATTCCCTTCACAAACAACCTTAAAGTTAACATATGACTTTCATATGAACGTCTTTATCAATGAGTATCTGCTCAGCTTCCATCACTTCCCAACCACTCAGTACTTTACTTCTCCCCTTAGATGAATTTCTCCAAGTTTTCCATGCAACCTTCTTTCTAATATCTGAAGACTGCGGTATAGCTCTTTTAGGTCTATTCTCCGATCACATGGAAACTTTAGTTTTATCTTGTCACTCCTTCCACACAAACAAGGTAAGTGGACTGAAAAATGATTTGGATACATTATAGGAAATCCACTAGGCCATCATATGTGTTTTTATGTTTGGGCTTAGATGTGTTTTACGACATGTAATATTCATGCCCACTAATAATAGCCACAGTTTTGTTTATATTATGATTTTACTTTGTTTATTTTTTTCAATTTTAACTAAAATGGAAGTTAGTTGCATGGCAAAATAATAATTGGATAATTTCATAAATGTATAAAAGAATATGCCAAATATATGGGGCATAAATAAGAATTTAAAAGAAAATTCTTTTCAATGCTAGCCTTACATTGAAAATATGAAAACATAAAATAATACTCTTTAAAACAGGACTTTTCTCCACTAAAAAATTTAATGTGGATAAAATATGTAGGAAGACATACTGAAGTGACCATATCCTTTACTGTCAGTGCCCTGATTTAAAAAATAAATATGATTTTAAAATAATATGCTTTACAAAAGAATAGAGATTTTGAGTAAACCTTTAAAAATGTTTTTAATTGCTAACATTTGTGAATTTGAAGCTCATCCTAATGATAAGCTAACAAAGGTAGAGATTTTTAAAGTACATTTTTCATCTGT
Source organism: Glossophaga mutica (assembly GCA_039655065.1). Lineage (NCBI taxonomy): Eukaryota > Metazoa > Chordata > Mammalia > Chiroptera > Phyllostomidae > Glossophaga > Glossophaga mutica. Next base: position 156,480,101 of record CM077303.1, on the reverse strand, counting down.
AAGAGTGAAATGTCGTCTTGGGGGGTGCATATAGGTACATATACTCAAAAGAGTGACAATTTTGGTGACTACTGACCAGAGCTTTCCTTTTACTGCTCTTGCAGGAATTCTCTGGTAATTTTACTGAAATCTTTCTCCAAGCAGAGAATGGGGTTTAATTTGTTATACAGCAGCTCAGATCATTAATGTTTTTAATTAATTAATTTTTAATGAATCTTTCTCCTTTGTAGAGAGATATATATGGGCTTTGACACCCCAAGTTACAATAACTACTTCTCAGTAATTAAAAGATAAAAATAAGCCTGACACATAAGCTTTTTAAATTTATTTATATATTCAAAATATCTTTCAGAGTTTCAAGCACAAACTACCCATTTGCACCAAATTTTTAGTGATGGTGTGTCCTACTTTAAAATTTCATCTTTGTGGACACTTGTGATTTACACTGATAGTGCAGTCAATGTACATTTAAGAGGAACATCTTCACAGTAAAAATAAGAGTAAGCCTCTTTCAGAAAAGTTTATGTAAAGTGAAACTTTATATATAATATATATTTATATATATTATATATTTATATATAAATTTCACATATATGAAAATATACATTTAGTATATATACACATATATATGCATTTGGTGTACGTATACATATATTTGGTGTATGTATGTATATGTATGTGTGTATACATACATATACATACACCAAATACATATATGTGTGTATATGTATAAATATATACATATTTATTATGTGGACACCATGTATATATACACCAAATATGTGTATATGTGTGTGTGTATGTGTGTGTAAAAACTAGTATATGACAAGCCAGGCACTGTTCTTTCTTTTGCATGTCCCACTAGAAAAACTAAAACACACACATGCCCATGCACACACTTACCAGTACACACAGAGAGAGAAGTTCTAGGAAAGGGCATTATGCCTAAGTTAGTATTAACATCATATGGAGATAATTGTAGAAAAAAATCATAGTAATTATTTTTACTATATTTTCTATATTAATTTTTCCTTAATGCTTACTAATCAATTACCTATAAAATGATCAGAAAGGAGACTAGATTCTTTCAGAAGAAAGCACCTATTTCTTATTAATTTGAACTCACAAAATATGTGTAACCACTGGAATAGTATTTGATGATGATGACATGGACAGTTCAGAGAGAGGTCCAACAGGAAGGGCGAGTTAGTCTCGGAGCATGATGCGAGTCTTCACATGGAAGACGATGAGTTCCCGAATCACTACCAAACCTGCCTAGGTGACAGGGGCAAGACTGAGGATATATTAAATAAACATAGACAATCATAAAGGTAAAATGAAACCATAAGGACAATGTTAGTATATAACAAGCTTTCTGTATCATTCTCTGTATGATTAATTAGTGTTTATTAAGAGATCTATATGAGGAAATAATTGTGTATTAATTTATATAATTATTTTGGTGGTTCAAAAACAGTATGTTATATTTCTGTAGTTATTAAAATATTTAAAGCTTTTCCATGCACATTACTATATTTAATATTTATAAAAATTCTACATTTTATCTAAGCTGTGTACAATTAATATCCAACAATGAATTATGCAGCATTTACTATGTGTCAGTTACTTTTTAAAGAGAATTGCAGTTACAAACTCATTTAACCCTTGTAACAATATATAGAGCATAGTCTATTATTATATTCACTTTACTAATGGTAAGTATGAGTTTAAGTAACTTTTCCCAAATCACATACCTTAAAGGCAGCAGAGTCAGGGTTCAAATTCAGCAAATTAGGCTCCAGAGTACTTTTTTTTTAAATCAAGGAGAGATATAAAAGACAGGTCCACAGATTTATACGTAGAAGGTTGGAGGAGGATTTGGTGTAAGACACGGGTCTGATTTCTTCAAATGCAGTGATTTTCCTGTTACACATCTTGTGAAGTGATGGATCTTTTGAAGACTTATTATATGTACACATAAAAGTCACCATTGACCATTTGAATGGCTTCTGGGTTCTGAAAGGGACCAGACCCTCCCAAGTATTGTCACAATACTCTGCACGCTGCAGTTCTCTCACAGGGGCATTTGGTAAGGGCTAATAGGAGAGCATTCGCTTGCAAGGTGTCACAGTAAAAGGAAGATAGACGTGCAACATAAAAAGTATGTAACTATCTATATGGAAAGTCCATAAAAGTCAAACTGATAGGAGAGAAACCTGGGTCTCTAGTGATGAAGTGTCTAGGAACTGACTTTTCATTTATCCTATCTCCTAGTAAATACTCTGGAATATATTGGGTGTTTACCACTATTTGCCCCTGCTGAGGGATTGACAACATAATGCATATCAGATGGTAGCACGTGGAAAAAGACAGAGGAGGAGAGATAGGAAGAGAAATGTTCACAGCAACGCGTCATTTCTCAGGAACTCAAAGGGAATTCCCCAGAAATGTGGTGTTGCTATATTGGCAGCTGGGGCTCTGACTGACAAGGCGACTGTGCCCCTTGTTTTGTGCAGCTATCCATGTGCACTTAAGCTCTACTGTCCTATATCTACAATATTTATTATTATCTAAAAAATTATTATATACTCCTGAAGTTTTTCTTGTTCCTTATAGATACACAAGAAGATGTAAAGACACATAATTGTGCTCTTTTTCAATAATGTTTTATTTTTTGAAAAGAAACTTTTCTCAAATCTTAAATTTAATTAAAAATATTCTTTTAGAATTAAATTATGCACTAGTCAAAAACAAAAGGAAAAGTTATAAATTTTTAAAATATATTTTATATATTGAGGGCCCAGGAGCTGTGAGAAGCAGACTTTTTAGTGTCAAGAGGTTGCAGAGCTTCCTGGCAGTGATGTGACTGACTTGTTTGAATAATTCCAGGTGGATAGTCACCAGAGGGGAGAGGGGAGGGAATTTCAGGGTAAAAGGGGAAGGTTTTACAGGAACAAGTGCGAGGGACACATGGACAGAAACTATGGGGGGTGGACATGGGAGGGAGGTGGGGAGGACTGAGGTGGTGGGTTGGGGTGGGAGTAAAAGACAGAAAATTGTACAAGATCAACAATTAAAATAAAAAAATGTTAAAAAATAAAAATTAAAAAAAGGTAATTCCAGGGACTGATGCTGGCTTTTCCAGGACAATGAGGATGATTAGGAACTGACTCCCTGGGGAAGAAGAGTTGTTTGGCTAAGGTCATTATTGGAGGGGGCAGAGTGGGAGGGGAATTGGTGGTTAGGCATTTTGAGGCCCTGCCTGATTCACCAGATGTCAAGACACTCATAAATCTGTTTCATCCAGAGGCACATTATCTTAGAAGCAGATCTTGGGCCTCTTCCTTCAGCTTGTCCTATTCGACAATTACAATAATGTGCAAGTCAGTTAAGATGGGTGATCATGAACATGAATTCTAAAGAAAGGTATCCTGTCTTCACATGCAGCTTTACAATTTAGCTTCATGACTTTGAGCAAGTTGCTTAGCTCTTCTGTACCTCAGTTTCTTCATTTATAATATGGACTAAGAATAGTGCATACCTACCACACAGAATTGTCTTAAGGATTAAATGATTTATTACTTCTTAACACTTTTAAATATAAAAAAGAATATTTAGTTTTATGACATAAATGATTAAAAGTATATAAATATTTGATTTATCATTTATGTGATTATTTGGGAAATAATTATTTCCTAAAAGGGTTGCAATGAAAAACCACAATGAACCACTAAAATTGACAAATTCTAGGTAACACAAGAAATAATGTTGGGGATAAGCTTGTGCTGAAAGAAACTTCTGCAATTATACTATGAACTTTCTGTCAGTTAATACACTTACTTTTCAAAATTGTAGATGACATAAAGCTAGGAGAGATAGTTAGCATTTGGGTAACAGAATCAGAATCTAAAAGTCTCTGCAGTCTTGAATATTGGGTCAAATCTGGCAGGATTAGATTTAACACAGAAAAAAAATGTAGGTTTTCCACTTGGGATCCTAAAAAAAGCAATATATACTTTAGGGTATAATTGATTCTAGGCTTGTTATAAGTCAATTAATAAGTTACTCAAAAAAGTTAATATAAGTTTAGACTTTATTTATAGAAATGTGGTGTCTTGATCAATTAACATGATAGACCCACCTTGCATTGGTCAGTCAGTCTATGCTTCATGCTAGTTTCAGGAGGACGTGGTAAAGTAAAGCATACTTCAGCAGAGCAACTACGACACTAGAAACTGTTGTATCAGGAACTGAGACACTGTAAAAATAAAAATTACCTTGACTGTAGCTCATTCAGTAGTTGCAACACAGGCACGCCCTCCTCACACTTGGCAGACCACCCAGCGGCAGTGCTCAGCTCTGTTAGGGGCAGTCACTCCAGACACCCCCAGCCAGCTCCTGACCTCTTTCTAGTTATTTTCCAGTCCTACCTCCTGGCTTGATAAAAGGCATTCCTGCCTTATTTTAAAAAGGATTTAGCTTCTGGGCCCTGTTCATTCTCAGACATTAAATGGATATGCCCTTCTGAATCTCCTTGCTTTAGCTACCAGGAGTAGAAAATACATTCCTAGTAGACTCTCAAATGACTCCATTTCGCCTACAGGTGAAAATCTTTGTAAGATGCTGGAAGTAGCCCACTTAAGTCAACTCTAGAACTAAAGTTAGAAGGCAAATGGTGGAGAGGGTGCTCTGCTTAAGGATGACTGTCTGTGTGACAGCTGGAACATGTGAACTTAGAGTGAGCCTTGAAAGAAACTAGAGATTGTTCCACTTCCGCAGGTATTTTAGCAGAAGTTTGTTTTTTCAGCTGTGGTACTCTTGAAGCACAAATTTAAAACATGAGGTCATAAATGATATAGGCTTTTCTCTGCAGTATTGCCCTAAATCCTGAGAGAGTATGCTTTTATGGGAATTTTTACAAAGAATCATATGTAACAAACTTCATGTTACTCATCAACTTTGAGGGTCAAAAAACAGATTCAAAGACTTAACATTACATGACATGAACATAAGCCATATTTTGGTCAGTTAAGTAAAGCATTCAAAATTAGTCTGGTAATTAAGGGAAGAGACATATTTAAACAGGTAACTGTATTCCTTATATGAATCATCCTTATAAATGCTTTATTTTCCCCTCATTTTTTTCTGTTTCAAAACATAACTTCATTTTTAACTCAAAAATATTAGGTTGGCCAAAAAGTTCATTCGGATTGTTTCATAAGATGGCTCTAGTAGAACTTACTTGTCTTTAACTTCATTCAAAATAACTTTGTTAGGTTGAATTGTGACAGTTGTCATATCAGCGTGCGTTAAAAAAAACAACATCAAAATTGGTGAATTTTTGTGTAGCCATGGTAATACTGAAGATGGAAGACAACATGCAACATTTTTGGCACATAATGCTTTATTACTTCGAGAAAGATGAAAAACATAACTGAAATGCAAAAAATAAAAGTTTTGAGCAGTGTATGGAGAAGGTACTGTGACGGATCCCATGTGTCAAAGTGGTTTGCAAGGTTTCATGATGGCAATTTGTCACTGGACAATGTTCCATTGTAGGATGGACCAGCTGAAGCTGATAGAGATGAAACTGAGACACTAACTGAGAACAATCAATGTTATACCATGTGGGAGATAGTCAGTATACTCAAAATATCCAGATAAATCAAGTCATTAGTGAAAATGAAGAATGTTTCTTTTATTTTACAGAAAAAAACTTAATGGACATTTTAGCCAACCCAATACTTTTATCTGTATTCATTTTTAGGCATAAATTAATGACACCTTTCTTCAGAAATGAGCTGTTAAAAGTAATGAAATTAGCCCCATTTATTTTTTCTTTTGTTTCCTTGCATAAGGAGATATATCAGAAAAAAATATTTTCCTACTAGAAATTTATGAGATATTTTAATCAATCTTATTTGAGTTTTTGAAATTACATTTAATTGATTATGCTATTATAGTCATCCCAATTTTTCCCCTTTGCCCCTCCACCAAGCAACCCTCACTCCCTCAGGCAATCCCCACACCATTGTTCATGTCCATGGGTCATGCATATAAGATCTTTGACTGCTCCATCTCTTATACTGTAATTTATATCCACATGGCTATTCTGCAACTGCCTCTTTGTACTTAATCCCCTCACCTATTCATTCTTTCCCCTACAACCCTCTCCCATCTGGCAATCATCAAAATACTCTCTGCATCCATGATTATGTCTCTGTTCTTCTTATTTGCTTAGTTTGTCTTTAGATTCAATTGTTAATATATATATTGCCATTTTATTGTTCATAGTTTTTATCTTTTTATTGAATAAGTCTCTTTAACACTTCGTATAATAATGTTTGGTGATGACGAACTCTTTTAGTTTTTTTTTTTTTTTAATCTGGGAAACTATCTGCCCTCTGATTCTAAATTATATCTTCGATTGGTAGAACAATCTTGGCTGTAGTCCCTGTTTTTCAAACTTTCATTATGTCTTGAGAATTCCTTCTAGCCTGCAAAGTTTCAAGCATTCCAGCATTCATGTCACAGGGGTGCCATAGGGAGAAGAGAAAGAGCAACAAATTGGAAATGTATTTGAAAAACTAATGAAAAAAAAATGTCCCTAATTTGGTGAAGGAAATGGACATGCATGTCCAGGAAGCCCAGTGGGTCCCAAACAAGATGAATGCAAAGGGGCCCACTTCAAGACACATCATAATTAAAATGCCAAAGTTTAAAGATAAAGAGAGAATCTTAAAGCAGCAAGAGAAAAGCAGTTAGTTACCTATATGGGATTTCCCATAAGACTATCAGCTGATTTCTCAAAAGAAATGTATTTTACTGCCTATGTTTTCTCCTAGGATTTTTATGGTTTCATGTCTAACAGTTAAATGTGTAACCTATTTTGAGTTTATTATTTTGTGTGGTATAAGAAGGTGGTCTAGTTTCATTTTCAGGCGTATATCTGGCCAATTTCCCCAATACCATTTATTGAATAAACAATATTTAGCCCATTGCATGTTCTTTTCCTTCCTTTGTCAAATATTAACTGTCTATAAAGGTATGAGTTTATTTGTGGTCCCTCTATTCTGTTCCATTGATCTATATGTCTGTTTTTATGACAATACCATGCTGTTTTGATTATTATGTCTTTGTAGTATAGTTTGACATTAGATAGCATGATTCCACCAACTTTGTTCTTCTTTCTCAAGATTGTTGAGGCTATTTTGAGTCTTTTGTGGTTCCATATAAATTTTTGGAATATTTGTTCTAGTTCTGTGAAATACATCATTGGTATCTTGACAGGAATTACATTGGATCTTTAGATTGCTTGTGTAATATGGACAGGACATTTTCCAAGTGTCTATCAGTAGATTAGTAGATAAAACAGATATGGTACCTTTACACAATGGAGTACTACTCAGCTATAAAAAAGATGAAAATTCTAGTCTGTAATGGCATGGATAGACCTGGAGAACAGTGAAATAAGCCTGTCAGAGAAAGTGGCAGACGATTCGGTCACATGTTGAATCTAACAAACAAATTGAACTAATAAGCAAAACAGAGACAGACTCGCAGATAAAGAGCAGGCTGACAGCTCTTGGGAGAGATTGTGGGATCCAGCAAAAAAGAAAAAAGAAAGAGACAGAACTCATGCATACAGACTACAGTGTGGTGCTTGAGAGGTGAGGGATGGGTGCCAGTGGAAGATGGTATGGTGGAATAAATAGTAATAAAAATACTTTAAAGAAGAAAATAAATGTTTTTAAGCTTTATTTTAAAAAGTAGTGAAATTAGCTGTTAATAAGACAACACAGCAATTTGAAATACCAAAGCAAGCAGACCTATTAAATTGTAGACATAATGCTGTATAAGTATTTTACATATATTGATTGTGAAACTGATTTTTCTATTTTATCAAGTTTACTAAGAAATTCATAAACAAGTTAAGAATTAGACAATATTAAAATAAAAATTATTTTTAAGTAGAAAGTTTATCATGAAGTATGAAGTTCATAATGAATTTAAAAATACAAAAGCAGAAGGAATGGGTTTCTTAAAATATTTTTAATTTTACATCAGAAGGTTGTCTTTTCTAACAACAAATTCAGAAATTTAGTGAATATCTTTTCTTTTTTTAATTTTATGTTTCAATTATAGTTTACATTTGATATTATCTTGTTCAGTTTTAGATATAGAGCATAGTGGTTAGACAATCATATACTTTACAAAGTGGTCCCCTTGATATTTCAAGTCCCCACCCAGCACCTTACATAATTACGATATTATTGACCATATTCCCTATGCTGTACTTTCCATCCCTGTGACCATTTTATCACCACCAATCTGTACTTCTTAATCCCTTCACTTTTTTCACTCAGGTCTCAGCCCCCTTCCCTCTGCAAACCATCAGTGTGTTCTCTGCATCTAATTGTATTTTTGAAAAAAAATTCTTCTAAAGTGTGTGTATTTCAGGTTATGGATTCTGACTTGTTCCTTCAGAAACTAAAAAAATGCAATTGAGGCCAGTACATGTTTCATGCGTCAGATTTTTCTCTGTCTTTAACAGTGTTGGACACGCATTACATTATATTATTTTGACATGCACACATTTTAAGACTTTAACTCTAATGATTTTTTAAAAAAGCAGTCAGTAGAGTGCTCACTTGTGACAGAGCCAAGATGACAGCCAATGTATGTGGACACAGCGTACGTACCTCGGGAGAGAGCTCAGCTTTTCCGCAGTGGCTAAATTCCCCAGCTTTTCTCTAAAGGGACGGTTCACACCCTGCCACCTGACAATCTGTCTTTATTAATCAATCTTTTGTTGCTTATAAAATTTATAACTAAACCTATTATATCAGCCCAATTCTGCTTGTTTGCTTACAGTGCAGAATCAATGTATCTAGACACTGAGATAGATTTTTTTTTTTATGTTTAGATGTCTGTCTTAATTTAACATGTATTAGGTATGTACTATGAAATCAAGCCCTGTGTTAGAAACTGAGGAAACAATAGTGACGTTGGTGTTTAGATTTATGTCAGCTTGGCTGGACCATAGTGCCCAATACTATGCTGATTAAACTGCAACCCTTTCCTCAGTTTCCAGCCTGCCAGCTTCCTCCATCAGATTTTAGAGTTGCCAAGCCTCCACAATGGCATGATCTAATTCCTTAAAATAAGTCTCTATATAACCATATCCATTTATATAGGTCTAAAAAATCATGTGATCCTAATCCTTAAATCTATGTACATATATCTATATGGATATAAATCTGGATAATTGAATGACAAAATTCTTTAACATAAATCTTTTTATATATCTCTGCCTTTGTACGTATAGAGTAATATTTATCTTTATACATAGATTGATATAGGTAGATATGTAGATTTATAGATAAACCAAATTTATTTTAAGCAATTGGATTACTGATTGTGGCACAATGCGATTTGACTACAGGTTTATCTATATCTATACGCACATTCATATGTTTATCTATATCTATATTTACATCTGTTTCTCTGGAGAATCCTTACTGATACAGTGACAATACCTATCCCAGACATTAAGTATGCAAGGAGAATCATTTTGGAGGGATGGAAATCTACTTTAACTGGGAGTCAGGTTGCTGATGAGAATAGTTCAAGCTTTGTCTTAAAACCCCTCTAAAGCTGTAGTGGGTGGAGAAGCATGTCACTGTCTTGACAAGAATAGCAGCATGTACAGGGGAAAATAGGACTAACAGCTCAGGCTTGAAGAGTAATTAAAGAGCTGTTTTGCTAGAAAATTCAAGATAGATAAGAGACAATGAGTTAAGGTAACGGACCTTTAAGCCAGGTGAACAACATGCAATCTCTCAACCACACACACAAGCAAGACAGAATAATTCTTTTTAAAACAACTGCCCTAGTATAAAAAACCCATCTCTTTTAACCCTATTCTCAATGATCTAGATCCTGAATCGAATCCCTTTGTTGCGGATAATCTGTTGTGTTTCACTCACATTTAGACCCACCCTCCACCACTCTCACCTCCCTGTGAATATTTTGTTCTGTCCTAGCACATTGAGGATGATGTCATGCAGGGCTGTGGGAAATCGTGTACAGGTTTTTATTTTCATCGCTAATGTATCAACCTTCTTTTCTGAATACTATTTATGTGCCAAGTCTTTTGTGGCACAATGAGAGAGGTGTAAAATAAACGACAGTCTCTATCCTCTGCATCTCTAAGGGTGATATTTAAGTCTGAAAAGGGGCTAGAAAACTGTACAAACATGATTATTAGGATTCAGTTTATTTCTTTCTGGATATATCATCAGAGACGATTTATAGACTGAAATTTTTGCACGGATGGTAGAGCTAATTCTATTCCACTAAATAGAATGACATATTTCAGAATGAAAGTATTAAAATCACTACAGTATAAAAATCAATAGCCTGCCATACAAGGAAATGCTATTAGATCCGTAAGGTAATATGATTTATTACAAATTAACATCAAGAATGGATAGATTTCAGAGGAATTCTGTGAGTAATGTCACAAAATCACCTTCCTGAGCTAACTAATTAGCTCATTAAAGTATTACATCTTACTGAAAAGCAATTTTTCTTGAAGATCATCAGCTATGTGATTGAATGACATGCAAAATCTCTTGGTATTTTGTTGATATGTGATCCTTGGCATTCAATAACGAAACTGCTCTTCTGTGTTTGTAGAATAACATTCAATCTTCATGGAAATGTCAGAAAGATTATATTGTTTTCTTTTATTTACTTTTATTGTTCTGGTCTGGGATGTAGTTGAAAGCCTGTCAATGGTGTCCTTTACAGTTGCTTCAAAAGCCATAAATAGTTGGTACAAACTGAAAATGCTAATTTATTGTTAATGCCAACAGATAGAAATCTTTTAAAGTAAGAAATAATGTGAGATCCATGAAATTCAAGTTGAAGATAAAGCATTTCAAGTTTTGAAAACATTTCTACTCATTTTATAATAATTTCCCAAACCTCTAATGAAACATTATGGAGTGAGCTCTAGAGTCAACAGGTCTTCTGTAACTATTACATAAGCTGTGCGCTTGCAGAAGACAGACATTCAATAAATGCTTATGAGAAGTAAACAAATGAAGTAATAGATTAATAGATTCATATCTGGAGAGTTTCCTTTGGCTAAATTGCTCTGAGTTATTTTCAATTATTCCAAATGTCTCTTCCATGAAACAATTTCTCATATCTTTAGCTAAATTGTTTCCTATTTCATTTTAACTAATATTACACTGTTTAGCACTATAGCATGTTTCATTTTAACAAATATTAACCTCTAGGTCTTAACATTCATTTGAATTCTCACATATGTTATGCCATGGAAGGTTAACATTACAGACAGAAGGTAGGAAAGGGAGAAATAGAACACTTAAAGGGAAAACAAAAATGAGTAGAAATGAATAAGCAGCCTAATGAACTTCAGCTAGAATGAAAAGACACATCAATTATTTATTTATTCATATATTCAACTGTAAATGTTTTTGAACCTACCAGATACTAGAATATGGAGGAAGACGATTATGAATAAATACTATAGCAGGTGTTAGCAACATGTAAAGTACAGGATGGGTAGTTAATAGAAAGCTCACATAACCCGGTTTGTTGAGTTAGAAATGACTGTGCCAATGCCATGATACCTTGAAATGTGTTAAAAAGAATACCAAAAAAGAGTTATGGCAGAGATTGTTCTTTGTGCCCAGACTCCGTTTCCTTTTTCACATTCAGTAATGAATTTCCTGATACTGCACCACCTTTAGCAGGACATATTGCCACCAAGATAAGGAACAGGATTCCCGGCCAGAGGTTTGTCACAGGACTGAGTTCTCATTATGCAATCTAAATAGAAGGGTGTTCACCGTCTGTATAATCTCCTTAGACAGGGGAAATGTGGGTGTGACTGTGAACCAGTTTAGAACAAAAGGTTAATCCATTAGCAATCCGATAACCTAAGAAATGGTGAAAAAAATGATAAAAGGAACTCAGGATGAACTAAGTAATAGTATAGGGAGTTGTGGGCATTTATGGAAAGAGCATGTAACCTAGTCTTAGTGAGTTAAGGATGCCTTTTACTTTCCCTTAAAAATGTTCCTACCTTTGAATTTCTATGTGAAGGAGGAAAAAAAAAAAACTTTTTTTTTTAATAGCATACTTTTGGTCCTTTCTGTCCACCTCTTATCCCATATTCAATACAATTAAGAAGGGAGAAAAACTGGTACAAAGGTCCCAGGATAAAAAAACAAGACCTTAATTGAAGGCTTTGGTGTTAGCGTTGCTGACATCTTCATTATATTTCTGGCATATACTTCTCTGAATCTTCTATATCCTTTGAAAAATTAGTCCACATCTCTGCCTTTGTTTCTTCACCTACAATGATGTCTTCTCACCCATGTTCAAGCCATAGAATTTGTCTGCACCCAACAGTAATTGCAACAACTTTGAAATCTCCACTTAGTGTCTCCTATTTTCTGATAAGTATCTGCTGTCCTGTTAATTATTGAAGTTAATTATTGATAGATTTTTGATTACCCACTTGTAGAATCCCCCTCCAACCTCCTGGAAAGAGCCCTAGCAACAAGATCTCACATATTTGCAAAATATTAAAAAGCAAGTTATTGTGGCATTCTCTTGTTTAAGGAGGAGGCCTTAACCTGTATAACATTTAGGACTCTATAAAATTATTGCTATCTCCTCTGCCCCCACTGCAATGAGTTTTGGAAACTTCCAGAACTTCCGATCCATTAACTCGTGCACTTTGCATTGCACATCATAGTTCATTGTTTTTAAGACCTACCTATTTCCATTGTCCAGCTTCAATTCCCAAGGAATTTCATTCTGTAGTATATACTCAGGTGAACATCTAGCCTCTGTTACACACTGATCTGACTTCTGTCACTCTAGATTTCCTTTTCCACAGGGTTTCATAAGTGAAATCATATAGTATGTAATTGTTTGGGCCTGGTTTCTTTCACTTCACTGCTTTTGAGAATCATCTATAATTTTGCTTTACCAGCCATCTAATGATCTCAATGTTGTTGCTGAGTAGTATTCCACTGTATGGCTATCCCACACTAATTGTGCCTCACTTGAAGGACAATTGTTTCCAGTTTGAGGTAAGTATAAAAAAAAGTTGCTAAATAAATTAATGTGTAGATATGTGTTTTTATTATCTTTTCCATGTATCTACAAGAAGTTGCCAAACTCTTTTCCAAAGTTGGTGCTGTAATTTGAATTTCACAAACATCCTGAGCAACATCTGAGCTTTATTTATTTATCTTGATAAAGTCATTTAGCATATTCTTCATTTCTGACTGGTTCTGTTTTAAGGTTTCCATGTTCTTTTTTATATTGCTCATTAAGTTCATCTACTCTTCCCCTAAATTCATTGATCATTCTTATAACCAGTGTTTTGAATTCTGCTTCTAGTAGATTGCTTGTCTCAATTTTGTTTAGCTCTTTTCTGGAGTTGTATCCTGTTCTTTTGTTTGGACTTGTTTCTTTATGTCCTCATTTTGGCAGTCTGTCTGTGTTTGTTTCTATGTATTAAGTAAAGCTGTTATGGCTTCCTGATTTGGTGGAGTGGTCTAATATTGTAGGTGTCCTATAGGGTCCAGTGGCACAGCCTCCTGGTTCATCCAAACAAAGCACTCCAGGTACACTTCACTCTCTCCCCTGCAGTGTAGGCTGTATACAACTTCCTGTTGTAGTTGAGCCTTCAATGATGTTGACATGTCAATGGGAGGGAATTACCCCCGGACCAGTCAGCTGCAAGGACTGGCTTCCACCACTGTGAAGGATTAGTTGGGCAGGAGCCCACCCTCAGAGGCTCTGGTATTCTTGAGTCTGCCCCTAGAGTGAGTTGCTAGTAGAAGGGGTTGAGTGGTGCTTTGACGTAAGCTGAAGATATCCACTGGGTATGCCAGCTTTGGGCCAGAATCTTCTTTAAGAAGGAAAAAAAGATCAAAAATATAAACAAAAATGACAATAAATACATATCCACCAACCATTTCAATCTAAAAGCAAAAATAAAAGAAACGAGCAAAGCAGAAACAGATGCACAGATACAGACATTTTGACAGTTGCCAGGTGCGTGGGAAGTCGGGAGAAGACTGAAAGAGAAGGGATTAGGAAGTACAAATTGGCAGTTACACAATAGTCATGGGGGTGTAAAGTCAGCATAGGGAATGCAGTCACTAATATCCTAATAACTATGGAGTCACATGAGTACGAAGTTTATTAGGATGATCACTCAGTAAGTTATACAATGTCTAATTACTGGGTTGCATGCTTGAAACTAATATAATACTGTATGTCAACTGTAATTAAAAAATATGAGTGATGTAAAGTAAAAAGAAGTTATTAGCATGTCTGTTCTTTGCAAACACTTTCTCCCAGTCTGCGGTTTGTCTTTTCATTTGCTTAAAATTGTTTTTTTAAGAGTTGAAGTTTTAAATTATTATATAGTCTTCTTTATCAATTTTTAATGGTTTGTCCTTTTTTTCTATTAATAAGCTTTTGCCTAACACAAAAACCACAAAGATTTGCCCTACATGTTCTTCTAGAAATTTATTTTATTATTATTAGAAGTTTTATTTATTTTTTATAGTTTTTAAAAGTTTTGTTTATTCCCATAAATATTTACTTATTGATTCATTATCAATAAATAATCAGTATTATATCAATATATCAACAACATCATGATAATATGATTAGTTGCCACTTAATTTGGGGTATGACATAAAGGTTAGGTTCATTTTTATATGGCTGTCCAATTTTGCTGATAGTATTTTTTAAAACTAAAACACCAAAACTATAATTTATTTATTAAATTTTCTCGGTGCCTGTGTAATCAGTTAATAGATCATATATGAGTAGGCATCTTTCCAGATGATCTGTCTGTTCCACAGACAGTGAAGGGACCTACCCCTGTGTCGATCTCACTGATCTCAATTACCACTATTTGCAGTATGTTTTAAATCAGGTTGGAGATGTTTATGTTTTTAAAATTATTTTGTACACTCTGGGTACATCTGAAAATGTGAATTTCCCAAACAGTTTTTAATTACCACAGAAAAAGTCTACTGGGATATTGAATAAAGTTGCATTCAATCTATTTATTAATATGATAAAAATTGACATCTTAACACAATGATTCTTCCAAACCAGTGAAATGGTATATCCACACATCAATTTAGTCATCCTTTAATTTTTATCATTAGTGTTTTATAGTTTTTGAGATATAAATTTGGCATATTTTCACCACATGGATGGTTCACTGTTTCATAATTTTAATGCTATTGTAAATGACACTACACAAAGTTAATATTATATTATTGACTATATTCCCTATGCTGTACATTACATTTCCATGACATTTACTTTATAACTGGAAGTTTGTATATTTAGATCCCCTTCACACATTTCACCCTTCCCTACTCTCCTCCCCTCTGACACCCACCACTTTATTTTTGGCATCTATGAGTCTAGGTTTTGTTTTGTTTTTTTTTTTTATATTCCGCAGATAAGTGAAATTATGCAGTATTTGTTTTCTTTGTCTGACTTACTTTACCTATCAGAATCTCCTCAAAGTCCTTCCTGTTGTAGCAAATAGCAAGGTTTCATTTTTTATGGTTGAGTAGTATTCCATTGTATGTGTATCATGTCCTCTTTATCCATTCATCCATTGATGGACACCCAGATTGCATCAATATCTAGGCTGTTGTAAGTGATGCTATAAATATGGGGGTACAGATATCTTTATGAGTAAGTGATTTCCTTTTCTTTGGATAAATACCCAGAAGGAGAATTGCTGGGTCACATGGTAGTTCTATTTTTAATTTTTTTGAGGAAACATATACTGTTTTTCATAGAGGCTGCACCAATTTACATTCCAACCTACAGTGCAAGAGGGTTCCCTTTTCTCCACATACTTGCCAAATCTAGTTTTCTTGCTTTTTGATAATAGCCATCTGACAGGTGTTAGGTAATATCTCATTGCAGTTTTGATTTGCATTTTCTTAATGATTATTGACAATGAGCATCTTTTCACTTGTCTCTTTGCCATCTGGAGGTCTTATTTGCAAAAATGTCTAATCAAACACTCTGCCCAATTTTTAATCAACTTGCTTGTTTTTGTATGAGTTTTACTTATTCTAGAAATTTAAATAAAAGCAATCATATCATAGGTATACTGTTTGTTTGCTTTTTATCACTGAGCGTAATATTTTTGAATTCATGTATGCTATTGGGTATATGGGAAAGCCATTTTATTTTTGAGAATCACTACATTTGATGGATATAGTACAATGAATTTATAAATTAAACTGATGGAAATTTTATTGGTTTTTCATTGGGAGAAAATTGGGAGGTATTATGAATAAAGCTGAAAGCAGCAGTTGTGCATGTTTTGTGAGGGTATAGTCTCCTACCTCCCTTCAGAATATACCTCTATGACCCTTCACAGCTAGCCACTTAGTTTTTCACCATCTCTTAAGCAACATCTAGGCATATGCAAAAATCCATTTTGCACTTCCTCTATATATAGGTGAGAGAAAACTTTTACTGTAAGAGTCTGGGTTACAAATATTTTTGGGTTTTTGTTCTAGAATCTCAGTAGCAATGACTCAACCCTGCTATGATAGCACAAAAAAAAAACAGCCATAGAAAATACATAAACAAATGAGTGTGGCTGTGTTCCAATAAAACTTCATAAAAAGGAAGTGGGCTCAGTTCCACCCATGAACTACAGTGTTCTGACCTGCCTCCTGATCTGTACGTTTATGCTGATTTAAAGACAGAAATTATTTAAAATTGTAAAATATTGCCTGACTGTAAATACTGCATTAATTTGTAAGTATTCATAGAAACATAAGTTGGACAATAAAGAAATACAAGGTAATAAATACTTGACACTATTGGAAAATGATGCTAGTATACATCTATCTATTATATTCATGCTACCTGAGAAAATAGGTTTACCAAGTAAATGTATTTGTTTTATCTCTAAGCTAACTTATCCCCACTGCTCAGATCCCCTTGCACACTGGAATGGTGTACGTTTCTCACTTTGACAGGGGCACAACTCTCAAACTTTCACGGCATTAAAACACAGTCCCCCTTAGTCTTAAGGACACTGACATGAGATGTGGGGAAGCATAGCCCCGGGGCCTGAATGTTGTCTCAAGGTGAGCTATTTACAGTTACAAGTTGTTCTGCACCAGGGCTGTTCATCATGCCCCAAGTGGAAAAGGCAGGCATGTGTTCCTTAACAAATTTATATTGTTTGTGTGTTTGTGATACACAGAGTTTTCTAAATGATGGGGCTCAGGCAGTGAAATTCTGTTGCCCAAGTTTAAGGGTAGTACTAGTAGAAAAATTATCCCTATAAAATCATAATCAGGCTATTCCTCCCTATTGCTTAAAATATTCCAGTAGATTTCCATTGCATTTAAAATGAAATCCATATTCTTCACTGTGGCATCCATGCTCCCCACAGAGGAAGGCTTGTTTATCATTGCAAATTCTCATTTCACTGCCCCTCAGCCCACCAAGTTCCAACCTGCTGGCCTACCTTCTATTTTCTTGAAGAAATGGAGTGAAATCAAAGCTTTCCAAGAAGAAATATTTCTGTCCCTTTCATTTTGATATTCTAGGACACAGACAGTGCCTGGTAGATAGTAGGTGATCAATAGTATTTTTGAACAGTGAGTGAGAACATCTTATAGTGGCAAAGGAAGGAAGGGTGTTCTCCACGTTAATGAAATGGTTCAAAAACATTCTTAATGGTGTTAAATTTATACATTTTTGTGGACTGATTAGCAAGACTACAGTAACAAGACTTAAAAGAAGGATGTTATGTTACATATTAAGGTAGTTAGAAATGATTTCCTGAAAGAGATGGAAAAATCTCTGATATTTACATTAGTGTTTATGCTTTAGAATGATATAATGCTTTTCAGTTTCCAAGCACTTTTACACATGCAATCTCATTTACACAAGGTCTCAGGTTTTCTAGCTTAATGGAGACCAAGGATGCATAAAAGCTTAATTAGAGACAGAAGGATAGCACTTTCTTCTTCCAATGAGCCATATGTGTCTGGTAAAAGAACAAAAAGAAGTTTTGTTTTGTTCTTTTTAAGAATCACCCTAGAACTCAAATTTTATTCATTTCTGAGAATGGAAAATAGCTGTAGCTGCCAATTCAACAGTCTTCTCAAGAAAGAGGTTGAGTAAGAAGCCAAATGTCTCGTCTGTGAAAAAACTTATGTATCCATAGTTAGCCATCTGAATGCTACCTCTGGGTAAGAAAGAAATGAACATGTGTTTGTGTGACCTGACACTTGAAAATGTAGTATCTCACATTGTGCTCCCCAGACTCTTAGCCTGTACTGTGAGAGCACTGCTGAGCACCAGCACTCACGCTCATTTCACGATTAAATACATATAAACACACTTACAAGTGAACTGAAAACAATTAGGCTATATGTACAACTAGAGTTTTATTTTTTCTTAGTAGTATTTGTTCAATAGTTTTAAATTGGCCAGGAAATTGCTTAAAAAACCAGGGGCAGATTGCTGAATGCCTCACTATCTTTAGGACTAACACATAAACAAAGAATATAAGAATTTCATTAGTTATATCACCATCACAAACGATGTCAGGAAATAGATAGCAGTCACAGAACGTGAGTTTAGAATGTGCATTTTATTTAACAAACTACTTACTTAAATCAATCTTATAAATTCTTCCACCCACCCCTCGGTTATACTTCATCCAACCTTCATGGAGAAAAAAAGTAGACCATACTGAATTTGTAAATAATTATTTTTTTGCAGACCATCTATAAGTTCTTATACCATATATAAGTTCTTCTCTATTCCTTTGAGACTTTCTTCAGTCCTTTCTCATGTCATCACTGGAGCTTTACTGTTTGTTTTAGAAAATTGTTTTATTATCACTGCTGTTGTTCAGTTACGGTTGCCCCACTTTTTTCCGTTTCTCTCTTCTGCCCCATCCCCCATAATCAACTCCCACCCCCTTGTTCATGCTCACTAGTCCTCTATTCATGTTCCTTGACTTGCTCCGTCCTCTTCTTTCCCCATTATCACTCTGCCCCCTCCCCTCTGATCACTATCAGTTTGTTCTTTATTTCCATGTCTCTGGTTATATTTTGCTCATTTGTTTGTTTTGTTTATTAGTTTCCACTTATATGTGAGATCACATGGTATTTGTCTTTCACCACCTGGCTTATTTCACTTAGCATGATGCTCTCCAGTTCCATCCATGCTGTCACAAAGGGTAGGAGCTCCTTCTTTCTTTCTGCTGCATAGAATTCCATTGTGTAAATGTACCACAGTTTTTGATCCACTCATTTACTGATGGGCACTTGGGCTATTTCCAGCAGTTGGCTATTGTGAATAATGCTGCTATGAACATTGGGGTGCATAGGTTCTTTCGAATTGGTGTTTCAGGGTTCTTAGGGTATAATCTTAGCAGTGGTATCACTGGGTCTAAAGGCAGTTCCATCTTTAGTTTTCTGAGGAAATTCCATACTGTTTTCCTCAGTGGCTGTGCCAGTCTGCATTCCCAGTTCCCTTTTCTCCACAAACGCACCAGTACTTGTTGTTTATTGATTTGTTAACGATGGTCACTCTGGCCAATGTGCAGTGATATTTCATTGTGGTTTTAATTTTGTACTTTTAGGAATTCTCTGTGCTCACATTACAATATTTACTTAACATCTTATGATAATAAGGCTAGAAAGACCTACAATGGCCATGTTTAGAAACTGCATTAAAGATGATTTGTTTCTGCATTCTCCGTAAAATTTTTCTTTTTTATACAAATGGAACAGGAATGTGCCTACCTATAAACCACAGCATTTTCTGCCTGAAGCCCACACACGGTGCTTTATTTTTTATGGTCTGTGTCTAGGCACCTCCTTACACACGTACAAAATACACAAAACTGTAAGACACTAGTGATTGATGTATTTCCATATTCTGTCCCTTTTGCATAATTTGTATTAAAATAATATTTATTATTAAGTAAATGACTATAATAATGTGTAGCTACTGTTGATTTTCATATTTAATTCTAAGTCCTGTGAAACAGGGGGTGCATTAGTCTTATTTCACCACAGTTTTCCCAGGCTTTCCACAATTCTTGGATCATATAAAATGATTGAGCAAGAAATTTTGAAAACCTATTGTATTCCTGGCAGTAATCTAAATTCTTTGCCTCTACTAACCCATTTAATCTTTAGAGATACTTTCAAGGTAGGATATTCTATTTTTATAGATAAAAAGGAAGCTGAGGGAACGACAAAGTATGTTTTTGTCCAATATTTCACAGTATTAAGTGGTAGGTTCAGGAGACATGTATCATTCATATATATTTTAATAGAAAAATAAATTGTAAAAAATACATTAAAAAACTGAAGACATTAGGTAGCAGCTAGGAATGAGTGGCCAGAGGGAAAACTAAGGCAGGGCCCTCACTATTACAATCTAACAAAGCATTTAATACAGAAGGCTAAAAGCAAAGGGAACACATGTCTCTCCAACTGACTCATCAGTCCTGAGCTTGGTTTGATAAAATTGCTGGGTGTCCGGAGCATTACAAGCAAAAATAGCACAAAAGGACAGGAGTCCTTGAGATTCTATGTTGGGAAAGGGAGCCTCTGTAACAATTTCACCAACTAAGAAAAATGGCCTTTACTAACTGAGAAATCCTTTGTAGCTGTACGTTATTCCCAAGGGGAAAGGAGGGGGAACCTAGAAGCCGCATGAGGTATATAGACCCCTGAACTCCAGTAGTCAGTGTACTTAGATTAGCTAAGTACCCACTTGGTTCAAGTGTATAGAATGAACTCATTGACTTACTAACAAACTCACTAACAGCTTTCTTTCCTCTGTGTGTGGGACATTAGACGTACCCAGTGCCTGCTTGTAGCTCCAGGTTTGTGCGTGTTTCATAAATAAACTCTCTCATTCCCACTGTACGTGTACGTTGCTGGATTAAATTTGTCTCTCGACTGACTCTGTCTCCTGCAGGCAAGACAAGGACTGAGGTGGAGGGGCAGGAAGCCTCTTGACTGGGGTCTCTGTCCCCCCATCCCTAACAAAGATACCTAGCTAATTTTGAAGCATTCATATACATTATATGTTTGTGTATGTAAAATAAAGTAATATAACCATGAACCATGGAGACATAAATTAATGGGTTACTTCAAATGGCAGTTTACTTTCTACAGAATGTTGATATTTTCTATTTAGTTTTCATGAAAGAATTTTATCTTCAACTCATTATCAAAATATATTACTATAGATAATATGCCCATTTATGAGAAAAAATTATTTGCTCTTTATATAAGAATCAGACTATTGCAGAGAGACAAATTGACATTAACTGGTGACCCAGGATCATAATGTGTACTTTATAAACTTTTCCTGGAAAGAGAAGATAGCTGATTATCACATTTTAAAAGTTTTCTATATTATTAATACATTACATTACTTTACATTACATATTACATCCCAATGACTTATTTATATTATAACTGGAAGTCTGTACTTCTCAAAAATGTCAGCATAGGAAATATTGTCAATAATGTTGTAATAACTTTGCATGGTGATGGAAGGTAATTGGACTTACTGCAGAGATTTTTTGTAATATATAAATATCAGATCAGCCCTGGCTAGTGGGACTCAGTGGGAGTGATTGCAACAGCCTGAGGTCACTGGTTTGATTCCCAGTTCGAGTCCCAGTTGGGGCACATGACTGGGTTGCAGGCCAGGTCCCCAGTAAGGGGCACACGACAGGCAACCACACGTTGATGTTTTTCTCCCTCTCTTTCTCCTTCCCTTCCCCTCTGTCTAAAAATAAAATAAATAAAATCTTTAAGAAACTAACTAAATAACTAAATAAATATCAAATCACTATGGTATACACTGAAACTATTAGGATATGGTATGTTGATTTAACTTCAGTTAAAAAATAAAAATAAAAGTTTCTCCTAGAGCCCTAACATTGTAAAGATTCAGCAAGCCTCTTTTTTCCTTGGCTTTTTAGACACCCCAAGTACTAGTTTAATTCTAAGACTCCATTCCAAGATGTATAGAACAAAAAGAAGCAATCAGGAACTTGCATTGAAGCTGTAAAATATTATGCAGAAGAGCTGGTTTCTGCAGTGTGATCACCGCCGACCCGCCCTGATGCGGAGCAAGTAAGTGCACGTTTCCTTCCAGGACTCTTGGTCCTCTCCTCTATTCTAACATTAAGTACAGACTTAAGTATAGAATCTGGAGTTCTGTGAAACTGAGTATCTTGCTCAATGTCAGTATCTTTTTTTCAAGTTTGTATAACTGTCTTCCCCAACCATATTTCATATTTTTTCTAATTTTTTCTCATTCTTAGTAACTATTAGTTTCAGCAATTCATTGTTACATAATTGTATGTGAGAATTTTTAAAAGTTGCATTGTTTTACCTGGAGAGCACTTTAATTTCTTCCAGCTTAGACACTGCAAAAAGAACAAAAAGGGCCCTGGCTGGTGTGACTCAGTGGATTTGAGGCAGGAGACAGCATAGAAAGAACTCTGAGACTGTAATACTGTTACTGGCCAGCATTTAGCACCCTGGTTGCCAGGAAAGGCCTTTTACCAATTAGGTAGAATAAATAGTAAACCGAGGCAGGGAGGAGGCGGGGGAGACCTATCTCACACGCTAACTCAGCAGTCCTGAGCCTGGTCTGATAATATTGCCGGCGTTCCAACATCACAAGAAACACTATGTTAACAAGAAAGAAGGGAAGTCCTTGAAATTCTATGTAGCATTTCCACTATCTGGGAAAGAAAGCCTTGAAAACTGTGCTTTCAACCCAAGGTCTGAATGTGGGAGAGGGTCCCTGGTACCCAAAGAAGCAGCCCATAAAACAACTTTGGTTAATTACCTACCTCTGGTCACTATCTGTTTTACGAGGGAGTCCCTGATGCTTACAAAAAGAGCCCATAAATAACTTTGGAAAGTGCCCCAATTTGAATTAACTGCCTCCTGTCACGTATTTGTTTTACAACAAGATGAACAAATGGGGTCTGGAGCAAGATAAGGATTCGGGCTAACAGACCCCCATACGTACCTTAGTTTGGGTAGTCACATTCCCCCAGGAAAGCTGGCACCACATTTACCTGTTAATCAATATGTAACTTTTTTCCCTCCTATCCCACCAACTATATTAAGTCCTGAGAACAAAGGACTTGCTCTCTCTCGGGGGCTCAGGGTGCTCTTGGCTCTCAGGCCACTGGGCCTCTGGCTACCTGGCCTCAGGCTGCCCAGGGGCTTGCCACCCTGGTCTTTGGCCACTCTTGCTTTTGTCACCTTGCTTTGCCCAGAAACGTTGCCTTTCACCCCCTACTCTATCCAGTCCTGTTCTCATCCCTGGGAACGGGCCACGAATAAACTGATTACATACTACAAGATTTGCTGATATGTAATTCTTTACATGTGTCAGCAAGAAGAACCAGGTCTCTCCCATCAACAGATTGAGCGCCTGGCTGTGAACCAAAGGGCCACAGGTTCGACTCCCACTCAGGGCACACGCTTCCCACTCTGGGCACAAGCTTGGGTTGCAGGCTAGATCACAGGTAGGGGGAGGGTGAGGGGCAACCACACATTGATGTTTCTCTCCTTCTCTTTCTCCCTCTAAAAATAAATACATAAATGAAATCATTTAAAAAAGAATACATAGAGGAAATGCCATAAAAATATTTACTTAAATGTCTCATCGCATTGTTAATGATGAACATTATAAAACTATGAAGCTGCCACTTCATACACAGGCAATCACATTAGATCTTGGTAGAGGCATCTGTTTGGAAGAGCTGTGTGGGAAGCTGGAGGGGAGAGACGATCTGTTTGCTTTGCTGTGTCCCCAGTCTGTTTCAAGTCTTAAGCAATTCCTCAGCTAAACAGCTTGAATGAGTTCACAAACCAATACTGTCAACAAAAAAATCATCAGCCTTGGAAACAAGCATGAGCTTCTGACTACTTTCCACTGCCTTTTACCTTGTGTCACGGGAGAGAACCAGCTATACTCAGAGATGCAGTCATCAGCAACTTTCCTTTAGGAGCAGATGGTGTTGATACGGCCATTCACAATGGCTGAGTATCATTCCCAATTAAAAGCACAGGTTTTCCCCCCTCTATCTGTTACACAGTTTTTAACTATGCTTTCTCTATTATGTTGCAGGTATGAAACTGAACAGCAATTACAATCCCCTCATTCTTACCACATGTTAAATTGTTCTAGGTATGGAATTTAATGCTGTGTGGAAAATGGACTTAACTATAGATCAGTGACACTGTTGTATATTTGTGATTTTGTTTTCCAATTAACTGAGGCTTGTTCTTTAACTACCATTTTAAATCAACTCTCACTTAACAAAAATCTTTCTAAAGTGCTACAATATCCCTAGAATTGTTAAATAAAATACAAAGACGTGTTTTTAAATTGGGGCTTAATTCGTGAGATTTAACAAAATATTTTGTTTTTTAATTTAATTTGAATGTGATGCTTTTAAGGATTTTACAGAAGTACATGCTGATGTTTTTATCAATTTCTAATGCCTCTAGTTCATTATACCTGTTTAGTTGATTTTCCTTTTTTCAGTTGATCAAAGTAAAATCAACATACGACAAACTACATGTATTTAAGGGCAACAGTTAGATGTGTTGACATAGGTATACAGTTGTAAAATTATCATCACAATTGCAAAATGACAAATGCATCACCCTGAGGAGTTTTCTTGTGCCTCTCCTACTCCCCAAATTACCACCCATCCCCAGGCAATCAGTGATCAGCTTTTTGCCACGGTGAGTTTGCTTTTCCACGTAAATGGAACCAAGGGGTATGCATGGTTTTTGATCTGGTTTCTTTTACTCATCATAATTGTTCCAAGATTTGCCCATGTCATACAGCAGATTCCTTTTAATTTAATCACTGGGAAATCTTCCATTCTATGAATATGCCAGAGTTTATTTATCCATTCACCAGACAATAAATATTTATGTTATTTCCAGTTTGGCTTATTATGAAGAAATCTCCTATAATCACCTTTATATGTCCTTGTGTGAATATATGTTTTCATTTTTCTTGTTACTCCATAGAAGTTGAAATGGCTGGGTCATAAGGTAGGTGTAGGTATAATATTTGAAGAATCTGCCAAGTAGTTTTTCAAAGTGAGTGTTCAATTTTATAGCCCTCCAAGCAGTATGTGAGTGTTCCAAATTTTCCACATTGTTGCCAAAACTTGGTATGGCTGTTCTTTTAAAATTTTACTATTATTAAAATAGGTGTGCAGTTGTCCATCATCATGGTTTAATTTTTGTATCCCCAAAGACTAATGCTATTGAACATATCAAGGACTTATGCATTATTACATTCCCTTTTATGGCATGCCTGTTTATAACTTTTATTAATATTTATTGGGTGGTATGGGTATTCATTACTAAGTTTGACATACGTTTATGTATTCTGAACACAAATCATTCTTCAGATATGCTTTGGTAAGAGTTTCTCCTAGTCTTGGCCAGTATTTTCATTCTCTCGATATCTTTTGGAGAATGGTACTTAATTTTGATAAAGTTCAATGTATCATTTGTTCTTTATGGATGATGCTTTTAGCGTTACAGTGAAGAAAACTAGACTTCACCTAGATGGTGGCAGTGTTGACTTTTGAGCCATATAATCATCGTTATTTTTTGTTTGAGCCATATAATTATTTGTAGGATTTGTTTGCAGGATCCCTATCCTTGACTCACTTAAAAACAATGAACAATGCCTTCCTCCATTATGTGGAAACCAAAAATGTCTCCAGATATTTCCAGAAGTCCCTCAGGAAACAACATTACCCCTGTTGGAGAAACTCTGGCCTATGCTGGGGTGACAATATTTTTCTCCTATGTTTCCTTCATGGAGGTTTTATAGTGTTACATTTTGAATGTATATCTATGATTGACTTTGAGGATCTTTTTATATATAGTGTGAGGAATGAATCAAAGTTCATTTTTTGCACGTTAGTATTCAATTGTTCCACCATCATTTTATCACTGAACAGTTTTTGCACATTTATAAAAATATATTTATGTCTGTACCCTATTTTTTCCACCAACCCATTTGTCTAATTTGACCTCAATACCAAACTACCCTAAATTACTGGTGCTTTACAATAATCTGAAATCAGTTGTTTGTCTTCCAACTACGTTTTTCTTTTTCAAAGTGCATTTGACCATTGCAGGTCTGTTGAGCAATGAGGTGTTGAGATGGTCAATTAGGATAACAAGCTAAATTGAAAGGTCCGTCAAGCCTTTCCTCGGTTTCTTCAGTAGAGGAAGCAAGAGGCATAAAAAGAGGTGGCATCTCACAGTGTTCCGTCTTCCCCTCGGAACCACAGCAGGTGAGGGGGATGCAGGCGCTGTGGAGATGGGGGGATTGTCTCACTGCCAAGCAGCCCCCTGAGGGGCATGAGTCAACGCCGCACCTATGACCATTTTGTACAGCAACTGACCCATAAATGTTTTATTTACTTACTATTTTTTAATTTTATGGAGAGCTTTCAAAAACTTTATGCTGGTCATTGATAACTTTGAAATTGGTAAGTTAAGGGAGATGATACAGAAAAAAATATTGAAAGCTTGGTGTGTCTGTCAACACTCACCCAAGCATCTCTGCCCTTAAGCGTGGAAGTCACAGATGACTATCCGCAAAAATATCATCCAAAACACCATGTGTGTATGAAGAAAGCCGAGTTGAGGCCTTTGTTGTCGTATAAACAATAAAACTAAACCAACTGAGGGGTATAAAAATTATATTTTGTTTTCATGTTGCTATGAATGATATATTTTCTAGAGATACCATGAATTCATTTGACATTTTCTAAGGATTTTCTTGTATTCTACTAAATCTACAGGCAGGGTGGCAAAATTGTTTTAATTTCATTGTCATTGTGTTTTGGTTTCAGTGTTTTGTTTTAATCAGAATTTAAGTTGAACTGGATCTATTCAAAATTTTTATAAATATCTATGGTTATTGTCAAGACAAGCATTACAAACTTTTACCTTTGTAATCTTCAATTTTTCTCCAATTGCCTTTTTAATTCAATTTAGAATCTATAAACCTCTCAATAAGCATTTCAAATATATAATTTTAATTTAAGGCATTTATTTTAGAAGAATGGACTCTAAGTCAACTTACTGTCAACCTATAAACACTCATATTTCATTTGAGAAGTACAATTCAATACTAGGCTTGGAAATGATGAATTTTAGATGTCATTTCCATATTAGCTCTCTGATTCTTTGCTTGAATAAATGTAATTTTAAAATATATCTGCCTCTAAAGTAAATGAAAGAACTACTATTGAACTTTCCCTTATCAATTCACGAGCCCTTTGAGGTATTGTTCTTTAACATATTAAGAAGGGTTATTAGTTTGCTCAAACAATAGTTCTTGGTGGATCTATTGGAATTTGCTTAGTATTATTCTATGTAAAACACTTGGCAAAATTGACTAAGATTCTTGTCAAGATTTAGTCAGAAAATTTAAGCTGATGAGACCTCAGACCTTACTTAGTCCAATCTCTTCATTTTATAGATGACTAAAATAAAGGAACTCAAAATTTAATGATTAATTTGTAACAGTTTGTTGTAAAGCGTAGAACATTGCATTTAGCATCAGAAACCTCAGGTATAGTCATATAATCTCTTTGAACTTGGTTTTTCTTGTATATAAAGTACAAAGGTAAGAACTTTTTGCACTCATATATCTTTTGGCTTTAAAATCTGTAAGTCACAAGCAAGCAAACAACTTCTAACATTTTGTGGTCTTCAGTGAATTTTCATATAGGGGAGTTAGAACCACTTTGAATAATTATGAACTAACTTATTATTTCATAAATTTGACAATTCTTGAATCATTTTAACATTTAATTAGTACTTAACAATGAAAGGCATTATGTGAGGTACCAAGAAACATTTTATTGCACTCTGAAATCACATCAAATCAGATCATGTTTATCATATCATTGATATTATTTTTTTTAATTTAGCAGCAAGACCCTGTTTATTCTAATGACAGTTTACATAAATCCTGATATATAATCTTAAAAATATGAGGCTACTCTTCTGAATTAACTATGGGGTACTTGATCAACTCTCATTGTTCCATGGCTATCTTCCATTCATTTCTGGGGATTCTAAAGGTTACTAGGGTATGAACAGTTTGACAACTACTGTCAGGAGGTCTGTTCATCAGTTTTATGAAGAAGAAATCTGTGGCCCAGATCATATAAGTAATTTTAACATAGAAAAGGAGCCAGGACAAAATCCTTGTTTTCTTCATTGATTTCTAGTCCTGTGTATATAGCATATCAAATTATATCACCCTTGGGATTATTTCATATCTCTAAGTTTTTGTCAATAAGACAGATGTTTTGATTTGTATGATATTTAAATAGTTGCTTATATTTCATAGGGTATATTGTTCAAAATCATGAAAGAATCTAGGTAAGTTAAAATTTATTTATAAAATAGAATTTTATAATAAGCATTTTCTGTGCAATCTCTGCTTTGGTCTTAAAACTAAAAGACAAAAAAATGCCTTTCAAAACAGTCACATCCAGCTCATTGCATAACTTTGCATACAGATTTTAAAGGTTAATACATAGTGAATTTTAATGTGAATAATTTTCAACTGACTCCATTTTCATTGACAATACAGCCGATTATCCTTGGGACTTGATCAGGACTGAAATAATTCAATTCTGCCATTGGAACAGAAGCCTGGCCACGTGACTTCTACCCACTCTTCCCATCATTACACATTTTCTCCCAAATAATATTCAAATGGCCCGCACACAATACACAGAAGACAGACTCTGTGATAGCTATTGAGAAATGCATATTTAAAATTTATACCAAACATTTTAAATTTGAGAGTAACCAAGCAATTTAAATTTTCATGAGGCTCATGTGTAACTAAGATCAGAAATAGCTGAAAAAAATATAGATTATAAGTAATAGCTTCCAACAAGCATTTATCTTCCCCTCTGAGGCAAAGCAGGAGGACTTGGGAAAGAAGTCTTTTTCTTAAGAAAGAAAAAGCAAAATATTGTAACCATTAAGTATGTTTCTTCTCTAACAACAAACAAAGCAAAACAAATAAAAGAACACCAATTTTAAAAATGTAGAGTAAAATATGCATGCAGAAAATGGAATAAAATATAGCATTACCACTCAGTGAATGATCACAAACTAAACATTTATGTAACCACCACCAATACCAAAGGTTAAAAGTTTGCCAGTACCTTGAAAAGCTTCCCTGGTGTCTCCTTCCATCCTGTGAATAAAAAAGATAACCACCACAATTTTTACGATTTTATGGTAGCTCTGTCATTGCTTCCC
This sequence comes from Glossophaga mutica, assembly GCA_039655065.1. Classification (NCBI taxonomy): domain Eukaryota; kingdom Metazoa; phylum Chordata; class Mammalia; order Chiroptera; family Phyllostomidae; genus Glossophaga; species Glossophaga mutica. The sequence goes on along the minus strand of CM077303.1, from coordinate 156,450,618 downwards.
CACAGCCCCAAGATTTTAGCTTGACTACATAAACATTTATCTCTTTACACTACAGTTCAGTGTGGCATGTGTGTGTGTGTGTGTGTGTGTGTGTGTGTGTGTGTGGATTCAGCCCTTTTATACATTGCTGGTGGGAATGTAAAATAGTACCGTTATTTTAGAAAAGTCTGATAGTTCCTCAAAATTTTAAAAACAAAGTTCTTATATGACCCAGCAATTCTACTTTTAGTTATATACTTGAGAAAGGTAAAAACATATGTCCACACAAATGTTTATAGCAGTATTATTCATGCCAGCCCCAAAGTGAAAACAATCAATCTCGATATGCATTACTTGATGATGAATAAATGCAATTTGGTCTAACCATACAATGGAATATTAGAAAAGGAATGAAGTATCAGCTATAAAAAGTAATGAAGTACTGATGCATGTTACAACATGGATGAACCTTAGATGCATTATGCTAGATGGGAGAATGCAGGTACAAAAGGCCACGAATTATATGCTGCCAGAAGCAGGCAGTCTCCAGGATAGGAGTCTATAGAGAAAGAAGGTAGAGGAAAGATTTTCAGGCACAGAGAGGTATGGAGGAGGACTGACTGCTGGTAGGTATGGGCAATCTTTCTGAGGTGATGAAAACATTTTATTTTTATTTTTTATTGTTTTTCAAGAATGGTTGTTTCCACTTCCCCCCAGCACCCTCTCCATCCCACCCACCCCTGCCTCCCACCCTCAATCCTACCCACTTTGGCTTTGTCCATGGGTCTTTTATACATGTTCCTTGACTACCCTTCCCCTTCTTTCCCCTTGATACACCTCCACCTCTGGTTACTGTCAGTTTATCCTTTTCACAACTTTGTAAAAGCACTAAAAAACACTAAATTTTGCACTTAAATGGTAGATTTTGTGATATGTGAATTATATCTCAATTTTAAAATAAGCAAAAGTGTTCATGATGTCACAGGGTTTTTTGTTTCTTTCTTGATAGTACACCTAAAACACTATCCATAAAGATAAATATTGGTAAAAATCAATTACTTTTGCTCATCAAAACACAATAAACCTTCAGTGTGGCCATCCTATTTCTTTAATTTACAGTTAGTTTAATATACTCTAGTTTATTGTTTCACTTAGTTATTGTTGCTGTTAAGTTGTAAATTTTTGAGGTCAGTTTTAATTTTGCTCACCATTACCTAAAATCGATGCTACGCACAGTCTTTGTTTGCAACTTTTGTTTAACTTATGGCTTGCTGTTAGTTTTGCTTTTCTTTTTTCTTTTTTCACATTTTTTATTATTGTTCAAGTACAGTTGTCTCCATTTCCCCCCACCCCAGCCATCCCCACTTCCTACCCTTGTTCCTGCCCCACTTTGGTTTTGCCCATGTGTCCTTTATACACGTAAGTCTCTGCAATAAGTAGTTAAAGCTTGATCCTTGTGAAATAATAATTGTTTTATTTGCAATAACTAATATTCAGTGAGCAATTATTCTTCGTGAGGCACTCTGCTAAGTTTTATCCTATGTTAACCCATGAATTCTTACAACAGTTCTGAACTTCCGTCTCCACTGTAGACTGAGAAATGAACTGTCTTGGAGTAGCTTTCCCAAGTTCACAAGATCTGCATGCAAGTGGCAGAGTCAAGATTTAAACCCAGGGAGTGTCACTTTCTGGTCTGTTCTTTTAATTACTTTGCTAAGATGTGGGGGAAAAAGTGAGATTCTGTACTACATACAGTTGAAAGAAGAAAATTGGAAAAACTAAAGTGAAAAAACTGGTTTGAACCTTTATAGCATTTTCTTTTTAACTCTCCTAAGCTTTTCTCTGATGATGGGCTGAACTCTAAATTCTAGAGGATAATATAGGCAGGAAAATCTCAGATATTTCACGCAGCAATATTTTCACTGATACGTCCCCTAGAGCAAGGGACATAAAGGAAAGAATAAACAAATGGGATCTCATCAAAATAAAAAGCTTCTGCACAGCTAAAGAAAACAGTATTAAAATAAAAAGAGAACCAACTATATGGGAAAACATATTTGGAAATGATACCTCAGACAAGGGATTAATCTCCAAAATACATAAAGAACTTACAAGACTCTACTCTAAGAAGACAAGCAACCCAATTAAAAAATGGGCAAAGGATTTGAACAGACACTTCTCCAAGGAGGACATACAGAGGATCCAGAGACACATGAAAAGATGCTCGATATCTCTAGCTATCAGAGAGATGCAAATTAAAACTACAACGAGATACCACTTGACACCAGTCAGAATGGCCCTCATAAACAAAGCAACAAACAGCAAGTGTTGGAGAGGTTGTGGAGAAAAGGGGACCCTAGTGCACTGTTGGTGGGATTGCAGATTGGTACAACCACTATGAAAAACAGTATGGAATTTTCTAATAAAACTAAAAATGGACATACCTTTTGACCCAGCAATTCCACTGCTTGGATTATATCCTAAGAATCCTGAAACACCAATCCAAAAGAATCTATGCACCCCTATGTTCATAGCAGCACAATTTACAATAGCCAAGTGCTGGAAGCAACCTAGGTGCCCATCAGTTAATGAATGGATCAAAAAACTGTGGTACATTTACACAATGGAATTCTATGCAGCAGAAAGAAAGAAGGAGCTCCTACCCTTTGCGACAGCATGGAAGGAATTGGAGAGTATCATGCTAAGCGAAATAAGCCAGGCAGTGAAAGACAAATACCATATGATCTCACCTTTAACAGGAAGCTAATCAACAAAACAAACAAACAAGCATAATATAAACAAAGATACTGAATTTGAGAACAGTCTGACAGTGTCCAGAGGGGGAGGGGAGGGAATTTCAGGGGAAAAGGGGAACGGTTTAGAGCAACAAGTATAAAGGACTCATGGACAAAAACTATGGGGGGTGGAAATGGGAGGAAGGTAGGGAGGGCTGGGGTGGTGGGCTGGGGCGGGGTAAAAGACAGAAAACTGTACAATATCAACAATTAAAAAATACTGATTAAAAAATAAATTAATTAATTAAAAAAATAAAAAAATTCAAAAAAATACACATCTGTGAACACAAGTGGTTATAAATATGTAAATGAAAAACCTGTTTTTACCTTTTATCTTTTTGTCATGCAGCTTCTCTCTAATACCCCGTTCCCTATAAAAATCATGTAGAACATCGGCAATATAGTTTAGTATTTGTGATAAGAAATGGGATGGTGCAAATGAGATCAATAATTACATTTGAACATTACTTAATTGTTTCCAATTCATATACAATATTTACTGACCACACATTAATCTTTTCTAAATCATTTTGAAAAAAATAAGAGGCTCCCTACTCGACTACATGGCCATGAAAGAAAACATGACTGTGTTTTATGGTGATTTTGCCTAAGTGTGGTGCTAAATTAGTATTAACATCATAAAAAAATATAACAATGTTTACCAATATGAAATATGAAAATGTAACAATTTTAAATGAATGTCAGACATTTTCTTTAAAGATTGGGATCAGTTTTTTAAGAGATTCATTTTTTTATTGTCAGAAGGAAAGCAGCATGCAGATTAATAACATATTGGCATTAAAATTTTTGCTTACTTTCATTACTTATCCCTAACTCTGATATTCTACAATACTGTGCATGTTACTTGACTATAGGTGACATTGTGAAAAAGTCAATATCAGATTTTACATCCAGGGCTCAACATTTTGGGTAGAGAAATCATCATGTGTTTAAAAGCCCAAGAAATAACAATTCTCAGTCATCCTTTGCATTCTCAGACTTCCACCCATAAGGCAAAGTGCCAGACATATTTTCATCTCAGTTATTATTATAATTCCTAGAACTTCCATAAACCTTTTAAACCAGAAGTTTGTAGAAGTATCACTAATGAAACATCCTGACCAGCTGTGGCTAAACTATTTAATATTGCTTCTGTTTTTCTAGCCAATTTCTCAAAGAACTCCAGGAACTTGACATAATTCCAGTGGTTACCCTGAGGACTCTGCACGACATTTCTGAGTTAGGATGGCCAGTGTGTCACCACAGAGATCTGGCAACTGGATTTGAGAATGGAATACCAGCTTTAAACATGGGTTGGCATTTGCTTTCTGTTTGTGCCAAGCTCTGAATACACTACACATGCTGTAGTGTGTTAGATACTTATTATTCTACATTTCAACTTATTATGTATGAAGTATATATCTCAGATTTATTATCTGTTTCTTGTATTTTTATGAGGCTTGTTAGCGGAACTCTATCTGACTGACTCCCTGAGGTCAAGAAGTCATTCTCGTCAAAATACTTAGCACACACACACGAACATGAGCCAACCAATCATTCAAATGGCTTTTCTAAGCAGGAAAAACAAAGTGAGATATAAATTTTGTTCAAAACACATTAAAAATATTATGGAAATTTTAAGACAACTATTCAAGCCCCATATAAAGGAGCTGCATATGAGGAAAGCAATCTTTTACAACTTCTTGTTGTCTCATTTTGAACCAATTTTTTTTCTTTTTCCTCACCAGTGCTTGGCCAGCTGGTTTCTTGGATTAAGGTTTATACATAGCCAGTTTTAGATCGCATGATAATTCCAAGAACAACCTTATGAGGTTTCTGCCTGAAATGCCCTTAAGCAAAAGGATTGAAGTCACGAAGGAAGCTCTGGCTGTCCACTGAAGCTGCAGTCGTGCCTGGGGAGCTGAGCCTTCCAGGATGGCAAGGCTGCAGCTTAGACCATCTTCATTTTTATTTTTACTTTTATTCTTTTTTTTTTTCTTTTTTTTTTTCTGAACAGGTTTTATCACACAGAAGGCATGGGGCTCAGTCCTTCTCCGCTGCTGCCTTCCTCAGAGATGCAAGGACGTGGCTCAGCTCCTGTCTCTTCCTCTTGGCCCCGATGTGTGCCCTCACCCTTTTCTTGATGAATTTCAGGGCCCTCTCCTCCTTAGAGACCTTGAGCAGCTCCATGGCGCGCTGCTCATAGGGGGCAAAGCCACATACCGCTCCGATCATGTCCCGCACGAACTTGATGTCCTGGGTGAGGCGCCGGCAGTGGCTGTGCCTCGCTTCCTCCCATTCCTTGTTACTTTGTGGCCCTTGTTGAGGACCCCCGGCTACGGTGTAGCGGAGAGGCACAGCCGCGGTCCCTCAAAGGCCGAGGGGTTTACTTTTATTCTTTTCTAAGCTACCACTGTATTATTTAAGAGAATGATAGCATTAAACAGTAATAATAATAGAAGTAATACTGATACATTTTTCAAGGATGCAAAAAGAATGGAAAACATATTCCAAATTAACATAATATTCTTGCACTTTTCTGAAAATGCATACCTAAAAACAGCTTAGTGTCTCTAATAATTTTTTTAATACAAATGCTATTTTTTTGTTTTTGTTAGTGTAATTCATATCAGAGAGTTTTAACTACAAACCTAGATACTTTGCTCACAGTGCTTTTATTTTAACATATGGGTGAAACTGTAGAGGGGTGAAAATTCACAAGTGAATAATTCAAACAGCTGTAGTTTTATCTCTAAAACAAAAATAGGGGCTATTTGAAGAGGGAAAGTTTTATGATTTAAAGAAATAAAACTATCCTTTAAAAAACACAAGGAAAATTAATTTTTCTTGGATGTTCACCTTTAAATCCACTACGAAAAATATGTCTAGCTTAACAATTTCAGTGCACAAAAGAAGCAGAATTTCTTATTGGAATAACCAGGCACCACATTTTCAGAGCCTGCATGTTTTTATACCTGCTTACAATTTAATGCACCATCTCTCGTGTCAGCTGATGGCTTTAATCTATTATTTGAGATGTATGAAAAAAACAAAAGGAGAAAGTGGTATGCATATTTTTTGGAGTATAAGTCACATCTTAAATTTTTAAATATAATGTGAGAACTCAAAAAATTCCTCCTGATCAGGAATGCAAATTTCAAAGAATATATAGCCTGACTTATCAATGACTGAACTAAAGATGCCAGGGTCACGTACAATCCCTTTTAAATTATTTGATACAAAACAAACTGTAAAATTATATCTTTCTTGCCCTGGCTGGTGTAGCTCAGTGGATTGAGCAGCCCATGGGCTGCGAACCAGAGGGTTGCCAGTTCGATTCCCAGTCAGGGCACATACAAGCCTGGGTTGTGGGCCAGGTCCCTGGTGGGAGCCATGTGAGAGGCAGCCACACACTGATATTTCTTTCCCTCTCTTCCTCCCTCCCTTCCCTTCTCTCTCTAAAACAACACAATCTTTAAAAAAATACATTATTTAAAAAATAATTGTATCTTTGTTGACCTAGCTATACATATGAACTATGAGGACCGAGAAAAGAGAAATTTCTATGTAACGTGACAGTGCCGCCCACACTGCATCCCCTTTGTGAGAGAGAAGGCCGTGCAGTGGGGCTTGCAAAGTTCCATGCAGTCACGCTCACAAAGTATAATCACGCTCACGTCGACCATTAAAGTTGCAATTTAGCTCAAATATCATTGTGGGAAAAAGTTTCAAAATTGTGCTAAGTAATATAAATAGGAAATCCCCTTTTCCTTTTTCAACAGAGTGTGAAATGAAGCTCAGTTGTGTGCTCTTCGCTATGGTCATGTTAAAACATAAATGTTAGAATGATCAAGGTGCAGCTTCTGACTTTTTTAAATTAAAAGTATGTTAAACAGATTTATGGTCAACAAATATTTCCCTTTTTCCCTTTTTAAAATATATAATACATATTCTATTCATATTTAATTTTACCTTAGGAAAATATGTATTTGCCACATTTTCCCCATGGTGTGAAACATTGTTATTTGTTATGATGAATAGTTAATAAAAAAGAATAAATGGAAATGCAAAGGCTGGTTGTAATTGATATATAATCTTGGACTGCAAAATGTCAAAGTTTTTTTTCCATGTGTAAAACTGAGTCCTTGATTCTAGAGTACAGATAGATAAAACATTTCCAAAGTATTTGGAAGGGAAGAAGGTTAAGGGTTGAGAGATACAAGAATAGGCTGACTTTTAAGTCAGTGCTCTGTTAGAGGATATCTTAATCTTAAGATGTCTCAATTGTTTAGTTACCTCTCCATAAATTTTCCCTTGCAGTGAGTGTTATTAATCAATGTTTTGAGAAACTACTATATATGAAGAAAGCAACTCTAAGTATTTATATTATTTGAAATTTTGTCAATACCCTTTTCACAGAATACTTACTTCATAAATAGGACATTGTAGAGTACCATCGGGTACTACCTAGGTTCTGCTCCCCCGTATGCCTGTGCTCTTTATCCTTTGTAATAGAACTCCTAAAGCCACTTGTTTAGTTGGTTGATCTTAACCTAGCATGGTGATCACAGTCCTCTTGGATGTGACTGAGTTAGCGTTCCAGTCAGTCCATCATGGGGCAAGTGTGTGGCTGCCCCAGGGATTCCTACCAGTTAAAAGAGACCTGTCAGAAGGGAAGGCTCCTTTCTTCTGCTGGATGTTAATATACCCGCATATGCCACTTAGAGATTTCACAGCGACCTTTCAGACAGGAAGGGAATCGTGAAGGACAAAGTCAACAATACTGATCATAAGAGATCCTAAAATGAAAGGACTCTAAGTCTGTGTTGATGACATCGAGCAATTGATTAACCAACCCTGTAGGCACTCCCCCTTAGTTGGGTCTTCAGTGTAAAAATAACTGTTCCAAATGTTTAAGAAATTTAAGTTTGGAATTTCTGTTATTTGAATTTAGGGGATCTTAAGAGACAAGACAGTGATTTAAGCCCTCAGTAATCAACTACTATTAAAAATATTAATTCTACTCAGTTTTCTCTTTGTATTTTAAGAATAAATACTCTCTAGCGCACTGTTTACAAGTGCTATAGCTTATGAATTGTTATGGTGATAAAATTCCATTTTTCCCTTTTGTATTAATATTTACTCATGCACCTTGAAACATACACAATATGTCTCTGTAACTAAGATAACCCAGTTTTTCTGAGTCTAGTGTTTCTTTCAAAAGCACATATGTTATAGGTTTAGAATAATGTTTCTTATGTTAGAGCAATATGGTACAGCATATTAAAATTACTGACCCAGTAAATAATAAAGATGATTTATTTTATGTAAGGTGTCCTGACAATATGGGACCTGCTAAAAGGCAGCATCATGCCATTTCAGCCCTTCATGTCTCCACGAGTTGTATAGGATATATATTTCAACATGATAATGGATGTGCAGCCACACATACTGTTTTGTACATCTTGGAAAGTCTTAGGAGATGTCAGCACACTGCATTCTGACAAAGTTTTAAAACTGCCTGTGTATCACTAAAGATGCCTATACAGAGGAAAATAGAAAGTTACTATTTAAGAGAAGATAGTGAAAACATTTTCTATTATAAACAGTGGTTAATAGACATGCACTAATCATGTATGTGTAAATTCTGTTCAAATGGTTAGTTTTTCAATTCAGCTCTGTTTTAATATTTTTACTCAGTTATTTTTCTGGACATTCAAAAGGCTGTTAAATGCCTTCAATCACAATATATTGTAAACAATTAAATAATGACATATTCCAGATAAGTCAACATGTGCTTGCAGTGGAGTATTTAATTTTAAAAGAAACAAACAAAAAGTATAACTCATGCCTGGGAATTTGAACGTCAAATCTATAATTATAACTCTTTAGCATAATTTTTTGTACCAGTGTGAGCTTGCAGCCTGAAGGTTTAATGATGTTTTGTAAAAGCAAAAAGAAGACAACATATCAAACAGGTCACTGGTTCTAATAGTTTAAGAGTGATAATTGTAATTTAATGCATTCTTGTGGTTTACTTCTCTCTCTCTTTCCTTCCCTTCTTCCCGCTCTCCCTCATGCATTTTTCTTCTCTTAAATCTTACCAAAAGAACTAGCTTTATTATAATTTTGTTTTTCTCATAATGGCATATAGAAATTATTTTTCTGTATTTAATTTGATAACAAGTAAAATTTTTTATTGACAAATGTCAAAATACATAAAGCACAGAAAACACCAATTATATCATCTATAGAGGGCTATACATTTTGAGAAATAGTATGTAGTCTTTTGATTTCTATCTGATTTTCCATTGAGAAGAAATTTTTGCATTTGAATTAAATTGACTCAAATCTAAATCACTTAACAATTCCCAGGCAGGAGCCAGGTAGCTGAACTGGCACCCCCAACTCAGATCACCCCCACACAGCATGTGGGGCATAATCATCATGCCCCACAGAGTCAGGGGACTCTGACTTGAAAGGTTCCACTCCCACGCCAAGCACATTGATTCTCTGCCCCAATTTTGTTTAAGGCAGATTGCACAGATTGCAGCTATGTCAATCAAAGCTTTTTCTTCTTTTAAAACACTTGAACAGGTTTTAATAGAATCTTTAGATAATATATATCCTAAAAAAGCTTTTATGTGAGATTTTGTTGCCCGAAGACAACCTAGAAAGTATTGGTTCTCTTGTGTGTCTGGTGAGCACCTATTACATGTCAATGCAAGGGCCCATGGATGACAAATACTAACATAAACATTCTCTGGCTCCAGGCTGAGGCATGAAACACACATGCAAACAACTGATAATACAATAGGGCCTGTCTAGCATGGCAGTTAAGAATGATATTTTGATGCTGGCAGTCTTAGATTAAGGTAGGGTCCTGACGTTTATTTAGTAGCTTAATCTCAGTTGGTATATTCTTTAAAAAAAAAAAAACAAAAAACTTGTTTGTTGTACTTCATAAGACCATGGAGAACTTAATAAAAGGATTGTCTGTAAAGTGTTAACAGTGTACAGAATCCTGGTAGCTTACAATAAGCAACAGTTAAGTCTAAAAACCCAAGGCAAGGGGACTGGTTACTAGAAGAGTCCATAGATCTAGAAAAGCCCCTTGAAAGGAGCTATGGCTTTGCTTGAGAAACAGTTCGATAGTCTGAATCACGTATACTTAAGTGTTTTTGCACCAAAATAAATTTTAAAATACTTATTTAATTTCTAATGATTACTGCATATATTAAATAAACTATATATCTTATATACATACATGCATATAAAATATGTATGTATATATTATATTATGTGTCAGCCATATACTCATATCTTCACACATGTATATGCAATGTATGTATAAATGCACACATATGCATGCATGTACGTGTGTGTACACACACACACACTTTGGTCTCAGGAACAATACCCTGTAAAACACTTAACCAGAACACCTGATGATATATGTGACTAAGGGCAATCAACATGGAGCTTTATCCAACAAATAAAAATGTTAGAAATGCTTATATTCTCAATAGCGGTTGACATGAAAAATCCTCTGAGTATATAGTGGCTTACTAAATATTTTCATAGTATTTATCAGATATACATGTCTTCAACCAAGCTATTTTTCCCAGGTCGATCTTCAAAAAAATATTTTTATTTACCTGAGAAAGTATTTCTGAATAGGACAGATGAATTATTATATCTACATTTGATGTAAAATGATATGGAAATGATGGATAAAAAATTCTGTATAAACAGGTTTTTCCTTTGAGCATATCCAACTGATTCAACTGTGGAATTCAAGCAAATATTTCAATGGTTTCTGAAATATGTTTGAATTCTAAATTGAAAGACCATTTCTAAAGAAGTAGATATATTGTAAACAACCTATTTTCTAGTCAAAAACTGTAAGGAAATCAGTAACATATCTTGTGTAATAATATTCATCTTTTCTTCTGTCTCTTTTAGGTATTCTTGAGACATTATGTCACTCTAAAAGTTTAGCCAACAATTTTTTAAAAGGAGCAAAAAATAGGAGGCCCCCAGGAGGCAGCCATTTAAAATTTAATGCTGATAGCATTGTTCCAACACTGGGAAAACTTATTTCAGACTACTGCATAGCCCCTGAAAAGTGCTTGCCCGTTAGAGTAGACCCTCCCTGGGTGTGAACAGCCTATTGTAGTGCCAGGACCAAGTTGGTCATTGACTGAGAGGAGACTGGGAAAAGCATGCCCTTGGGACAGAGTGTGGAGTGGATCCAAAGCAGCAGCTGTGGGTGCCAGTGTCTAATTGGTGGATATATCCTTTTCATCAAATTCGAGAAACTTGAGGCCATAATTTTTTCAAATTGCTTTTTGCTCACACATTTCCCTTTCATCTTCACCTGGGACTTCAGTTACGTATGTATTCATGTGTTCAAACACTTGATACTACTCCACAGCTTATGGAGGTTTTATTTTTCCTGTTTTGTTTTCTTTCTGTGCTTCGTTTTGCGTAGTTCCTACTGGGGTTATTAAATTTACTAATTTTCTGTTTGAGTTGTCTCACCTGATCTTAGTAGTAACTAGATAACTTTTCATGGTAAACATTCTGTTTTTATTTTGAAGATTTATTTTTATTTTAAATATTTTGTATTTTTCTCTTCACTGCATTCACATTTGCCTTTAAATAACTGAACATAATATAATGCTTACTTAACATTTTGTCATAGTAATGTTATTTCTATTTTTAAGGTTCTGTTTCTTTAGGCAATTGTACACTTAGGTATGGATTATATTTTCCCACTTTTTGGTATATCTAATAATTTTATTGGATGTTGGATATTGTAATTTTATGGTGTGGATTGTTTGAATATTGTGTGATCTTTATAGAATCAATCCCTTTGTTCTGGTAGGCTCTTACATAACTTGGAGTTAGGTTTGATGAATATGAGACTTGTCTTGCGTTATTTTTTTTGTCAGATCTATAGTATTCTTTTCTCTAGCACTTGTTTAGCCCTTTTATTAAAGTACGGTTTTTTAGGGGTGTCTACTGGAAACTTTGAGCAAACTTTACTCTGGTTGGTGGAAAATTAATGATTCCTACTTCCAAGTTAGTTCAGGGGAAATTTCAGAAACTCTTTGTTCATCTTCTTAGAATTTTATACTATTTATATACTTTCATAATCCCCTTATTCAAGAGAACAAACTAAAGGATACTGTGTGTTTTTCCACATAACGCCTTCTTACAGAATTTGTCCTTCAAACTTCAGCTACCTCATCTACATTGAATTCTTTTTGTTCACCCATGTATTGTGGTCTGTAGTGTGCTTGCAGCGGAAAGCTGGGTGAATTTTATGGCTCTCCTTGTTTTGTTTCTTGGTCTCAGGGATTACTGGGCATCCTGCCTATCGTCCAATGTCTGAAAAGGTTGTTTCATGTATTATCTTCAGGTTAAATCTCTCTTATCTATCCTGGCCAGAGCAGGAATTCTGGCTTTTTTTTTCAAGCAGCAAATATTAGATCAAGTTAATGTCTATAAATGGAAAAATAGCATTAAATTACTGGAGTGTAATCATAGTGTGGAATTTTAGACAGTACTTACAATAAAAAATGGAGCTTAAATACATTTGTATTTGTTTTTCCCAAGACATTTGAAGTGAAAAAAGTAGCATGTATATTATAATACACATATAATAACCATACACATATACTATATATTCATAAGTGTGAATATATGCGTGCATATATTTAGACACTTACTTGAAAGAAGATACAGAGTTGTTGAGAATACAAAGATTGGGTAAAAAGAGTATGAGTGGTAATAAAAAGAGAATTTTCAAATTTTTCACTGTATGCATTGATATTCTATAAGAATTCTTGTATTCCTTGTGAAATTCAAAAAGGAAAACAGATTACCTATTCACCTGTGTATTGTTGAAACAAAGGACCATCTGATACTGCTCCAATTTAAAAGATCTGCTGGACAGTGCAATAATAATTCCTACAGTTTATAATAGTGGGGTGAGATCATCACAGCACTCAAATTCTTAAGTTTTATCTATGTATAAACCTCATTCTTTTCCTTTACAAAGAGCACTTTCAATTATATATTGCTTTCTTGTTTTTCTTATTCTTAAATTGTGCTTGTCATCAAAGTACTGTTTAGCAGATATTGATGTTCACAATTAATTTTTGTCTATGTGCTGTAAGCATTTCTATAGTTTAGGAATGGTTGAGGAATCATCTGTGATAAAAATTACATTGTTGCTCCATAGTTCATTATCTTTAAGTCACGTAACTTAAAAGCCTGATGTTCCCTACTCATGTGTCCACATACAGTTGTCTCTATTTTATGAATTAGGCATGTCAGTGTGTAAAAGGAGAATGATTTTCAATTATGACTAAATGTTACATTTGAAAATGCATTTCTGTTTTGACATAGAAAATAATTGTAGTGATGCTTTTGTTAAACACTCTGATAGTGTTATAAGATAGTCTCGTGAGCCTATAAAGTTCTGCCTTCCCTAAATATATAACTGATACTGTACCAAAAAAAAAAAAAGGGCCTCTTCAAGATGCTCAGCTATAAATGAAAGAGACCAGTTGCTTTTTTATAAATCGTTCAATAATTTAAAACCATTTATGTGGTTTTATACAATCTTCCAAACCTTCTTGTTTTAATGCCACAAATGTGTGTTGTCAAACTGTTTCCAGAAGACCAGAGGCAGGAATATGATCCTTGGAAAAAATATGTGCTTAATGCCATGGTCATATTCTTTGAACAGACAGAAGCTTTATATTAACCCCATAAAGGTGTTCCCAACATAATGAGAAGAGGTTAAAAACCCTTCCATATCATTTATTCTTTCATTCAGTTAAAAACATTGAAGACTCACTGAAAATTTCCAGTGTGTCAAGCTATAAGGGAGGTCCTGAGAGTACAGAAATTAATAACATTCACTCACTTAGCTCAAGGAGTTTATAGTCCTCAGGGGGACATAAATGTTCAATGATGTAACTATGATAGAGTATTAAATTACATACAAAAATAAAATGTCTTATAGGAATGTAGAAAAGAGAAAGTCAAGTCTACTGAAATGAGTCGCAGAAACAGAACACTTATGCTGAACCTAGAACAATCAGTAGGAATTTGCCAGAAGGAAATCTTCGAGGAAGAGAAGGTATTAGACACAAGTGAAAGAAGAACTGACTTTGCCTTGTATGTACACAAATGATGATGATATGTATCCACAAATATAAGTGAGATATTTTCACATGGAACACCCTTGGGACCCTTGTCAACCTTTATCCTTAAATAGTTACTCCAACTTTTGTACTCGGACACAGAACAAAGGAAAGTACTCTCTTCAAAACTGTCATTGCCAAACACATTTGCTACATGAATTCCCATTAATTCTCATGTCCAATGTTATTCTATGAACACTTTCTTGATATTCAGAGAAAATAAACTGTTTCTCCCTGGGTTTTCACTTTATTTGTATCCACTGTAATGTGTAGCATACAGTGCTTCACACTGTAATTATTTTCTTTATGTTTCATGTCTTACAGAAAATTTTGTTTTTTAATTTCCTTTTTTTGGGGGGCCTAACCTGACTTGTACATAGTATTAACTTAAATATGCATTTATTTTAATTTTATTCATTACTAGTAAGATATTCAATGATTTGGTGAAATTCATTATAGTTTTTTAGCAGGTAAATTAAGGTAAGGACAGTTACTTTAAAGATCAAGTAAGACAATGTATATTATGCAAAAAAATAAAAGCTGCAACTATTTCAGAAACATATACTGCTTTTATATTTTCTTGAAAAGGAAAACCTTTTATATAATTCATATATGTTCCTGATATCAGAAAGTAATATGTATTCTACTGTGTGTTTCTTAAATCATCAAATTGCACAAAGACCTTTTGAAAGTATCATGTATTTATATATATGTAGCGATAGTATGGTATAATTTTTGTATTGGTCTCATGAGATTGTAGAGAAATGCTATAAATCATGTCAGCAAGAAGGGATAAGATATGTGTCAGCTAAGTTTCCATTGTAGAAAGTCTTTATATCCATTTAAAACAATAGTGTTTCCTGAAATTTGACAAGACTCATCCTTTAAGTTGGGAGAAAATAATCAGAAGATCAATAAGAGCAAAACCAGACAGCATTTTTCTGAATTAAAATGGTGTTTTAGTATCAATCAATCTTTTATTTTGGGGCATGTAGTTTCACTAAAATGGATAAATGACTAAAGTCAGCTCTTGGATTCACGTAGTGCACAGTATGAGATTGATAAAGATGTGTACAAACAATAATTTTCTAGGGATTGTACTTATTTTTTAATGTTTTCAAATATTAAATTTGATTGGATTTTATTATTCCCTGTGTTGAGCTGTGTTTTAATCTTTCTACTGACAGAGACTAACAGTGATAATGATATTCTTACCAACAATAAAAATACAGCAGAGCCCACTTATCCACAGGTGATATGTTCTAGGACCCACGGTGGATGCCTGAAACCATGGATAGTAACCAATTCTACAATATTGTTTTCTTACACATACATGAATTTTCTCTTAGAGGAAGCATGTTTTTTCTTTTATGCGTCATATTTGAATTGCCAGCATCACTACTCTTGCACTTTGGGATCATTACTGAGTAAAATAACGGTTACTCAAACACAAGCACTACTATACTGTGACAGTCAACCCGGTAATGGAGATGGCTGCTAAGTGACTAACAGGAGGACTGTGTGTGCAATATAGATTCGCTGGATAAAGGGATGATTTGCCTCCCACATGGGACAGAGTGCAATTTCATCAGGCTGCTCACAATGATAGGTACTTTCAAACTTATGAATTGTTTATTCCTGGAATTTTCCATTTAATGATTTTGGACCACAGTCGACCGTGGGTAACAGAAACCACGGAAAGCACAACTTCAAATAAGGGAGGGCTACTGTAAACCTATTTGTGTGCAAACCCACATACCACACTAAATAAGGTTCAAAATCCTCAGTTGTGTAAAACAAGACACTCCATTATCACGAGGTTGATGAAACAACTGAAGAAAACCAGTGACAGAACCCAGGGGCTAATGGTCAATCATGTTCTACTAGAAGCTGCTTTCTTATAAAGCACATTACCCCAGAATTGCTCTGCTTATAACCTGAAAAGTGGAGGGAGATGCATAAACTCACTGATGAAGAATTAAATTTTGTCTCAAGCAGATACAGTTCATACTTTTCTATACGTACTCTTAATTTTTCTCATCATATCCTTAGAAATATATGTGAAAATCTGAACTTATTGTTCTTTCATAAAATATACAATGAAGTATATCACTATAAATCTGGAAAGAAGTTAAACATTTTTATAGCTTTAATTTCTGTTCAGCCTTGATAATTATGATTAGATAACTAGCTTCCATCTCTAATTCTTTTGATAGTTTAATTTTGAGGGCAATTTGGTTCATGTGTTAACATCATTCTATGCCTCCATAGCCCTTAAGACAATTTTGGGTATATAGAAGTTACACAAGGAGCTTACAGCCAAGATGGAGGCATAGGTAGATACACTTTGCCTCCTCTTACAACCAAAAGAAGGACAACAAATTTAAAGGCAAAAAATAACCAGAAAATGGAACTGTATGGAAGTCCAAAACCAAGGAACTGAAGAAGAAACAGTCATTCAGACTGATAGGAGGGCCAGAGATGGGCAGCTGGGATGAAGAGGACAAGCAGAAAGGTACTAGCTGGTAGACCAGGCAGTCCCACATTTGTGTGCAGATAAACTGAGAGGAACAACTGGGGAGTGAGACAGACTGAACAACCCAGGGTTCTAGCGTAGGGAAATAAAGCCTCAAAACCTCTGGTGGTAAAAATCTGTGGGGCTTGCAGCGGTAGGAGAAACTCCCAGCCTCATAGGAGAGTTTGTTGGAAAGATCCCCATGGTCCTAGAATGTACACAAAACTACCCACCCAGGAATCAGCAACAAAAGCACCCAATTTGCTTGTGGGTAGCAGGGGAAGTGACTGAAAGCCAGTGAAAGCTGAGCAAACAGCACTTTTCCCTCTCTGACTCCTCCCCCACATACAGCATCACAACTCAGGGAAATGGGTTTCCCCACCCTGATGAACACCTAAGGCTTCCTAAAAGTTCTAGGGAACAGCTTCCATAGGGCTTCCTAGATTACTTCCTCCTAGATTAAAAATAAGGCCTGTTTGACCTTATTTATTCGTTTTAGCTAAAGACCTGTTTTTGCTTAATTGCTATTCTGAACTAAAACATGTGGATCATTTTGATACTGTGATTACTTCGGCCATTGTTTCAGAAGAGCTGAAATTGTTACCCTGAATCTTCATTTCCACATGCTTCCGTGTTGTAATTTTAGAGTCAGTTAACTTCTCTGATGATCTGATGTTAACAGTTCACCCATAAATATCAGGTTGCTAGAGCAGAAACTGTATTGTTGAAAAATCATATACCAACAGAACAACTGTAACATTTCTATAAAGGAAATATGCACATTTTATTACTAAATTATTCTTGCAACATTTCTTTACATTATTTGATAAGCAGATAGTGCACATTAAGGTAAAACATGTGGATGTGTTCCAATAAACACTTTACCAGTGCCTTATTCGGATATAAAAGTAGACCTTCAATTATTTGTTGTTGTCTAAATTTGTTTCTTTTTAATATCATATCCACTTAGAGTCTTTTAATATACAAGATGCACTAGATTTATTTAAAAATCTTGCAAATAAGAAGAAAATAAGCTAGAGGTGTACATAAGTCTATGTGTGTCTATATTGACTAATCACTGCTATGGTTTGTGAAAATTTTCACATAAATACTTCTTCCTAGATTAAAAGGAGAGAAAGTGAGAGATGAAAGAGAGAATTATAAAGAGGTAATTTTCTCAACACTATATAATCACCCTATTGAGAAACTGATAGAGCACCATTCTAGCCTACTTGATTCCTATGGAATAACACCAGTCAGTGTATTGTTTACCTTAATTAATATTTTTCTTTTTTTATCATTTTTTAAAATTTAATATATTTTATTGATTATGTTATTACAGTTGTCCCATTTCTCCCCCACCATTCCCCTCCACCCTGCACACCCCCTCCCACCCACATTCCCCCCCTTTAGTTCATGTCCATGTGTCATAAGTTCTTTAGCTTCTACATTTCCCACACTATTCTTGCCCTCCCCCTATCTATTTTCTTTTTCTCTTGTTCTTCCTGTTATAGTTATCTTTGTTCAGAAAATGAGTTGGCTGAAAGCTTTTGAACTTTGCATTAGAGTTATATTTTTTAATTTTGAAAAATTTATACAGTTTGCATTCAGTATGATTTTGTACTAGTTTCAGGTATACAGCAGAGTGGTTAGACAACCACATACTTTACTGAGTGTCCCCCCAGTATTTCCAGTATCCATCTTGCATCATACACAATTACAATATTATTGACTATATTCCTTATGCTGTACAAAATAGCATCCCCATCGCTATTTTGTAACTACCGATTTGTACTTCTTAACCCTTCAACTTTTCACCAAGTGCCCGAACACCCACTCCCCTCTGGCAACCAACAGTCTGTTCTCAAATGCCATCAAAACACCTATGTACAAATAGAGTTCACTGAAATCATGCAATAATTCTATAGTTAAAAAAATAAATATACCATTTCTTATCAATTTATCCACAGTTCTAGAATGACAATGAGATCAAGGAAAAGGCAGCTTTCATTATTAGTGTTGCACACAGCCTCTCCTATCTCTGCAAACAAGCATGATGAATGTGTTGATAGAGCCTACTGTTTGCATGTGGGTATCATTTTTCTCCTATGGATATTATTATGATGATAGGATGAAACCAACTATATGGCAGCAGAGGAACTGTCATTTGAGCATTGACCTGAAAATGAACACTGTCATTGACAATTTACAATGTCATTCATTTCACAAATATTTATAGAGATAACCTGTACTAAGAAATTGTCTATCCTTGAGCCTGAAACTTAAAGAAAGCTGTTCCTAGGTTCAATGTGGCATTGCTGATTGTAAACAGAGACTGTGTTGCGATCATTCAAGACCTGATAGGTTCACAGTATTCGGGCAGATGGAAAAAACTGGGCAGAGCTGTGGGGATGCTTGCCATGCCTTTATTCATGGGTGGGCGAGCCATGCACGAGGTAAGCTGTGCATCTCTCTAGTGAGAAGCACCCACCTACTTAAGTACTACAGGTAAACAAAGCCAGTTTCCAGCCAAAAAATTACATAACATAGCATGATTCTACACATTCGAGCCCACTTCATGTTATGGGAATTGTTTATCGGACCCAGTCTCAAGGCTATGAGAACACTACATACAAGGCCCATTTAAGGTTATGGGAACACTGCTTCCCATAGTTACCCAGACACCTACCTGGGTGAGGAAGCCAGACTGCCTCCATTTACCCTGCAGGGACAAAATGAAAGGAAAAGGAATCTGAGCCATGTGGCCCTGCCTCTTCCTAGTCCAGAGTCTCTTTCTCATGGCAGAGAAAAAGAACAATGGCAGGTTGGAGGTAGCGTTGTGGTGCCCATTCCAAAAGAACACAATATATTCCCTTTCAAGTACTCTTGGGATCAGTGTAACTTCTTTATAGTCTTAATGTGATCCTTCAGAAAATGCAGAGCCAATTAAATGACTTTCTATGGTGCTACTGAGATTCCTGAAAAAACAACATTTAACCTTTGCGTTTATTTGTAAGCAGTGGAAAGTTGATGTCCTTTCTCTAACAATGATTATTTCCTCTTGTATATATTTTCATTATAGCTGCTGCTAAATTAGCAGGAATTTCATTGATGTGGCCATACACAACTACAGAAATTTCTTAAAGAAAAGGGTTTAAAACAATTTCCCTATTCTGTGCTCCACTATCATCTCCACTTCCGAAATGGCCCCCAAATAGGTTTATTTTTATTCAGAGGTACAACACATGCTTTCTAGAGGTAGCATATAGGTGACTTGGAATGTTTGTACCCTCACATTTGTCCTTACACTGCAGGATTTCCCCCTTGGCCAATAGAAAATGGATCTAATGTTCAAAAGGTAATTTGATTTTTTTCTTTTTCCTTTGCACCCATATTTTAACTCTGTAGAGGAACTGAAGGCTTGTAGTCAAATATCAGCACTATTTCAGTGAATGAGAGTATTTAGTGTAACAATTCCAAACTGTCTATTTACTTGCCAACCCAAGAGAGCATCAGAAAGACCTTTGGCAGCTACAGCAACAGAACCACAAGCTTCTCATTTTAGACACTGTGTTTGTGTATCTGATTCCCTCTCCATTTTGCAGAAAATCAGAAGCTAATGGGACGCAGCTGCTTTATTTTGGTTTGCTTATTAAGCTAAATTCAAATTGTGTCTGCTTTTTATTTAATTAATATGGTATCCATCTTCAACAAACGAGTATGTTTCATTTAAATCCCTAAGATTTACAAAAAGAATGCATAGAAAGACTTTCACTTGGAGGCATGCAGAAAAAGTATCCAGGCAGCATTTTTAACTATTTCATTAAGTACCATTATCAAATAAAATATCTCAATATGTAATAGATGATATGACATTAGTTTAATAATAAATAAGTCATTAAGACCTACTACAGAATGTTAACAAAAGAAAACTCTATTAATAAAAGATATTTTGGCATGTAGGTATTGAGATCAGTTGTCAGATCCACTATAATAATATGCTAACTTTCATTCTTCAGGCCATAGTAAGGAATGATAGTAGTGATAGCTAATACATGTCTTTCTCTTGCTCTTGGGTTTGGTATGAGAAATCGATTTACACTGGGAACTACATCAGTATATAAAGTTTATCAATTCAAGATTTAGGAGTTCTTAATAGGTATTGCTTTTGGTTTACGTGAAATCTATCAACTATTTGATTTATTTGTTATGTTACATAAGGGGCAATGTCTAAATCATCTTCCTAACTATTGTTAGAGCTATGCACACACAGAAAATTATTTTTTCCTACTCACTTAATTGTTCCTTTATTTGCCTTGCCATTGCCCATTCACCTACTCAAATACTTAAGGTGTTACTACACATGCAGTTAGATATTGCAAATATGGGCATGAAAATAAAATGCAGGTTCTACATGCAGACATATAAAAACAACTGAAATGTGGTTTGATGCATGTAAAAAATGATATGATATGAGGTATAAAATACAGGTGGACAATATTTTAAGAACTATATATGTAGTGAAATACAGGGAAGGAAACAAGTAGTATCACTTGGAGAGAAAAGTGAAGATCTGGGAAATCACCTCAGAGGGCTTGATGTCTAAACTGAACCTTGAAGCATTAGTAACACTAGTTCTCTGATGCCAGTGCAGATGCGAAGCCACAGCGGCATAAAACATGTTAAGTGTGAGAAATTGCAGATTGTGCCTTTTAGATTGCCCTAAACCCCTATTAATGTCAAAGGATGCTCTATTGTCTGGAAGTCTGGGAGGGATTTTGGTCTGAAGAGCACTTCTAAGAATTGGTTGCACATCTGTTCAACAACCCTGATTTGAAACAGAAGCTAATAATTATTATGTATCCTTTACGTATCAGTAACGTGCTACACCCTCTAGATGTCTCATCTCACATAAGCATGATTACTAGCTGTATTTGATACACGGGGAAACTGGAGTTTAAAAGGTTGGGGAATTATTCAAACTTAGTAAAAAGCAGAGACAGAATTTAAGTCCATGTCTGTCTAACTTCAACACTAATGTTCTCAAAAGCATAATTTCAATACCACGACTGCAAAGATTAGAGCTTTTGACACAAAGGGAAGGCAGAGTGTAAAATCAAGTGGAGTAGGCACAAAGATAGCAGTCATACCTTGAGGATACTCTGAGGCAAGAGTTCTCCACCATCTGATGCCATCAGGTAAAAAATATATAAGAAGGCTTCGAGGCAAAGCCTCTATCTTTATTGATTGACTGATAAGCTTCAGCACTTTCTCCCCTTGGCCAAGTTAACTGGTTTTTTGTACTTGGTTTCTGCAATGAACTGTCCCTTTGAACTCCCTTACATTCACATTTGAAATATTCTAGTAACCTCTAGCAAAGGTCAGGGCCTGAACTCTAAGAATCACTGCTATTACGGCATTCACCTGTCTTGCTATGCCTATTTATCTGTCTGTCTTTTCTGCTAGGCCAAAGGGTCTTGGAAGTCATGAACATGTCCCATTTACTGTTATATCCCCTATGTGTGACAGAATATCTAGCACATAGAGTTCCAATATGATTTTCAGAATGTAGATAAGAGATAAAAAATATATAATCTTACTGTGAATCTGAAGTGGTGGTTTCAGAAATAGGAAAATAGGGAAGTTCAGACAGAAGGCAGGCCTTTGTATACACATATGAAAGCACCAGACGATGAGATCCAGGTGAGCTTCCTGAGTTAGAGCCTGAGTATTGGTCCTCCTTTAATAGTCATTTTAGGCACCATCCACAGGTTTGAAAAACATGCTGCTGGTCTGCATCAGTCAACAAGCAGAGAGACCACTGCACAAGTACAGGTTTTATGGATGGAATGTCAGTTCCCACAGGTGAAGGAGAAGAGAACTAAGAAAAAAACTGAGTGTCATTCCTAGAAGTATTAGGATAGTAAGCCAGTTACTGAAAAAGATGCAAATATTCTCAAAAAATACTAGCAAATCAAATTCAACAGTATTTTTAAAGGGTTGTATACCATGATCAAGTGGAATTTGTGGGATACTTAGATGGTGTAATATGTGCAAATAAATGTAATACATCACATTAATAGAATGACAAACAAGAATCATATGATCATTGCAATACATGCAGAAAGCATGTGACAGAAGTCAATGTCTTTTCATGATAAAACTCTCAACAAAGAAAGCATGAAAGGAATAAACATCAACATAATAAATGCCATAGCAAGCCACAGCTAACATTAAATTTAATGGTGAAGATTGAAAACTTTCTCTCTAAGATCAAGAACAAAGCAAAGGTGTCCATTCACACCACTCTTCTTCAATGTAGCACTGGAAGTCTTAGAGCAATTAGGTGATAAAAGAAATAAACATCAACCAAACTAGAAAGGAAGAAGTAAATGATCTGTGTTTGCACACATGTAAGTAGACTAACAATTCCACCAAAAAAGCTGTTACAACTAATAAACAAATTCAGTTAATTTGCAGGATAAAAAAATATGCATACAAAAATCAGATGAATTTGTATATACTAACAAGAAGATATCTGAAAAAGAAATGAAAAGAACAACCCCATTATATAATAGGACTGAAAACAGTAAAATGCTTAAGAATAAATTTAAGCAAGGAAGTGAAAAATCTATAGACCAAAAATTATAGCGCATTGATGAAACACAACACAAATAGAAATCTATGTTATATTCATGCATCAGAAGGGTTAATATTGTTGAAATGTCCATCCTTCCCAAAGTCATTTATAGATTTACTGCAATCCCATATAAAATTTCAATGGCATTTTTTTTTTTTTTTACAGAAATAGAACAATCCTAACTTTCACATGGAATCACAAATGACCTTGAATAGCCAGAGCAATCTGGAGAAAGAACAAGGCTGGAACCATCACACCTCCTGAGTTCAAACTATATTATTAAGCTATAGCAATCAAAAAAGTGTGACACTGACCTTAAAAACAGGCACATGGTTAAATGGAACAGAATTGAGAGCCCAGAAATAAACCCTCGAATATATTGGTTAACTAATATTTTATGAGGGGATGCTCTTCATATGGTACAATCTTCTAGTAATAAGAGGACTAAGTCTGGGACTCTAATGTACAACATAGTGACTGTAGTAAACAATACTATGCTGTATACTTGAAAATTGCTAGTACAGTAGATCTTGAATGTTCTCACCATAACAATGAAAAAAACCAAAGAAATGGTAATCAATTGAGGTGAACTTTGTGCTATAATTTCACAATATATGTGCTTATCAAATCATTGCATTGTGTAGCTTAAAATTATGTTATATGTTGATGACTTCTCCATAAAGCTGGAAAATAATGTAGAAGGAGGATTTTAGTGGTGTCATTTGCCAAGTTTAAAGGACTGCAGGAATATGAGACCAGGCAAATTCTATCAAATTCACTGGGATAAAATAAATGATTCTGATATTTTTAACATATTTCTTTCACCAAGGTTATATAATCATATGCTGCTGAGATTTGCTTTGTTGTTTTGTTTATTTAGTTTTCCCTTTGGTTTGAATATTCATTAAAAATAAGACTTGCAAAATTTTCAACTTCACAAATCATCCTTCTTAGATGTGCTTATGGGACTAAAATGATTTATCTAAATTTATTTGATTATTCAGCTTTATACACTGGAAATTTACCATCAGGTAATTTATATGTCACTGTGTGAAATATAAATAGGCCTCATGATTCACATATTTATATATCTTTTAGCATTTGAAATTGATTATATAATGACAAAAACAATTTAATCATTTTGACTGTCTTAAAAGTATCAGTACAGATTACTGTACAATGAATATTTCATAAATCTTTGAAATATTTTCTATGATTTCTTGAATGGAACCTAGAGAGACAGAGCCACAAGATCATTTACATGTACTGATACTAGAAAGAGGATTGGGAGATGAGACTTCTTGAAGAAGAGGCAGATGCAGAGAAAAGGGTAAAAACCCCCAGAGGAGAGAGACAAGTCTGTTATCAGGTTTTGAGGAAGAAATCCTGACTATAGAAGCTAAAGACAAAAGATTAGGAACTGGGTTATTGATGGACCAGAGCAGCAAGAAAGAACCAAAACAGGAATCAAGCGATATGCAAAAATCTGGCTCTAATGTTGATAAGTACGTGAAGCTTGGATGCTTAATTCTAAAATCAGGAAAGTCAATTTTCTCATATGTTTATAGATGTGATGATATTTTGCTTGTGAGAATTAGGTTAAATTAGGTTTCATATAAACATGATAAGTTACTCATGAGTGCATTCCCCCCCTCTTTTTTTTTTAACAAAACGAGTTTCTTGTTATTGGTTTTACTAAATTAAGCTTCCAAATTTAGTAAAACAGGTACTTCTAGTTAAGATTTCACTTACATTTTCATGTAATACAATCATCTGAGCAATTTTCAAGAGACATAATTTGGTTTAATGATATTATAATGGTTAGTGAAGTATCTACATATTAGGCACAAAAAGCAGGCTCATTGAATAAACAAATGAACTTATGACTCTATCAGGTTTCTATGTGACATAAATGATAAACAGAGATTTGGGTCCATTAGGTAAATACAACAACATTTGTATGTTTTAAAGCTCTGTCTTTTATGCATCAGTCTTTCAGATCAACCAAAATAAGAAAAAATTCTTAAAAAGAGAACAGATATACTGGAAAAGATTAATGACCACAACCAAACAATTCTATGTATCAAAAACATGCAAAACTGAAAATAGACAAACACTTATTCCTGGCTCACTATGTGTCGGCTGCTTTTTGACCATGTGTGTTGATATTTGATTCTAACAACTCTGAGATCATTACTGGAATTATCCTCATTCTATGGAAAAGAAGACGCAAACTGACATACAGAGGGGTTAATCCACTCGCCTTCTCGATGACCACGTCACGGGACCAGAGTGGTTCCCCTCCTCTGTCTTCACACTTATCCTGTCCTGCCCTTGACTGTGATCTGTTTCCATCCAAGGCTGAAGCAGACTTCAGGACCAATATGCATGGTACCAAAAGGGTTCTATGAATTTAAAATTGCTAGTGAGCAATATAGAATTTGCTAAAGAGTAGGAAGGTGTAGAAGAGAACCTTTCATTTTTCTTTTTTAAAATTTCTTCTTTCACAAAAAAATTGCCTCAGAATCCTCACTTAATGTGTTTCTTTTCCCAAGGAGGCTCTGATGACATTGCCAAACTGAGAGAGTCAGGGAGTCCAGTCACATTGTTGTTGCTGGTGTGTGTGTGTGTGTGTGTGTTGTTTTTTTTTTTTTTCCCCCTTTAAACTCCTCAGTGCACTGACTGGTGTAGCTCCCAGATCCAACATCTTTCTTTTCTCATCCACTTTACCCTTTGCTCAGGTTGGGGATTTCACTTTATTTCTGCTCCTCCTAACTTGCATTCTCATGCTCATCCATCCAAAATAGGCCTCTACTTACCACGAAAATTGTCATTTGAAGATAGTAATGCTAGTCTATTACAGAAAGAAAAAAGAGATTTTCGGTTCTGATACTGATGGGTAATATTTATTCCAGATTGATCAGGGCATGAAGGCCTAAATTATGCAGTCCAGATATGGAGGCTGGAACTGGGGCTGTGGACAAAGGAATGCAAGGTGCATTTTCTAGTTTAGCTAAACCCAAACCATTAGATGCTGTTTTCTTTAGCCATGCAGAAGCTTTTTATTTTGATGAGATCCCATTTGTTTATTCTTTCCTTTATGTCCCTTGTTCTAGGGGACATATTGGTGAAAATATTGCTGCGTGGAGTGTCTGAGATTGTCCTTCCTATGTTCTCCTCTAGGACTTTTATGGTGTCATGACTTATTCACCTTGAATTTATTTTTGTGTATGGTGTAAGTGGGTGATCAAGTTTCACTTTTTGCATGTAGCTGTTCAGATCTCCCAACACCATTTGTTGAAGAGGCTATTTTTACTCCATTTTATGTTGCTGCCCCCTTTGTCACATATTAATTGACCATAGAGACTTGGGTTTATTTCTGGGCTCTCTGTTCTGTTCCATTGGTCTATGTGTATGTTCTAATGCCAATACCCATCTGTTTTGATTACAGTGGCCTTGTAATACAGTTTGATATCAGGTATTGTGACCCCTCCTACTTTATTATTCTTTTTCAAAATTGCTGTGGCTATTTGGGATTTATGGTTCCATATAAATTTTTGAAACAAGTGTTGGAGAGGATGTGGAGAAAAGGGAACCCTAGTGCACTGTGGGTAAGATTGCAGACTGGTGTAGCCACTGTGGAAAACAGTATGAGATTTCCTCAGAAAACTAAAAATGGAATTACCTTTTGACCTGGAAATTCCACTTCTGGGATTATATCATTAGAATGCCAAAACACCAATCCTAATGAACCTATGCACCCCAATGTTCATAGCAGCACAATTTACAACAGCCAAGTGCTGGAAGCAACCTAAGTTCCCATCGGTAAATGAGTGGATCAAAAAACTATGGTACATTTACACTATGGAATACTATGCAGTAGAAAGAAAGAAGGAGCTCCAACCCTTTGTGACAGCATGCATGGATCTGGAGAGCATTATGCTAAGTGAAATAAGCCAGTCAGTGAAACACAAATACCATATGATATCACCTTTAAGTGGAACCTAATCTACAAAACAAATAAGCAAACAAAATGTAACCAGAGACATTGAAATACAAACAAACTGACAGTACCCAGAGGGGAGGCAAGAGGGGATAATGGGGTAAAGGGGGAAGGGGTATCAAGAACATCTATAAAGGGACACAGGGACAAAACCAATGAGGGGGTGGGATCAGGGTTGGGAGGTGGTAGTGGCTGGGGTGGGGAGGAGTGGTGGAGGGGAAATGGAGTTGTTCAGCTGTTCTTGAGCAACAATAAAATAAAACAAAATAAATTTAAATAAAATAAAGTAAAATGCAATCCAAGAAGAGAGCCTCACCAGAAAGTGAGTTTACAGACATCTAGATCATGTACTAGCAGCCTACAAGTGGTACAAAACTGAATGTCTACTGTTTAAGCTACCCAGTCTAGTAGCAGCCCAAGTAGCCCAAGCAGGTTAATATAGCAGTGCACAAGCAAAAAGCAAACATGAAAGGAGAAGTCCTTCCCATGTTTGAGATTCAGACATCGTTGGAAAGCTGTGTGTGCAACCCACTGGATGATGGCACAGGTTTCTACATTGCTCCAGGCTAGAGATGATCAATGTTTGGTGGCTAAGACTGGTGGTCAAGGAACAGCCTGCTGGGTACCAATGAAATTTAGCAGGAAGTTTCTTATGGGAGCTGGAGGACAGGATTGGTGTCGATATTCCTGGGGAACCAGCGGAGGCATCTGCATAACTAACTGGCAAGTCACCCCTGGTAGTCATTGGGAATCCAGGTGAGGTGTCTGTGGAACTCCTGAAGCCAATACGGGTGCAGCTAAAATTTCAAAGTAGAGCCTCACTGGGTGTCCCACATACCAGCTCAGAGATACAGGAGCAAGAAAGGAGAAAGAACATAGAAACTTGAAGATTCCCCTCTCTACTGTAACAACCTTTCAGCATCCTCTACTGACTCTACTGACACTGTGTCAGCTGTCAATGGAGAACTTTGTCAGCATCACCTGCAGATGAGGAAGGGTGAATGGGGAGCTGAGAGGCAATAAATGAATAACTGAAACACCTCCTGTCAGCCACATAAACCATTGATTTTCTTCCTCACATTTAAATAATGTGTTCCAAACTTAGACAGGCAACTTTTGTCATGCAAATAGATGCATCTGTCCCATGAACAGCTCATCTCATTTCAGGGGTATGTCAGAATGTCAGCTCTGCTGATCCCACAATTAAGTGGACTGTCCTCATCTTTGCCCACAGACATGTCACCTACTGCCACCCCAGAGACCCCACTCCCGGATAACTCCTGGGTGTTTAGTCTGTCTCTCAAACTCCTTGAAGAGTTCCTCAGTCTTCATCTGCCTTCTGTTTCATCAAAGTTTTGATCAAGACAGTTCTAACAGGAATCTTTGTCATAGCTATCCAAAGCCCTAACCCTACCCACACACACACACACACACACACACACACACACACGTATGTTTAGCTTCTCTTTCTTTTCAATAATCCAGCATGATTCTGGACACAAGAGAATCCCTAGCCCAAAACATTTCTTTATATTTTCTTCTTTGGTCATTATTCATAGGCACTTGTCACCAACACAACCTAGGCTCTATTGTTGCTGCAAGTCTCTTGGGGGTGATCTTCACTTCATCCCAGAATTTATGTTGGAGGCCTCAGAACCACTCATTTCTTGTTTTTGAAAAGATTGACTCTTTAAGGTCATGTTTTATTTCCACTTTTCGATGATTATGTCAGAAATAAAATATTTCTAATAATCACATTTTTTATAAAACAAAAGGAATTTTGGTTCCCTTTACCATAAATATCTGACATTGTTTTCCACCATTCATGAGATGTGAACATAGTTAATCATAAATGCGTTGCTGCAGCCAAATGAAATGGGTAGGACATACTAAATCTTTCAAAGTGTAAGTGTCCTCTTATTGGCTAACAGTTTACAAAAATAAATATGAAATTATTTTGGGACAGGTATTTTCCAGTGGTGTCTGGAAATCCTGTCACAGACTCTTTCTGGTTTTGGTTTTATGATTAAAGAGTTGATACATTTCACAGTTCAATTATCTAATTGTTTTTGTATATGTAGATTCCAAAATGTCTGCATTTTGCACTAAAGACTCAGCATGAAACAACACCTGTTGTTTAAGTTCACTTAAAATATCTAGAAAACATTTTTGGCATTGACCCTCATCCAGTCATAAAACAGATGTGCATGCACACATCCATTTACTTCTTTGAATCAGGCTCTTTAGGGATCTTGTTAAAACAGCATGAGGCCAACTGAAGCTCAAAGGGGAAAAAAGAAGGCTTATTTAAAGCTTGCTGCCATCTATAAATGGCCAGATAACAAAATCTTTTGAAACTGGGCTAAAATGGGTTTATAGGTCAGGATGCTACTGCTGAGAAAGAAACAGTTTTCAGGCTGCCCCTGATAAGAACAGCATAATTTTAAAGCCATTTTTACTTCAAAAGCACCTGATCCAATAAAGTATCACAGTTTATAGTAAATACATAGTCCCCTTCTGAGTGTGTCAGCATTTTTTGTTGGTTTAAAAATGCAGTAACCCTACAAGTTCCTCGCAGAAGACCCATCACTTCCAGATGGCCCATCATCACAATCAGCACACTATTGTCCATATCCATGAGTCTTTTTCCTTTTTTGCTCAACCCCTCCACCCTCTAAATCCCCACTACCTGTTATCTGCTCTTCATCTATGAGTTTGTCTCTGTTTTGCTTGTTAGTTCCATTTGTTCATTAGATTCTACATATGAGTGAAATCATATGTCATTTTTCTTTTTCTGACTGTCTTATCTCACTTAGCATAATATTCTCCAGGTCCATCTATACTGCTGCAAAGGGTAAAATTTTCTTTTTGTGTGTGGTTGAACATTGTGTAAATAGTTGTCTCCCATGGTTGTTTTATTCTACTGATGGATACTTGGGCTATGTCCTTATCTTGGTGATTGTAAATAACGCTGCAATAAACACAAGGATGTTTATGTTTTTTTGAATTAGTGTTTTGAGTTCCTTCAAATGTATTTACAGAAGTGGGAGCACTGCAAATGGTAGAGTTTTAGTAAGTTTTTTTTAAGCACCCCATCAGCAAAAAGAGTGAAGTTCACATAAAGAGCTGTTCTACTCTAGTTTTCAGTTCAATTGAGTTAAAATGCCAGTAATAGAAACAATGTCATGTGTTCAGGTACAAATAAAAACAGTGAGAAAAAGCTATGTATCTTTGCAACAATGACTTTATCAGTAAGAAATGGAGTAAATTAAAATATGAAGTAATACCATGTCAAGTTTGTTTCTAAATATTTTATTTTTCTTGTTGCTTATCAAATGGGCTTCCCCACGACCCTGATTTCTGTTTCTGACATTTCACTACTGGTATACAAAAATGCCTTTGATTCCTGAATATTGACTTTGTATCTCACTGTTTTGCCAAATTCATTTATTAGGTCAAGTAGTTTTTTCATGGATTTTCTATGTAATCTATAGGATTTTCTGTGTACATTATCATGTCATCTGCAAACAATGACAGTTTTGTTTCCTCCTTTCCAATTTGGATGCCTTTTATTTCCTTTACTTGTCTGGTTGCTGTGGCTAGGACTTCCAATACTATGTTGAATAGAAGTGGAGAAAGCAGACAATCTTGTCTGGTTCCTGATCTTAGTGGAAAAGATTTTAGTTTTTGCCCTTGAGTCTGATGTTGGGTGTAGGTCTCTCATATATGGCCTTTATTATGTTGAGGAATGCTCCCTCTATTCCCACTTTGCTGAGTGTTTTAATCATAAATGGGTGTTGTACTTATCAAATGCTTTTTCCGCATCTATTGATATGATCATGTGATTTTTGTCTTTGCTTTTCTTTATGTGATGTATTACATGTATTGATTTGCGAATATTATACCGTTCTTGTATCTCTGGGATGAATTCCACTTGATCATAGTGTATGATCTTTTTAATGTATTGCTGGATGTGGTTTGCCAATATTTTGTTGAGGAGTTTAGCAATATTAGACTGAAGTTTTCTTTCTTTATTACACTTTTGTCTGGTTTTAGGATTAGGATGATGCTGGCTTCATAAAAAGAGTTTGAGAGTCTTTCATATTCTTGGATTTTTTTGAATAATCTGTGAAGGATAAGGGTTGGCTCTTCCTTAAATGATTTGTAAAATTCTCCTGTGAAACCATCTGGTCCAGGGCTTTTATGTGCTAGGGTTTTTTTGATTACTGCTTTGATTTTGTAAGCTGCTATTGGTCTATTCAGACTTTCTTCTTATTCTTCATTCAGTTTTGGAAGATTATATTTTTCTAGAAATTTGTCCATTTCACCTAGGTTTTCAAATTCCTTGGCATATAGTTGTTTGCAGTAATTTCTTATGATCCTTTGTATTTCTGTGCTATCAGTTGTAATCTTGCATTTTTCATTTTTTATTGTATTTAGTTGGGTTAGTACCCAACCAAAGGCTTGTACTCAGAAAACTACACAATACTGAATAAAAAAATTAAGGAAGACACAAACAAATGGAAGCATATATCATATTCATGGATTGGAACAACTAACATCATCAAAATGTCCATACTAACCAAAGCATTTTATAGATTCAATGCAATACCTATTAAGTACCAATAGCATATTTCACAGATATAGAACAAACACTTCAAAAATTTATATAAAACCATAAATGATGCTGAATAGCTGCAACAATTTTGAGAAAGGAGAACAAAGTAGGAGGGATCACAATACCTGATATCAAACTGTATTTACAAGGCCACTGTAATCAAAACAGACTAGTACTGGCATAAGAACAGATGCATAGACCAATGGAACAGAACAGAGAGCCCAGAAATAAACCCAAGTCTCTATGGTCAATTAATACATGACAAAGGGGGCAGCAGCATTAAATGGAGTAAAAAATCGCCTCTTCAGCAAATAGTGCTGGGAGATCTGGACAGCCACATGCAAAAAATGAAACTTGATCATCCAATTACACCATACACAAAAATGAATTCAAGGTAGATAAAACACTTACATATAAGTCATGACTCCACGAAAGACCTAGAGGAAAACATCGTCAGGAAAATCCCAGACATTTCATGCAGCAGTATTTTCACTGATATGTCCCCTAAAGCAAGGGACATAAAGGAAAGAATAAACAAATAGGATCTCATCAAAATAAAAAGCTTCTGCATGGCTAAAGAAAACAGCATTAAAATGAAAAGAGAGACCTGGCTGGTGTCGCTCAGTGGATTGAGCTTGGGCTATGAACCAAAGGGTCACCAGTTCGATTTCCAGTCAGGGCACATGCCTGGGTTGCAGGCCAGGTCCCCAGTGGGGCCATGTGAGAGGCAACCACACATTGATGTTTCTCTCCCTCTCTTTCTCCTTCCCTCCCCCTCTCTCTAAATAAATAAATAAAATCTTTTTTAAAAAAATGAAAAGAGAACCAACTGTATGGGAAAACATATTTGCCAATGATAACTCAGACAAGTGTTTAATCTCCAAAATATATGAAGAACTAACATGACTCTACTCTAAGAAGACAAAAAACCCCAATTAAAAATGGGCAAAGGACTTGAACAGACACTTCTCCAAGGAGGACAAACAGATGGCCCTCAGACATTTGAAAAGATATTCAGCATCACTAACCATCAGAGAGATGTAAATTAAAACCACAATGAGACACCACTTCACACCAGTAAGAATGGCCATCATAAACAAATCAACAAACAAGTGTTGGAGAAGATGTGGAGAAAATGGAACCCTAGTGCACTGTTAGTGGGATTTCAGACTGGTGCAGCCACCGTGGTTCCTCAGAAAACTAAAAATGAAACTGCCTTTGACCAGGAAATTCCACTTCTGGGATTATATCATAAGAACACCAAAACACCAATCCAAAAAAACCTATGCACCCCAATGTTCATAGCAGCACAATTTACAATAGCCAAGTGCTGGAAGCAACCTAAGTGCCCATCAATAAATGAATGGATCAAAAAACTATGGTGCATTTACACAATCGAATTCTATGCAGCAGAAAGAAAGAAGGAGCTCCTACCCTTTGTGACAGCATGGATGGAACTGGAGAACATTATGCTAAGTGAAATAAGACAGGTGGTGAGGGACAAATACCATATGATCTCACCTCTAACTGGAACCGAATCAACAAAACAAGCAAACAAGCAAAATATAACCAGAGACATTGAAATTAAGAAAAATCCGATAGTAACCAGAGGGGAGGTAGGAGGGGATAATGGGGGGAAAGGGTGAAGGGTTTTCAGGAACTACTATAAAGGACACATGGACAAACCAAAAAGGGGTAGAATCAGGGGAGGGAGGTGGAAATGACTAGGGTGGGGGGAAGTGGTAGGGGAAAAGGCAGTCACCTGTACTTGAACAACAATAAAATAAAATAAATGAAAAAAAGAAGAAAGAAATACCATGTCACATAAATGCCTTTATACATAAATGATGAGTGGACCTGGACAAGGCAGAACTCAAATTGTACCTGTGTCATGATATTGTATTTATAACTCCAAGAATAAATGATTTCTTTCTATTTCTGAGCTTTTGGCATTTTCAATATATCTCATATTATCGCTGGTTTATGGAAGTCTGCTTATGCCTATGAGCCTCTATCTCTTAATATTAAGTTCATTCTGTAAATTAGCATATGGCTGCTTAGTGCCTACTTCACACACAGTGTTAGACATATGGCAGAAAAGTCAAGATTAAGTTATGGGCCTTGCCCTTACATAACATAGCGTAAATATATGTTCAATAAATACCCTCTGAATGATTAAGCTGATATATCTATTTTGTGTGAATGTTATTATCTGTGTGCCTCTCTCCACTTTAACACCCGAAGTCCTGAGAAGCTTACTGCTGACACCAGCACTTCTCCCTGAAAGGTGCCCAGGTTTTCTACCAAATTGTCCATTCCTGATGATCTGTTCTGACCACCCAGCCTTTTTGACATGTACTTCATATTTTAGCATCTGATACCTGGTTCTGGTTATGTCTATTATTGGGCATTGCTGATAACCATCTAGCTCCCTCTCACTCTTCTACTTTAAATTCTAACAAAGTCACTTTCTTCAATCTTACTGCTTCAGGTAAGAGGAACTTTCTCTATTGGGTTTTGGTACCTGAACAGGCTAGATAGGTAAACCTTAGGCTATTCTGCCAGAAGTGGATGTGTTGGTCCTTGAATATCTTAGTTTATACTTTCCTGTGGAGAAAGAAAGCCAAATAACTTTGATTATCATGTCCTATATGCCACCATCTCTCTGTCTCTTTCTCAATAAACCTTGAAATCTCAACTTGCTATCCTAACTTAAATTTTGTAGTCCTAGAATTTTCTGTTTTTATGGGTTGCAATAGATTTCTCACAGTCCTCTTTAAATAACTTTCAATTTGAGAAAATGATTGTATCTTCTATAAGTTATTTAACCTTTGTGCTTACCCATGTTCAATAGAAAGTTAATTATAATTCCTCTTTTTATAGAGTAGTTTTGAGGATTAGAGAAATTAATAAATTTAAAAGTTAAAATGGCATTAGATAAACTATAAGCATTAAAACTGCTAGTTGCTCTTTAGTATTAAATACCCCTTTAAAAGATAAAGAAAAATAATGAATTTTTTAAATTAAAAAATATAAAATAATAAAATTAATGAAATTAATAAACAACCTTTTTATTAATACTCTCTTACTTAATTTCTCTAATTTTAATTCCTCTAATTTTATTTTATTCCTACATGTAATGCTTTTACAATGGCTCCCATGGCTGCATTGTAACCTTGGCCCTAAAACCCTTTCTTACTTTAAGTTCACTTTTCTGGCCGCATAGGTGGTCATGGCCCTGTATTTATCTTCCAAATTCTATTAGAACAATAAATAATTTTTTTCTTTAGTTCATCTCTCTTCATTAGCACTTCATCATTGACAGTGAACAGAATCCAGGGAGCCATTTCAACATTTCGCTGGGAAGTCCCTTTAGATGATCAAGTTCATTAGCTGCATTCTCTATTTTCCACATTACCTACCACAGGTGATGGTTACAGTGTCCTACTCAAGATAACACAGAAAGTATGTTTGCCCTGGAATTATAATAAAAATTGCTCTTGAATTATAATCCTGGGGTCAGTGCCCCTAAATGAACTTCCAGAATATTTTTTTTCTTATATAATCTGGTAGCATCAAGCATCTTTAAAGATTAAATCTAGATAGTGGATATTTACATAATCACTAAATTTCTAATGAAACTAAAAATAAATTTTAACTTCTGCTTGAATTCAGACTCATAAAATATATTTCCCCTTTAATTGGCCATCCGATTTGGAAAGAATACCTCAGAGGGTTTCTGGGATTTATCATGCATATATGTACCATAGCATAGGAGTTTGTACCAATTGGACAGAACACTGTTCTTTGCCTTTTGATTTAGTTTTAATTGTAAATTGCTGGGTTTAACCAGCTTTTCAGTTTTTTAAGTCATGCTAGAATCTATAGAATATTTTCTCCTAATTTCTTCGGTATTTTAACTAATAAAAACATCTTTACAATATTCTTGTAATCAGTCTCATGTCACCTCCCTCAGGTTGCTGGCCTCATCCTAATACTATTTTTGAACCAGAAGTATTTGACTTCTCTTTCTCTTAGGTACCCTTTGTATAACCCTTAATTTAAAACTTTCACTTTTTATGTTTCTCACTTAAAACAAATTTCATTATTAATAAAAACTCAGTCTAAAAGTGCAAAACACTTTTTGTTTCATTTTATTATAGGGCCATGTGATTCTGGTTAGTCTCCAGGATTAATTTTTATAACCATGAGAAAGTGTAAATTTTAAAAAATCTAATGAAAAGAGTCAACAACATGAGTAACACATTTCTTACTCTCCAAATACATGTGAATTCATTTCATGTGAACGGTGAAAGAGAAATAAGAAAGAGATGGAAAAAAAGAGAACGGTGAAAGAGAAATAAGAAAGAGATGGAAGGAAAAGAGACAAGAATTATGAAAATAAGAGAACTGGAATGAAACTGGTCGCTGCTAACAAGTAAAGTAGGTGATCATGCAGTAACGTGAATGAGAACTCAGATTCAGGACGGTCTTTTGCACATAAAAGTGCTGCAGGCCTAAGACAAAATGAATATTTTGCAGTAAACAGTCATTGAAAAAACAGATCATTGTAACCTGTTAGTTTGCCTTTATTCTTGAGTCCTACTGTCCCACTCCATTCAATGCCCCTGTGATCCTGGTTACACACTTAGATCTCACATGCCATTATTCTGGTACAAATGTCAGTTAACTCCCCAAACGTACTAAAGAAAATGTATAAACCCCTTTTTAGGACTTTGGGAATCTGCGTAATCCCCACCCCACTGCCATTGACCTCTTCAGTCTCATCTTAAATGAGCATGCCTTTTGCTCTCCAGAACCCCTCAGCTTTCCCCAAAGCCAAAATTACCTTTCTTCAATTCTGTTGAAACACTTTCATGTGTTCTTCTGAGTTTGGCCTATGCTGTTCTCTTTGTCTGAAAGCCTTCTCCTCTAACCTCCCTACCTCCACTCCAGTCCTTTTACTTTGTCAACCTCACCTCTCCCATTGCCTCAGGTCACATTGCCTTTTCCTAGAAAGTCTGGGTGAGGTGCTTCTCCCAGGTGTACTTCTATCTGTGGCCATTTTAATCGTCCTTAGCCCCACTAATCGGATTGTTAAACTTCACAAAGACTAAGACCTTGATTGTCTCACTACATAGTGCTGCGAACAGAAAATGTTCTCAGTGAATATTTGCTGACTGAATGAATGAATAATTAAAAAAAAAAAAACAGAGAAAAGATAAAAGTTTAGAGAAAGGGCTTGCTATTGGTAACAATTATAATCACAATCAGGATGAAGTTTAAGTTTTTAAAAATCCATACTTAAAAGATTTCCTAAACAGTCTCTCTGTTTTAGTAACTATTGCAATTATATCATTTGTAATTATTTAGAGCCAAATAGTATAAAATACATTTTTGTTGAAATTTTGCATAACCATTGTCTACCTTAGCAAATATTTTTTAAGGGCTGAACCTATGACTTGGTCATTTCGCAATTTGTGATGTTATCACTTGACACATTACAGCATTTGAAAATAACTTATATTTGTTATATATGGATCCAGAGACTTGCTATTTTTTGTATACGCAGAATATATGCTTTTATAGTCTCATTTATGTTCATGTTTGATGATCTCTTCTATTTATTAAGTATATATTATGTTCTCTGTGGCCTCACAAAAAAGAAATACATGCCATCAAACTATCATTGTGGAAGTCCTGTTATCTCAGGACTTCCATTAATTTACTGGAGTTTTAGCAGTTGTTTATCATAGTATGATGGCAGAAACTGTAACTCTTCTCTGTATCCCCAATACCTAGCACAGTACCTAACACTGAGCATATTCCCAATGTTACATATGCCAAATGTTGAATCAATGAAAGAATCCTTTAAGGACAAGGGCATTCTAAAAAATAGATAATTTTTGCAAAAATAAAACAATAAAAAATTGAAAATATGGGCTGATAGTATACTGAAAGTCTACTGTAGTAACCTCCTGACTGGTATTCCTGCCTCTACTCCTATTGTTCAACTCACACCCACTCCCATTCTGTTCACGGCATGGCCAGGGGGATCTTTGACAAAGATTTATTATATACAAGCCCTCTGCTGTACAAAACTCTCCAAAGACTTTCTGTCATACTCCATTGTGGCTGAAAGCTTCTTCAAAGTGAATATGGCCTTAAGTTGCATTTCTTTGATTATTAGTGAAGACCAAAATGATATATCACCTCCCATCTATCAGAATGACTTTCATCAATAAATCAACAAACAACAAGTGCTAGTGAGGATGTGGAGAAACAGGAACCATTTTGGACTGTTGGTGGGAATACAGATTGGTACTGCTATGTGGAAAGGAGTACGGAGTTACCTCAAAAAGTTAAAAATGGAACTCTCTTATGACCTAGCAATTCCACTTCTGGAAATTTATCTGAAGACCCTGAAATGCGAATTTGAAAGAATATATGTACTGTCTATCAGTAGATGAGTAGATAAAACAGCTATGGCAGATTTACACAGTGGAATACTACTTGGCTGTGGAAAAAAAGAAGAGAATTTTTCCCTTTGTGACAACATGGATAGACCTGGAGAACATTATGCTAAGGGAAATAAGCCAGTCAGAGAAAGAGAAATGAATCTAATGGACAAACTGAACTAACAAAGAAAATACAGACTCAGAGAGCAGGCTGATAGCTCTGGAGTAGGGGTGGGGTTGAGCGTGAAGGGACCTAGCAAAAAAGAAAAAGAACTCATGGACATGGACAACAGTTGATAATTGCAGAGGGGAGGGGAGTTGGTGAAATGGAAAAGGATATAAGGGGGATAAATGGTGATGGGAAAAAATACAATAAAAAATGAACTACACAGTGAATAGGGCTATACAGGAACAA
The DNA here is from genome assembly GCA_039655065.1 of Glossophaga mutica. Lineage (NCBI taxonomy): Eukaryota > Metazoa > Chordata > Mammalia > Chiroptera > Phyllostomidae > Glossophaga > Glossophaga mutica. Next base: position 156,411,973 of record CM077303.1, on the reverse strand, counting down.
TGGATGAGCACTTCTCGGGATAAAGGCACTGAGATAAATAAAGAGGAAAGACCGAGTTCAAATTCAAACCACTGCCCACTCACAAACTGTAGGCTCTGGCATGTTGTTTTACCTGCCCAGAGTGAGGAGGGCCATTTCTAATTTGCACAAGTGTTGTATATGGCTTAATTTTCATGTTAATAAGAACAATGGAAAAAAGCAGTATCTGCTATTTCAATATTATTAGAACTTATTTCAATATAAAAATAAGTATCATAATTAAGAAAATTAAGTGACGATAATCTCAGAAAAATTATCATAAAAGTCTTTGATACAAATATATACATTTCTTCCTAAAATGACTTATTTAGCATTAATTCCTTAAAATTATTTTTTAAATAAAAGACATCATCCAAAATGGCAATAAGAACTAAATGGATATATTAAGAGGTATCAAAGATGATATGCTTTCTTAGATGTTTTGCTACAGCTAATATCTATTTCTGTATAAAGCTTTCCTATATATACATATAAAATTAAATATATAACAATTTACAGGTAGCATGTTAAGCATATAAACAAAAGTGATAAGACATTTCAGGAGACAAAATATGCTGCAAAGTATCAAACTGTAAAGTACATTTTAGCTATGGTAATGAAGAAATATGTCTGGCATTTCTTATATAAGCTTTAGATTAAGAATAAAAATTTACCCTTTAACCATACACAATAAGTTTCACCTTTACAAAAACTTCATTTACTTCATAGCCACTAGCATTAATATTCTCCTTTTCATATTCTACATTTTACTTTTTAAACAAAATCAAGGCTAAAATATGAAAACAAATTATTCAACAATTTTATTAGTATGTCAATGATTCATATAAAAATGTTAAGTTAAAATTTAACTGTTACCTATCCTTGGGATCAGCAGAAATGTCTAGCATTTTATAGAAGTCATTATGGGTTATAAAAACATGATGGATGTCAATTATAACATATGAATGTGTCAATTTTTAACTGTCAAAGAAAATGTTATCTGTATTTTCTGATTAATATAGAATAAAAAAGAAAACTGCAACTTTGCATAAAAACCGCTTTCGACCATGGCATAGGTACAAAACTTGTTTAAGTTATGGACAGATGAGTATTTGAGACTGATAGACTTCTCAAATGTTGAGTCTATGTTAAAGTGATAATTATGGATTCCAGGTAGTAAAGAAAAATGAATAGTATTTATTGTTTAATTGAACTGGCAGAAAAGTGTACGAAGGTCTAACTGCCATATGCAGCTAGCAAAACCACTGCTGCATAATGGTGGCCTGGCACACGGGTCATACATAGGCTACCTGTACAGGAGATGTTATATTTTTTAAAAGAATAATAATAGGAAAATTATTTTTCTAAAACAATTTAAATTATTCTATCTGCAAATTGAAAAGTTCAATACCTTGCCATCTCTGTAATTTTTCATCAAAAAATAAAATAAAATCAGTTATAATCAAAGTAGAAAGGTTCCACATTCTCACACAACTCTGACAGAGGAATTTTCAGTGTTAGAAGGAAGAACATTTAAAACTTTGAGTTGGGTATTCCAATTGTATTGGGTGCCACACACAGTATTTTTGGCATGGCTGCTTTGGTTTCTGTTGAGAACGAAAATTCACTCATCTGGGAAAATATTTTTTCTACATTCTCTCATTATGTATTGTGAAGCAAGGAATGTCACCAGTCATCATTATTTGGCATTTAATAATGGTGACTAACTAGTACAATAAGTGCTTTTTGAAACTAAGATGTTATTTGAAAAGGATTATTTTTGTATAGAATATTAATAGCCTGTGAATTCTTTTTTCCTCTTTCCAGTTTCTGAACAGATGATATTATCAACAATGAGAACAGAAATTAGAATGTCTAGTGAGACATTGTGATAACTAGCTGAACAATCTAGACATATAAATGCTGTCGTAGCATACTTCTGGCCAAATGAAAAACAGAATTTCAATATTAATTTATGAAAAATAGCTATAAAATTCTAAAAGAATTATATCAAAGGGAACTTAGAAGAATTATTGAAATAAAATAATATAAGAAAATAATTCCAAAGAGAAATAAGCATGAATAAAACATGGAGTGATATACTAATATTACATAGATATGGAAGCTTGATGGCAGACTATTTCACAACACTTATAAAAAGTAATTTCCCAATTCTGTCCAATGCAGAAGAACATAATATTTTAGGTATTACCTGAAAACAATGATTTTCACATTCACATAAAGTAGGCGTGAATTGCATTAAAAAAACTCAACACATTTCAGTTTACCATGGTTATTCACAATGATCATAATGTTCTTTTAATGTGGTGATGTGCACTATAAATCTTCTAGAAGAAGATATAGCGAGTAGTATTTCCCAAACAATTTATATACAAATTTAAGAGACTAGTGTTCTATAAGCAATTTTTTAAATATGATGTTGCCTTAGAATGCCTATTTCTGAAAATGATAATGGTTCTCATTTTATGGATGGAAAAGTAAAGTATAAAGAATAACTATTCTGTAAATAAATGAGCAAATGATAAAAATAAATTAGAACCACAAAATTTAAAGGTTTATCATCTTTTTATAAGAAGTGTAAAGTGCTGACCTGGGCTAGGATACACATTTCTTGAATATTGTAAAATTTTAACTTTCTATATCTGTAATCACAAAAGGAAACAACTACATGTAGTACGTACTTATGGATAGGAACCTTAAGAATTTAGACAAAGTTATAAAAACCTCAAATAAAATAACAAAAATCAACGTGAAGTGGAAGCTTTATATTAGCCATCAAAAAATGTACATCGAATGACCCAAAGATGGCAGTCAAGTAGGTGGAAGCCGAGTCCACTTCCTCGTGCCCTCACCTCAGATTTTTGGTTGATCTTCCACCAATTAACCCCAACAATCAACAGAATCTTAGCAGATATGAAGTTCTGAAGCCAGAGAGTACAGAAGACCCTTCATTCCATCCAGTAAGGAGATGTTATAAGTTGAAAGGGAATTACCCTGTGTGGGGGGCCTACAGCAGTGGGGAGACCAGATAGAAACAGCGGACTTGCAGCTCCCTCCTGTCTCAGAGCAGGGGTCCCTAGTCCCATACAGGGACCCCCAACCTTAACCAGAGAGACTTGGGAAGAGACATGGAGCCTGGGAGACTCGGACTGCACACAAACAAGGGGAGCAGCATGTCTACAATGGGAGAGACCACATCGGAGAGCTCCAAATCAGGACTCCTACAGTGATCGAGTTGCCACACCTGGCTCTGTCAGAGACGCCAGCAGGGTGCTACCAGCTGTGACCATGAGCGACACTTTGCTTTTTGGGGAGGGGGTAGGCACAGAGAACCAGACAGTGACTCAGGACTGTGGTATGGGTACCACACAGAATCTTTAAAAAAAAGGGGGGGGGGGCTGAAAAATGGCTAGGCAAGGAACGCACATGCCACTGCTACTCCAGCAAAGAAACCAGACTGAAAATCTCCTTCATTCCCACTGAATCCATCTGGGCAGGGAGTTCAGAGAGTCGTACAAACAAGGGGTTTGCTGGGCACCGTCCGCCTCAGGTACCCCCAACAGCGGCATAAAATGTATTATATTAACTCAGTTTTTTATGGAACTTTCACTAAGAAGGAATGTGTACTGGGCATTGAAATACACATCAACATATTTTAAATATTAAAATAATATGCATAACAATATATCCAAAACAAAACTAAATTGGAAATCAATACTAGAAAAACTTAGGAAAAACAGACAAATACTTCTAAATTGAAAATCATCTTTTTAAGTAGTCTGTGGTCAAAGAAGAAAAAACATAGGAAGTTAGAAAATGTCAAAATGAGTAAAAGCACATTTTTAAAAAATGTAGTATGTAGTTTAGGTAGTCTTTCCTGAATAATTTAGACTTTAAATGCCTAGGCCTTCACCTTAATAAACTACCAAAAGAAGTCCAATTACAACTGAAGTAAAGAGGAGAAAATGATAAAGGAAAAACAGAAACAGTAAAATAAAAAAACAAACCAAAAAAAGAGAATGAATCTAGAGCTGGCTCACTGAAATAGTCAACTAATTTAATAAACTTGGAGATAATGATTTTGTTTCATTTGGATATAAATCCAGAAATAGAATTGCTGGATTATATGGTAGTTCTATGTTTAACTTCTTGAGAAATATTTTTATTATTTTTTATAATGGCTACACCACTTTACATTCCCACTCAAGTGCAAGGGTTGCCTTTTCTCCACTGCTTGCCAGCATTTATCTATTTTTCATTAAAAAAACATGCTGACAGATGTCTTATGATAGTTTGCTGTGGTGTTAATTTTCATAATCTGATGATTAGTGGTATGTGGCCCCTTTTTATGTGCCTTTTGGACATTTGTAAGTCTTCCTTTGAGAAATACTATAAAGTCTTGGGCCTATTTTTAAAATTTATTTATTTATTTTGTTGTTGAGTTTTTTATGTATTTTGAACATGAACTTCCTACCAGATGTATGGTTTAAAAATATTTTTCCATTTCCTAGTTTGTCTCTTCACTCCGCTGTTTGCTTCCATGATTGTGCTGACAGTTTTTAGTTTGTTGCGATCCCATTTGTCCATTTTTGCTTTTGTTTCCTGTGCTTGCTGTTGGAGTGTTTAGATTTCTATTCTTTATTTTTAATTGCAAATATCCGATTGCATGTTCCAGAATAAAATCAAACAGTTGTATTGTTATTTATAGTAAAATTAAAAAGTCAATATTTTCTGTATAGTTTTAGTCTTTAAAGGTCATGATTATTAACAGTGCATTAAACTGTATCACACCGTTAATAATTCAATTGTATTATTAACAAGTATTTTCCTTTCTAGACCTTATACGATATTTAGGAAAATATATATATAAAATGGCAAAACCAAAATATGTGCAATTTAAAAGTATACACAAATTTACTGTTATTGTTATAAAAATAAAATAGCACATTTCCTTCCAATTTTCTTTAAGGCTCAATTAAATTTCTGACATTGTGTTAATCCCAATTTTCCTAAATGATTTTGTTTACTTGAACTATATAGCACTAATCGGTGCTATCGCTTGGGCTATGTAGTCTTACAGTGCTTTTGTTTGTTTGTTATTTCTAATGCACAGGACTTGTTTCTTCGAATACAACTGCTTTGAGGACAAATAATTTTTCATAGCTTAACAATTAGTAAAAGAACTTGAAAATGAATGATAAGTTTTCAAGAGTATTTATTAATGGCACTAAGAATTAGTTTTAAATTTAAGCTTGCATAAAGTTTTAAAATAAATCTCATAAATTGATCCCAAAGTCAATGTAAAGTAAAGGTTTGTTAAATGACAGGATAATCAGTGAAAATGTGGGTGACTATCTACTTACCATCTGCCTACACTGTTCCAAAGCACATCACAACATCTGTGAGTAAACCACAACATGCATCAAAAGCTTCACGTGAACTGTATGTTAGCTGCAGACAAGGGTGATAATTTGCAAATGTTTAAGAAGTGTTTAAACATCTATCATCAAGACAAGCAAAGTCAGACATCCCTCATTTAATCATTCATTCTTTACCTTGTCCATGAGGCTAACTTTCCCCAGCAAGGAGCATTTTTTTTTATAAGAAATGACTTAACATATTCTGTGGGAAAATTAAATCAAGTTAATGTTGAAAGAAAGTTAAGCAATGCACATTTGTATCTTTTCAGGACTCAGAATAGTAGATTAAAATTCAGAGCGACTTCCTAGTCATCAGAGCTCATTTCATTTTCATCCTTACAGAAATACAGGTCATGACCCTTTACAGATACATAAGATTCCCAGCATGGAAATAATTCCTCACCACCCTAATATGGTTGTTCGATATGATGGGGATGGGGAGAAGCAACTACAAACTACAGATGAAATGGAAAAGAAATGATTCTGACATTCTTCTGACTAGACAGACATTGTCCCATCTCAATAGAGGGTCTCCCATACAATCTCAAATTATGGAGAGTTCTTCAATGAATGATATAACTATTCCATTTCTTAAGAACTTAACAACTGGCTTTTCAGAGAGTGGGAAAAATGATAAAAGGAATAGTTTTGCGCTGTCTGCACAACTTAATACATTTTATCATTTTATCATCTCTGTCTTCTATAATGATGTTTTTCTTAATGAACCAAACTAAAGAAATGGTCTGTAATATAAATACCAGGTTCAGCAGGAACATTTAATTGCCTTTCATCCTTGCAAATGTATTTCAACAGTCTTGTGATTCAAAGTTACAATTAGAATGCTTATCTTTCATTCTTTCAAAGGGGAGGTCGTATTTCTGACAGAGAGGAACTGTAATGATTTTGCTTTCGTTCTTTTTATTTTTTCTATCTGTAGTATCTTTCACCTCCTACTGACATCTAATTGCAAATAAAATCTCTTTGGAATGCACTATGTACCAAAAAATTTTGTTTGAAAATGGATTTTCACTGATAATTGCTATATTCAAGAATGGCCAAAACTTTGTATCTATATTAAAAATATCTTTGATATGAAAAAAATTCACTGTAGAATGCCACTTAGAAGATTAATACATGTTGTGCAAGAAATTTAGGCAAGATGGTTAATGTGTCAATCATGTAGCATCTCATTATTTCGTTAATTCATTATCTATGGTTTCATATGTAAGAATTATTTCAAACAAAAATGCAACACAAAATGAGTTCTTCTTTATGTTTACAGATTTAACAGCTTTATAAAGGTAAACTGCACAAAATACATTTCTACACACCGACTACATGTAAACTGAGGGAGCCAAAGACAATTATTTTCAGGTAACTTCTAAACATTTCAGATCTACATATGTTTAAAAAATTCTTAAGTGATTTTAAAGAGAACTATAAAGTTTGTAGAGAAAGAATTATAACCTCAGAGTTTTGATAAAGCATAAAATCCAGAATGAATCAACTTATGTCAAATTAAATGATCAAGCAAGTAGGTGAGATTATATAGATACTTTTAGAAATGCAAGAAAAATATGTACTTTTAAATGAACTGTTTAATGAAATCAGATTAGTAATTCAAGAAGAAAGGCAAGTGAATGAGGAATGTAAATGCCATTCTGAGGAAGGCAGTGAAGCAACAGCATGGTGAGGTTTAGATGGGAACAAAGGAAGAGAACCCCAGCAGACACGTTTTCATAAAATGAAAAAAAAAATGCATGCAATTGAACATCATGTAGGTTGGGGCATTTTGAGTAAAACTAACCAAATTAGAGTAAATTCCTTGTAGAACCTCAGAAACTGACTTTAAAATTTATATGGAAGAACCAACAAACAAGGAATATAACTTTGAACAGGAGGAGACATCAAGAAATATTTTAGCACAGAAATAGAAAAAAATGACTAATAAAGAATAGGTAATTAAAAAATAGATCTAAGTACATATGAAAGCATAGAAAAATAATAACAATATAATAAATGGGACTACAGCAATTTCCATTAAGGGAAGGAAACTGACTCATAAATTTTTCCTAATGAATAAAAATTGAAATATCAAAAGCAAAATTATAAAACATTTTGATAAAATGTATGTGAATATATTTATTTTGTTTGAGTAAAAAAAAAATTTTAAGCAGAAACAGAAACACTACATCATAAAAGAAATTATACATTTGATATTAAAATTAAAAGCTTCTCTTAAACAAATAAATCATAAAAACTTGAAAAAGTCCACATAAAAGTGTCTGATTAACATGTGGCAAATGATTAGAGTCTATGATATTTGAATTTATGTAAATAATATAGTATAATATATATATCCTATTCTCTCCAAATAATTAAATATTTTTTTACAAAATTTTTTATCATTGTTTAAGAAGCTATTTTATATGTATACAACATCAAATTCAGTGGTATTTTGAAATTTTGCATCATGCTATTGCTAAACACCAGTTTTAGTGTGTCAGTATACACTTCTAATAAAGGTCTAAGTAATTCGGTTTGCAATCTGATATCGTGAATATAACATCAAGATAAATTGCTGATCTTTACTGCATGGCTCTTTGTAAGATTAATATTCTGAACACTAAAGCATGAGAATGTGACGTTAATTTTGGCCTGGAACTATGGTAAGAAAAGGGGAGAGCAGGTCACCGAAAAGAGTGAGATATTCAAAAGCAGAGGCTTGGTACGACTTGATTTTGGTTAGAAATGATGTCTTTTAAAAAAGGCTTATCTGTATACATCTTTAAGGAAACAAAAACTATATGTAACTGTATAAATTATAAGATGAAATTGCTGATAATTATTACTGTTTTTGTTTATTTTCTTATTTTTTTGGTTTGTTACTGAAGATTCACTTTTATTAACAGAAAACTTAATAGAATTAATTAAATATTATAATAAATTAAATATTATAAGGCTATAATAAAAATATTACCCCTACCATCTTCTGAATGTGAAATCGGAATGTCCAAATAAAAAGAAATTTACATTGTAATTAGGCCATCTGGATTCTTCTCTCTCCACTGGGTATATAAGATATTGGAAGATTATATGGCCAGCATTAAAATAGCATATAGATATTAGTTCATCTATCAAAAGTATTCTGAAGATTTTTAAAAAATTCAATCTGGCCAATGATTTAAGAAGAGACAACGTTAAGGGTTAAACAGGGAGGTAAAAACAAGGGCTGTGGCGAAAGTCCGGTTGAGATGATGATACTCAGCCCAGGGTGAAGGCAGTGGACATAGTAAAAAATGGTCAGAGTCTGCGATGTTGGAGACAATGAATTTTGTTGGATTATGGGTAGATGTTAAAGAAAAAGAGGGATCTAAAAGTTCTGACCTAGGCAACTGGAAGGATAGTGTTATCAATAACACAATGGTAACTGAGAGCAGTTCTCAATGACCCAATACAATTCTCTAATTTCGAATCTTGGTTCTGTCACTCACAATGTGATTTTGAACAAGTTACTTAACATTTTTGTGTCTCCTTTTTCTTATCTATCAAGAGGAGTTAGTGCCCTGACTGGTGTGGCTCAGTGGGTTGGGCATGATCCAGCAAACCAGAAGGTCAGCAGTTTGATTCCCGGTCAGACACGTGCCTCAGCTGTAGGCCAGGTCCCCAGTTAGGGGTATGCAAAAGGCAACAGACTGATGCTTCTCTTGGGCATCAATGTTTCACTTCCTCCCTCCTATCCCTTCTCTCTAAATATGAATAAATAAATATAAATAAATTATAATTATAATAAATTATATTTATATATAATTTATAAATACTTATAAATTATATATAAAAGGAATTAGTAATATTAGCACATAAAGTCATTGAATCGATAAATCCAAGATGGATAGAAGACTTAAATGTAAGTCACAACACCATAAAAGTCCTAGAGGAGAACATAGGCTGGAAAATCTTGGATATTCCACACAGCAATATTTTCACCAATGTGTCCCCTAGAGCAAGGTACATAAAGGAAATAATAAACAAATGGAACTTGATCAAAATAAAAAGCTTCTGCATGGCTAAAGAAAATATCAACAAAATGAAAAGGGAATGAACCATATGGGAAAATATATTTGTTACTGATACCTCGGACAAGGGTTTGATCTCCAAAATATATAAAGAATTCACATGACTCCATTTCAGGAAGACAAACATTTCAACTAAAAAATGGGCAAAGGACCTGAACAGGCACTTCTCCAAGGAGGACATACAGAGGGCCCAGAGACATATGAAAGGATGCTCAACATCATTAGCCATCAGAGAGATGCAAATTTAAACCACAGTGAGATACTACTACATACCACTCAGAATGCCCATCATAAACAAATCAACAAACAGCAAGTGCTGGTGAGTTTGTGGAGAAAAGGGAACCCCAGTGCACAGTTGGTGGGAATGCAGACTGGTGCAACCACTGTGAAAAGTAGTATGAAAGTTCCTCAAAAAACTAAAAATGGAATTGCCTTTTGACACAGCAGCTCCACTGCTGGGATTATATCCTAAGAATCCTGAAACACCAACTCAAAAGAACCTATGCATCCCAATGTTCATAGCAGCACAATTTACAATAGTCAAGTGCTGGAGGCAAAACTAGTGCCCAAAGCAAACCAAGTGTCCATGAGTAAATGAGTGGATCAAAAACTAGTAAATTTACACAATGGAATACTATGTAGCAAAAAGAAAGAAGGAGCTCCTACCCTTTGTGACAGCATGGATGGAACTGGAGAATATCATGCTAAGTGAAATAAGTCAGGCAGTGAAAAAAATAACATATGATCTCATCTAAAAGTGGAACCTAATCAACAAAACAAACAAGCAAGCAAAATATAACCAGATACATTGAAATAAAGAACAAACTGATGGTAACCAGAGGGGAGGAGGTGAGAGATAATAGGAAAAGATGGGGAAGGGTCACCAAGGAACATGCATAAAGAACCCATGGACAAAGCCAAAGAGGGGCAGGATTGAGAGTGGGATGTGGGAGTGTATGTAGCAGAATAAAGTGGTGGTAGGAAAATGGAGACAACTGTACTTGAACAACAATAAAAAAAAAAGGTAAACATTTTGCCTACAGAGAAAATATGTAAGGTAGTCCTTATAATTTTATCTTATTAAAATGCCAGAAATAAACAAGTCACATTTAAAACAAATCATTGGGAGAGGGGGAGGAAAAAAAAGAAAATATATGTAAAGTATTTAGAATGGTGGACAGTACATAATGAGCACTCAATAAAATAGATATTTCTATTATTCTCCTAAATCCAACCTGAGAACAAAGACTCTGGCTAAGATTCCTGTGTAGACAGAGAAGTGGTTCCATGGTCAGACAGGAAGTTCAGATGTCACCGATCACAGGCTAAGGATTACTACATTTGAGTAAAAGCAAGCCACTGAATGTACTTACTGTTTAATCAAACTGCATGTTTGCTCAACCAACCTAGTAATTGGCTGCCATGAAATTTGCCTCCAAATGGACTGTGACTAAGTGACATCAAAATGAATGGTTTAGTGGTAGGGTTTAGTGGCAGATTTTAGTCTCAATGTATTTAACAAAGTAACTTCTGAGTTTCCATTCTTGCAATTAAAAACAAAATAAGTTTGAATGTTGCTTGAAGGTAGACTCCAGTCAGACAAACCTTGTTTCCTTTTATGCCTTCATCATTCCCATACTGTGTGAATTTCAGTTTTTTTATTTGTGAAAGGGGATAACAGTGTTAACAATCTCGTGGGATTTTTAGTGTATTAAAGAAAGTAGTGTAAAGCACAGCATAATGCAAAGGGGATAGTAATTGTTGAGTAAACGTGCTATTATAATGATGACGGTAAGTGGAATCATGGTGCATAGCCATTCATGAATTAGTAATAAAAAATTAGACTGAAATAATTTTCTATAACATTCACTACTTATGTTCTAGTAGATGTTAAAAGTCCAATAAATAAAGGAAATTATCCATGAGTGTTTAATAATGCAATCAGATTCTATAACCCATGTATAGAGAAAATATTTTAGGTTTTTATGTGGCACTAAATAACATCCCCCTAGTTAATTACCCCGTTCTCTTACTAAGAACAATAGCAGGATCAGTTTCATGTAAATGTTAGCATCCTTTAGGATGCTTTCATCTCTGAGGCACTGTAGAAAGTAATGAGATCCCCAAAGAAAGCCTGAAGGGCCTCTAAATAATCAGAAAGGATGAGCTAATCTCTTAGAAACAAGTCTTGTAAAATAGCAATTTGTTCATTAATAATAGAAATGAAGCATCTTCACTTGAGGATTAATCCTCATCTTCCATAAAACAAGATCAGCTCCTGTATACACATGAAAAGAAACACAAACTGGGCTGTAGCTCGTGGAGTAAATCATGCATTGTACACCAGCATTAATAGTGCTGTAAAAAAAATAAATTAAAGCAAAAATCTCAATGGCACCTTATCTCATGGAGCGTTTAAAGGTAATCAGCAAAGGAAGAGGGTTTTGCAATGCAATTAGTGATTGTTAAATTTAGAGAAAATTAGAGCAAGTATTCTCTAATACTTAGTCAACTTTGAGTCAGTGGGCTGAATTTTTAAGGGCTGGTTCATTAAGGGGCAATCACAGAAGATGTCGTTTTCCATGTTAAGATAAGAACCAGAATATTTTATGCCTCTAGGCAACCAAGTGGGACACTAAGGGGATGTTCCCCAGCACAGTACATTTATTTGAACTTTTGTTTACCTCTGAACACCTGCAGGACTGGGTTCCTCACATATTAAATGTTTGTATCACATTTGAATTATATTTATATTTGTCTTACTTTATGTACTCTATTTGTGTGGCATGCATTATATTTAAAAAGTAGCCAACAATTATTTCTTCAGTCTTTTACTTACATCACTCTAATGGATGTATGTTAGTGTAGTGTTAACTATTTTAAAGATAGAAACACTTTATCTATCATCTACCTATCCATTAGTTGTCATATTTTTATCCTTTACATATCTTCTCTCTTTTTACCTGTCCATCCATCCATGGACTTATCCATGCATCCATTACTTACTTTCAGTCACCGACCTATCAATATATCTATCTATCCATCCATCCATTATTCACCTTATATTATCTATTTTCTATGTATCTATGAGGTTTAAGTAACTTTTTGAAATTATGCAGAAGAATTTGATTTTGGAGACCTATTTGTTAATCCTACTACACAAAGTTCTATGAACCTTACAAAGAAGCAAAGATGTGAAATAAAGAAGATAATATATTGGGATTGACTCCCTGAAAGTCTTTCATTATTTTTCATAATATCTCAGTCTCTCTATTTTTAAAGACTGAATAGAGGAAAAATCATGTGCCAGATTTTGGTCCAAAATAGTGTCTAAGAGTTTCCTGAACTCACCACCTCCCTTGAGCACACTGAATCTACAGCTCTTTAGGAAGAAATTTCCTCCGAAATAAATCTAGAAACTAGCTGAGTTATTCCTACACATTGGACAAACAAAAATGCCCACATTAAAGAGGTCTCAACACCTCTTTATTCTTTTTTCAATGAATAAGAATAGAGATAACCAAGAGCTTACTTAGGCTGGGCTGGACAATAAGGTTCAACTCCCACACGAGACAACTTCACCTAGACTAGGGGATATGACTATTATCTATTTATACAGAAGCTCACACAGAAGCACAAAGTAAATGAAGAAACACAGAAATACGATGCAAACAAAAGAACAAGGAATGAAGAAAAGAAAACTAACAATATTACCATCAAAAATAGCATCAAGTCACAAAGGAAGAGAGAGCAAAAAGGAAAGAAACAAAAGAATTACAAAACAGCCATAAAACAACGAACAAAATGGCAATTGTAAGTCCACATCTACCAATAATTATTGGGTAGGCCAAAAAGTCTGTTTAGTTTTTTCCATAAAATAAGACACATGTTTCATTTTCACCAATAACTTGATTGATTTAGATATGTTGTATATGTTGGCTATCTCCTGCATGGTATACACTGGTTGTTCTCAATTAATGTTTTGATTTGGTCACTATCAACTACAACTTTTCTACCCAACCAGTGACCATCGTCCAACAAGAAATCTCCCACATGAAACTTTGCAAACCACTTTTGACATGTTCTGCTAGTCACAGCACCTTCTCCACACACTGTAAAAAATTGTTTGTGTATTGGTTGTATTTCTACCTTTTTTGAAATAACAAATCATAATATGCTGAAAATGTTGCATATTTTCTTTCATCTTCAATATTAAAATGGCTATACAAAAATTCACCAATTTTGAGGTTTTTTAAATGCATGCTGATATGAGAGCTGTCACAATACAATCCAACAAAATTGTTTCAAGTCACGTTAAAGATAACTAAGTGCTATTAGAACCATCTTATAGGGGAAAAAAATCTTTTTGGTCAACCCAGTACTTTAAGTGTAAATGGATTAAATTCTGCAATCAAAAGACACAGAGAAGATAACAATACAAGACCCAACTATGTGCTACCGTGAGACTCACTTCAGTTTTAAGGAAACACAGAGACTGAAAATGAAATGATAGGAAAAGATATCCCATGGTAAAGGAAACCAAAATCAAAGAGAGCAGCAAAACTTAAGCAATACTTATGTCAGACAAAATAGACTCTATGTCAACACTAAACAAGCAGCAAAAAGCTTATTATAGCAACAAAGGAATCAAATAAACAAAAGGACATAACATTTCTAAATATTTACGCATGTATCACAGGAACACCTAAGTCTATAAAGCAAATAAATATTAACAGACCTGCAGGGAAAAATTGTAATACAATAATAGCTGAGGATTTCAGTTTCTCACTTTCAACAATGCATAGATCCATCAAGACAAAAATCAATAAGGAAACAATGTACTCAAACACTTGAGACCAGATATCCTTAACAGACATCCACCGAACATTTCATCCAACAGTGCAGAAAATGCATTCTTCTCAAGCACACATGGTATATTCACCATTAAGAAGAGTGAATCATATCAGACATCCTTTCCAAACGTAATGGTATAAAACCAATAATCAATTACAAGGTGAAAACTAGAAAGTTCAGGAATATGTGGAGATTAAATAACATGTTACTCAAAAACCAATGAGTCAAAAAATCAAAAGGGAAATAAAAAATAATAATCTTTCTAATAGTAAATCCATTATCTTTCTGGCCAGAGGTAAAAAGGACACCATAGCCTCTGCAATGTAAGGGCGGGGGGGATAATGGTAAGGGGAGCCTGGATAGTGGGAGTTCCATATTCTGTGTATAGAACTGCCCAAATCTATAGCTGACCCTGGTCTCTGAGTGTCGTGTGACAATTCTAGCAGCAGAACTAAAAATAAAATAATTTAACCAAAATTTGAGCTAAGGTCCAAGAGACAAAATTTGGAGTTTATTCTTGATGTCTAGTGTTAAGCAATAACATAATTTTTTCATTTTAAAAATGGCTATGTAGTAGGCCTCACATCACTTACTAAAAAGATTATGTTTACTTCTATGATATGATATTCCACCTATATTATTTACTATATTTGCATACATATGTGAATCAGTTTCTGAGGATTCTATTCCACTAGTCATCTATCCATTTATGCCCCAGTACTATTCTTTCTTAATTATAAGACTTTATAGTATGTTTTAAAGTCCCATTGGGCTATTGCCCTTTGGAATTTTTTTCCTTTTTCAGTGATTTTTCTGGCTTTTTTTTGCATGTTTATTTTTCCATATGAACTTTAGCATCAATTTTGTTAGCCCCATAAAGAAAGTCTGTTTGCATTTTTATTGTAATTGCACTAAATTAATTAGAATAGGGAGAACTAACATAGTGGTAATGCTGAGTCATCTTAATTTAGAATGAGGAGCATCTGCCCATTTGTTTATATCTGATATTCAGAAGTATTTAAAGTTATGTAAACACCTAAACAAGTAAAGATTTTTCACATTTCTTAATAAATTTATCTCTAAGTATTTGGTCATTTTTGTGGATACTATAAGTGAGCTTTTCTGGTTTTTAATATTTTATTTAGTATATTTGCATCTATATTAAAAATAATTTTTAAAACAATTACAAAATTTTTCTTCACTTCAAAACTCTGAAGAAATTTATAGCATAGTTTTAAATAATAAGTTTGGTGGAATTTCTCTTTTGAAAACATTTGGAAATCTGTTTTTATTTGGCTTTTTCAGAGAAAAAGAAACCCAAAAGTATGTGTGTGTGTGTGTGTGTGTGTGTGTGTGTGTGTGTGTCTGAAGAGGGGGTGATTTATTATACATTAAAGATTTGTTCTATGATATTCTGGAGGCTGACAAATATATAATCTATACCTTAGGTTAGCAGGCTGAAGAACCAGGTAAGAGTTGATGCTGCAGTTCAAAAGCAAATGCCATCTACTGGCAGAATTTCCTCTTTAGTGGTAGTGGTGGGTGGTAGAAGGTCAGTTTTTTTTCTATCCAGACCTTCAACAGATTGGATAGGCCCACTCCCATTATAGAGGATAATCTGCTTTGCTCAAAGTCTACTGATATACATGTTAATCTCTTTCTTAAAAAAAAAAAAAAATGCCTTCGTGGAAACATCTGGGATAATGTTTGACCAAACATGTGGTACTGTGGCCTAGAGAAGTTGACATATAAAATTAACAATAACACAGTCTTTTCTGTATTTTCTTGATACAAGTATTTCTTCCTTTTTTCTTTTTTATTGATTAGGTGACATTGGTCAGCAAAATTATGTAGGTTTCAGGTGTACAATTCTATAATACATCATCTGTGTATTGTACTGTGTATTTACTGCCTTAAATCAAGTCTCCTTCCATCACGATTTATCCTTTTTATATCTTCTTCTACTTCCCCCCAAGGAAAAAGATAGGTTCAAACACTCTATCTCTAGTGGGATTACTCCAGGTTTTCAAATGCACTTGGTTACAGATTTGCAAACTACTGTCTTAGATATTTTTTTAAATGCCTTTTGTTTCTATTAGTATTTCCTTCTCATCTTTTGTAGTTTTATATATTAGATCTTCTTGCTTTTTATAACTGACCAGTTAATATGTATAATTTTTTCTGTTTTGTTAATAGCCACCTATTGTAAGTGTACTTCAATGTATTTTTTAATCTTCTACAGTTTTGCCTCACAAGATAAGTACTGATATTTTGCACACAGATATTCATGTCATAATGAATTGTGGCTTTTAGCATTACAAATTGTCTTTATCATGTTAATGCTTTTGGTATTGATTGCACTTGGTCTGTTTAAGGATTACAATACCTCGTTTTTTACTGTTCCCATTTGTCTAGAATATAATTTTCCAATTATTTATTTTTAGCCTTACTGAATTATGTTGTTTAGGTATATCTTTTATCTATAGCAGGTAGCTAGTTTTCACTTTGGAAATCAAATTGGAAATCTTTTTTATTTTCAATGGGTAAGTTAAGTATAAACTTATAATTTTATTTTTTGGATGTGAGGTAACATAAGAATCCTTGTTTATCTGTTTATTCTTTTAGAATTAAAGTCCAGTTTCTTTGTGTTTTATTATTTTGTGGTGAAAGGAGGTGTTTGGTGTCTATCAGTATTTTGGTTGTTTTTCACCTGGCAGGACTCTAAATTTTTCCCATTTGCTGTGTTTTTTTAGCTTTATCACATGATTGATATAAGGGGGATTTTGTTTCATTTGCTGTTTTCTCTGCTAGCTATCCCTTTAAAAAATAGAACCAGAGACATGGAAATAAAGAACGAACTGGCAGTGACCGGAGGGGAGTGGGGAGGAGGATAACAGGGAAAGAAGGGGAAGGGTCAAGTCAAGGAACATGTATAAAGGACCCCTGGACAAGGACAGTGGCGGGGGCGGGGGACGACTGCATGTGGAAGGGGGAGTATGAGCAGGGCAGAGGGAATGGGGACAACTGTAATTAAACAAAAATTAAAAAAGAAAAGATAATCATAAAAAAATACTCACACTCAAATCCCTCATAATTGAAAGACCCATCCTGTAATTAGGCTCTCATTTATAAAGATACATTCATTGCCAGTTAGAGTGGACTTTCTCTTTCTGTCGGTTTTAGAGTAATTTTAGACCAGATGTTAGCTCTTTGCTGCTCTTCCCTATCACTTTCCTTAGAAACCTCTTCCTTGCCATGACAGCTTGCAGGAAGTATGTGAAAACAGGCTTTCAGTGGTTTGGTGGCTTTTCCCCCCATTTTTATTAACAGTTATTTTGAATCTTTGCCATTCTCTATCTATCCTTCTTTTCGTTAGTGGTTTTGCTTGTGTGTAGAGGCACAAATTTAGGTGGCAACTGTTTTCTTCAGGTACCTAGAAGTTAGGAATATATTTTTAGCATTTTATGTTATGTTGTCTATAGACTTCCTAATTGTACTTTTTGGAAATAATTTTTAGTGTCGGGTTCAAGGCTCACAATATGCATCATTAACTTAGAGTTTCTTTGAGGTCAGTGTCCTTTCACTTCACATTCTACATACAACACGATCCATGTTTTACCTCACACTCTACATCCTTTATGTTACACTTGACATTTTCCACTTCCAAATTTACACTTCATCACAAATAACAATAAACCACTTATACTATACGCACTTATCTTACTCCATCATTTTCTTATTTTATCTTATAGTTTATCTCTACATATATTATAAAATCTACCTTTAAATTTTGTGAGTTTGGATTTAAACTACTTCTCTTTTAAAAAAACTTATGTCAGAAAAATAATACTACATTTTCATGTACATTTACTTGTGCTCTTTATAAATTCTTATTATGCAGTTTTTAATCTAGTATCATCTACTTTCTGCTTGAAGGATACCTTTAGCATTAATTATAGTGAATTCCTGTTATCAACTAATTGTCTTAGAATTTGTTAATCTAAAAATGTATTTTTTATCTTGTTTCTGATTGATATTATTATTGAGTATAGAAGCTGGAATTTACAGATTTATGCCTTTATTTTAGTCTTTAAAATTTTCATTAATTTTCTTCTGTTTTTTTGTTTTGTTTTACAGTTTTGTTTTTTGGGCTTTTTTTTTTTTTTTTTTTTGGTTTGTTTGTTTTGTTTGTGATGCAGACGTGTGTTGTGACTGCAATGAACAAATTCACACAGACTACAGAAGTCCTGTGGAGAAAAAGGGACAGCATGGCCACTCTCTGAGTGAGAGAGGACCTTGACCCCTGCCTGGACAGGTTTTTATTGCTTTACTGGGCACAATACATTGAGGATTGTCCCCATTTACTATGCACAGGTTGGCTTTGGGTGGTTATCTTTTACAGATAACAAAGGAGAGGAAGTTGCTAATTAGTACAAAGAAAAAAGATATTTGCAAATACAAAGGAAAAAGTTGTTGAACTGGTTACACTCCATCCTTGGGAGATTTAGCATAGTTTTTAGGAAGTTACTTTAAAGATATACAGTAAACATTTGCTGCCTCAGGTCAGGGTGAGGGAATTTTACCAAAAAGCAAGTCTCAAAGCAGTCTAGGTTTGCTGCAGGCCTGATTCCCCATGGAAAACCGATCTGTGGGTCTGGGTTACTGTGTGCTGACTCTCTCCCTACCAGTTTTCTGAATCAAGGGTTGGGCTACATTCACCATGCCATGCAGAACGGTTATGTTACCTGTAAGAAGTCAGGCATCATTTTTCACTTCTTCTTCAGTATGTAATGTACCTTTTCCTGCTTTCAGGGTATCCTCTTTCTTTGGTTTCAGTGGGGTTTTGCATTAAATTCTTCCACTGGGGCTGGAAATAAGCACCACACGGCATCCTTTCTCACTACTCACATACCTAGGTGTAGTTTTACACATATTTATAAAGCCTTCACTTACATATACTTTATTTTGTGCTTTGTTAGGTGATTTGTGAAAATCTCAAGCTGTTTCTCAAGCTTTAATTGGACTGAATTTGTAATTTCTCTCTCCCCATGGAGTTAGTGAGGCCTTGGTTTTCAACTTTGTTAGTGAAGTTCTAGAGTAGATCTTAATGGATAGCATGGTCCTTATTCCAAAATGCAGTCTTTATGATGGTTCAGTTGAATGCTCAAGGTTCTAAGGAGGTGTAAAGGTGATTTCTCCACTCTCCTTGGATTGGAACTCCAAGATCTCAAGCAGTTATCTACTTTTCCTGGTGCCTCAATCTTATAACAGCTGGTCAGTCTTAGGTAACTTCACTTGTGTATGCATAGCCCATCCTTCAGTCAAGTACTCTTGAGACCCTCACAGTAGCTTCTGGGCATCTCCTCTTTGCAGATCCCTCTGTTCTGGTTCCTTGCTTTGCAGGGTCCAAACATTTAAGCTCCTCCAATTCTGATCTTTGCCTCTTTAACATAGTTGCAACACTGGACACAGATTGGACTCCAGCTTGATGCCCCATCTTTAGGAAGCTCTCCTCTGGAAAGAGCCAGGGCAATGTGGACTTACCTCAAGAGGTTCCTTCTTTTAGAAATTATATTCTTGCACAGACAACTGTCTAGTGCTGAAGAGATAGTTGTTTTGTATATTTTTTTCTAACTTTATGTTTGTTTATAATGGATAGCAGGCTCTGCCATAACTAGCTGTAGAAGTCACATTTTAAATAATATAAACCAATGTAAGTTATATCAATGTTGGAAATAACAAGTCTTTAGGTCTATAAAACTTATAGAGAGTTTTATTTTACAGGGTTTATAAGTCAACTTTCATTTCTGAAAGCTGGCTTTTTTCTAGGTACTGTGTCAAGAATTTGAGATAAAGAGATTTTAAAAAGATGAAAAACAGGCACGATCCCTAATCTTATGTGGTTTATACATGTGAGGAATAACAGATAATAAGCAAATGACTAATATTCAGATCTTTGCAAACCATTGGGAGGGAAGAATGTATCACATTAGGCAGGCATATTTAAAACATGACCTAATAATTCTGTAATAGTCAACAATACTTTTGAAGAAATTATATTTGAGATCATTATATATAAATTAATAGTAGGAAATAGCTAGTTCAGATTGTAGGTGGAGCGTTCCACCCAGGAAAACCCAAGGTAATGACCTAAGGCAGAGGAAAGCAAAATCATTTTTAACAAGAATTTTAGAAAAGTCTCCTGTGTCTGAGCTGAAGAGAGCAAGGTGGGAAATGGATAAGGAGAAATGGCAGGTATGAACAGGAACCAGATGATCCAAGGCCAATCACATCACTGGTGTCTCAGCTGTCAGATTTCCCACTTCCACCCACTTTTGTTTTCTTACTTCAAAGTGTTATTTTGAGTACTAAACATATTTACTTAATGTTACATAGTAAGCAATTTTAATTCTTATATTTTAAAAATCATGGATCCCAGCAAAGGAAATGGAATCATCATGACTTTACAAAGCTGCCTCACAAGTCAACAAACTAGGAGAAATTGTGTCTTACTACATATGGGTTTAGCAGTCACAAGCTTGAGAAAACTTCATCTGGTTCTTCATCTCTAATCTTCTAGAAAAGTTTCGGAAGATCTCTGAAACTTAATCCTAATATACTGGCAAAAATAGAAAATGTTTTTCATGAGTTTGATATTTATCTGGGAAGGTACATCTGCATACTTTATACACTCCATGAGCTTCCCACCTAAGCTGCTGTAAAACCAAATTGTTGCCTGCTTCTGCCTCCCTGTTCAACTTTTCTCAGACCCCAGGCTTCATAATCCTCACATATGAATTCAAATATACTCTCCATTTTCTAAAAGCAATTTCTAAAATGACTCAGCATTGTTCCTAAATAATAATTCCATATTTTGTTGGTTCTCATCTCTGGAGAATCCTACTACAACCTCTTAAAAGTTTTAGCAAAGGTTTTCAGACTCGTGATGACTGAGCTGTCATTGCTCCCGGCCCCTCCTTAAACACGTGCAAGAGCCAGGCAGGTAGGGGCCTCTCACCAGCCAACACTTGGTCAACATTAACCTTTACAACTGTGTGGGAAACCAAGCTGACATGCATAGGCTGATAATGTGGGGTTATTTAAAGGTCGTAAACAGGAATAGAAAAGTGGGCACATAAAACCATGTCTACTGTACTAAAATGATATTTTTTATGATTCAATAAATCAGATATTCTCTCTGTTTTAATTAAAACACATTACTTTTTGCAATGACAAATTTAAGCAAAAATCTGGTTTCAAAATTTGAACAGTAACGTAGGCAGAAATTCAACAATATATTAGGACACACATATAAACATAAACAGTTATCTAATATATAA
This sequence comes from Glossophaga mutica, assembly GCA_039655065.1. Lineage (NCBI taxonomy): Eukaryota > Metazoa > Chordata > Mammalia > Chiroptera > Phyllostomidae > Glossophaga > Glossophaga mutica. The sequence continues at coordinate 156,390,244 of CM077303.1, read as the reverse complement.
CAAAGAAGTCAAGAATTAATAAATTGTATAAAGTGTCTGAGCATGCACACAATAGAGGTACAAGCTGAATCAGTAAATATAAAACAACATTTGTTTTTCTTTTCAAAACAGAAACAGATTCATAGATACTGAAAACAGACTAATGGTTGCTAGAGTGGAGGGAGATGGAAACCTGGGCGAACAAGGTGAATGCATTAAGAAGTACAAACTGATAGTCACAAATAGTCACAGGGATAGAGAATACAGAGCACAGAGAAGAATATAGTCAATAGTATTATACTAACTATGTACAGTGATAGGTGGGTACTTAAAATATTAGTGGGACCACTTTGTAAAGTATATATGAAACAGTACATTTTAAAAAATATATACCAAGCCTTGAAAAACCTGAGTACTTTTCTTAGTTCTAATGTATGTGCTATAGTATTCTGAAAAAGTCACTATGAATATTCTTAGGGTCTTTTTAGGTAAATTGAGAAATATAATACTTGCTCTTCCCACTTCCAGAGTTGTTGAGGAGATTCAAAAATATATGCTACAATCCCTTTGAAAAATGTAAAATCTTATGCAAATGTTAATTGTACATATTCTGGAAGAACAGTTTTGAATGCCTGTGTTATCATTAACCTAACACTTGGCAGAGGAAGTAGTTGTAGCATCTACACACGATGAGTTATCCTGTTGAGTCCAAATTATACTACAGGTCAAAGGTACTCTATGGTTGCACAATTTTAATAAATATAGTACTTGGAAATTATAAAAAATTACTGCCATAAAAATTTACTCACAGGGAATGAAATTCATCTATAGATGAGTTGGTAATTCTCCTCTGAATGCATTTTGTTGTCATTTACACATAACTGCATGACAGCATTATAGGGTTTTCTATTTTTTTCTAAAAAGTCTTATTTATATATATTTCATTTGGCAAAATCCAAGTGTTTAGTAATCAGACAAGTACTTACTAGAATTAAAGAAAGAGACTCAATAGGTGAGTAAAGAGGAAGTAAAGGGCAGACATTATTGAATGCAGGAAGTAACACTTTCAGAAAATTCTCCCATGACAAATTATTCCTTCACATAACCATTCCTCATTTCGCGAGTCACTCTGCCCTCCTAAAGTTTCCGTAGGTGGTACTCATGACAATATTCTCCCCTCCTACATATAGAGCTGTAAAAACAAATGCGATGTGATTTGTTTAATTAAAAATGTAATGTAGTGTATTTATTTAATTTAAAATTTTATGTACTATATTAATACACTAGCCAATAATTTTACTTAAATCATAGGAGACACGTATTTTATATTTGAAAATTAAAAACATTAATATTGCTTCTGAGAAAGTTCACTTACAAAAAAGTTTAAGTAAAAAAAAAAAACAAGCCCTATAAAAAAAGTAAAAAGGGAAAAAAGACACACATAGCAAAGACATTTAAAGTTAGATTTTCATGTTGTTTATAAAGACACAAATGTTCTGAATCTATAGGTTTTTCTGTTTGTTTATTTTGTTTTATGTTTAATCATTTATATAGTAGTTTCTTGTCTCATCCCGAAGAAGCTTGGAAATAACCTATCATTGTCTCGTGAGATGAATTAATTCCAATGAAGGGAAGAAACCAACACTCTTTTCAAATTTTATCTCAGCAAGTGTGAATAGGCTGCAGCTGCTTTTCCTTGTCATAATTCATTCCCGTCGGAAAAGTTTAATACCAGGAGTTGGAAGGCTAAGGCAGGAGGGCTTGGCTTCCTGCGGCCAGCCTTCATCTGGTGTGTGCACTGCTGTGGAATTCTAGGAAGTCGGAAAGCTGTTAGGAAATGATGGAGCAAGCACGTAGAACACTGGAGAGAACAGTCTGGCAGTTCAACATAGGGGTGTGCCGTGTCCAGTCTGAGTAATATCCTAAATCAGAGGAAAAAGAAGTACAAATGTATCTTTCTCCTTTGGCATTGACTCTGTATTGACTATGTATTAAATATCCTATTTATGTTTGCTTGATGATGAGAATCGTAGTTTGTTGTCGGTGTTGATCTTGTGGATGCCTCATATATTTCCCATTCTACCCATATTTTTCTTTAATCAAATATGGGTTTTGTTATAAGATTAACTCACTATGCAAATATGCCTTAGTTTAATAAAAAACATGTTCTCAGTGGCAACATCTCAAAATACCTAATTCTCAATATTGATTTCTTCTCATCAGAAACCAATATAGTGGGGCAAAAATAGGCTTACAGTTGTTCATATGAAAAATAATATAATCATTAATAAATAACACAAGAATAAGCTGTTTCATGTACTCATAACTGTAAACCTATGTTTGTGCTGCTGTATATAACTCATAAAGGGTTTAGATTAAAGAAACAACAGATAAAGCAGAACTATACTATAGCCATGGGCAGTTACAATTTTATTTTGGATAGTCTTTCCCCTGGTAAACAAAAGCCTGTTTTTGAAATGATGGTTGTTGGAAGTATTCTGTGCTTCAGGTGGACAGAGCAAAGACAAATTCTTCAAGCTCCCAGCTCTAGTTTTCTCTAACGGTATACCAGGTAATTTATTGAGATTAGCCATTCCTCTCGAAACAATGAAAAAAATGTGTTAAAGTACTTCTAAATATTAACTTAGTATCTACGTAGGTAAATCTTGCCTTTTTATTTTTCACGAAAGACTGTAATCAGAAATGTAAAAGAATTAGGAGAACACTGAATGCGCTGATACCCTGGGAGTTTTTCCAGTCCTGGCTGAGGGAAGGAAAGGATTAACAGCGGATTCAGCCGCTCCAGGCTCCCGAGTTCCTTAAGGCATTACTGGTACCAACCAGTCCTCCCTGTATACGTGCTTCAATATCCTTCAGCAGAAAGATTTAAGGGAGTCATTATTTCTAAAAAATGCTTTTTAGAAGGACATAACCCGTCTCTCTAAATGGTGTTTTATAAATAAAATTCAAATTATGAGGCTTTGCTAGGTAGGTATAGGATGTGTTAGTCACATAAATGTTTCTATATCTGTAACTAATGGGATATAAATTGAGGAGCTCCGACACTAAAAGAGCTTCCTCTGTGAACAATTTTCACACACATTGTTGAGAACTCATCCATTAATTCCAAACCAAAAGTCTTAGAACATAATAGAGACATGGTAAAATGATAGAGGGAAAACTCAAGGGCATATCCCTGTCCAAACTGGAGAACAGCTGAACACAGTACATTAAAGATCTTCACACATTTAAAAATTTTAATATTCATAACGATGTTCACTGTATAGATGTAGGGATTGGTGATTTTTCAGGGCCTTGAATGGGTTGCCATTATCTGCGGAAACAGTTGCCCTAGCGAGGCTGCTGTGCATTGGCTAGCACTCAGAGGTGGGTGCCAATGAGCCCGCTGCTAACTGGCCGGCCCTGGCGATTAAGGTGCTGTCACTGTTTGGTCAAATTGCAAAAGCATGTTTACTGAGGCAAGTGATTGTTTGACTGAAGTTTTTAAAAACCAGGTCTTATGGTTACTTGTTAGTGTGGCATTGATTTTAGTCATGTTCAGAAGGTCTATACAGACTATCCATATAAACTATTCCATGGTAATTTAGGAAAATGAGGTAGATCAACATGTGTTACAGATTATACAATACGTTAAATTTACATGCATATGTAATATATACTTCTTTGTACTTCCATTAAATAAATTCTAACTATTCAAACCAATAAGTAGTATCCTTTTATTCTTATTCTCATATTTTTTCATATTTGCCTTATATATTATACTGCATTTTATTAAGTTTTATTTTACATGAAAGGTTAATAGTATACTGTATTTATCACTTCAGCTGGAAAGCATGCATTACTCAGAAACTTTAAATTATTTACAGAATTTTACTTCTGACATAGCTGTTATCAGTTCTTACACATATTTATGATCTTGGCTAGGCTCTGACAGGAACTGGGAAATCTTTCTTGTTATTATATTTCATATTTAACTCTAATTCTTAGGAATTTAACAACTTAAGGTACACTGTATAATTTTATGTTTATTTCTTGGTGATAATGTTCTATTTTTCTCATGTTTTTTAAAAGTCTATTTATAAAATAAAGCACAAGAATGTTATTTAGTTTTTCATACAAAACGAAAAACTGGGGTCAGTGGCAAGCCTTTCTCATTGTTACTTGAAAACCCTTAAATATTGAAATGTCTACAAAAGCAATAAAATGATCACAGGATTATAGGGTGATATTTAATTTTTGTACATGTTAAATATCACTGATAATTAACTATTAGAAGTTTATTTTGAAGTGACATTTTCCTGGAATACCAGACCTTTACAACATAATTAAAGGTTTTCTCATTGTAAGGGTGCCCTATTGTTAATATGAAAGCTCTTTAAAGTTGTGATTCTCCTTTATAAATTATTATGCATGAGTAATAATATATAAGCCATTTATTTTTGTTGTCTTATTATGAAATAGTTTTCCCAAGAGTTTGAGCAGTGATGTTTTCTCTTCTTGGAGAGTATAACAATATACTGAGGAAAATGAGTATTGGAAAATTATTTTGAACAACCAATGTATACTTAAGAAAAATAAAGTGCTCACTTGTTCTAAAATAGGCCAAATATCATTAACCACAATAGTATTTATCAAACAACAATATTTTTCTCTACCAAAGTAAGACAGTCCCTTACAAAGAAATAACGATGTTACCTCTATGACTTTCTTTCACCAGGATACTTCATTCCTTAATGAGCTGCTCTTACATATTCCTATTACCAGAAATTTCTTCTTATAAAGACATTTGCTTTAAATTCATTGCAAGGCTTAAGATATTTTAAAAAATTGAATCTATGGCGTAGATGTATTATACTGATGGAGATTAACCCAATCTCTTTTGACAGGAGGGGAAATTAAAATAAACAGGAGGGTGCTTAAAACACAGGTTGCCTGAAAATGAGGGAGAAGGTGATGACTTGGAACAAGAAGAACTGCATCTATTTTACCATATTAGAAAATTTCTATAAATGTCATACTTATAATATTTTTCCTTAGAAGATATATCAAAAATTAAAAAAAAAATGAATGGACAGAGATTTACTTCCTTCAGCATAAATCATCATTTGTTGAATCTAAGACAAACAACTTTTTACTTTAAATTTCTGAAATTAGGATATATTTTATATTTTATTATAACATTCTCAATAGCATCTTACATTTGATAAATATAGTAAAAATATATGTATAATTAGTTTTACAGTGTCAGATTTGTATAGTATAATTATTAAAATTGAAATAACTAGCCCAAGGGAATCTGTCAACACTGTACAAGTGAGTTTCACACTTAATGAAGTGGAAAACAGAAGAGAAAACTTTATACACATCATAGAACAAAGAGGAAAAAGGATTTAAAATTAGATTATGAGACATTCCAAATAAAGTGAGGAGTTCTGGCATATGTTTAATTGAAATACTAGTAGAAGAAGAAAGTGAGAGTGAGATTTATACAATACTTCAGAAAAAAAATACTTGGGAATTTTCCAGAACTGATTGGAGACCCTCACTTACAGAGTCACAGGGTCCAGTAAATCCGAAATAGGATGCATCAAAAATAAATAAATAAATAAAACAACCTGGAAAATCTTAACAAAATTACAACAATCCCAACACAGATAGAATATCCTAAAAGTATCTGGAGTAAAATAAACATCACCTTCAAAGTAATAGAGTTGTGCTGAAAGCCCTCTTCTCAACAATAGTAACAATGATGGGAAAGAGAAGGAAGCAGAGTTACAGTCATACTGTGAGGAAAGAAAATAACCACTAGTGTGTTCTGGTTGCATAGACCGGATGGCATAAAAAGTGCTTTTCCCTACTCCTTCCTTTCAATACAATTAGATCCCCTGGAAGAAGAAGGCACGCTTACTAAGAACCTCTGGGTTAAGGAATACCACAGCTGCAGTCCACTCCCTGAGGTGTTTTGTTCTTTGTTTCTCTCGTGTAATGACAGTTCACTCTCCTTAACAAGTCTTTACCTTCATTTTGCCATGGCAGTGCTGCCAGTACTATTTAAAAAGTAAAGATGACAGCAACTATGTTTTCAATGTTACTACTATAAACAATATTTTTTCAAAATTTTTTCTCTAAAGCATCTGAGATGGGACAAATCAATGATCTAAGTTGCCACGTGAAGAAAGTAAAAGAAGAAGAATTGAGCCCAGCAATTGGGACTGTCCCTGACCGGTGTAAGCGGGGCTTGAGTCTACGTTGGAGTTCTGTTACATACGCTGAGTTCTTTATAGTTATTCTATTTCCAGTCTGCTGAGAGTTTCAATATAAAAAAAGTTACTGAGCATTAAGGCATTATTTTTGTACCTATTGAGATAATCTAGTGGTTTTTTTAAAAAAAGTATTAACACAGTTATCAAAGTCAGGAGGAGAGACAAAGATAAGGACACTAGAGAAAACTGCTCCTTCTGGTGCCTACAGCTACAGCAAACTGTTAAACACAGACTCACTCCCAGGAATTAAACCTCACAGGAACCAAGGTTTTAGCTCCTAATACATGATACTTCATAACCAGCTTTCAACAAGAAATTATGTCACACAAAAGGTTAAGTAAAATATCAGTCACAATCTTAAATGATAAAATAAGCATCAGAGTCAGACTCTAATATGACACAGATATTAGAAGTACCAGATAAGGAATTTTATGTAATGATGGTTAACACAGCAAGGGCTAATGGAAAATACAGACAACACGCAAGAACAGCTAGACAACGCAAGTACAACACGGGAGATCACAGAATCGAAAGTAAATGCTAGCGCTAAGGCCTGAATGTTTGGGCCACCACAAAATTCATATGTCGAAGCCCCTTGTGATGGGATTTAGTGTCTTCATAAGAAGAGGAAGAGAGCTCCACGTCTCTTTGCTCTCTCAGCCATTTGAGACACAATAGGATGGCTGTCTGCAAGAGACCTCACCAAGAAGCCTGCCATACTGGGACTCTGATCTCAGACTTCCAACCTCTGAAAGTGTGAGAAACAAATGTCCATTGTTTAAGCCACCTAGTCTATTATAATCTGTTATACCAACACAGACCTAATAAAATAGCTAGAAATAAAAAGATATATCATACCTGAAACAAAGAATATCTTTGCTTGTCATATGCATCTGTCAATAGTTGAAGAGAGAATTAGTGGACTTGAACACATGTCAACAGTTACTCACCAAAAATAAATAAATGCAATAAATAAATAAATCCCCCCCCAACACACATGTAAAACAACACTCCAGAACTATGGGATAATTTTTAAAAAGTATAACATACACACAATGAAAATACCAGGAGGAAAAGAAACAGAGAACAAAGTAAAAGACATTTTTGAAGTGTTAATGGTTGAATTTTTCAAAATTACAGAGAGAGGAAGTTCAGTGACCAGTATGCACCAAGCAGTATTTAACAACAAAGAAAAAATAATTTCTACCTAGGCATATCATATTCAAACTACAGAAAGCTATGGACAAAGAGTGTATCTTGAAAGAAGCCATGTGAGGGGAGGGTAAACTTTCTTATCTATAGAGCAGAAAGGATAAAGATTACATAGGACTTCTTACTAGAAACCATGTGAGCAAGAAGGGAATGAAGTGAAATATTTGAAGTGTTATAAGTAAAAAAACCTCAATAACAACTTACAGTCTTCATATCTACAAAAATTATCCTTCAAAATTAGAGAAATAAAGATGCTTGACAGTAAACAAAAGTGAAGAAATTTATTACCACCAAACTATCCTTTCAAGAAATGTATTCTTCAGGTCAAATAAAAATAATATGAGAAACTCAGATGTACTAAATAACACTATTGGAGAAGGAGAAGGAATAAAGGAAGATAAAATGAAGTCTTTTGTTTTTGCTAATTCTTAGTTGATATAACGTTAACTGTTTCAAGTGATAATTCATTTTTTTATTTATTAGTTATATTTGCATAGACAATTCCACCTGTGTTTTTTCACACTATGTGGGCCCTGAGTTTATACTGTAAATTACCTTTATGAACATTTTTCCCTTAGGACAGTGAATTTCGCTGCAAAGCAGTTTCTACCCTTGAGTTTAGAGGATGCACTTGGTGGAAGTGGGCATGCCTCAAGGCCAAAAGACTTCAATATTGTCATAAATCAATCAATTTCTATCCATCCACTTACCAGACTGTCACTCTCTTCAACCAAGAAATGGCTCTTGTGCCTCTTTCTAAGACACAACTCTTTTATCTGTCTGTTAGCACCACTTATTGTAACCAGCATGCAAGGCAGAATAGGGGAAGAAGGCAGGAGAGGATGCTTAGGGGCCAGTTAACTCATCCATGTGCACTGCCAGAAGCTCCCTTGTCTATCAGGCTCCAGATGGTACTGCTCTGGGTTGCTCTTTAACATTTAGATAGTGCTGCTGCTTTTGTTATCCCTGATGGCAAATCAGCAGTCAATAATCTGCTCAAGACAATGTGGGAATGAGACCAGGTACACACAGAATTATTCACATTATTTGGACCAATCTACTGACTCATTGTGAATCGCATCGTGTGTGTGTGTGTGTGTGTGTGTGTGTGTGTTATTACTAAACAAGGCTGTCAGCTCCATCACCCTCTACACATCACGTTTGCATTCACCTTAAACAGAAAGTCATTTATCTCTTCCTTTTCATCCATTTCATGTTTGTTGTTCAGATCACTTGTGTTCCATGCTTCTTCTACCTGCCTAACCATCTGTTGAATATACATATGTTTTTCATCACTTTGAGGGAACATTGTGGCTACTGCAACTGATTGATTGGAAGATCTTTTATTTTGCTCTTTGTTCTGTGGGTGGAAGCCAAACCACCGGGAAAAAAATGACCAAAATAAAACTTACAGCTTCTTGTAATATGCTCTGAAGAGCAAAGTCATGATAATTAGCTATCTGCATGTCCTTTGAATTCTGAATTAAGTGCCAGATTTTTAAACTTTCATTTTTAAATTCCAGCTGTTTCTTTTAGTACATACAGCTATTTCAGTGGGTAGAGTTTTTATTCAGGTGGTGTGTTCATAAGCTATTTATTGGCTTGTGTGAAGCATTTTGTTCTCACATGGCCCCTCTCTTTAAGGCATTTTATAAATGCTAACTATTTGCCATGGCATCGAGAATTATTCAACATTATCATTTTCCCCATATATAGTCAAAATGAAACGAGGTTAAAATTCTTTAATAGAGACTTAGAGTAGTTGGTAGCAGAGAGAAAAACAGCAATCCCCCAAGTTTTTGTTTCTTAGCTCACATTTTAAAAACTAATATCTATTTTAGAGATGAGGAAAGCATTATAAGTTTATTGTAGCACAGAATCCTTGAAAATGACAACGTGCATGCTTACTGACTGATGTCTTGGCACATTGTTTGCTGCTGGGATCTAACTGGATTACCTAATCAAAGACTTCAGTTCAAAGGAAATTCTCATAGACAACAACTCAGTAGCTCTAAGGCCAGTCATCATGTTGTACTCCATACCTTTGTCACTAGCCTCTTATTTTATTGATTTCTGTGGCCAATTGTTATTCACATATATGGCTTAGAATCCTGTACCTGGGTATAATTATGATCTTTTTAGTAACCTGTGTATTTGAACATGTTCTTAGGTCATCAACAAACTTCTTCTGTCTGTTATGGCCATTTATCTAGTGTCTCTAGGGGCAAGGAAAAGAATCATAGTTATTCTAACCTAGAGTGCTGGAACATTCTTTTTTAAAAAAAAAAGAAAAAAAAGCAAACATTGACAATGTGTTTAGGGGCTCTTAGAATAATTTTCACCTGGAGTTGCTAGAGTGAATATCACATTTCTTTATCGTTCTAACTGTGTCACTGTAGGTGACAACTTGCCTTAGTACTTCTACTTAACAACCTGTATATGTTTATTTTAGCAAGGGATTATTAAAGAAGCCAGCTGTTTACTTGAGCTTTTGGCAATAGTTTCAAAGGCTTTGTCTTGTGACGCCCACAACAAATTCACACATTTCTATAATTCAGTATCATTATAACATTATTCCTAATAAAATAAGAATGTTAACACTCAAAGCAATAATTGTTATGAGTCTTTTATGCATAATAATTCCAAACTACCAATTTAAGAAGGTCAACTAACATAATAAGGAGAAAAGGGAGAAGAAAATTATTATGTGAAAATACTAAGAACAATAGATTAAAGGACACAACACCAAATTAGGGATGTTCCAAATAGTTTCCCAGTGAACGAATAAGGACTATTGTGATGTAAAGAATCTGAGAGAGAATGTATGGATACATTTGAGGCCCAGAATGCTTTTAAGAAATATAACTTTTTTGTGAATATATTTGATTTTGTGTATGAGTGAGCACCCCAGCAATACCTTCTGCATTTCCTCTGAGTACAGCAACACTTTAAACAAGTGACTGGATTTCACAGGAAGAGTATGTTGGAGCTGAGAAACGTACATATACCTTTGAGAATACAACTTAGTTTGTTGTTCTGATGACAACACATTATTATAACTTGTTTTCTTCCTTTATTCAGTTTAAACCAATGACACTAAGGACCAGTTGTAGGACTAAGGCAGTGGTTCTTTACCTCCATCCATCTATTTCTCCATTTACCTATCAACAAGTACATTTATTGCAGACAGAATAGTGATGTACTAAATACAGTGAAGAAGATAAAAATGAATTATTTCCTTCCCTAAACCTTTAGAGTTTAACAGTAAAGACAAAACTCACGTAAAGAATAGCTAGTGATAAATACATATTAAACTCCAGGATACAGATGAGTCATGCAGAGTTCAGAGAAGGAAAACCAGCACAAACACCCTCAGGGAGGACACATAAATTGAACTGTTTTCCTACTGGTGAAAATGTATGCAAGAGGTGGGCACATTTTGGAAACATGTTAGAGAATAGAGGACAAATTTGATATTAAAATTAACTTCTTTTGGGCCAGGGTCTTAGTTTAGTGTTCTGTTCTGGCAAGATCCAGTGATCAGCTTTCTCCAGAAGACCACTGTAGACATTACTGTATACCACAAATAATAATACTTGTCTTACAAACCCTAAACTGACTACCTTACTTCCTAAATGAGAAAGTTGAAGTACCATCGATCAAAGCCATTCAAATCAGAGTTCCAGCAGGCTCTTGTTTAGTTTTGTTTTGTTTTATAAAAATTAGCAACCTGGTTTTCTAAAGATGTATTAAAATTCAAAGGACTTATAGCAAACATTTAAAATAAATGAAGTTGGTGATTCATATTGCTCATCTTCAAGATTTACTATAAAGTGACAATAAAAATGACAACACAATATGATCATGAAGACTAATGTGTAGATCAATGGAACAGAATAGAACATTAAGAAACAGACCCCCTCTCCACGTATATGATCTTCAACCAAAGTACCAAGGCAATTCAATAAGGAAATAGTCATCTTCCAGAAAATGATGCTGGACAAATTGAATAATTGTATGCAAACAAATAAATAACCCCTTTATAGAGAGGAAGAAATTATTTGCAAGACACACATTCATAAAGCAACTTCTTTTTAAATATCTACAGAACTGTTATATCTCAATCATATTTCTATATCCTAGCAGTGTCAAGAAGTATGAACAGAAATCTTACCAAAGAAGATAAATGCAAAACAGTATCTCAGGGAAAAGGCTTTTTATCATTATTCAAAAACAAAACAAAACAAAACAAAGTAAATTAAAGTTACAACGTGCTACCTGGGCACACTGACTAAAATGGCAAGAATTTTAAAGTCCTCAACTATCAACCATTGAGAATGTAGAGCAACTACAATACGCATACACTCCCGGTATGAATGCACTTTGCAAGACTATTTAAAAGTTTATTGTAAAGTTAAGTATGCATTTATCATATGGCATGTCAATGCTACTGCAAGGATGAAAACATACATCCACACAAAGATTCATATGTGAATGTCCAATACCACTTTGTAATAGCCAAAAACTGAAAAGATTCTAAATGTCCGCCCACTGATGAAATGGTCCAAAAACAAAAACAAACAAACAAAATAACTGGTATACTCATATCAATGAAATACTCATCAATAAAAAGGAAGAAACAACTGATTCAAACCACAATATTAATTCACCTTAAAAACACTGAGTGAACAAGCTAGGTACAATAAACTGCATCCTGTATGATTCCATTCATAAACAATTCTTGAAATGTAAAACTGCAGTGACCAATACCTGACCAGAGGTTGCCAGGCTCTGGGAGTGGGGCTGGGATCAGGTGATTGACCGTAAAGGGGCATCAGGGCAGATTTGGGAGTAATACTGGGATTGTGGTGGATACAGTAAGACTTTATACAACCATCAAAACTCATAAAATGGTACACTTAAAATTAGAGTATTTTATAAATTCATACCTCAATAAAGTTGACCAAAATAATTAAAAACAAAAGTATTGTGATTATTTTTTATTTTTAATAAATATTTATATTTCTAACTTATTATTGATTTTTTAAACTTTTTTCTTAAATTGGTCCATTTAATATAAACTTCTGGGTGTTGATTATTTAGTCAAACACCAAACAGAATAATTTCCTGCTGTTATTGGGACAGTATAATAAATACCAACCATATCATTGTGTAAACAGATACTTTAATGTCAGGCAGTAATAAGTACTATAAAGTAAAATAAAGTAGTGTAAGGTGACAGAGAGTGATTCTTCTAATCAGAGAAAGCCTGTCTGAAAAGCTAGTATTTGTATGAAATCCTGAAAGAATGGAGGAGTGAGCTATGTGCTAGCCTCACTAGTGAAAGGACAAATGCAAAAGATTTGAGTTAAGATGTAGTTGACACACTCAAAGAGTACTTAAAAAGCCATATGGCTTGAGTAAAGTGAGTGAGAGTGAATATGACAAAACAACAAAACAAACATAGTCCTGGAGAGACAGGCAGGAATCCTATTACGTAGGGCAGTAGTGATTTTTTTTCCCAGTATGATGGGAAGCCATTGTGCCTTCTGAATAGCAGAATGACAGTATATGGAGTAAAAGATCTTTGGAAGTCAAGTGTGGAAGTGGGAGGTCGATTGGAAGGCTATAGCAATACTCAAAGTGAGAACAGTTGTCAGTAGAGGTTGTGCAAAGTGGTAAGATTCAAGATCTGTTTTGAGGGCAGCACTGATAGTGTTTGCCGATGTACCAGATATGAACTGTAATGCAAAACAGGCACCAAACGTGGCCCCGTGAATTTAACCTGAGCAGCAAAGAGAAGCCAAAGATGTTGTTCCATCAGTTTTTCTCCCCCTTTTTTCCTGTATCTTCAAAGTCTTTTTCTCTGATATGTTTCCTCCTAGCACATTCACAGAGTCTAAACTCCCGCTATTCTGGAACATAGCTCTTAAAACGACATGTCTGCTGCAAAGCTTTGTGCTGCACTCAGTCTCACACATACACAACTCTCTCTGGTTCTCTTACTCAGGCTTCTGCGTATTCTACACCCACTTGTTCCATGTTATATTTCAATTTTTATCTAGTTTTCAATCCACTTACGCACTAATTCCACCTCTATTGTTCCCGCTAAATTGTTGAAAGGAAGTCCCGGTAAATTTTATAGACCTTACAATTCTAGTAGAAAGAGTTAAGAATGTTTTGTCAAAAACAGCCCGTGAGAACAAAACCATACCCTCAACAATTCTGTTTAGTTCTACTAATCTTCCCCCTTTAGTCTTCAATATTTGGTTCTTTTGGTTTATTTGGATTTTATTTTCAGTTCTTTGAGTTTGGGGCTTCTACTAATTATGTTTAACACCCTGATACTACTTGTTCAATTTCATCTAAAGAAAGCCACTAAATCTCCATGTGTAACCTTGACTTTGGTTTCACTGCTGCTATGCCATGTGACTTGTGTATGGTTGGATTCTGAGAAGGACTGTAACTCACTGCGTGCTCTGATTTTCCACACAGGAGATCACAGAAACAAGCTTGTTCAGAGATGCCTAAGGCTCACTTTCCTTCTCTTTCTCTATAATTCAAGCAAACCCAATTTTTCTTCCAAGTAAGCCACAGATGAAGATATACCTATATAAACTGAGACTCAATTGCTCTTAGTATGATTTGCATGGCTGTTTCTAGCTAGACACACAGACCTCCCATATCTGCTCCAGCCAAAATCAGATGGGTCCAGTGAATTGAGGTAGGTAACAATTACATTCAATTTCTAAGACCATTTTAATTTTCCAAACAGTTTCCTAGCTGTTTTATTTTTATCAATCAATAAATATCAAATTAAACTTTAATTCCTTTAGGGCAACCCATATAAGTTTTAATTCAATCTTTTCTCTTTCACACTCATATATTAAGCTTAGAGATATTTACTAAAATATTTACTCAAGTGTGTTTGAGTTTTCAATGGGATGTGCAAGTTGTCTTACATTGAAGATTGGTGAATTGTAATAAGCTTATCAGGAAATAGGTATTTGACAGTGACTAAAACTGTGAATTGCTAGGCATGCATTGAAAACAGCTCTAGATTAATGAGAGGTAATGTTCATGGAAAAGACTCCCTTTCCAAGTCCTATATTCATTGAGTACCAAATAGGGGCTCATTTAATACTTGCTTTAGTTAGTTAATACTATCAGTTTTTCAAATAAAAGATCATACTTTAGGTACCCATATATTTGTTATTCAACTTTTTAATTGTTTTTCTTTTCTATTTAATTGCCATTCAAGTACAGTTTTCTGTCTTTTACTCCCATCCCAGCCCACCCCCCAGCCCTTCCCACCTCCCTCCCATTTCCACCCCCCTCCCATTTCCACCCTGCCTAGTTTTTGTCCATGTGTCCTTTATACTTGTTCCTGTAAACTCATCCCCTTTTCCCCTGAAATTCCCTCCCCTCTCCCCGCTGATCAGCCTTGTTCTCAATTTCGGTGTCTTTGGTTATATTTTGCTTGTTTATGTGTTTTGTTGATTAGGTTCTTGTTAAAGGTGAGATCATATGGTATTTGTCCCTCACCACCTGTCTTATTTCACTTAGCATAATGCTCTCCAGTTCCATCCATGCTGTCACAAAGGGTAGGAGCTCCTTCTTTCTTTCTGCTGCATAGAATTCGATTGTGTAAATGCACCATAGTTTTTTGATCCATTCATTTACTGATGGGCACCTAGGTTGCTTCCAACACTTGGCTATTGTAAATTGTGCTGCTATCGGGGTGCACAGGTTCTTTTGGATTGGTATTTCAGGGTTCTTGGGATATAATCCTAACAGTGGAATTGCTGGGTCAAAAGGCAGATCCATTTTTAGTTTTCTGAGGAACCATGGTAGCTGCATCAGTCTGCAATCCCACCAACAGTGCACTAGGGTTCCTTTTTCTCCACATCTTCTCCAACACTTGTTGTTTGTTGATTTGTTTATGATGGCCATTCTTACTGGTGTGAAGTAGTATCTCATTGTGGTTTTAATTTGCATCTCTCTGATGGCTAGCGATGCTGAATATCTTTGCAAATGTCTGAGGTCCATTTGAAGAACGGTAAGTGTACATTATTAAGTGAAATAATTTAATCCAAAAAGAATACACACTGCATATTTAGAATTATATGGCATACCAGAAAAGATAAAACTATGAAGATAGTTAAAGATCAGTGGTGGCTTGTTGTGGACCGTTCAGCCTGGTTTCAGGAGTTGTAACCCTCACCCCATGGTGGGCTGTGTAAGAGCCAAGGGACCCACTTCATCTGGGTCTGTTCTGTCACAAGGACGTGACCTACTAAGGAGACAAAGCTTATCTCCCTGGCAGGAGCGCCACTTCTGCCTCATCCATCTCTGGCCTCAATGCTTTGTTGGTTAGTCAATGACAGGTAAGACTCCTCATGGGAGGGGCAACCTAAGCCAGACATGACCACTTGGGAGGCCCTCATGGAAACACTCGGGGGGAGGGGCTGCAGCAAAGAGGGGGTGATGGACCCTTGCCCCCCACCCCTCAATTTGCATAACAGGCTCTTCTAGACAGAGGAGCCTGTTATGCAAATCTTTGAGGTCTTTTTTGGTTGCATGTACATTTTTAGAATATTTGTTCTAGATCTGTGAAGTACGGTATTGGTACTTTAATAGGAATTGCATTAAACCTATAGATTACTTTGGGTGGTATGGAAATTTTAATAATGTCAATTCTTCCGATCCATGAACAGGGTATATACTTCCATTTATTTGTATCTTTCTCAATTTCTTCAGTGTTCTATAGTTTTCCAAGTACAAGTGTTTTACCTCCTTGGTTAAATTTATTTGTAGGTAGTATAAGTCAGGATACCAAAAATCCTAGTGAAAAACCTAGGCAGTAAAATTTCAGATCTTCCATGTAGCAATGTTTTTGCCAATATATCTCCTATGTTGAAGGGGATAAAGGAATAAATAAACAAAGGGGACTACATCAAATTCACAAGCTTCTGCAAAGCTAAAGAAACCATCATCAAAGTGAAAAGGGAACTGACACTATGAGAGAACATATTTGCTAATGGTGCACTGGACAAGGGTTTAATCTCCAAAATATATAAAGAACGCATGGGACTCAATACCAGGAAGACAAAAAATCCAAATAAAAAGTGGACAAAGGACCTGATTAGACACTTTTCCAAGGGGGACAAACAGATGGACCAGAAACATATGAAAAGATGCTCAACATCACTAGCAATCACAGAGATACATACTAAAACCACAATGACATATCATCTCACACCTACCAAAATGGTCATCATTAATAAATCAACAAACAACAAGTGCTGGCAAGGATGTGGTGGAAAGGGAACCCTAGTGCACTGTGGGAATACAGACTGGTGCAGCCTCTGTGGAAAACAGTATGGAATTTCCTCAAAAAAATAAAAATGGAACTGCCTTTTGACCCAGCAATTCCACTGCTGGGATTATACGCTAAGAATCACAAAACACCAATTCAAAAGAATTTATGCACCCTTATGTTCATAGCAATGCTATTTACAATAGCTAAGATTTGGAAACAGCCTAAGTGTCTGTCAGTGAATGAATGGATCAAAAAACTGTGCTACATTTATGCAATGGAATATTACGCAGCAGAAAAAAGAAGGAATTCCTGCCTTTTGCAACAGCATGAATGGAACCAGAGATTACTGTGCTAAGTGAAATCAGCCAGTCAGAGAAAGACAAATATCATATGATATCACTAATAAGAAGAATCTAATGAATAAAATAAACTAACAAGCAAAATAGATACAGAGGCATGGAAACATGGAATAGACTGAGAGCTGTCTATTGAAAGGCATTAGTCAAAGAACACACCTGAAGGACACGTGGACTTGGGCAATGGTGTGGGGATTGACTATGGAAGTGCAGGGCAGGCTGAGTGGGGGGGGGGGGCAGTGAAGTGGGAATAAATGGGATATCTATAACAGCACAAAGGATTGAACAAAAGAAAAAGGGAAAAAGGACCAGTTTCTAAAAAAAGTATACATAATCCTTCCAAAAAGTCCTTCATTCGTATTTTTTATATTAGAGATGTCAGCCTCTTGACTGATGATGTACATGATGTAAACATTTTCCTCCTTTATTTTTGCTTAAAATAATTTAAATAGTTATTTTAAGTATTTTTTATGTCTACATTTCATATATTTTGTTTTTTAAAGATTTTATTTACTTTTAGAGAAAGTAGAAGGGAGGGAAAAAAAGAGGTAGAGAAATGTCAGTGTGTGAGAGAAACATTGATGGGCTGAGTCTTGGCCTGCAACCCAGGCATGTGCCCTGACTGGGAATCGAATCACAATCCTTTCGTTTGCAGGACAGTGCCCAACCCACTGAACCTCACTAGCCAGGGCAATTCATATATTTTAAATATAATATATATGGTATATGTTCCCATTAACATTGGTAATATATTTATAGGCCACCTTGAAAAGAAAAGTAGAAAATACCATGAGAGGGTTAAGATAACCATCTTGGAAATCACGCAGATCTAGGTTATATTTCCTCTTCACTGTAAATTAGTTGTGTGAATAAAGTAAATTAGTTGGATTTTCTGAATCTCAGTTTATCAATTGTAAAAATGGAAAGAATAATACCTTGATGTGGACACCAGCTAGCAGTGTCCGCATCATTAGGGATGAAATAAAAACATGCACACGGACTACCAAGTCCAGTGGAGGAAAAAGGACAAGAGCATGGCGTTTCTCTCAAGGGGAGCAAAAGCCTCAGCCTCCACCATGACAGGCCTTTATTTTATATCTCCTCACATAACAAGATGGTCCTAGCTCACTATCCATCAGTTACAACAAAGGAGCCAATGCCCCTCATCATATCACAGAAGAAGGATATTAGCAAATGAAAAGGCAAAAGTGGTTGAGTCGGTTACACTGGTCCCTGCAAGGTTTAGCCCTTGCAGGGTGAGGGAGTTTTCAGCAAAAGCAAGACTCAAAACAGCTTAGGTATATTGCAAATCTGATTCCCTAGGAGAAAACCTATCTGTGGGCATGGGTCCCGTGTATTTCCGAGTAGGTGCTGGGCCCACACCACGCAGAAGGGTCTGCCACAATACCTCTTTATTTAGTTTGTTGTAAAAAAATATTTTAAAGAAGGTATACCAGTTTGCTTTCTATGTTGATACAAATATTTTTGTTATAAAATGGTCAACTTTAATTTTTATCTCATGAAGGTGCAATGTCTTTCTATTTTTACATTTCTGATAACCAAGTTACTTTAGAACAAATTTCTTATCAGAGATCACATTAGAATCTTGATGTCAGTGAAAGGAATGGCTTCAAATTTACTTTAAACTATACTTTTTTTACATTACTTTTTACATTTTAGAAAAATACCTTTAATATAAACTCTTATAAAACCAGTATGATAATTGTACTTTTAATTTCCAAACTAATATATCAAAAATCAGCATGTTGCTTCAGCAATATTTTAACACTTGTTATACAGTGGGAAATAGTAACAGAAATGAAAAGCAGCTTTTATCTAAAATCAGATTTTATGACTGAGATGAGTATTTTGTTGAGAACAAGTCTGAAGTCACATTTTAGCTCAATAGGAATGAAGCTGCTGTTACTTAATGACACTGCAGGAAAAGGATTTAGCAGTTCCTTTTCTGTGCACTTGCCACCCATGAATATAAGCAAAACAATTGTGAAAATTTTTTCCCATGTATCGCCATCAGAATACTTCCCCCACAAAAACGTGAGCCTTTTGAAAATTCTTCAAGTGGCCAATGGAATTTAATTGTCAGCTCTTTCCATTCACTGTCACATATGCTTTGTTTTTATTAAAATTTATCCCCTTCTGATCATATTTCATTTCAAAAGTCTAAGCCAGATTAATTTTACCCTAGTAGTAAAACACAGTTATGAACAGAGAAGATACATGATTTCAAATAATAAGAAACTAGTAAAACATGTTATTGTATTATAATCAGCCTTCATGATCCCAGTTTTTGTGTGTTAAGACAATTAATTGTATGTGTAAAGGTAATTAGAATTTTAGTGAACCAATCTTAAAAAATGTTTAGCTCACACAATAACACACATTTTTGAAAATAGAGGAAACCAATAACTTATGTCTCTACTGGTCTAATACATAATGCCAAATATCTTAAGTTCTTTTCTAAGAGGGTATTTGTCATTAAAACAATACAACCACAGTTTTTCAGATCATGAATGATAAGTATCTGTGTTATGGAACATAGAGGGAGCTGTTGGCAAAGGAATAGTAAACCAATGAAAAAATATACAGCGAAATTTTCATTGTAATAAAATTTTTGAAGGCTTACTTCCAAGACATGAATTTATAGCTGCAAATGAGTGATAAAACATAATTTAAGACAATATTTTTGAAGGAGTCGTGATAGAAAATCATCTTTTGTTTTTTTTAATACAGATGTTTATGAAAAAAAAAAAAAACTGGAAGCCTTTACTGTCCAAAACATGAGTAATTTTAAGAGGATGGAGTAAAATGTACTTATATTTTATTGCTTTCACTTTACTATGTGGCAACAAAATAACTCTGGGATTTACTTAAAATAGTAACCTATGCCTCACTCCTTGGTTTTAAATTGTATACTTATCGAAATAAAAAAAATCTAAATTACAAGGTATTTATTATATAATCAATTCATTTAGTTGAAAGTTACAATTTAATAGTTTAAGTGACATAGGCAAAACATATTTGCTAAGGTTGAGATCATGACAATTCATGACAACATATTGACACAGAGATTCATTACACATATAAAACAAAAAAAGCCTTTGGTTGATGACAGGTACTGAAGATAGCAGCATACTAATGTAATTGATCCTCAAATCTGATTTGCACCACCTGGTTAGCTGTGAATTAAATCGACACGAATAATAGCATTTTCTAATAATATGTACTGTCAATTAGTATTCAAATGTGAATTGTAAGGTGAAATAACATTGATAAACATGTTAAGAACACAAGTTAGGTGATATAAACAAAATACAACACTTCAGGAAGTGGATAGTCTCCATACAGAGAACTGAAATTGGGACAGAAGTCAAGAAGATTTTATAAGATAAAGAATAAAGAATAAAAAGGAGAAAAACAGAAAATATCTGATTGGCTGGGCCACATAGTCAATCTTGTCTGGAGTGAGGAACCCCAGGTCGGCTGGACGTGTGGGTAGTTGGCTGACTGGGAACTGCTTTTCTGGTCAAGCGGAGCAGAAATGTTAGTTTAACATTTTTCTTTTCATAAGGTGATAAAACACATCTTTTGACATGTTTTAGGGACCCTCTTTAAATCACAAGATTACTTTGAGGCCAAAAAACTTCATTTAAAATTTGATTTTTTAAGAAGTTTGTCAAAAATATCCATTTAATTAAAGGGACAATTAAAGATTTTCAAGGCCAATACAGAAAGTCGATGGCTATAGAATATACCTTAGCTCCTTTAATATTTAGAATACTAGGTTTTCTTCAGTAATCAAAGACCCAATAAAGACAATGTAAAAATTATTTTAGTGAGACCAAAAAAAAAAAACTTTGTTTTCCAAGCAGATTAATTATAATGTAAATAAAAATTTTGTTTACAACTTCTTATTAATACAAGACCAATAATCTTCTAATACCAGACCAATAATCTTTCATCTTTTTACAAAAAGAAAAGCAAACTCCAATTTTGCACAGTATACTTTTGATATTAAAACTCACTTTTTAAAAATTTAGATAAATCATTCCAATCTTAGCCAGTTTGACCACACATAAAACTTCTTTCTGAAGATTCTTATTCCATAAACTTTCCACAACTGTTTTATCTATTCAGATTGTGTCCTATGTGTTTATTTTTCTTCTTCCTCATTCTAGAACAATCATTGGTTTTACTTTAGGACAAAATTGTTATCTTCTTTCCTTAACAAAAACACATCTCTATAACTCATGTTTTTCTTACCAAAATACATTGAAAAATGTTTTCCTTATCATTTGTACTATTGGGTTGGCCAAAAAGATCATTTGTTTTTTTATGTGTAAGATGGCTCCAGTAGTGCTTAGCTACTAACAAAACAATTTTGCTACATTGTATTGTGAGAGCTGTCATATCAGTGTGCATTTAAAAAAACTTACCAAAATTGGTGAATTTTTGAGTAGCCATATTAGTATTGAAGATGGAATAAAACAAGCAACATTTTCAGCATATTATGCTTTATTATTTCAAGAAAAGTGACAATGCAACTGAAAATCAAGGAGAAATTTGTGCAGTGTATGGAGAAGGTACTGAGAATGATCAAAAGTGTCGAAAGTGGTTTGTGAAGTTTCATGCTGGAGATTTCTCACTGGACTTAGCTCCATGATTGGGAGACGAGTTGAAATCGACAGTGATATCGAATAGAGACATTAATTAAGAATAATCAAATTATACCATGTGGAGGAGAGCCAACATACTCAAAATATCCAAATCAACCAAGTTATTGATGAAAATGAATTAATTTTATGAAAAAACACCACACAGGCCATTTGACCAACCAAAGAGTTTTAATTATGTATATTAATCAAAATCCTTAACCCTTAGAACACTTAATATCTAGTAAAAACTAAAAAGGCAGTGGCAGAATCACAAATTTAAAAATATAGTTTATGATTCCTGAAAGTAGGGGCCTATCCAGAAAAAGTCCAGGCATTGTTAATATAATGAAAGTGGTTTGTGTGGCATTGATGTAACCTGGCAGCCAAGGAGAGTGGACTGGAATGGGCTTGAGTGAACAATGATGACTTCACTGTGCTAGTCAGTGGGGGCAGGGGACGCTATTGAGTGAGCATGTGTACTGCGTGGCCATTGCATTCAAAATGACTGAGTGAATAGGGCAACAAATTCTGCATCAGATTTTGTGTTAAGCTTGAACATTTCTCTGCAGAAACTATTTGGGTGATTCAGAACCCCACAGCTATGGGCAACTGGTGGTTGGCAGTTCATCATGACAACGTGCCCACTCATGCATCACGTCTTGTGCAGAGTTTTTTTGCAAAACATCAAATCACCCAGGTGATTCAGCCCCACTATAGCCCAGATTTGGCGCTGATTTAAGGGGAAAAGATTTCAGACCATCAACGAAATTCAGGAAAATATAAGGCAGCTGATGATGACTAGAGGAGAACTGTGTAGATCCCAAGGTGCCTACTTTGAAGGGGACTGAGGCATCACTGTCCTATATACGATGTTTCTTGTGTCTTAGATCTTCTTCAATAAATGTCTCTATTTTATCTTCTCTACATACCTTGCATATTATTCCTCATTGTAAGTTTTTCAATGTGACACAAAACACATTTACTAATAAACCCAAATACTATCTTTAGTTCCTCAGTAAAAGAAAGCCAAAGTAAATAACCCTGTTTTCAATAATCATGTTGCAGCTTTTTATCTTTTTTGAAAATGTTCTATATGCATAGTGGATATCCATCATTTAACTTAGCATAACTTTAAAGTTTCAAGTTTCCAAAAAGATTTTGAAAACTATTTTTAAGTAAATAAACCACAAAGCATAATTTTTGTTGAAAAGAGTATTTGTAAACTTTTATCATGTGTTTATATTAATTTAATTTACTTGTTTTCAACTATTCTATATACTTAGATTATGTTACCAGACTAAAGGGGTCCATTTGCCTGCATGTATCAAAGGCCAAAGATAGAAACAGGAGTTTGCAGCAAAGAAAGTAAGTGTTCATTTTTAGGATGTGACCCACAGTCGAAGACAAGTGAGCTACTGCTGAAAGACCTGCCTCCTCAATGACTTCCAGTGGATAGGTCATACAGGGAACAGTCATTAATCATGGTGCCTAAGGGACTCAGGGTCACGGTCTCCACTGATTGGCGGCACTAGGAGGGAGGGTAATTGACCAGTACATCTGGGCTGATGTCAGCCCTGGCACCTCTTTATCTGGTTTTGCAGCTTTTCTGGGTCTGGTGCTGAAACACAGCTGAGGCCTAGATGTTATCTCCAGTTTGACTGAAACTCTTTCTCTGTGGTCAACAGACTGGAGGCTTTGTTCTTAAGATTATCTGATGCTGATCAGAACCCATTGTCCTGAGGGCTTAATGTTTAAAGCAGAGGGGGCAGGTGAGTCAGTGCACTGGGTGAGGCCAGTTTGAATCAAAATGAAAGATGAGAGAAAAGGTCACATTAAAGAAATACAGTTTCCATGTGGTTACAATTACTCACAAAATTTCAGGAGACATTAAACAGCTAATCATTTAGAAATATATCTAAAGTTGTATTTCTTGCTACCAATTTCTGTGACAGAGACAACCTGAGCAAGAAACAAAACTTCCCTCTACCCTCAAAATTTTTGTTTGGTGTAATAATCAAACAGACATGAGACAGACTAGAGAAAATAACCAAACTAAAATATGGGAACATGACATACCTGAGAGGTTCAAAGATAGAAAGGGAGCCTGTGGTGTATAAGACATTCAGAGCTAAGATCTAGGTAATGTTATCATTACAGCCATGTGGCTTTGTGCTGCCTGCTGCCCATAAACTCTGGAGGCAGAGGTTTGATTAAAAAGGAAAAGAGGTTTTTGCCGGTTTTTAATTTTTTTTTTAATTTAAAGGCTATACACTTTAGGCAGAATAACAGGATTCTGCTTCAAAACCCACCCTCTTTAAAACACCCAAAGACATAAAATAACCCCTCCACCTCTTGCCAGTTCAAGTTCAAGGACACACAGGGAGGGAATCCTTTCTCTCATTAAAAAATATACAGTCCTTTGGGAAATACAGGTCGCTTAGCTGGTTCCAGGTCACAGTTCAGCTCTGGGCATCTTTTGGAGTCTGCGCAAGTCTGGCGCAAGCTACCCTTTCCTCCAGCTGCTCCCTGCTGCTTCTGGCGCAGGAGGAGAGGTGTAGGTTTGTCAGATGATGAGGTATCAAGAGGCTGTCAGCCCGGGGACACTCTGGCCCCGACCCCACACTGGACTGGAGGGGAAGGGAAGAGCGAGATTCTCTACATCCTCTGTTTTTAAAATCATGACCCAAAATCCCACGCGAGGTTAAAGTGTCTCAATTCCCAGCCAATCTGGGCCAACATTCACCATGCACGTCAACTCACACTGGGTATCTGTCTCTCCTCCCCCATGGTGATCCAGAAGCAGGTAGAAGAGGTTTTTAGCCACACAGGGGCACCACTTCTCTGCTGGGAGTGGGATATCACCTTACAACCTGTGCGTTATGACCTTTCCAGGCTCACATATGCTCTGTCCAAGCTGCCTTCAGCTGTGTCAGGCTACGCTGCTAGGTTGCTGGGGTCATGCATGCTGGCGCTGCTCTGGCTCGTTTAGTGTTGCCTCGGGAATCACCCCCAGCACTGGTTTTAATCCTGGGCTGCCTTCCACTTTCCGCAAACCCTGTCAGGGGTACCTCACTGTTCTGGAGAAGACAGGCTCTTTTGGCATCTGCCACTTCAATCTGATGCCTTTGGATTTCCTGGAACCCTTCCCCCTTCTCCAGGAAAGTCTGCCTCTCTTGCAGCATTGGGAATCCCCTACCCCTTGGCGATCTGGTGAGACCCCTCCGTACAGTAATGCACCTTAAGGACGTCAACAGTTCATTGCAGGTTGTATTGAAAAGGTTATCACTGGTAATCTTTTACGGGTACAACCTCTAAATTAAATTCTTCTAAAGGCAGTTAAGAAGGGTATGGAGGGCGGTGCAGAAGTTTCTTCTGAGCCTGCAGCTAAAGTTTCCTGTAGCTCAATCATATCTGCATAGCACTGAGGAACATTTTGGGGTGACTCATTCTGGATCCCCTTAAGCTTATTTGACTTAGGTAAACCTAGGTAAGATAAAAGTTGTATGTCTGTATTATATTTAACATTAATATCTCTAAAAACATACCTGTTTTTAAATAAACCAACAAACTTGTATCAAAGATTACCTTTGATCGTAAACTTTAAAAATATGTAAATTAGTTTCTATATCTGTGAGAGTATACTTGATTTGTATAAATGCTAATATTCCTTTAAGCCAATTAAATAAAGCTCTTCACATTTATATTTTGTCCATATCACCTATTGTAAATATTACACATTTATAATAGGTATATTCACACATAGATATAAACAGAGATCTTAGAGCTTTTGTTTTAAACTTTTAGGCATGAGACTAGGATAATGTGAGACTCACTAGTTTATAAAAGAGCATATGGATCAAAATTGTGTTTCTGGAAGGTAAAATAAGTTTACCTGCTCAGATGACTTAAACTTTTTACTAATATTTGTGGCAAATATTTTTAAGATTTTTCATAGCACTAGTTTTCAGTACCACTTTGCTTTTTTCCTTCTGAAAAGAATTAGCTCCTAAAGTTTGCATATCAAAGAGATGTTCTCTGCTTCTCTTTCTGAAGAAGATCAGGTAGAAAGAACATTTACATCTCAAAGGCACATAGAAAAAAACAAAGGTTTCTCTGGAAAAGACTTTGTTTCCTAAATCCAGAGTTCTTACAATATCTACAAGCCTTTTGAGATGAATGGGGAAGGTTTGGGGACTGGTGAAAAGCACTGGTGGGCATTTTCTGTTCTTGCAAAGACTCAGTATGTATGACAAGTTGTACAAGTTGTCTTCAATTTGTAGGACAGTTGATTTTCTTCAATTTGCTTCTTCAAATCAGAAAGAAGATTTTCAAAAGATTCCTCTGTTTAGATTTAGAGCTTTTACTTTGAAATGGTTTTCTTTCCCTCTGGGCATAAAGTTTTTAGATTAGAGGGTAACTAAAAAAATTAGTTTCTATGTGGTTCTGTATATCAGCTTTTAAATTGGCCAACTTCTAATCATAGAGCTACTTTAAAAACAAAATTCTTTCACATATCTCATCAGGTTTTATCCTTTAAAGGTAGTATTAAATGACACCATAGATGAAAGAGGTATTCCCAAAAAGGACATCTAAAACTAGAGTAAGTCACTCTAAGAGATAATCAAAAGAGACTTAAACAACTTCATATATATATAAAAGTTTTCAGAAGTTTTGCCTCTAAAATGTGCTTTTGGGGATATTGATTCTAAGCTGGTTATTAAGAAAGAAAAGACCCAGAAAGAACCTTCCCCTTTTCCACCTAAGAGATTCAGATAAAAGGTCTACTCCAAGAAGGGAATCTTGGCATATTCACCTCAGCATTAAGTAGGAAGGATCCAAGAGGGGTGTCTGTTAGCTAGATTTCTCCCAGTGTCCCATTGTTTCTGGATTACTCATAATACTCCCACATTCTCTTTGTCTTGTCGGCTGAGAGACCTGTGACAGATCACACAGGTGTCAGGATTAAAGAGCTGTTGGGTTGAGAACCGAAGTTTTTGACAACCAAGAGTTTTTTTCTGTGAACGACTTGGTCAAGGACCAAATTGTTTGAGACAGGAGACATTCCAGAACCAAGGTTTGATTGTACTTCATGAAACAAACACTCTCCATTCAGACAACTGCAAATGATGAGAAAAGTGAGAAGCTTTTATAGGGTAAAGAATAAAGAACAAGTAAAAGAAAAAATATGTGTCTGATTGACTGTGACCACACAGTCAACTTTGATTTTGGCGAGAAGACCTAGAGTTGGCTTGGCATTTGGGAGCTGGCTTATGGTTTATACTACATTTCTGGTCAAGCAGAGCATTTACAAAGACACAACAGTTATTTACATTTCAGTTTGCTGATAGGGCACCCTGGTTTTCAGGAGTGGCTCCATCTTGGGGCTAGAAAATTATTTAAACTCAGGGCAATCTATTTTCGATAGGTTCTGATTTAACTTCTGATTTTACTTTTTGAAAAAGAAAAAATGAAGTTCTTAAATATAGTCTTTTTTGCTCTCATTATTAAGCCTAAGTTTTGCATCCTGCCTTGCTTTTAAATATATATCTATTACCGGGAGAGTGGGCTCTTGGCTCTTGACTTCATGCAGGTATAATTTCACCACATGAGTCCAGGTGATTTTGAGAATGCGATTATTAAAGCTAGGGGCAGTGAAACAAATGAAGGGCTTAAAATAAAAGAAACAAGATCGTCACACCGTGAATGAGCCTAGGCAGCAGAAATGAGCCAGCTGTGCTGCATGCACTCAGGAAATAAGGCAAAAGAAGGGCCCTTGGAGAAAGAAAGCAAAGATATGTGCCTTAGGAAAGAAAGGGGGGGAAGTTGCAGGTGTGCTCTAGAGAGATAGAGAACAAGTGAGCACACACACTTGGTTCTTTGCCTTAAGAATTTTTATTTTTCTAAAGGCAGAAATTTTAGAGGAGATCTCAGGGGAAGATCTCCCCAGAATATTCATCAGCATTCTAGGTGTGTTCTTTCAGGGTCATGGTCTTTACTAATTGATTGGCTCTAGAGTATGAGGTCAACTATCCGTAGTGTCACTTCATCTGGTTTTGCTGCTTTTCTAGTCCTGAAGCTGAAACACAGTTGAGG
Source organism: Glossophaga mutica (assembly GCA_039655065.1). Classification (NCBI taxonomy): domain Eukaryota; kingdom Metazoa; phylum Chordata; class Mammalia; order Chiroptera; family Phyllostomidae; genus Glossophaga; species Glossophaga mutica. The sequence continues at coordinate 156,362,325 of CM077303.1, read as the reverse complement.
CCTCGATGTTGTCTCTAGTTTGATCAGAATTTTTTCTCTGTGGTCGGCAGACTGAAGGCTTTGTTCCTAAGATTATTTGATGCTGCTCAGAACCTCATCGTACTAAGGACTTAATGCTTAAGCGGGCGGTATTGGAGGAGAGAAGGAGACAGTTAGGTCAGGGTGCCAGATGAGGCCAGTTTGAATCAGCTATCTGTTTCAATTTTCCCATTCCACTTGCCAAGGAATTTTCCTAACTTTGGAACCAGAAAAACCAGTGTTAGTGCTGCTTGTCGGAAACGGATTGAATACCGGTGCTTTATTCAGGTGGTCGGTGATCTGAGAATACAATGGGTTTGCACCCAAAGAGACCATCTTAATTCTATTTTAATGCCACCCTTTTTATAAGGAGAAGAAAAGTGTAGATAAGGGTTTTGGAACTCAGGGAAAAAGTTAATCAGATAAAAAGCTGCAGCATTTCTTCATCTGTGCCCTGGGCAGTGGGCGTCTCACCCTGGAGAACAATGGCTCAAATACTATCTTGATTGCTTGCAGTTCTCCTGAGGCTCAAAGGTGGGACTGCTATGGTCTCTTGGAGTGGAGGTGGGTCATACCTTCAGTTCCTGAAACAATAGCTTTTCATTTGCATTGATTATCACTATTACCTGAAACTAAAAATTTTCCAACGTTTGAGTCTCCCATCAACTTCTTAGTGTCCTGTCTGATATCCATACCAATTAAGTTCATAGAGATGTTTCTCAATCTTGAAGCTGCTTATTTTGCTCTTGTATACATTTATGTTTTATTCGACTCATCTCTAATAGTAGAGCATTAAGGTTATTTCCTGTATATTTCTATTATAAAATTACTGCAATAAATAATCTTATGCATATGTAGTTCTGTATATTGAATGTTTATCATCAATAAAAATAGCTTGAAAATATACTGTTGACTGAAAGAATAAATGTGTATGTGGATTTGCTATCGATATTTATTACAAAATTTCCTTCCTTAATGTTACAACAATTAATACACCATCAAAAATACATGATACTGATCTTTTCTTGATAGATTTCTATTCCTTTCTTTTAAACATTTTTTATGATAGCAGAGTGTCTGAAATTTGAAAGTGATTAAAAAGGTGGTTCTCACTGTAAAAACTTTTATCATGTACTTCTAAATGTTTTCCAACAACATGAGCAACAAATTGTATGTTATGCTTTATTTAAAATTTTTAGAGCTATGTTAGAGAGAAAGTAAATTAACTCAGAGGCACATTTCAGAACATTCCTTTATTCTTTTTTTTTTTTTAAATTTATTATTTATTTATCTTTTAGAGGGGAAGGGTAGGAGAGAAGGAGAGGGAGAGAAATATCAATGTACGGTTGCCTCTCGTGTGTCCCCTGCCGGGTACTGGCCTGCAACCCAGGCATGTGCCCTGACCGGGAATCGAACCTCGATCCTCTGGTTCGCAGGCCCGCGCTCAATCCACTGAGCTACACCAGCCAGGGCTCCTTTATTCTTAATAGACAATATTTATGAAGTCATGTGCCAATGAGTATTTTTTCCAACAACATAGGAATTCAATAAAAAAATTTTGGTATTATGATACATAAATCATTGTACCTTGGATCATATCTATGAAGACATGGTAATAATCATGAGCTATTTGTAGAAACAGGTTGTAAAAATCAACTTAAGAATCAGGGGGGAAAATATCCATGAGAAGCACACAACAGTTCTCTTCAGGCTTTTGTCAGAAATGATCAAGGAAACATGTTGTCATAGAACAGTATCACTGCTTAAGAAATTCATTATCCACAGCATTCTAAATGATAAAGAGTAAAGAGGTAAGGCCCACATCAAGAAGACTGTGCACTGAGATGCTAACAGATGAGGTTATGATGCATAATTAAAGTCCAAAGTACACTAATGACTTGTTAATCAGAATCAGTAGCACTTTGAGACTTTCTTAATGTTTCAGAAACTAGGGCTGAACATGTTATTGACATCCATCTCCTTGAGCAGTCTTACTCATACTTCTCAGTTGTCCTAATGAATTAGAACAGCAAAGACAAGATCATCAGAAATGATACTCAGACTGTTGATAGCCTGCCGTGATTTAACCAGGACTTATAACAATATGAACTTGCTGCTGTGGTCATAGGCAAACACTGAATAAATATTTCTCAGAGTGCACTACATCAGTCTTTTATTAGATCACTTGGTTAATAACTATTTTAAAGTTTATTACATTCATTTTCCTCATGTTATGTTGCTGAACTAACTTTCTAGACCTAAGGTGAAGCCAATTCTGTGGGGGTGGAGAGCACATCAACAAACCTAAACTTAGATAACTTTTGTTCATGTCCCTGTAAATGTTCCACTTGAACAGAAATGTAGCACTATCCAGTTAGCTGATCCCCAAAGGTCAACCCAACTCCTGGCCTTTACATTCCATATTAAGTTGACTCCATGGCCTCAGCCAATCAGATATTTTCTATTTTTTTTAATATATTTTTTTAAGATTTTTATTTATTTATCTTTAAAGGGGAAGGGTAGGAGAAAGGGAGAGGGAGAGAAATATCAATGTAGGGTTGTCTCTCGTGTGTCCCCTGCTGGGAACTGGCCTGCAACCCAGGCATGTGCCCTGATTGGGAATCGAACCGCGATCCTCTGGTTCGCAGGCCCGCAATCAATCCACTGAGCTACACCAGCCAGGGCAGATATTTTCTATTTTTTTTCTTGCTCTTTACCTATCCTGTAAAAGCTTCCTGCCTTTTGCCACATTTGCCACGTTTTCCAAATAAAGACTGTAACTTCATGAAGTTGTTGAAGTTTATTATTATCCTCTAAGTTGTCTTCATTAATCATTTTCAGCATTGGGATGTAGGAAGTTGATAATGGTGAAGGGAGAAGAAGATGTGAGTAAGACGTTCCCAATAAACAAATAGCCCACTCTGTATTACAGAATGTTGGCTTGCGAACCAGGTTTTATACACACACACACACACACACACATATGTATATATGTGTGTATGTGTGTATATATATATATATATATATATATATATATAAAGTAAATAAGAATGAAAATTCAAACCTTACATATACACACAGAAATGAAGAAACATTGCTTTGTGTAAAATTCCACAAGAAAAAATATATGTATAATTTATGAGTACAGTGCTCAAATAGTACAAATTTTGTAGGACATATTCAATGGAGAAAATAACTGAAATAAAAGCCTAAATTTCCCTTAGTAGGCTTATTGGTAGTAGTGATACTAAAATGATCTGATAATTTTGTATTCTTGTATAAATTTCAGAATTGAGCAAGTGAGTAAGTGCACTCGGAATTCAGAGCCAGAATTTTCCCAATGAACAATGATAAAAGTGTGGAAAGAATAAAGAAGATGAAAAGAAAGCTCTGTGTACTGTAGGATTTGATTTGGAGATTTCCATACAGTCTTATGACTTTATATATTCCCTAGCTTCGTTCAGTTAAATTGGCTACATGCATAAGACTCCAGGACAATAGGTGGAATAAGTTTTTAGATCTTGGTTTCTAATACCATTTTCCATTTAGAGAAACCAGAGCCCCATGGACAAATGGCTAATGCTGGGACAGAGCCAAGGACAGTACAAGTTGAGCCTGTAACATCTTGTCATGCTAGAAAGAAATTTGAAAAAAATAAAAAAGGAAAGACTAAGTCAATTAAACATGTTAAAAGGAGAAACTCTCATGGGCTAAATTTAGACAGTAAGAATATTTAACAATTCTTATAATGGATTACAATACAGATAATATTAAAAAATCCAAAGCAACACTCAAAAACAAAAGGAAAAATGCAGAAAGCAAAACAGAGAAAGCTCGCTCTTTCTTGCATAAAAATGTTAGCTGATGCACTCAGTAGGAACACATGTAGAATGGAACACAACACTCTTTTGCAACTATGAATATAATTGATTAAGACAAGGGCCATCAAAGGGTAGTGGACTTCCTGGGTGGATGATTGAGGGACAAAATATTCACACCATTTCAGTGTATTATATTACTTCTTCAACTACTTGTTAACAAGAAGGACAAAACAGAGCTTTTCACCTGAGTGTTTTGGCAGTCACCATCTTAATAACTACTGAAACAAACTGATATGTCTTTTGATGTAAAGTAATAGAAAATATACACATCACTGATACAGTAATTGTATCAAAATGCTTAACTTGAGTCTAATCATAAGAAAATCATTGACAAATCTAGATTGTGAAATAGTGGAATGATGACTGCACTGATCCATTACTATGTTTATTCTGCAATTATTTATTAAGTACCTACTGTGTACCAATCAGTAGTTTAGGCAGACAGTTTACGGGAATGAGACATAATCGTGTTAGCACTTAGCACTTTACTTCAAAATATTTGACAAGGTAAAAGGTTGGTAAGTATAATCTTTAGATTATCTAGTCAGAGAAGACCCTTCTGGTAAAACAATATTTGAATAGGAACCATATGGCCTAAGTCAGGATCATGCTTAGCATATTTGGGGAAGAGCAAACAAGTTGATTAGAGTAACTGCAGCAGTCTGAGGAAGGAGAATGAGGTTTCTAGGAACAATTTTATGTAATACTGTTACGAACAGGCCAAGGGGCGGGTATGATATACTATTGCTTAAAGGACCCCCCACTAGGTTCGCTTGTACGCCCCAGAGGAAAGACGTCTCTCCATGCCAGAGATTTGTGAAAAGGAAAGGAAGTGTTTATTTAAAGCTCTACAGCCTTAAAGTAGTGACCCAATGTCTTCCTTAAAATATCAAAGTCCTTTAGGATACCCACAGACGCACACAGTCCTTCCTTCTCCCTCTGCCCTTATCTGGGGTACTGTATCTCAGGAAAAGAAGCAGAAGTCCATGATTCAGGCTCCAGGCACCATCAGCTGTGTCATTGCCAGGGTCTTCAGTTCATCCAAAGCCATGTGGCACCTTCTCATGGCCCACTGGCAAGAGTCCTATCACCCATGTTCTTCCAGGCAAAGGCTCTCCTGCTTCCTAAGCCACATGGCCACATAGGGCACCCCAAAGCCGCACGGTTCTCTTTTCACCAAAGCTGCATGGTTCTCTCTCTACCACCACAGCCACGTGGTCCTCTTTCCTTGAATGGCTGCTGAGTCTGGGTTTAAATCCCCGTGCCAACCTTCCTCTGTACCCCCATTTCGGACTCCTCCTACAATCAGTTACACCTGCCAGCATTCCTGTATTCTTCCAGCTTTACTGGGCTGCCATCGTGAGTCTGGGCAGGTGTGTCCCCATGCCATGGAGCCAATCTTCTCCAAGCTCCCACACAGGTGCTGTAACCTGGGGGACCTGCCCGCCATTTACATGTTGGGGGGAATTCCCTTCTATCCCCCTGGCTCAGAGCATGGCCATAGCTATTTAACATATCTATGCAACCAGTTAAATGTTATAGATATGTTAAATGAATATGCCATGGATTAGCTGCAAAGCTGTGGCTGTACAAAATAGCTCTGCATATTCCTGTTCCATGTGTCCCTTCCCCCAACTCATACCTGTTGTGGGGAAGGGGTGAGGACATCCTATATATCTTTCTAATATTTCCTAGACACCTTGAGTTCTGGACCCCATTCCAAATTCCTATTTGGGGCCCCCCTTTTGGCTGCACACTGTTTCAATACAATTCATTTAAAACATAGTTAGGAATTTTTTAATTTTATTTTAAGTATAATGGAAAACTTTTCTGAAGAAATATGCAGCCCCATAAGAAATTTATATCTTGTAGATAAAGATATAAACTTTTATATTTTATTTTATGCTTGCTAATTTTTATCTTACTGAGAAGAGGAAAATATCATTTGTATCACTTAAAACACTGTTTTATACAGATTTATGCTAACTCCCCAGGAATCAACATCAGCACTTATACAATTAAAGATTATCAGATAACTAAGGAAGAGTCTGGAAAAATTCTTAAATGGAACCATTGTCTTGGAACACAAGTAGATGGAAGCGAGGGTACATTAATGTGAGTTTTTAAAAATAAAATATTCTTTCTAACTGATCCTAATCTCTCAAAAAGTCTCTTGTTGATGCATCTTAAAATTTCAGCTAAGTCATTATTCTCACTATCAGTCCAACTTTAAGATATAAAAAATCCTTTAATCCTTGTATCACACTAGGGAAAGTGTACATGACAGCCTTCACTGAAGTGTAATAAATAGCCACTACCGTGTGAAAGGAGAAAGGGTAGCAGGCAGGTCCTTTCAAGGATGCATTACACCAAGCCCCTCATTTGGTATTTGGTGGTGCAGGTGATTTGGGAAATGCTGGCAGGGGAGGAACTGAATAATCTCTGAAAATGCTTAATTTCATTTTTGACTTAAGTAGCTGGAGCCTACTCAAAGCACAGTCCCTAGAGTGAAATTTTGCCTCTGAGAATTTCTTTGAAATAGTTTCCATTCTGCTCTTAATGTGCCTGAAAGCAAGAAACAGGAAATTTGGTTCAGTTCTTGTCTTTGTCACATCTGAGGGAAGAAAATCCCTGCGATGCACTGGCTGCCTGTCTTCACTAATGTCTCCAGCATGATTTCTGTGGAGTCTCTAAACCACATGGACATGCTAGTCCATTTACGAGTTTTTCTTAGGGCTAACCATGCCCTCAATCCTCTAGTGAAATTTCACTCAGTCAATGGAAACTGCATGACTGGATGAAGGTGGAACATATGGCCCCGTGATTTTACTACAAATATAAACATTTTCAAAGAAAAGTAACAGAAAGCCAGAAGAATGAGAGAAAATGTGATGAAATGACCTCAGCTGAAAGCAGGATGTGAGTTAGGGATAAAACAGAGACTTATTGGGATATTAGGTTCAACTTTTGAAGATACAGCTAAGGAAATAAAGGTAATCACATTTTAAAATGACTGATATAGAATCACATACACCACTATGGATTAAAGCAGGAGGTCCTTTAAGATATAAGATTTGAATAAATTTAACATTTGGACAAATGGTATAATTTAGAGTAAATTCAACATCAGGCTTGTGGTATACATAGATATTATATTTCAAAAGCCCTCATAACTGCCTAATTTTAGAAACAGAGAACAATAGACTACTAAATTTTTCCTAACCCAGTTCATAATTTATATTCCTAACTGATCAGAGAGAATATTGAGTTTTTACTTTATCTGTATAAGAGAGCAAAACTTTCTGAGCCACTTATTTATTTTTCTGAAAATATACATAAGAATTTGTCTACTGGTAGGTATACTGTCTGTTTATTTTCATTGTTGTGATTGATTGGTAGCTTTCTTGCAATTTGAATGAAATGTATATGTATAGTACTCTCAATTCTTTGGTTAGTGCCCTTTCTAAATCACATGTTTCTACATTTGTAAAGTGGGAGTTTGCATAATGCTTTGGTTGAATAAAATCACAATCATTTCCACAGTACAAAAACTTCAGGAAGAAAAATATGCTATAAAAAATTTCAACATGCCTGGGTTGCAGGCCAGTTCCCAGCAGGGGACGCATGAGAGGCAACCGTACATTGATGTTTCTCTCCCTCTCCCTCTCTCCTACCCTTCCCCTCTAAAGATAAATAAATAAATAAATAAATCTTAAAAAAAAAAATTTCAACAATTGTTGAATTTAGATTGTAGGTAGAGGCTACTGTTAATTTCACTCTTCAGGACAGAATAATTCATTACCAAGAAACAAATAAACCAATAGTCAAACAAACAAAAGTGATAACTGTGATTAAATTGAATAGTAGAAGACATGGTTTTCATATAGGATAGATAATATAATGCTGCAGGTTTTTTGTCACTCAGTCATCCAGTCTGGGAGTGTAAAGTTCATGGCATGTGCGATTTTATTCCTAACTTTACATTCCTGACCCAATTTTCTTTGACTGTGCATATCACAGTCTCCAACATCCCTGAGCTCTGATGGTCATAAAAGTGCATCACAGACTTAAACTTATCACCAGCTAGCCTTAGAATTGCGCAAGGTACTGCGGTTTCATAGGCCTAAGCAAAGTTCCCTGTTCAAAAGCAGTTTCCCCACCATTTGATATTATGCCTGAAATGCCACATTAGAATTTATTCCTTGTAGGCTAAATTATTTCCATTCTCCAAAGAATTCTGTATTAAAGTGCAGATAAGGCTGGGAGACGTAACATCTAAAATCAACACGTATTTTGGGAGATGGAGAGCAAGATCTGATAAGGATGGAATAATGAATATGGACTAAACAAATAGATGGGTACTAAGGCACAGGAGAATGGAGATGGAAATTGAAGGGGTGAGAAAAGGACCCCAAAGACATACTCAATCTACTTCATAAGACAAGATATGAAGTGGAAAAGAGAACTAACACTAAAGAAAAAAGTCCATTAACAATTTCAAACAACTACCTTACCAGGGTGTTTGCAAAAAGGAATAAAAAAAAAATGTGTTCATGAGATCATTTAGGAAAAAAAAGATTTCTTGTACAAGTAAGTTTGAGAAACTCTCATAATGCATCTCCTTCCTTTACCTGCATGATAAGTATTATTTTGTTAAGCTCCCTGAGGAGGCCATGGTAAATCTGCCTATGTGCATTTAACTCAGCTTTCCTTTTTTTTAAATATACATTTTATTGATTATGCTATTACAGTTGTCCCATTTCCCCCCTTCATTCATTTCCACCCTGCACATCCCCTCCCACCCACATTCCTCCCCTTTAGTTCATGTCAATGTGTCATAAGTTCTTTAGCTACTACATTTCCCACACTATTCTTGCCCTCCCCCTATCTATTTTCTACCCACTATCTATGCTACTCATTCTCTGTACCTTTTCCCCCTCTCTCCTCCTCCCACTCCCCTGTTGCTAACCCTCCATATGATCTCCATTTCTGTGGTTCTGTTCCTGTTCTAGCTGTTTGCTTAGTTTGCTTTTGTTTTAGGTGTGGTTGTTAATATTTGTGAGTCTGCTGTCTTTTTACTGTCATATTTTTTATCTTCTTTTTCTTAGGTAAGTCCTTCTACCATTTCATATAATAAGGACTTGATGATGACGAACTCCTTTAACTTGACCTTATCTGAGAAGCGCTTTATCTGCCCTTCCATTCTAAATGACAGCTTTGCTGGATAGAGCAATCTTGGATGTAGGTCCTTGCCTTTCATGGCTTAGAATACTTCTTTCTAGCCCCTTCTTGACTGTAAGGTCTCTTTTGAGAAATCAGCTGACAGTCTGATAGGATATCCTTTGTAGGTGACTGTCCTCTTATCTCTTGCTGCTTCTAGAATTCTCTCCGTCATTTTAATCTTGGCTAATGTAATTACGATGTGCCTTGGCGTGTTCCTCCTTGGGTCCAACTTCTTTGGGACTCTCTGAGCTTCCTAGACTTCCTGGTAGTCTATTTCCTTTGCCAGATTGGGGAAGTTCTCCTTTATTATTTGTTCAAATATTATTTTTTCCACTTGTTGCTCTTCTTCTTCCCCTTCTGGTACCCCTGCAATTTAGATGTTGGGATGTTTAAAGATGTCCTGGAGGTTCCTAAGTCTCTCCTCATTTTTCAAATTCTTGTTTCTTTATTCTTTTCTGTTTGGTTGTTTCTTTCTTCCTTCTGGTCCACTCCATTGATTTGAGTCCCAGTTTTTCTCCCATCACTATTGGTTCCCTGTGCATTTTCCTTCATTTCACTTAGTGTAGCCTTCCTTTGTTCATCTAGTTTGTGACCAAACTCAACCAATTCTGTGAGCATCCTGATCACCAGTGCTTTGAACTGTGCATCTGATAGGTTGGCTATCTCTTGGTTGCTTAGATGTATTGGCTGAAGCTTTGATCTGCTCTTATGTTTGGGCCATTTTTATTGGGGGGGGGGTCTGGTCGCAGCTGTTACATAGTGAGGGGTGGAGCCTTAGGTGTTCAGCAGGGTGGGGCAACCCAGTCAGTGGGTTGTGACCCTATTGTTTGTGGGGTCAGGGTCAGAGAGGCAACAATGGTGCTTGCTCCACTCTTTCTTCGATTTAGGTCCCTTCTGACGTTTACCATAGGCAAATTGGGCCTTTCTTGTGGGTGGGCTTGTGCACATTCTAGGACCCTGTGGGTCTCTCCAACGAACTCTCCTATGAGGCTGGGCGTCTCTCCTGGCACCTCAATTCCCACAAGTGTTTCCAATCGGTGCTTTTAGGCTTTATTTCCCAGAGCTGGGGCCCTGGGTTGTGTGGTCTGACTCGCTGCCCATTTTCACCTGCACACAGGAATGTGGGACTGCTTGGTCAGCCAGCTGTCCTGCACCCCCCACTGGGTCTGCCTGTTGCACTGTCCAGGGTCTGCCAGATGCTGCCTGCATGCCTGGGACCTCCAATCACTGCTTTTTTCCTACTGAGACCCCTCTCTGCTGGCCGCTGACGCCACCCCTCTTACCGGTCTGGATGAATGGTTGTCCGACTTCTGTACAGTTCAATCTTCTATAAAATCTGGATTTTTTTTTGTTTGTTTTGTTTCTAAATTTTTGTTGTCCTTAATTTTGGTTGTGCAAGGAGGCACAGTGTGTCCACCTATGCCTCTATCTTAGCGGGAAGTCCTAACTCAGCTTTCCTAATTTGTGTACCACAAACTCTCCTTAACAAAAGCATTTTAGAAAGTTGACACCATACAAACACCAATATCATCATGCTAAGCATATGAAGTATATTGGAAAGAACCTGGCTTTGGAATCAAAAGGACTAAAGTTCTAGTTTTGTATCTACATGTATTTGTGCCCTTTCCAAACTTCACTTTCTTGCATCAATTAATGAGGAAATAATTTTTCTTTGCTCATCCTTCACACTATTATGATAGCAAAGGAAAGAACTTAATAATCTGGAAAATGTACAGGTATAAATTGTTACAAAACTTTAACTTAATCTGTTCAAGTCTGTCACCGTGAATTTTAAGGATGATCAAAATACTATAGAACCCAACCAACAGAACCAAGTGGGGTTGAAATTCAAAATAAAAAAGTTTCTACCAGAACAAATTATTGAATCAAAATAAATTAATTCAAGTGAGCAGAGCATCAAGGTAACACAAATTCTTCCTTGGTCACTGCAGACAGTAGTCCTTACCACAATTATGGGGTTTCATTATCCCTGAAGGGATAGACTTACAAAAGAGACTTATTTAAGTATGGTATGTTGTTCCAGATGAATTTTTTTAATTTAAAGGATTGTTTTTATGTCATAAGTTACCAAGCAAGGAAAGTAAGACATTAATAACTCTTTAGTGAAAGTTGGAATAGATATTTGGACCAGAATCCATATTCCATTAATAGTCTAAGAAATTAGAAATATCAGTTTGTTTAATGATGTGGCATTGTTTCAGATTGCAGAATCAGAAAGGAACCAAGAAGTGAGACCTTTCTTGTGGAATAGGGCAGATTTCCTGAGGACAGGTTAAGCTGAATCATGTGTGTGTTTGGCTATGTGATATGACTTAACAGGAAAGCTCACTCAACAGTATAGAAGGATAGCTCAATGGGATACCATTCTTGTGAAGGTCCACCTCTTGAGACACCTTCCCTTGTGTGGTGTAAAAGAAAGTTTATGTAGACTGGAATTTTAAACTATGTTCATTCTATATCATAATGTTTTACATCACAATAAAGATGTTGCTTATTGGGTAAAGTTCTACTTAAAACTAATGGATCAAGGGGGCTGAAGAATTGGAGGGACTTGACTTGCCCCACATTATTCTAGTCTCCAGAAGAGACATCAGTATCATCCTTGTGCTGTAATTTGACAAAAACCATTCTAATCAAGTGACAGTGCACTGGACATCAATATTGGCAGCAAGAGAGATGGCTATGAGAAAGAAACTATTTCAATTGTTCTACTGATTGAAAAAAGGCACTCATTATGAAAAAAAAAAAAAAAAAACAACTAGATGTCCAGTATTGTCTAGTTTACTGCTGTAGCATAATGTAGGGGGAAATTCAGTAACTCTCTGATACATGGAAGGTGTGTGCTATTCACTACAAACTTTGCAGATTTTATTTGGAATGAGAAAAAATATAAAGTTGATTTGTTAAGATGAAATGACATTTATTAGGGGAAAAGGATGAAAAAAGAAGTGTAACATTAAAAATAAGCATAATGAATTCCAGTCAAGATGGCAGTGTAGGCAGACATGGCTCACTCATTTACACAACTGCATCAAAATTATAACTAAAATATAGAACAGCCGTCACTCAGAACCATCATAAATTGAATTGAATGGAAGTCTGACAACTATGGAATTAAAGAAACCACATTTATCCAGACAGGTAGCAGGGGCACAGACAAAGAACAGGTTGGTCCCTCACCCTCGTGTGGAGAATAAAAATTTGGGAAGGATATCTTGGGTGAAAGGAGTCCCAGACCCACACCAGGACCCCCCAGCCCAGGTTCCAATGCCAAGAAGACAGGTTCCCACTAGTACTGGCTGCAAAAAGCAGCAGGGACTGAGTCAGTGGAAGAAACTTCTGAAACCCCAAGAATTCCTCTTAAGAACCCACACATGGACTCACCTACTCAGACTTCCTCTGAGCTCCAGCACTGAAGTAGCAGTTGAAAGCTACCAGTGGTATACAAGGAGAAACTGAAATGTCTGGCAGCAAAGCAAGCGGAGGACACTGTCACTTTTCTAAACACTCACCCACAGAGCCAGCAAGCTGGTGCCATATGTGAGTTTCCATCAACCTGTCTAACACTGTTCAACTAGCCTTAGAGATCCCCAGAGACTCAGCCCCACCCAATTTATGGGCCCGCCCAAGCGGCTTTTCCATACGAATGGCTGGTCTTGGCTCATGCTTCACAACTTCCTGAATCCTATCAAACAAGCAACAGCTGGCTTCAGTGAGACCCAGGCCTGGCACTAGCAGCAGCCAGCCTAGATTCACAACTTGGCTTCACCTGGGAACCTCCAAGCCCAGCACAAGAAGCAGCCATCTCAGATTGCTTTATAGCTCAGGCAGAGTGGACCTAGGAAAAACATGGTGGGGGGTGACCTTCGCCTGTGCCACACTGGAAACCCCAGGACCTGCGTACCCAGTGGAGAGCTACAGACCATGTTGGAACATCGCCACCCTGCCCATGCATAGCTGATTCTCCATGGAGAGCACAGGTTGGTGGTAAGTGATCACAGCCAGTCATCACAGCTGAATGGCCTGGGTTAATTCCTCCTATTAATCTGGGAGGAATTAACAGCAGCAGCCAACAACAGCAGCCAACAACGGCAACCAAGTCTCAACTACAAGAGGAGGGTGTACCCAGCACAAATGAAGGATGCACCTCAAATACCCAGCTTAGGTGATAGGGAATGCTGTGCCACTGGACCCTACAGGACACCTACTATATTAGGCCACACTACCAAAACATGGAGTCAAAACAGCTCTACCTAATACATACAAATAAACACTGGGAGGCTGCCAAAAGGAGGAAACAAAGAGATGTGGCCCAAATGAAAGAGCAGATCAAAACTCCAGAAAAAGAGCTAAGTGAAATGAAGATAAGCAATCTATCAGATGTAGAGTTCAAAACACTGGTTTTAAGAATACTCAAGAAACTTAGTGAGGACCTCAACAGCACAAATAAGATCCAGCCAGTAACAAAGGATACACTAATTGAAATAAAGAACAATTTACCAGGAAAGAACAGTAGACATGATGAAGCTGAGAATCAAATAAATGATATTGAACATAAGGAAGCAAAAAACAACTAATCAGAATAACAAGTAGAAAAAATAATTTTAAAAAATGAGGATAGAATAAGTAGCCTCTAGGACAACTTCAGCAAGTCCAATGTTCACATCATAAGGGTGCCAGAAGGAGAAGAATAAGAGCAAGATATTGGAAATCTATTTTAAAAAAAGTAATGAAAGAAGATTTTCTTATTTGGTGAGGGAAATAGACAGGCAAGACCAGGAAGCACAGAGAGTCCCAAACAAGATGGATGCAAAAAGGCCCTCTCCAAGACACATCATAATTAAAATACTAAAACTTAAAGATATAGAGAGAATCTTAAAAGCAGCCAGAGAAAAGCAGTTAGTTACCTCCAGAGGACTCCCCATAAGGCTATCAGCTGATTTCTCAAAAGAAACTTTGGAGGCTAGAAGGGATTGATAAGAAATATTCAAAGTCATGAAAAGCAGGGACCTACAGCCAATTGCTCTACTTAGCATAAATATCATTTAGAATCGAAGGACAGATAAAGAGCTTCCCAAACAAGAAAAAACTAATAGAGTTCATTATCACCAAACCATTATTATATGAAATGTTAAAGGGACTTATTTAAGAAAAAGAAGATTAAAACTATGAACAATAAACTGGCAAAAAATTCAAATCTATCAACCATTGAATCTAAAACACAAAGCAAACAAGAAGAACAGAGGCAGAATCATGGATACAGAGAGTGTTTTAATGGTTGCCAGATGGGAGGGAGGTATGGGGGAATAGATGCAAAGGTGAGGGGATTAAGAAGTACAAATAAATAGTCACAGAATTGTCATGGGGATGTAAAACACAGTGTAGGAAATGGGGTAGCCAAAGCACTTACATGCATGACCTATGGACATGAACAATGGTGGGGGGATTGTTGGAGGATGTGGGGCATTGCTGGGCAGAGTTGGGGGCAAAGGGGGGAAAATCAGGACAACTGTAATAGCATAATCAATAAATATAATTTAAAAATAACAACAAGTATAAGATTAATATTAAATAAAAATTGCAACTAATGAAATTATTTCTTTTGATTTATCAATGATTAGAGGGAAAATGAATCTATAAGTCTGAACTATAAATTATCAAGAGAAACTAAAGAGCACTTAGTGCTCTTTATAAATATAGATGCAAAAATTCTCAAAAATATAAGTAAAACAATTACAGCAGCATATAAAAAGACTATACTCCATGATCAAATAGGATTTGTCTAAGGCAGGTAAAGTGAAAATCAATCATTGTAATATGCCATATTAACAGAAAAAGGACAAAGCTATCTCGATCATCACAAAATACATACAGAAAGGGCATTTGGCAAAACTCTATCATTTTTTAAGTGATAAAAGCATAAGCAAATTAGCAATAGAAGTAAAGTTCCTCAACCTGATGTAAGTATGGTATGTAAGAAAATTCCACACCTATCACACCCAATATTCTTTTTCTAAGATAAGAAATAAGACAAAGATATTTGTTCTCTTGACTTCTATTCAACATTTCTCTGGACTTCTAGCTAGGGAAAGTAGACAATATGTTATAAAGTCATCCACATTGAAAAAAGATAACTAAAACTATTTCTACTTATAGATGATGTGATATTGCATTTAGAAAATCCTAAGACACCCACTACCAAAATACTAGAACTATCAAATGAGTTCAACAAAGTTTCTACCATAAAGTTCAATATAAAAAGTATTTTCATTTCCATGCAGTAGCATTGCACAACCCCAAAATGAATTTAAGACAACAATTCCATTTATACTCACACAAATAACAAAATATATAAGAACAAATTTAGCAAAATAAGTGCAAGACATGTCAAAAATTACAAAAACTTGTATAAATCAATTAGACTTAAGAAAAAACATCTCACATTCATGGATTGGTAGATAATATTGATGGTTTTTTTAAATCTATTTTTTTAATTGAAGTTGAGTGACTCACACTTCCCAAGTTCAAAAGTTAATAAAGAAATTTTAGTACAGACATAAGAAAAAACAGATCAATGGAATAGAAATCATATTACAGAAATAAACTTTAAATTTATGGTCAATTAATTTTTGACAAGTGTGTCAAGATAAGGGGGGGACAAAGTAGTCTTTCACTTTTATTATTATTATTTTTCTATCCTCACCCAAAGATATTTTTTCATTGCTTTCTTTTTTAGATAGGGAAGGGGAGAGAGAGAGAGAGCGAGAGAGAAAGTCAAAGAGAGAGACAGGTAGAGAGATATGAGAGAAGCATCACTCCATTGCCCTCTCATACTCACCCCAATCAGGATTGAACCCTCAGCCTGCATATGTGACCTGACTGGGAATTGAACCATTTAGGTCCATGGGATGATGCTCCAACCAAATGAGCCTCACCAGACAGTGTGACAAAGCAGTCTTTTGAACAAATGGCATTGTGACAATTAGATATCATACACAAAGAATGAGATTGGACCTCTCTCTCAAACACCATATACAAAAATTAACTCAAAACAAGACATAGAAATAACAGGAAGTTAAATCTCTAAAACTCTTATAAGAAAATATGACAGTAAATATTTTTGTTTTGTAGATAAATGGTATTTTCTTACATATGACACCCAAAACTCAAACAATTTAAGAAAAAAATGGATACATTGGACTTTATAAAAATTAGAAAATTCTGTAATTCAAAAGATACTATTAAGAAAGTGAAAATACAACCCACTGAATAGAATAAAAATACTTGCCAGTTACATATCAGATGAGACTCATATACAGATGATTTATATAAAACTCAATAATTTATATTACAATCCAATAATAAAAAGACAACTCATTACAAAATGACCAATGGATCTGAATACACTTTCCTCCAAAGAAAATAACAGATTGTCAATAAGCATGTGAAATGACGCTCAATATTATTGATAATCTGGGAAATCAAAACTGCAATGAAGGATCACTTGATACCTACAAGGGTAGCTAAAATAAAGAAGACAGATGATGCTGAAAGTTGACAGTGTGGCAGTTCCTCAAAATGCTAAGCATAGAGTTCCAGTTTTTGCCATGTATCATGTGCTTCCATGTCTAATGCACACCCATGTTTTTGCCCAAACTTTTAGGGAAAAAAGTCTTTCATTTTAATTTTTTAATCCAATTATCTATTTATTTATTTATTTATATTTAGAAACAAAACTGATTATCATATTACAGGGTATTATTTTGCATGTGGATATTATTATTGCTTTCTAGATAACACTTTTAATGCAAAAGCATAAATAAAAGAATTAAAAACATTTATATGGATATGGAATTGGTACTTCCCATGTATAATACGCATCCTTATTTTTCTCTCAAAAATCTGAGCAAAAAAATGCACAATATACCCAGAAAAATATGGTACCCTATGAACAAGGAATTCCACTCCCAAGAGAAATAAATGAAAATATATGTCCACGTAACCAATTATATATGAATGCTCATAACAGAATTATTTATAATAACCAAAGAATAGAAGCAATCCACATGTCCATCAACTGATGAATAATAAACAAAATGCGGTGCTATTTGCAATACAAATCGATGAAGTAGTGATACATATTTCTACGTGGGTCAGTCTTGAAAACACTTATGCTAAGTGAAAGAAGCCAATCACAAAAGAACATATATAAGATTCCATTTATAAGAAATCTCCAGAATGAGCAAATTCATAGCCAGGAACTAGATCAGTGGTTCTAAGGGGAAGGGAAAATGGGGAGTGGAAGCTAAAATGTATAGGATTTCTGTTGCAATAATAAATCATATTAATATTAGATAGTGGGGATGATTTAATAACTGTGAATATATGACAAATACTGACTTGTACAATTTTAAATAGTGAATTTTGGGGTATGAAAGTATGTTTCAATGCAGGTGTTACACAAATTATTAAGAGAGATTAACTTACATAAAATGTCACAAGTAGTAATTATTACTAATAATTTTGGTATTTATTGATCATTTTATAGCAATTTTTTTGCTAGTTATCACTTCATTTAATTATTGCAGCATCTTCCAAACATGAGAATAGGAGGTATGCTCATTGCTATGTGGTGAATTGTGTCTCTTGCAAAACTCCTATGTAGAAGTCCTAATACTTTAATGTTACTGTATTTGGAGTTAGGATCTTTACAAAAAGTAACTATGTTCAAATGATACCACTAAGGTGGGCCTTAATCTAATATGAAGTGTGTCATGAGAAAAATAAATTTGGACACGCACCTGTGTGAGTAGAAGACTGTGTGAAGACACGTGGAGGAGACAGCCCTCCACAGGCCTGGGATAGAGGCCTCGGAAAGAAGCAAGCCTGCCGACACCTCGATCTCGGACTTCTGCCTTCCAGAGAGTGAGGCAACACATGCCTGCTGTTTAAGCTGCCTAGTCTGTGGTACTTCGTTTTAGCAGTCCTAACAAACAAATACACTCATTTAACAGAAAAGTAAACTGAACTAAGAAGTGACTTACGAAAGGCCATTTACTTTCTACAGGATATCCTTTTATAACAGCACAAATTAGAGCTAGAGTTGACTGGGAAAATTATATAAAGCTTCCACGCATTATGGAGACAAAAGGTCTTGGGTGATTTACTGTCTGAAGCTATGGGGCGCCTCAATTAAGAACTTCTCTTCCTCTAATTTATCTTGCTCTAAGGTGTAATTCTGAAGTGAGCCCACAATAGCTCTAGGAGTTTGCAAGCATGGCATTATGATCCATAGCAGGGTAAAACTAAGAGTAATTACCAGTTTATGAGGAAAGAAGTTCAAATCTAAAGACAGGCTATGTCAATAAACAACTTCTATGGCTATAAATGCTCAAGGAAAGGATGACTAATTTTATATAGTTTTAAAATCATCAAACATAATGCATTTTACCATGTGCTGAGAATTTCTTTTGAAAATTGCCAAGTGGCAAGTTAGGAGACATCACACCTGTTACGACTGAGAGACTAAATGTATTATTTCCTCTGAGAAGTCAGTGAAGGCAAGATGTTCAAGCAAATGCCAGATTGAATTATATGTGAAGAAAGAAATTTTTTTGTAACTTATGGGTGATGCTTGTGGCCTGTATGTAAGAAATTCTGTAGTAGAAAATTCTCAAGTGTCATTCTGCCAAAGCCAACCTTAAACCTGCTCAGAATATTTGCTCTGATCCTCTGCAATAAAAACATGAATCTTGAGATTGGGTTAGCAAGAAAAAGTGACCTTTTCTTTTATATCTGCAAATCATTTGACTGAATTTTAGAAAATGTGTTTGAAAATACATAAGAAATATACAAGGTCTGGGTCATATAATGCCCCTTTTATTATAAAATCTTTTATTACAAAATCATAAGCATGTAATTCTGTAACATAAGAATATCACACTCAAACACAGCATATGACATTTTAGGTGAAATGTTGAAGTAAGAACTATACATTATTAAACTCATATTATTACCCTACCAACTGCACTCAAGCAGGCATTACTTCTGTTGGACCCTCTATATAATATATTAATATTTAATATATAATGTATGCTATATAATTATATGTGAATATAATTATATCTATTAGCATATAGTTGTTGTTTTTAATAATTGTAGTATCTAATGTAACTTATTTAATTCTTATAATAATACTCTGGGATAAATAATATTATTAACCTTCTTATAAATGGGAGAAATTAAGACTTACATATTAAGCGAATTGCCTACTAAATAACAATGACTAAATTCAAACTTGGTCATTCTGATTCCAATGCATGCATTTTTTTTAACTCCAATTACATCATTTTCCACTTAAAAATGTACAGCCTAAGAAAATTTCAATAATGAATATACACTTGTATCTGCGGTAATTGCTATAAGGGCAGATCATTGTGAAAGGATTAGATTAGAGTCCTTACTCTATGACTTTGGAAAAGTAATTCTACTCTGCTTCTCAGATTCTTCCCTGATGTGAACATTAGTGCACAGCCTGCATGGTGTTTGAAGGGACATATTATCGCCCAGTCTGTGCCATAGGGAATGCAACCATCACAACTGAGTTTCCTTCTCCACCCCTCCCTATGAACTTTAAATACGTCAATAGGAGTTCTCATGTGGGAGAGTTCTCTTCAGGATGAATTTTAGAAAAATCATATAAAATAAAAGATTTCCACTTGATCCTTTTTAAAAATGAGATTTTTGGTTAGGTGATGGATGAGCTCTATTAAAGAGCTATACTATGCACATAGTAGACATTCATTAAAATGAATTGTTTTAATTGTGAAAATTGTGACATTATGGGACAGATGCTAATTGCACATTGCACTCTGAAGATGATAAGTAAGCCAGTTATCACTTTGTCATTATTATATAAGTTAAATCAAAACCACTTAGAAACATAAGATGTTAAAAATGGAAATATGTAGAAATCACATATAACCCAAACACATTGTTTACAGAAAATTGGAAATTGAAGGATGCACAATTTCAGATAAAAAAGATCTGCAATTAGGGTGAACAAGATTAGTTCCCACGAATCTATGGGTGTGCTGGTGAAGACCAGCCCTCTTGTGGAGAAAGTACATTTCTTCTAGTGCTGACCACAGTCATAATCATAGATTGGATTGGCTTCCATGGAAATATAATTGTATCGAAATTTCTCTGAAAGAGTAGGGAATAAAACTACATCAACTTTTTTTAAAAAGCTGCATTCTCTCAAAAACAAAGATCATCTTTCCAAAATAGTGTTCTTTTTGTTTGTTTAAGCACATGACAGCACAGGTAAAAGTATCACTGGTCCTGTGACTTAAGAGACCCCGATACCCAGGTCAGCTGTTCTGTTAGTGAGAATAATGTATCATGTTGCTGTGTTTCTCCAGACTACCGCCATTCTCCCACCCCACCCAGTATCTCTTCACCTGACTTATCTGATACCTTATTTTGGCATTAGGTATTATTTATACCTTAAATGAGGACTTTCATCAGTCAGCTCCTGTTCAAAAAGAGACATAAGAATATAATACATTGGGTATTTTTCTTAAAATCACTGAAAGAAAACCCTTTGGTAGATTGTTAAAAATTACTTTTTGTTGGACGCTGGACAAGTCATTCCATATATTACAGTGCAGTTTTTTAAACAACCTGCAGAAAAGACTTTAAAAGGTACCTAAAGGTTTTTATTTTTTATGAACTGTACCATACTGGGGTTAATAAAGTTATATTTGATGGGAACAGAAAGAAATGAGCGCTGCTGCAAAACACTGTAACAACCACCCAGATTCCCATAACACTGATGGTATCAGAAATAAGTGTAAGGTACTTGCTTTCCTTTGCTTTTAGTGTTAAGGATAATGGGGCTTATGTTGCAATAGGAAAGAAAGCTCCATAATATTTTCCAAAATGTGGGTGATAAGTAAGGAGGAGATTCGGGTGGGCCAATGGTCCACTAGGGCTTGAGCTTGAAAGAACCTTAGGCAATCAGTTATTTCTTTTTCTTTTAAACTATTTTTCTAATGCCCAGGTCACATTTCAGGATTCAGCAGACTGTTCATAAATTTGGTTAGAGAATCGCTAACATAGACACACATTTCTAGAAAAATAACATTTTTAGGAGCTTAGTGTTTCTTTAGTTTAAAGGTCACAGGAACTAGTACAAGGGTGAAATAACAAAATTATGCTCATCGAGTGATAAAATGGTCTTCCTTGTAAAGCAAGTACAATTAAAAAGCAGAGAAGCAGCCAGGTTTGTTGACATTTCGACTTTTTCTGGCTTTTAGTTTCAACTATCTTGATCATTCTAATTTACATTATTTCTAAAGTTGCTGTGAAATAACAATGATTTTGTGTTTTTCTTTTCCTTCCCTTCTGAGTCATCCTTGGGTGGCAGTCATAATGAATCTTGATTTATGAGGAAAAACTATGAGAAATTATATACCTCGATAATTCCTTCACTGGCTACTTCATAAAGCCTACTTCTTTCTAGATCAGTGACTGGTAAACCCCAGCTGCTTTAAAAACAACAAGAGCAGAAAGACTTTGGACACGTATGGTGTCCAGAGGAGTGACCTGATTCAAAAATATGCTTTCCAGGTTTAAAATTCCTTCATGGGAAAGGAACATGTAAAGAAGAAAATGAAGAAATTGAGGTGTTAAGTCACTATGGGAAGAATCGAGCACAGGTAATCCTGTGTTATCAACATGTCTTTTCTCCCCCACAAGACTGTAAGATCTTTTAAAAAAAAAAACAAAGCTTCCTGTGTTTTCCACATCAGAATCTATTACAGGGCTTAAGACCCAGTAAACTCTGAGATAATTTTGAATCAATACATTAATAATCTATAAGACTTACAAATTCAGTAAAATGGAGGGAAAGCCCATTGTTAATCCAAACTGACACATCTCTCTCTCCCTTTGCCTGTCTGGATTTCATTTGTTTACTTCCAAGGATAAGGAAGCAGCCATCCTGGTCTCCAGTTCACGATCTGACACTCCAGCAGAGTCCACATTAAACCAGGCCAAGCGATTGGCCTGAACATGACATATATAATGATACTCAAGCACAGTACTGCTGCATTCTACTGAAAAAGAATTGATAAAGCCTGATAATAGTATAGGTATTATTATCTATATTATCCTCTATTCGAAGTATGCTTATGTATAATCCATTGAAGGGGTTTTAAAATATTTTTAATATTTGAACTCTCAGAGTGCTAACAGCCAAGGAGTTTCAATGTTTTGTCATGTCATTCATTTTTCTTCAATCACCAAAAAGGAAAAATCTAATGACATAGAGAGTCCTGTCATTCCTCTGGGCATGATGTTGGTGCATCCTTGACTTTTTGGTGATGGTTGCCATTAACTGGAAAGTAGTTTGAATATACTCAAAAGTTTCAGACAAATAAACAGAACTGACTCAGAGGTCATGGAAAATGTTGAAGAATCTTGAGAAACATTTTGCTGACTTACCTCATATTTGCCTCCATTAATGATCATTGGACACACACAAATGGGGCCAGATTGCCATAAAATCTTGTCAAAGTTCAGGCAAAGTAAGATTTACTGTGCTGAATAGACTCCTGTGATCAGTTCTAACTGCCCTGCAGTATCTGGAAAATTGTCACTTAATATAGTGAACCTGTCAAACAAATAATTCTAATTGAAATTTAGAGTCAGGAAATGTTACCTGGTAGAAAAATGATTTTAAAGTTATTGAAATACTCTAAGCTTGAATAAGTATGTGATCTTTATGCATATAATCCTTTATGAATTTAAAAATGAATGTAGTATCATACTGACAAGTAGTTCAGAGGAAAAGCTTTCAGCTTGTGTTGCCACTAGTTAGAAACAAAGCCTTAATGTGAATTAACACAATGCAGATAATACTTGCACACAGTAACAAGCTTATAATGGTTTGGTGGGGTGGTCTTTTCCTTATCAAGGAACCATATTTATGGACTAGTGAGTCGTCAAAGAAAAAAAAAAATGCAAACATGAGCTCCACAATATTCACGATTGCAATATTACTTCCCGAAGCTGCAAAAATTTGTATGCATACAGAAATCTTTGCACTCATGTTATATTTTAGCTATAAACAAATTAATGTGCTAAAGATAGTGAATTATTAAATAATTTTGCTTGTTTCCTAAGAATTTGTAAATACTGAAATTATTCTCTTAAAAATATATCCAGGTTTGCTTAATCTGGTGCCTTCATTTTCTAAGAATTTCCCTTGTGGTCTTTTGAAATCCTTCCATTAACACAGAGCAGCACTTTGAAAAAAGTAGCCTGGAGTTCTTCACTTTTGCTTTTAGATGACAGGATTATGTATTAATAAACTGCTGAGCAATTGAATAAAGTCTCCAAGAGCTAAAATGGAAGACTAAATGTAGCAATATGGATCTACCATAAAGGTAAAATTCAATGTTGCAAAAGGTGGAAACTGCCTCTAAGTGATAAGTGCTAGAGGAATTTGAGGGGAGACCAATTTAGGAATATTGCATAGCCTGTGAGTTCTCTCAGCTCTGTATTTTCATTCTATGGTAACTATGTTGCATTCTTGCCTATGGGAAAAATGTAGGCAATTTATGAAGCATTTTAAAGTAGGAGGCAACCTAGAGGTTATTTAGTTTAACCTTCCTTTGATGCGGAAACATCATCAGTAGTGGCAATGCTTAAATGTTTATTTCAATACAAGAACATTTCCTTCAAACAGAATTCTACTTATACACTCTGCATGTTAAATAGAAAAAGTTGAATTGCTCTGTCTGGGAGCAGAGGAAGCAACCATAATGTTCCTCTCTCCCACAACCGCCTCTGCAGAGGCGCAGCCCTCCCTGGTCCTGCAGAGCACAGTTTGAATGCCACTGTTCCCTGCCACCCTGGAATGGAGCCGTGAAACTTTGTTCGACACCTACAGTGACAGTAAACTCACTATGTACTGAGGCCGCCCACACTGATTAGGGGAAATCCACAGCCTTTGTGTTGCTTCTTATATGTCAAAATATGCCTCTCTTTAATTTCCCACTTGTTTCACCCTCCATTGCTACTTAGGTCAGTTGTATAGACTTTTCCTAGTATGAGATTTTTAAACCTCTGACAGGATGTATTACAACAACTTTCAACAACTTTCAAGAAATACTGACATCCCTAAATATATATTTATTTCCTTAACACATGCCAGGTGTGTGGGCTTTGTATAGGTTGTCCCACAACAACCCAATGAATGGAACTGCTATTACTAAGTACATTTTCAGGGTTTAGAGAGCCAAGTAAGTTGCCCAAGCTTATTTGCCCACTAGTGGGAAAGCTATAATTTAAATCATATGTTATGCTTTAAAATTCAGTTTTATTAATTTTTTCATCTTTGTCCTATGGCCAATTTTGGCAAATGTTTTATACACATTTGAAACCACATGTATTCTGTAATTGTTTTTGCACATCATTCTATGATGACTCATTATTTTCAAAGGATCTGTTTTCTACATTTACTTGTCTGTTTCTTCTATCACTGTTTTTGAGAAATGTATCGAAGTCTCTCATTATGATTATATGTTTGCTCATTATTTTCCCTTTAATTTAGTCAATTTTTCATGAATAGAGTGTAAAGGTATGTTTCATTGTATTCAGGGAGTGGTTGGAGGTTTTGTTTTTTAAAATGTTGCACTTAAGAAACTATCCCTTAAATATGGGATATTTTGTTGGATGTTCAAGTCCTCTTGCTGAATCTATGCAGATGAATACATAAGTGATTTTAAAATAATAAATAAATAGATAACTTTTAAAGAGGAGGAGACTTCAACCTGTATCTCGCAATAACAAGAAGTAGATCAGTAATGTAGAAAACAGATCCTTTGAAAACAGTGAGTCAGTTAATAGATCAATCTATCTTTAAATTTACTAATGTTCAATCATATTTGAACTTTTAGAAATGACACATTCAGAATTGGTGGCTACTGTATTTATTTTTTTTAGTCTACTTTTCCTGTGTCTAATAATAGTTACAGATTCTAAAAATAGTGTTTCCATTGCAGAAGCATAAATTTCCCAACAATCTTAGACACAGAAAACAATGATGCCTATCAGAATGCCTGTTCCTGAGGTAACCAAATGTTTCCTGATTGATGAGAAAGTATGAATTTGGGTAAAAAGTAGCATAAAAGTAAAATATAATTAAGAGGATGCATATGGTTTCATTAGTCTTACTGCTGGGTAAATATGGTTGAAATAATCTTAATACTGACCTTTTAATTCATAAAGAAATTTTAGAGGAAAAGAGGATAAAAGGACCAATTGATGATAATTGCATATTCCTCAGACTTGTGGATCCCTTCTCTAGTGAGAAGAGGGAAGAGGACAGTATTCTTGTCTAGAGTATTTTGGGACCACAAAACCTTGGGTTATAATTTTCTTAAATTTTGGAGCAATAGAGATGCTATTAAGTTGACATCTTCTTGCTCTAGTGACTAAGAATGTACCAGCATTTCCATTACAAACTCATCTCTTATTAGGGGAGTGCTCTGATTCATGGGGTAAATAACATACATTTGCCTCAAGCCTGAAAAACAAAGCCTGGAATACTTAAATATAAGATAAACTTTCTATTTTGTTCTTATCCTGAATGTTATTACATCACTTTAGAGGTCTTTGAAGTAACCACAAAGAACATTTTAGTTTCTCTTCTGCTTTCTATTCTCCAAAACTTATGGATTTCTTTAACATTATTTAAACAGAGATCACTGGTTTTGTAATTAAATCCTTTGATCATACTTTCTGAAGGCCTGAAAATAATAGATTATTAGATAGTGTGAGATTTTATATTTATGCATAATAAGAAAACTTATACAATTTTTGTTTTCTATGAGGGGCTTGGTGCATGCTTTATAATAGATGGGACTTTGGTTATAAAACCAAGAAAATCTTTGCCTAAACAAAAAATAATTAGCTTATGTAATTAGAAGTCCGAAAGTGCAGGAGTAGAAGCATCTTAGGAATAGGTGAAATTGATAGGGGAACTCAAGAGTTAAAGATTTTAACTTCAATCCTGGGTGATTGGCATAAGTGATTAATGCATATAGAAAGCTATCATTCCAGGAACTAGAATGCAAGATCAAGTGACTCCAGACAAGCAATTCAACTTTTGTGCCCCAGGGGGTCTGCAAACAATGGAGATGGTGTCCGAGGATTGTGTTCCAGGAAGGGAACACCCTGTACTACAAAGAATTGTTGATCAACAGATAAAGAAATACAGGAAAATCACTGCCAGACAAACCCTTTACCTACACTTTCTTCTCCATACAAAAAGGTCAGTTTGAGATGAGCTGTTGAGATGGTTTTTAAGGATAGGTAACCCACTATCTTCTCAGATCACCAGTACCTGAATAAAGTGCACATAAAGTTTCAATCCTTGTCTCTTCTTACTGGTTCTGGTAGTGACAGGCAGCATGAACACCTACTTTTCCAGTTTCATTTTCTGGCAACTCTGATGGGACATCTTTGGAACTCTATGGGTATTTGGCTCTCTATGGGTCTTTGGATCTCTACGGGTATCTGGGTATTTGGTGGCATGTCCCTTTGGCTACCTGGACTGGGGGGCCCTGGGGTGTGGATTTGGAGACTGCTTAGCAGCTGCCAAGTGATTTCATTTGGGGACTTTCCTTCTCCAATTCTCAGCACTCTCCATCACTTTCGATTGAATCACTGTGCTTTCTGGTGTGAGAATCCAGTCCCAGCTTAATTAAGGCGCCTTCTGGTTTGTGTGACATTACAGACCTCTGTCTGACAGAAAGGGGGAAGCCTCCATTCCAAGAACAAGCCTTTTTGGAGCAAATTCCTTCTAGTTTGTGTGATATTACAGAGTTCTGTCTGGTAGAATGGGGGGATGAGGGGATCTGTGCCAGGAAACTGCCCTTTAAACTGAATTCCTTCTGTTTTGTATTACAGAGCTCTGTCTGGTAGAATGGGTGGGGTAGACTTTGTTCTGGGAAATAGCCCTTTGGGGTAAATTCTGGCTGATTGGGTGATCTATGCTTATAAACCTAAGACAATGATTTTTTTTTATTGTAATACTGCTTGGCTTATGTATAATTTGGACTCAGGAGAATGCTGGCCACTGATCAGGTTTTTAAACTGTTGTACTATACTGTAGCTGGAGTTGCTTTGTGAAAGATCAGTGAAGTGGGACAAAATGCGATACCTTGTGTGTGGACTTTTTTTACTTTAATAATAATGATGCAGAATTAAAAGGAAATATAGGAATGAAAGGGAATTTAGCTGTGGTAGATAGAAGAAACTCAGAGAGAGGACCAGGAAGATCAGGATGGCTGTTGCGAACACAGTCAGGGTTCCCATGACCCTTCCAGCCCTGGGGGATCCTCCTCACTCATCTGAGGAAACTGAAGGAAGTGAGTCTGAACTGTTCTCTCCAACCCGAACACATTAAGAACCAAATTTGATGGAGGAAAAGTCCATAGTGGGGCAGGGCAATCATATTGCAAAAGAAAAGGGCACTGGAAAAATGAGTGCCCCAAGTGAGGGAAAAGCAGGTCAGAGTCTGAGAACTCAGGTGAAACTAACCATGGGTGGACAGATTGTACACCTCTTCGAAGATACCAAGAGTGACATATTCCGTGGTAAGTTAACTAAATGAACTGTAACTGGAATTTGTGGAAGGCCTGACCTGAAAGTCAATTTTTCTTGAAGCCATTAGAATGTGCTTGGAAGCTATGTTTTTCTTTTCTGGGGAGGGATTTGTTGTTGAAACTCCATGCTCAAAACCCTTTCCCTCCAAAATAACAACAGCTCCACCTATAGGTCTCTTCAGAGCATGCCTGGAAGTTCCTTCTGAAACCATGGGAAGAATGAGGAAAGCAACTCAAGCCGGAAGAAACCTTGTCATTGTGTGGGCTGCGGGAAGGTCAGAGAAGGCTAAGCAAGCCTCCCCTGTTAAACTTGACCTCAAACTGTGGTGGCGGTGGAGGGGGCATTATCCTTTGCAAAACAAGACCCTAGAAGGAATATGCCCAATAATTCAGAATTTTCAGGACTATGGACTTATTCAGCCCTGCTGCTCCCCATAGAATATAAGATTTAAGGGTCATAAATGATATTGTATGGAACAGTAAACCTGAGAACAGTCTCTGGTATTCAGTATTAGACTTAAAATATGCTCTCTTTTGCATTCTGGTTGATCAAGTCTCTCAACCATTGTTTGCTTTTGAATGGCAGCACTAGGAATCTCAGATCAAGACTCAGTACTGCTGGACAGTCTTACCACAAGGGTTCAAGAACTCTCCCCATGATTTTTGGTGAGACCCTGAGCCAGGACTTAAAAGATCTAAAAGCAGAAGTAGGAACTCTGTTAGAATAAATAGATGCACCATTTAATTATTACTATAGCTACCTTGAAACATTTGGCATCTTGTAACTATAAAGTATCAGCACAGAAGGCCCAGATTTTCCAAAAGCAGTAAGGTTTCTTGGGTTCCTGCTTGAAACTGGCAAAAAGAGTCTTATTGGACTGTCAAAGAAATTAAATCACACTGTCCAGGAGTGGCCAGCCTGATTGAGGGTTGTGGAAGCTACCTGTGAGCTTTCACAGGAAGCTGAAAAGTTTTCCTAGGGACAACCTATCACCATTTATACCCCCCACCAAGTGCTGAGCCTACTAGAGCAAAAAGGAAATTTGTGGATCACTGCTGGAAAAATGGGCAAGTATGAAGCAATTCAAAAGTGTAATTAAATTTAATCCTGCTTTCCTTTTCCCAGAGCCTGACTTGGCCATGCTAGTGTATGACTGTGATGAAACAATTGATGAAATTTATTCTAGCAGAATTGATTTAAAAGAGAGTGAGTGCATATCTAGAAGGAAAGAGGACTTCTAACCTCCAACAAAAAGGAAATTAAGCATGCAACAGAAATTTTAAAATATTGGAGGCTATACAGGTACCTTTACAGGTGGCAGTTATGCACTGCCCCGGGCATCAGAAAGAAGACACTGAAGTGGCTAAAGAAAACAATCTGGCTGATCAAACAGCAAAAGGGGCCACTAAAGGGACATTTATAATTCTTTTGTTACTTGTTCTAGACTGATCACAATTCATTCCTGAATATTCAACTGCAGACTCACAGAAAGATAAGAGTTGGGGTTTTCAACCGTCTACAGCAAACTATAGCTCACAGGTCCTGGGACTTCTAAAGCCATGTATGCCAGAAGAACAATCCTAAGGCAGATAGATCCCCATCAGAAAAAAAGAAGGGAAACAATACCCAGGGGAAAGGCCTGGTTTTGGACTGGCAAATAGACTTTATGTAGATGCTAAGGGCCCAAGGATATGAAAATATTTGTTAGTCTTCACTGACATCTGTTCAGGATGGGTAGAGGACTATTGTACCAAAACTGAGAAATTCTCAGAGGAAATGAAAGCCCCACTGAAGAAAATAATTTGCTCTCTTTTTCCTCCCTGGCAGCATCCAGAACCATATTTGACCTGCTTTTGTTTCAGAAATTGCACAGAAGGTTAGTAAAATTTTAGGAATCAAATGGAGACTCCACATGGCATGGAGACCTCAGGCTTCTGGGAAGGTAGAGAAGATGAATAACTCCTTTAAAAAAGTATAGTCGAACTGTGTCGAGAAACTCACCTCCATTGATATCAAGTTTTACCTATGGCCCTACTCAGGATAAAGATGACTCCTTGAAATGGGATTCAATTGAGTCCTATAAAATTGTGTACAGGTGATCATTTCAGGCTATGATGGGGTTGGGAGATATGTATGTAGATGAATAAGTGAAGGTAAAGAATTATGTACATTTAAGTCAGACCTTAGCTGTGATTAATGATCTTAGTTGTATTAGACACCTCTCCCCTACATTCCTCTGATCCTAGAGATAAGGTGCTACTCAAGACTTGGAAGACAAGATCACCAGACAGCTTACGGGAAGAAAAGTGGACTGGAACTATTTAGAACAAACTTCCATTTCATGTCTTGCTGGTTTTGTATGCACCTGGAAAGATAACTGGGGTTCTATGGTTATTCTAAAGGATAGGGAAATGTTTTCTTTGAAAAACAATAATGTAGCCCCAGCTGGAAAACGTGCACCTTTTGTCAACTGTACTAAAAAGTGTTATAGATGAATTACAACACCACCTTTAGTCACATCAAATTGCCTGCAGGATGGTTTCTAATATGTGGAAAGACTTTATTCAACAACAACAAAGTGATTTTAAATAATCTTATCTGTTTTTATGTTGTTTTAGTTTGTTTCTTTAATTAAACTAATATTATAGAAATAAGATAATTAAAAACTAACAGGGTAGAGGAATGAAAGGGGAACTCAAGAGTTAAAGATTTTAGCTTCAGTCCTAGTTGATAAGCCTGAGTGATTAATGCATGTAGAAAACTATTATTCCAGGAATTGGAGTACATGACCTACAGGACCCCAATAATTTAACCTTTGTGTCCCAGGGAGTCTGCAAGCAATGGAGATGGTGTCTGAGCCACTGTGTTCCAGGGAGGGAACACCCTGTGATGCAGATAAAAAAATTGTTGACCAGCAGATAAGGAAGTACTAGGAAATCACAAAGGGACTGCAGCTCTTATCAGACTGATCTTTTACCAACCCCTTACCTACCCTTTCTTCTCCTTAGGAAAAGGTTGTTGAGATGAGATGTTAAGATGGTTTTTGAGGGTACACAACCTGCCATCTTCTCAGATCTCCAGCATCTGCATAGCACCTATGAAGATTCGATCCTGGTCTCTACTTATTGGTTCTGGTAGTGATGAGCAGCATGAACACTGACTTTTCTGGTTTCAGAATCAGCAACTCATGCCATTGACACTTATATCTCCCTTGTCTTTTCCCCGCCTCAGAATGGATTCAGTATGAGGCATTTATCCAAGCCAGGTATCTTCATAAGACTGGAGCCTTATAAGGTATGTTTAACCTAATATCAAAACTGCCCTCTCCTTATATAAGAAAGGAAACTCTTTAACTTCTAGTTCGAAAGTTACTCAGGATATATTCTTATATGCCTGGCTTGGGTCCCATGCCTGTAACTGGACCAATAACTAATTCTTGGATCACTAAGTGCCATTGCTGGCAGTCTCAACAGGAGTTACCTGACTAAAGTGGGAAGTTCACAGTGTTCAATGGAAAGGCAGGTTGTCACCCAAAGAATGGGTTAGGGCTGCCAAGAAGACCAACACCTTGCACGTTCTCTATTCTATGTATAATCTCATATGCCTGTATAAAGTTTTTAGAGGTATAACTCTATGGAGTTATGACAAGCATGAGGCTTTCAGTGAATTTTCTTTTTAGGAAGTATATAGGGTAGGAAAAGAGAATAAGTATAAGCAAATAAATAAGTTAATCATGTAAACTAAAAAATTTTGTGTATTTATAAAGTGTGAATCTTCAAAAGTTTATTATTTTTAGTGTTATAAATAAGGTTTATATATAAATAAGGTTTATAAATAAGGTTGACTTAACTTCCAAAAATAACATTTTATGACCTTGTGGCTTCCCTATCATACTTTCTTAGCTCTCCCTATCTATCATGACCATCATATTGAATTCTACAGCCATTATTTCTTTGTTCTCTGTTTTAAATAGTCCCGTACATGCATAAGCTTTCTTTAAAAATGTCTTCTTAATTAACTATTTTAACATTATATAAGTTGCATTTGTTTATATAAAATATTTTAGATTCTACAGTTTTCTTTTAATATTATATTGCTAAGATTCATTTGTTTTTGTTTTCATTATAGTATATGTTAATATCCTACAGTTAATAAATGTAACCTCTATTTTATAGATCTTGATTGTTTTACTTTTTTTCTTGCATGTGGTCCATGGTTAATATTTGCTAGTTTTTTTCCTCAAGTATACAAAGGGGGCAAACATTTCCAAACAGCTTCTTACTGCTGTTCACACAGTGGCCTGATCTGTAAAATGGAGATGAAAAATTGGGTTCATTAAGAAAAAAAACTGGAGCCACTACAATGTTTATAGAAGTAAAACAGTTTAATAGATGGGTTAGGGAATATAAAAACAAGAAATTTTAGAAGTGTGAAGATCTAGATAAGAAGGCTGTAGCCCCAGAACCAGAGAAATAGCCCTGAAGGAGGATTTTAGATGGATGTACTGACCAGATGAAAAAGGCACAACTCCCAAGTAAATCTGAGATTCCACAGTGTCTGGCCCCCTCAATTGTAAAGAGGGAACTCGCAGGAATCTGAGGAAAGGCAAAACCTTACTGTTGCAACTGCAGAACAGGAGTTCCTGAAGAGACTAGATAAGCAAGATTTTATGGAGATGTCCGCAGAGAGGCTGCATTTGCCCACCACTACTTCCTGAGAATAATGGACTATCCTCCTCTCTCCTTTCCAAATCTCTCATTTTCTTCTCTTTGGAAGACGCTACACCAGGACCCTCCAGAGAAAAGAATTCTGGGAAACATAGATCTTGGCTTCTTTTCTATAATGCTAATGGTACCTAATGTGTAGAAGTCAGTTTTGATAAATAACATTCCATGATTTATAACAAGTATCACATAAAGCCAAAGAAATAAAGTAATGTGCATGAAGTACTCAGAGTAACGACTGGCTCAAAGAATGCATACAACCATTATTTTACAAACACTGTGATCTAGTTAAGTTACTTTATATTTTTGTATGGCTTCCCCCCCCGCCCTTTCTTTGTCTCAAAGTAGAATACAGATAATGAGAAATTGTTATTTTTTTTGACAATGAGTTCATGGGCATGTTTATGATTTTAGGTTTAACTGGTATCCAATACCATGCATGGGTATGGCAGGCATTTGACAAGCTAGTTGCTTCCCCTCATTCATCCAGTAACTATTTTCTTTAATTATCTGCAGACCTGAGCCACTGCACTGTGCCAGCTGGGTATGAGAGCTACATAATACAGTTATTACCATCAAGGAAATTACAGTGCAGAAAAAAAATTTTTTTTTTCCTAAAGGATGTGTGCCTGTTTTGTGCCCAGCACCCTTCTGGGCAAAGCCAGCACAGGTGGCCGACAAAGCCTAAGTTAGAGTACTTTGTGTAATATGAAGAGTAACATGTACATAGGGATCTCAGTCTTAAAATGAATCCTTATTTTACAAAGGAACAGAAAAAAATGCCTGGGGAAGCATGTACCATGGAGTTTCAAAGTTACAATTCTGGCACCAAAATACTGAGGAACAAGTTCAGGTTTGACACTGACTGGCATGCAACCAGGGGTAATTTACTTAGTCTCATTCCACCTGTGCAGCATGAAGATGTTAACACGAACCACTTCATAGTATTGTGGCATACGTTAAATTAATATATGTAAAATATACTTGAAAGGGTCTCTGGCACATAAAAGTCACTAATAATCTTTTGCTGTTGTAATTATTGTCTGGATGCACAGCTGTTCCAGAAATAACACCTTTACCACAGTATGAATAGCCTGTGCCATATAACAATTATGTTCAATAGGGAGGATGTATTTTGGATGGTATTAACAGTCATTTATCCTGTCCAAGAGTCCTGAATGTAAAGCAAAGAGAAAGAGTTAGAACCAAATGGTTCAGCCATATAATTAATAAAAGTAGAGAAAAATGGTAATGGAGACAAATGAATGAATAGCTGAGTGGAAAGAGTAAAAGTATTCACTATTCATAGTGAGAAAAATGGCGAGATGAGCAGGTTTTCTGAGCTTCCCACGTAACTACTCTTGCCACTGACTGTTGAATGACAATGGCTCCAATTATCAGTGAGGTCTGACTGCATCATGCATGAGATTTTCCTCACTTCTTATCATCTGTGTGGGAATTCCCAATTACATTGTGTTTGCATTAACATAAATATATGCGATGATATTTAAGAGAAACCCACATTACTCGGTGTGCAAAGGGATAATATAGGAACAGAGTAGATACATAGGTATAGTTACAAGCATAGATACATTTCATTCTTGTCTTCCTGCCAGACTCTCCACATCATCACTACTCCCCACCCCAACAAGTTCACCCAACATGGATTCTGGGACTATTCCAAGTCTATTATCTGTGTACATTCAATATGTTTGGAAATGAATGCTATTTCTAAACGGACCAATATTTCAATGGGACAAGAAAGGACAAGGAGAACTTTAGAGAAATGATGAAGATATATAACCTAACATTTATAGGACTTCTGTAACATTAACTCAGTCAAGAATAATGACTACTGAGCTATTATTATTAATTTAATTCTCATGTTCCTAGGCTCTCTACCCTTCAAATCTTAGTGATTATTATAAAATATTACAATTACAATATACAGTTATAGGCTTTAATTATATATGTATAAAATTAACCAGTTCTTCAATGATAGCATCTATATTGGAAAAATGGTGATGGGAATGAGAAACTTGGATATCAGACTGAAAATACCTTCTGAAAAGGAAACAAAAAGTCTATCTTAAATGAAGTTCTTGAGAAAACAAAGGTTTCACTAAGAAGTAAACAAACAAAAAACCTACCAGTGCACAATGTACACTTAATTAAGGTAATATTATTTATAGTTTAAAGTATTTAGCAGCCTTTAGACAATAATTTACTCCCACAATTCCTATATTAGATTTAATATGCAACCTAGCCATTTGAGATATATGATGATTTGCATAATTGCAGAGCTATGTTCAAATTATATTTAAGAATTTTCTTAAGTTCGCAGAATTGTACATTCCTCTCTAACTGGCAGTTAATGCATTTTTCCTCCTCTTTGTGATTTTTAAATATCAAATATAAAAGAGAATTACTTACTTTTATTCTAGTAGGTCATTTCTTCTTACATACCTAATAAAAATCTGTTTTTAAGGCAGTACAAATAAAACAAAATAAAATGTAAGTATTTCCCTGTGTGATATGGAAGAATTACTGGTACTTATACAGAAGAAAAATATAGTTAGTATTACTATGTTTGGGTATCATGGGTTAGGTTTCTTATTTAATGGCCAATAGTGTTTGTTTGACATTTGATGATAATTTATTAGTAACAACAAATAAAGTTGTTCATCACTATACCTAAGAGAATTGTTTTTTTGTTTGTTTGTTTGTTTGTTTTTTTACTGTAGTGGCATACATAACACAAATTTACTATTTTAATTTTTAACATACACAGATCAGTAGCATTGAGTACATCCCCTTTGTTGGGCTACGACCACAACCATCCATCTTCAGAACTTTCTTATCCCCTCAGACTGAAACTCCACATTCATTAAACAACAGCTACACATTCTGTGCTTCTCCATTCCTAAGCAACCACAAATCTACCTGCTATCTCTATGAATTTGAGATAGCATTTCATGTAAGTGGACTAATATGATGATTAATCCTTTTGTTTCTAGATTATTTTCCTTAGCATAATGCTATTAATATGCATCCATGTTGTAGCATGTGACAGGATTTCATTTCTTTTTCTTTTTTTCTTTCTTTTTTCTTTCTTTATTTTAATTGTTGTTCTCGTACAGTTTTCTGTCTTCTACTCCCATCCCAGCTTACCACCCCAGCCCTCCCCACCACTCTCCCATTTCCATCCCCCGCCCTAGTTTTTTCCATGTGTCCTTCATACTTGTTGCTCTGATCCCTTCGACTAAATAATATTCCAATGGATGTATACACCACATATTGTTCATGCATTCATCTCTCAGTGGACAGTTGGGTGGTTTCTGCCTTTGGTGATGGATGCTGCTGTGAACAACGGTGAGGAAAGTGTCTGAGGCCCTGCTTTTCTTTTTTGTATTTTGCTAATACTTCCTAATGATTTGTGATGCAAGCATCTTTTTATGTGTTTACTGGCTATGTACATATTTACTTTGGAGAAATGTCTATTCAAGTCTGAAGTGGTATTTTTTAATGAATCCTATTTACAACCACTGATTTTGAACCAATTGAACACATTTTTAATAGGCATTGAAATGGTGTTCATTTTTTTAAAAATTGAAGTTAATGAAACTATCCAAAAAGTTAAATATTTTTAGATTCATAAAAATTGTACTTTGTATGTTACTTTTACTTAAAATAGCATCTAGAATAAAATATTATGAGACTAAAGAGCTTTTCAGAAACGTTTAATGGTATACAGTATAATCGTGTTATATCAATAGGTGAAGAAGCTCCAAATTTCAATTTGGTGTTTAAAGGGCATTATCCAAATTTTATGGAGAAAAAAAGGCATTCACAAAACAATTATGCTTCTAAGTTTCCATAAATTAAAACTAAATAACAAATACATCATCAATTATTTGTAATTAAAGAATAATGACATTATTAAGAGTTGAAATTGTGTGATACAAATAAAATTTAGGTAGAGGATAATGTGTAGCTTTAAACACATTAATTTGTTAAAATGAAAATGTGTGTGTTGTTTCAATTATATGTTTCTTTTATCCACTGTTAAGTTACAAAGTACCTAAAATTTCTGTTTTAGAAATATTCTAGCTTGATCTTAGTTTAGCTAGAAAGAGTATTGCACTAACCCCTTCAACAGAAAATGGCAGGTTACCTGCATAATCAATGTTTTTTCTAAATCAATAATTTTTTTCCTGAATCAATGCTTTTCATCACTGAGCTGAAGTCCTAAGGCAACAAAGTAACTGTGTGTGTGTGTGTGTGTATGTGTGTGTGTGTGTGTGTGTGTGTGTGTAAAGGTGGCACCCTCAACAAAACACCGATGCAAGCACTTGCTTACTTGGGGCAGATACTGGACTTACAAATTGTAAGCACATAAGAAGAAATCAGCTAAAATTTGAAAATTAGCAATGGATTGCTAAAGGCTGAGAATAAGCCAGCTTAAGTGTAGCACCCATTGAAGCCCCACATAAGTAAGGGAATTTGAACTCAGAGATTTTTTTCCCAAAAACCTCACCAGGCATTCAAGATTAGGAGAGTGCTGGTATGCCTACAGTATGCAAATAGCAGCAACTGCAAGAAAAGTGCAAAGACCTACTCCTATCCATATCCTCTATCTCCCTTACAGAACAAAAGACTTAAGTCATTTGGAAAAGAGCAACAATCTTTTGCAGCTAGGGAAAGTGAATTAAAACCAACCAATCAGCCCAATAAACAACGACCTTAACACTGGAAAGAGTGAAGAAAACGTCATGAGCTCAGACTACTACTGAACTCTCCTCCTCTTCCTCCTCCTCCTCATTCCTCCTATTGAGTGAGAGAGAATCAGTGGGAAGGCTACACTCCCAAGACTGAGGGACAAATCACTAGCTGAAGATTGAGGCAGAACCATTAAAAAAACAAAAGAGAAGACTACATTTACCCCACCATCATATTATCAAGCATTGAATAACAACTAACATCAATCTACTCCAGAAAGATAGGTAAGAAGATGGATAGAGACCCTCTCTGAGGTAGAGGCACAAGGACGAGACCTAAAGTGAACATAAAACAGACATTAAGTGAAACTGTCTGGCAGAAGGCCCCCCCCCACCACCTCGATCCCAAGACAGTGCTAGAGGAAATGAAGCCTATGGTGGGTGTACTGAAGGAAGCTATAACAACAAAACCCAAATTTAGCTCAGTACTTGACCAAATTGATTCAACAGCCCAACTAACATTCTAAAAAACCTGAGGCATGCTCAATCCCAGTGAAATGTTTTATTTAATTCAGTGTCTAATGTCATATACAATATGTACAGTTTCAGCCAAAAAAAAAAAAAAATACAAGGACCATAATGAACCACAATAAAGCATGGGAAAAAATGTGTTCAAGAGAGATGCAGTCTGTGGAACCTGGCTCAGATGTGACTTGGATATTGAAACTATCAGAGAAGAATCTTAAAAATAGCTGTGACTCATAGATGCAAAGAACAAATTGATGGTCACCAGGTGTGAAGGAGGTTGGGGAAATGGGTGGAAAAGTTAAAAGATTAAGAAGTACAAATTGCCTGTTATAAAAATAGTCACAAGGATGTAAAGCACATATAAGGAATATAGTTAATAATATTATAATAAATATATATGGTGTCAGATGGTTGCTAGACTTACTGAGGTGATCACTTTGTAAGGTATATAAATGTCCAATCACTAAGCAGTAAACCTAAAACTAATATAATATTGTACATCAACTGTAATTAAAATAAAATTTAAATTTTAAAAAATTAAATTGCTATGATTAAAATGAGATAGGTTCTTAGTTAAAAAGATGTACAGAAGCACAGATGGGGAAATTGCAGCAGAGAGAGAAACATATGAAAGAATCAAAAGAAAATGCTAAAATAAAAAACATGTTAACTAAGATAAAATATTTGATTGCTAGGCTCATTAGTAGATCTGGAACTGAGAATAATTAAAATTTTTAAATTAGGTCAATTGAAATTATCTAACTCAAAAACTAAGAGAATAAAAAAGGAAAGTTGTCCAAATACAGTTGTCTCCCTCCCTTTTCCTTCCAACAATGCACCCCCACTCCACCCATCCCTACTTCCCACCCTTGATCCCACCCACCCTTGGCTTTGTCCATGGGTCCTTTACACATGTTCCTTCACGACCCTTCCATTTTTTCCTTGTTACCCTCTTCCCTCTCTCCTCTGGTTACTGTCACTTTGTTGTTGTTGTTGTTTTTTTTTTTTTTTTTTAATTTCAATGTCTCTGGTTATATTTTGCTTGCTTGTTTGTTTTGTTGATTAGGTTCCACATATAGGTGAGACCATATGGTATTTGTCTTTCACTGACTGGCTTATTTCATGTAGTATAATGCTCTCCAGTTCCATCCAGGGTGTTGCAAAGGGTAGGAGCTCCTTCTTTCTTTCTAATACATAGTATTCCATTGTGTATATGTACCACAGTTCTTTGATCCACTCATTTACTGGTGGGCACTTAGGCTTCCAGCACTTGACTATTTTAAATTGTGCTGCTATGAACATTGAGGTACATAGGTTCTTTTGAGTTGGTGTTTCAGGATTCTTAAGGTATAATCCCAGCAGTGGGATTGCTTAGTCAAAAGGAAATTCCATTTTTAGTTTTTTGTGGAAATTCCATTCTGTTTTCCACAGTGGCTGCACCAGTCTGCATTCCCACCAACAGTGTACTAGGGTTCCCTTTTCTCCACATCCTCTCCATCACCTATTGTTTGTTGATTTGTTTATGATGGGCATTCTGACTGGTGTGAAGTTGTATTTCATTGTGGTTTTAATTTGCATCTCTTTGTTGGCTAGATGCTGAGCATCCTTTCATATGTCTGTGGGCACTCTGTATGTCCTTGGAGAAGTGTCTGTTCAACTCCTTTGCCCATGTCTTAATTGTGTTATGTATCTTACTTCAGTGGAGTTGTGTGAGTTCTTTATATATTTTGGAGATCGAACCCTTCTCCGAGGTATCATTGTCAAATATGTTTTCCCATATGGTTGGTTCCCTTTTCATTTTGCTGATGTTTTCTTTATCCATGCAGAAACTTTTTAGTTTGATGAAGTCTCATTTGTTTATTCTTTCCTTTATGTCCCTTGCTCTAGGAGAAATATCAGTGAAAATATTGCTGCGTGGGATATCTGAGATTTTACTGACTATGTTCTCCTTTAGGATTTTTATGGTATCATAACTTATATTTAAGTCTTTCATCCACCTTGAATTTATTTTTGGATATGGTGTAAGTTGGTGATTGAGTTTCATTTTTTTGCATGTAGATGTCCAGATCTCCCAACACCATTTGTTGAAGAGGCTATTTTTACTCCATTTTATGTTGCTACACCTGTTGTCAAATATTATTTGACCATGTTGACAATGGTTTATTTCTGGGCTCTCTATTCTCTTCCATTGGTCTATGTGTCTGTTCTTTTGCCAGTGCCAGACTGTTTTGGTTACTTTGGCCTTGTAACAGTTTGATACGAGGCATTATGGTCCCTCCTACTTTGTTCTCTTTTCCCAAAATTGCAGCAGCTATTTGGAGTCATTAATGGTTCCATATAAAGTTTTGAAATATTTGTTTTATATCTGTGAAATATGTCATTGGTATTGTAATAAGGATTGCACTGAATCTATAAATTGCTTTGGGTAGTATGAACATTTTGATGATGATAAATCTTCCAATCCATGAACATGGTACATGCTTCCATTTGTTTGTGTCTTCCTTAATTTCTATCTTCACTGTTGTATACTTTCCTGAGAACAGGCCTTTTACATCCTTGATTAGGTTTATTCCTAGGTACTTTATTTTTCTTGTTGCTATATCAAATTTCCTGATTCCTGTTTCAGATATTTCATTTTTGGTGCACAAAAATGCCTTGATTTCTGAATATTGACTTTGTATCCCATTGTTTTACTGAATTCACTTAGTAGGTCAAGTAGATTTTTGGTGGAGTCTATAGGATTTTCTATGTATACTATTATGTCACATGTAAACAATGACAGTTTTGCTTCTCCTTTCCAATTTGGATGCCTTTCATTTCTTTTTCTTGTCTGATTGCTGTGGCTAGAACTTCCAATTGAATAGAAGTGGAGAAAGCAGACAATCTTGTCTTGTTCCTGATCTTAGTGGAAAAGATTTTAGTTTTTGCTCGATGAGTCTGATGTTGGCTGCAGGTTTCTCATATATGGCCTTTATCATGTTGAGGAATGCTCCCTTGACTCCCACTTTGCTGAGTGTTTTTATCATAAGTGGGTGTTGTACCTTATTAGATGCTTTTTCTGCATCTATTGATATGATCATGTGATTTTTAT
The DNA here is from genome assembly GCA_039655065.1 of Glossophaga mutica. NCBI lineage: Eukaryota > Metazoa > Chordata > Mammalia > Chiroptera > Phyllostomidae > Glossophaga > Glossophaga mutica. Next base: position 156,321,440 of record CM077303.1, on the reverse strand, counting down.
CTTTCCTTTTGTTTATGTGATGTATTATATTTATTGATTTGTGAATATTGTACCATCCTTGCATCCCTGGGATGAATCCCTCTTGATCATGCTGTATGATCTTTTTCATGTGTGGCTGGATGCAATTTGACAATATTTTATTGAGGATTTTAGCACCTATGTTCATCAGCAATATTGGCCTGAAGTTTTCTTTCGTTGTTGTGTCTTATCTGGTTTAGGGATTAGGATGATTCTGGCTTCATAAAAAAGGTTTGGGAGTCTCCCCTCTTCTTGGATTTTTTGAAATAGTCTGAAAAGGATAGGAGTTAGCTCTTTCTTAGATGTTTTATAAAATTCTCTTGTGAAACTGTACAGTACAGGTCTTTTGTGTGCTGGGAGTTTTTTGATTACTGCTTCAATTTTACCAGCTGTTATTGGTCTGTGTGGGCTTTCTGCTTCTTCTTCATTCAGTTTTGGAAGATTATATTTTTCTAGAAATCTGTCAGTTTTACCCAGGTGTTCAAATTTCTTGGTGTATAGTTGTTTGCAGTAATTTCTTACAATCCTTTGTATTTCTGTGGTATCAGTTGTAGTCTCTCCTCTTTCATTTACTATTTTATTTGGGTCATCTCTCTTAAAAAGGTAAATTTTTAAATTAAAGAATAGAGTAAGAAGAAGAGGTGTGAACAATATAAAAATGTCTATCATGTGTATATTTAAAATCACAGTGGAAAAAGAGAGAGAGAATATGGCACAAGAAATATCTGAAGACATATTGTCTAATAACTTCCACAAATTAATGAAATATAATATACCATGTTTCCAGAATTTAAAACATATTAGGTGGAATAAATAAAATGCAAACACATGAAAATATCATGTTTAAATTATTCAACAAAATAGGTAAATAATATATCCTAAATTTAGCCAGATTAAAAAAATACACAGCACATGCATAAGAATTAAGCAAACTTATCATCTGAAATTATGCAAGTCAAAAGACCATTGAGTAACATTTTTAAAGCACTGAAAGATAAAATTCCAGAAATCTATATGAACAGATTGATATTCAGCAAAATAATAAAAAAACCTGTAAAGATTTTAGAAAAACTATCTCTCAGTAATTTCTTTCATTCATTTTATTCTGACCCCTTCAGTATTCCTAACATCTGACAAATCTCTCCAACTTTACAGGATTGTTAGGCTCTGTTTGGGTCCTTCTTGCACAGCAGCTCCTGAACTGCCCCCAGGCAAAAAGCCTTATGCTACTGGGGTGTACATCATTTGTTTTATTTTTCTAAAGGATAAGAATACTTTCCAGCCTCCAATGTCTGAGAACAGTTGTTTTCTATTTTTCTTTCTACGTTTCTATTTATATACGGCAGGAGGATAATTTTTTAATTGAATTTGTTGGGGTGACATTGGTTAACAAAATTATATTATAGGTTTCAGATGCACAACTGCACAACACATCATTGATGTACTGTATTGTGTGTTCACCACCCTTCAAAGCACAGGTGGCAAACACAAGGCCCGAGGGCTGAATGCAGCCCTCCACCTTGTTTTATCCAGCCTGGCACTTTGTTTCTACCCAGAGGCAGCACCGAGCTTCTTGCCCCTAGTTAAGGAATAGTTAACATTTATACAGTCCTAAAACTATATTCGGCCCTTTGAAGGCAACCTTGAGGCGGATGTGGCTCCCCCTGAAAATGAGTTTGACACCCTTTACCTAAAGTCAAGTTTTCTTCCATTACCATTTACCCACCCTATACCCTATTTTACTGTTGGGAACTGCCCTGTCTGGTTTCAGAAGCTGTAACCCCCCGTGGCTAAGACTGAGTAAAGGACCTCGGGATCACAGGCCACTTAGGAGACAAAGCTTATATTCCTTGTAGGGCACCACCTCTGCCCCCTTTCTATTCACCCTGCTTGGCCCTGGACGGATGACTGGTTAGCCAATGATGGGTAAAATTCCTCAAAAGAGGGATGACTTAAGAGAGGCACTGTTGGGAAGGGGCCCTCAGGGAAGAACTTGGAGTGCTATAGAAAAAGATGGTGATGGACCCTTACCCTCGGCTTTGACATAGCCGGAGTCCTCATTTGGTCTGCAAGAAGACTGCTAATCTTTTGGCTGCCTTACTTGCCCTGCCTGCCTTAAGCCTGAAACAATGCTGGGTGTGGCTCTGTGCTGAAAAGGGTGGGTTCCCTAGGGTGATCAGGCCTAAGAAAGAATGCATAAAATCCTATGAAACTTACTTTGCTAATACCCTCAATTTAAATGATAAGGGTCCAAGCAGGAAGTGAGTTTATTCCCTAAAGTTTTATGGCCCTTTAATTACCTGACCCTGACTCAGAATAAGCCCTCAGAGTTCTTTGAATGTTGTCTATTGTTTAATCATTTCTGCCTGAAAATGACTGATGAGCTTTACGTATACACCCTGTATTCCTGTGCAAATTGAACCCAGTAAAAGCTTGTCAAGGCACAGGTCGGGGCACTCTCCTCTGAGACAGTGGCCAAGGCGATCCGAGGCTTTTCTCCTCTTAAGAGAGAAGCCACACTGTCCCTTTTTCTTCCACAGGACTCAGTAGTCCGCGTGTGAATTTGTCTCATCTCATCCATAATGCCGCAGACTTCAGGAGCCAGGATCCACATTACTTTACCTTTCCTCACTTTTTCCTCCCCTGGCAATCACCATACTGTTGTCCATGTCCATGAGGTTTTTTTTCCTCCCTTTTTTCCATTTTTGCTCAATCCCTCCACCTCCCCCACCCAGCCACCAACACTAGCTATGAATCTGGTTTCTCATGATTTACTTATTCATGACAGCAGGAGCTGACCTCTTATTCTTTTCTGTTTTAGCTATATTATCTAAATTACCATAAATTTTAATTAAATTAAAAATTTTAAAAATCATTGCTTATTTTTTCACTTATGTCTCCTCCTGTCTGTAATATCATATATGAGTAAGTAGGGTTGAAAACATGCAGCTTGGTTGCAGGTGTGTGTAAGGAACCCTTAGATCCATTTACTCTTCTCCACATTAAGAAACCATGGTTTTTTCACATACACTAGGAAGGTTGGGTTTTTTAGTCTAAAGTATTTGTATGAGAAAGAATAGACAGTATCAACAACTTTTCATCGACCTGTGAGTGCTTTCATCTTTTCTCACATTCCTACCTTGCCCTCCTTATCCCCTGAGGAATACATTAGCCTCAATCATGCTACAATCAGAGTTGTAATCACAGAAAAATTGATGATGGTTCATTGTGACTTGGGAATGTATGGAACACAATTATACCGACCAAATTGGTAGTCATCCACACAGTGGGTTTTTATCAATTTGTTCTGCAATAGTTGATGGCTCTAACAATACAGTTAGATAGATTTTTTGATGATATAAAATCCTACAGTGGGAAGAGCATGATATTAATGTCAGAGAGACTTTAGTTTAATACCAGCTTGTATTCATTTATTTATTTCTTCCTCATTTGTTTTTTTCATAGATTACTAGTCTGTGCAAGTGACAGTAAACTTCTATCCTCATCCGAAACATTTTGATAACAATTCTGTCACCACAAAATATTTATTTATTAGGGAAACACCTAGCATAACATCTGCCCTATAATAAGCCAGTAAATTAACTAAAGCTTTATCATACCCTGAGTTGAAGGTTCTTATAATCTTCACATAATTCACACTGGGAATTGTAAATATTCTTCTTAAAGAAGTTTTGGTGATCAAACTCATATACATTCAAAATGAACAGAAACCAAGAACCACTAGGTTATCCAGCACGTTCAATTGAAGTACAAGATCATACCTGTGGCATGTACTCTGGCATGCTCTGTCCAATTTAGATTTAAGCAACTCAGGTGAAGAGGCTCCCCGTAGAGATGGGTCCACTTTTGATCATATCTCACTACTACATAATTGTTCCTAAGATTCTCCCTAGACTTCCCTTTGCTTGGTTTTGTCTCATCACTCCTCATTAAAACAACATGACACAAGGCATAATGAGAAAGGTAAGGCTGCTTGATAGTTACTCATTTTAATTTTATACATTCCACATTGTCACAGCTTTTTTATTTAGAACAACCACTTAAAACACAAGTTCAACTATTTCACTGAATGAAAATATAAGATTCACAGTAGTTAGCTGACCCTAATTTAATTTTCCTCTCCTTTAATAAAACAAAGAATTTGTCTGAAGTATAACTCAGGATGCCTGCAGATCTTTTGAATGCTTAACTCAGATGCAGAAGCATTGATTTTCTTAGATCTGATAGTTTGCTAAAATGTGCTTCTTTGTGATTTGGCAGAGAATACAGTTTAATTTTATAACCATTTTGTGCGATCTACATCAGTCATGCTATTCAGATTTATTTTATTGTGCAAAGCATTTAGAAGGTGAAGGTCATTGTTGTCTCTATAGAATACAAAGCTCTTGATTCATGGCTTACAAACATTGTGATTTTATTTGTTGCAGTCTATTATTTGTTGCCTTTAGCCTGTTCCCAATAGTGTCCTTAGTTTACATTGAGGCTGGCAACCTAGGAATGTTTCTCATCCATGGACCAAACTACTGTTTGCCTGTCACGTGAATCTATTGGCAATCACCTAAGTGCTTTAATAATATTTGCAACAAATAGTGGTAGGGAAAATGGACAGATATACACAATAAATAAATAAATAAATAAATAAATAAATAAATAAATAAATAAACTGGACCATCATCTTACACCACACAAAAGAATAAACTAAAAATGAATTAAATGTTAGATTCAAAACCACAAAAATTCTAGAAGAAAACATATGCAGTAAAATCTCAGACATTCTTCAAAGCAATAGTTTTTCTGATATATTGCCTCGTGGTTTAAATCACCTCAGGAAAGGGAAACAAAGGAAAAAATAAACAAATGGGATTACATTAAACTAAAAAGTTTTTGCACAGCAAAGTAAACCATCAACAAGGTGATGAGACAAATCACTGAATGGGAGAACATATTCTCCAATGATACATTTGATAAGGGGTTAATATCTGAAATTTATAAGGAACTTATAAAACTCAACACTGAAAAAATCCAATTTAAAAAATGGGCAAAGAACCTGAATAATCACTTCTCCCAAGAGGACATACAGATGGCCAATGAACATATGAAAAGATGCTCAACATCAGTAATCATCTGATGGAGAAATTTCTGATGATTAAAATTATAATTACAAGGAGACATCACCTCATACCTATCATAATGGCTATCACCAATAAATCAACAAACAATTGTTGGTGAGGATGTGGAGAAAAGGGAACCTTTGTGTACTGTTGGTGGGAATGCAGACTGGTGCAGCTGCTCTGAAAAGCAGTATTAAGTTATCTCAAAAATTAAAAAAGGAACTGCCATATGACTCAGTGATTTCACTTCTGTGACTATGTCCTAAAATCTGAAACCCTTCCTTGAAAGAATATATTCACCCTTATGTTCATTGAAACATTACTTATAACAGCAAATACTTGAAGGCAACCCAACTGCCCATCAGTAGATGCATGGATAAAAAAGCAGTGGTACATTTACACAATGTAATAGTACTCAGCCACTCAGCCACACACACACAAACACACACACACACAGAAAAAGAAGTCTTACCTTTTGCAACAGCATGGATGGGCCTGGAGAGTGTTATGCTAAGTGAAATAAGCTAGTCAGAGAACGACAAGTACTTATGCACTCAGATGTGGAATCTAATGAACAAAATAAGTCAAACAAAACAGAAACAGACTCATAGATACAGAGAACAGACTGACAGCTGTCAGAGAGGAGAATTGAGGGGCTGGGTGAAAAGGTGAAAGGACTGAGCAAAGAAAAAAAACACCTAGACACAGTATGGTGATTACCTGAGGAAAAAGTGGGGTGGAAGGAAAAGAAGTTAAAAGGGTGAAAAATGATGATGAAAGGAAGCTTGACTTGGGGTGGTGAGCCCACAAGACATTTACAAATGATGTGTTACAGAGTTGTACACCCAAATTCTTATGTTTATTAACAAATGGTACTTCAATAAATCCAAAAAAATTTGAACAAAATGAAAATATCTGCATATACATAACTTGATTTTTGTCCTTCCTTACAAGGGGGATAGGGATTACAGTAAGAAAAGAAGAAAGAAAAGGAAAGGGAAAAAAAGAAAAGGAAAGGAAAAAAAGAAAAAAGAAAAGAAAAGAAAAGAAAAAAGAAAAGAAAAGGTTTCCATTGCCCATGCCTTTCATTAAGGATTCAATCTTTTTTTAAATATAATGACTCCTGTTACAACAATAAAATAATTTACACCTTTAAGGCTTTTTGTAACACTTCTCTTCCACAGCAGAACATCTACACTTAATTGTCACGTACTTTAAGAACAACAAACTTTCTCTGTGACATAGGAGGCTGTATAATGCAAATTAGTTAATTAATTCATGGTAATAAGCTTTATAATGACATTACAGTGACTTCTATGTGCCTTAGTTTCCAGTTAAAAGGATGGCTGGGAACTCAGTTACCAGTTGTTTTCAGCAAATCATTAACATTAGTCTCAGATGCCCTTACTCTAATTTTCTTCAAGTAAAAAAACAATGTACTCTCCCCTCAAAGCCCCTTTTTGAGACTACTTCCTTCAGAAAGTCTTTCCCCAGTGTTCCACCATTAACTTCCACTAATGCTAAATCATTTCCCTGCAAAGGGAATATTTTGCTCCTGTTATCGCAAGCTTTCTGAGAACAAGAACTCTAATTTGGTCTTTCATTCATCTTCATACGTGCAGCCTAAGCACAGCATCTACTGCATGGCAGAGTCTCGGTGAAATGAACGAATTTAAACCCCATCTTGATAGCAATAGGGAAATCCATATATCATGAATATCTGCAGGGAATTCAAATAATTTGTTTCCAATGAGACATTAGTGAAATAAATACATTCCCTAATAAAACAAGATTTTATAGCATCCCAACCTTCTTGCTTTTGTGTAACACTTTATGCAAACTAAAATAAAGCATTCCCCCAGCCCTACCGCACAATTCAGGTTGCTCAATTTTGCCAGTGATTCTGGGATCTATTATTTATGATATACTTACTAAATGGCTTATTATTTTGGATGAGTTTTAACCTAATGAGTTTTGAGTAAATATTTATTCAACATTGATTTTAACTCTATTTTAAAAAACCTTAATATTCTAATACCAGTGGGAATGATGAAGCATAATTACTGGTACCAATGGATAGCATGACTAAAGTCCAGATATTACAGAGTATTTGGTCATGCAAAATAGAATTATGCCAGAAGTGCTGAACTGAAATGAAAAATATGAGTGGATTGCAGAGAATCCATAAATCCCTGGAATTGTGTTTGAAATTGTGTGATATGTGTTTCAACTGCTTATCCAAAAATTTCAAGAACTATCACCAAACCAAATACTCCTTGATATTTTTCTTATAAACCAGTACAACATATACCTAAGAACAAGCTTATTTTCAATTTCCATAAATATCTCATGATTACAGCTATTAAACAAGATTAGAGAAAACATTTTTGTAGAAATATATAATGTGTTCAATTTACTATAATCATGTTAATAGAACCATGTTCTCAAAAATGTTCAGAAATGCAGAAAGAACTATCACATAGTTTTTTAAAATACTTTGTATATAGTACGGGAAAATTATGATGGTAGATATAAATATAGGTAACTTATTTTTTCATACCATTTGTTAAAAAGATTACACTATTTCTGCTGAAAAATTTGGCATGATTGTCTAAAGTCAACTGACACTATTCTATTTTATTAATCTATTTGTGTTTGTTCCTATATCAACATGCAGACTGCCTTGAACAGTGCAGTTTTATAGCAAGCCTCGAAATCCAACATTTTTTTATTTTTGCAAAATTATTTTGGCAACTATATATGTACTCTGCCTTTCTGTGGATACTTTATATCCAGCATGAAAATTTCCACTGAGGTATTTATTGGGAATACATATCTATTGGTCTGTATATCTACTGGAAAGAATGTCTTGGTCTGTATATATCTATTTGGATATATCAGTATTTTAAATCAGTATTTCCTCATGTATTTAGATCCTTTATAAGTTCTTGCAACAATTCTCTTCAATTTTACTTTTATAGAAATATAATTTATTTTTGTAGAGGTTGGGGCGAAAGTAAGATTACAGTTGTTTGTATGGAAAATGACACAATAATAAATAAACAAAAATACAGAAATAAACTCTGTGTTCATGTGATCACAACTGTAATCCCACTTTTGTCCACAACTGTAAACCTACTTTTGCCCCACCTTGTTAAATATTAGTAGTACCATATATTTTTATGTGTAGAAAACTTAGAATGTTCTATATACATAACTAAATTGTGTGTGAATAATTTTCCCCTCATTTTTCCAATAAGCATACATTTCATTTTCATTTTTCCACCCTGTCATTCTGGCTAATACTTACTAAATAAAAAACGTAAAATTACTCATTAAATAAAAAACATGACAGTAAACATCCTACTTATGCCTGACTTAACACATATATTCCTTTTTTGTTGTAGATGCCTTCAATCATATTTACAGAGATCCCATCTATTTTAGTTTTATGTAGATTTTTATCAAAAATGAATGTCAAATTTTGTCAAATAATTTTTTGCACTGTTAAGATTGTAACTTTTCCCATTATTTTGTTAATATGAAGAATTATAGTAGTTGATTTTAAAATGATAAACCAAACTATACATTTCTCATATAATCTTTACTTAGTCATTCTTTTTTATATATGACTGAATTTGATTTCCTTGTACTCAGGGAAATGTACATCTTTGTTCACAAAGAATATTCGACTATAGTTTTATTATCTTTTTTAATATCTGGCTTGGTGTGATGAGGGTATTGTTCTCGTCAAATAAATATAGCCTCTTCCTCTAATTTTTGGAAAAGTTTAAATACAACTGGTATTTTTTTTCTCTTAAATATTTGATAGAACGTGCCAGTAAAAGCATCTAGTGTTGGAATTTCCTTTGTAAGAAAGTTTTCAGTTACAATTTCTGTCATACACATGTGACTGTTCACAGTATCTGCTTGTTCCTGATGTGTCTGTGTATTTCAAAGAATGTAGCTCTTGCATTTATTTTAAATTAATTGGCATGTATTTCTTCATAATATTTCCTCCATACTATACAAATGTTTGTAGGTTCTGTAATGACATTCCCACTTTAATTTCTTTTATTGGTAATTTGCGTCTTTGCTCTTGATCAGCCTAAATAGAGATTCATTAATTGTATTGATATTCTAAAAATAAGCATAATATGTATGATTTCCTTAGTTTCAAATATATTTAGATTTCTTTTATGATTATACATATAGACTAACTTTGTCAATGTTTTATAGTCCCCCTACTTTGCCATCACTTACTGAGAGAATAATATTAAAATTTCCAGTTTTAAATAAGAATTTATATTTTTAGTTCTATTAGTCTTAATTATATGTGAGTGGATATGCTGTTGAGAGGATGCATGAAAATATATACACACAATCTTCCCAGAAAGTATTCAGTCATGTAATATGAAAAATAGACATTTATTGAAGAAGATACAAGATACAAGAAACATTGTACACAGGACAATGACACCTCAGTCTCCTTCAAAGTAGGCACCTTGGGACCTCACACAATTCTCCCAATCACCATCAGCTGCTCCTTCATATTTTCCTGAATCTCACTGATGGTCTGAAATCTCTTCCATTTCAAAGGTGGTTTTAGTTTGGGGAAAAGCCAGAAGTGACAGGGTGCCAAATCTGGGCTGTAGTGTGGCTGAGTTACCTGGGTGATTTGTTATTTTGCCAAAAACTCTGCACAAGATGTGATACATGAGTGGGTATATTCTTGTGATGAAGCTGCTAGTCACCAGTTGCCCATAGCTGTGGCCTTCTGAATCATCTGCATAGTTTCTGCAGAGGAATGTGCAAGCTTAATGTAGAATTTGATTCAGATTTGTTGCTATACTTGCTCAGTCATTTTGAATGTGATGGCCACAGAGTACACATGCTCACTCAACAGCGTCTACCACCCCCACTGACAAGTACACTGAAGTAGTCATTGTTCACACATGCACATTCCGATCCACTCTCCTTGGTTGCCAGGTTACACCGACGTCATGCAAACTGGCTTCATTACATAACAATGGCTAAACTTTTTCTGGACAGACCTTGTATATGTGTGTGTGTGTGTAAAATACATGATAACATAGCATACATATATGCTTATAGTGTATGTAGAGAAATAATTTATTTCATTCATCAATAAAATATGAAAAATTAGTACTTATATTATTATTATGAGAATTAAACACAGGATAACACCCAAAATAATTCAGTTACCATCTGGTACCCCAGCAATAAAGGTAATAATGATAAATATAAAATACATAAATGCTTTTATTGCATGGTTTTTCAAGGAATTGAGAACAAGGCAGTAAAAATTGTAGAATCCAATTTATTTTGAACTTAGAACAAATATAAACTAATTTTAGGTGAAATTTTTGGCTAGAAATAACTAATGAAAGGAAATCAAGATAATTTAAGTAAATGCAATGGCAGAAGAAAATATATTAGTTTGTTCCAGGTGAGCCTAAATAAATAAATGCATAAATAGATACATAACTTTATAGTAGTTCAAGGACAGAGACCAGACATCTAGAAATCATTAAAGCCATAATCCAAGAACTGTACAAAATTCATGAAGTTTTCTCTGTGTAAGTGACTTTAAGAGTTTCCTACAGAAGGAGCTTTCTGGATTTCTCTCATTCTTGATGCAAGATGTTGCAGATGCTTCTACCGGAGGCCTTACAAATATTGAGTACAGCTTTAGAGAATACAGCTAACATAAAAGATCATTCAAAGTCTGAGAGAGATGTTTTGCATGTTGTTTAATCTCCTAAGTGCTTTATAGCAGTCTAATTGCCTGAATAGTCTAGGCAAGAATATTTAAGCTTTTACAATAATCACTTCACTACTATCTATAACATTTTCAATTTTCTGGAGATGTTTCCACTGTTTTTCTTTGATCTAAACAAAGAATAGTTAAGAAAAACAAGGACTATAATTTTACAGTACATTACATAAGCTTATATAAATAATTCAGGATTATCTTCCACTTTCTATTTATAATTAATACATGTCTATTTGAAGAAATTAATCATTTTTTCAAACCATTGAACATATATTTTATTATTTTTTAAAATATATTTAATTGTTTATTACAGTTGTCTCATTTTTTTCTCCCCTTTATACCCCTCTACCCTGTACCCCGCTCCCACCATCATTCCTCCACCTTAACTCATGTCCATGGGTCATACATTTAAGTTCTTAGGCTTCTCCATTTCCCGTGCTATTCTTAACCTTCCTCCATCTATCTTTTTTCTACCATTTATGCTTCTTATTTCCTGTACCTTTTCCCCATTCTTCCCCCTCTCCCTCCCTGCTGGTAACCCTCCATGAGATCTCTATTTCTGTGAATCTGTTCCTATTCTAGTTGTTTGCTTAGATTTTTGTTTGTTTGTTTTTGTTTGGTTTGGTTGTTGATAGTTGTGTTTGTTGTCACTTTACTGTCACATTTTTGATCTTCTTCTTTTTCTTAGGTAAGTTCCTGTAACATTTCATATAATAAAGACTTGGTGATGATGAACTCCTTTAAATTGACCTTATCTGACAAGCACTTTATCTGCCTTTCCATTCCAAATGATAGCTTTTCTGGATAGAGTAATCTTGGATGCAGGTCCTTGTCTTTCATGATTTGTAATACTTCTTTCCAGCCCCTTCTTGCCTGCAAGGTTTCTTTGGAAAAATCAGGTGATAGTCTTATGGGAACTCTTTTGTGGATAACTGTCTCTTTGTTTCTTGCTGCTTTTAAGATTCTCTCCTTAGGTGACAGAAGGAGAAGAGGAAGAGCAAGAAATTGAAAACTTATTTGAAAACATAATGAAGGAGAACTTCCCTAACTGGTAACAGAAATAGACTTCCAGGAAGTCTAGGAATCTCAGAGAGTCCTAAAAACATTGAACCCAATGAAGCACACACCAAGGCACAACATAATTACATTACTCAAGATTAAAGTTAAGGAGAGAATTTTTTTTGTTAAGTATGTATGTATGTATGTATGTATGTATGTATTTATTTATTTATTTATTATTTATTTGTTTTTAAAGAGAGGGGAAGGGAAGGAGAAAGAGCAGGAGAGAACTGCGCAGGAAAGAACTGCGATGTGTGGTTGCTTCTCATGCACCCCCTACTAGATACCTGACTCACAACCCAGGCATGTGCCCTGGCTGGGAATGGAACTGGTAACCCTTTGGCTTGCAGCACATGCTCAATCCACAGAGCTACACCAGCCAGGGTGATAAGGAAAGAATCTTAAAAGCAGCAAGACAAAAGGAGACAGTTACCTACAAAGGAATTCCCATAAGACTCTCAGCTGATTTCTCAAAAGAAACCTTGCAGGCAAGAAGGGGCTGGAAGGAAGTATTCAAAGTCATAAAAAGCAAGGACCTAAACCAAGCTTACTCTATCCAGCAAAGCTTTCATTTAGACTAGAAGGGCATATAAAATGCTTCTCAGATAAGGTCAGGTTAAAGGAGTTTATCATCACCAAGCCCTTATTATATGAAATGTTAAACAGACTTATTTAAGAAAAAGGTGATAAAAAATATGAACAGTAAAGTGACAACAAACTCACATCAACAACCAAACCAAACAAAAACAAAAATGACCTAGGCAAACAACTAGAACAGGAACAGATTCACAGAAATAGATCTCATATGGAGGGTTACCAGCAGGGAGGGAGAGGGGGAAGAATGGGGAAAAGGTACAGGTAATAAGAAGCATAAATGGTAGAAACAAAATAGACAGAGGGAGGTTAAGAATAGTATAGGAAATGGAGAAGCCTAAGAACTTAAATGTATGACCCATGGATATGAGCTAAGGTGGGGGAATGATGGTGGGAGGGGGGCACAGGGAAGAGGGAAATAAAGGGTGGAAATAATAGTACAACTGTAATAGCATAATTGATAAAATATATTTAGAAAAAGGTTCTCTCCTTATCTTTAATCTTGGGTAATGTAATTATGATGTGCCTTGGTATGTGCTTCCTTGGGTCCAATTTCTTTAGGATTCTCTGGGCTTCCTGGACTTTTTGGAAGTCTATTTCCTTGGCCAGGTTAGGGAAGTTCTCCTTCATTATTTTTTCAAATAAGTTTTCAATTTCTTAGTCTTCCTCTTCTCCTTCTGGCACCCCTGTCATTCAGATGTTGGAACATTTAAAGTTGTCCTGGAGGAGGTTCCTAAGCCTCTCCTATTTTTTTTGAATTCTTGGTTCTCCATTCTGTTCTGGTTGAATGTTTATTTCTTTCATTTGGTCCAAACCATTGATTTGAGTCCTGGTTTCCTTCTGTTCACTGTTGGTTCTGTGTACAATTTCCTTCAGTTCACTTTTCATAATCTTCACTTTTTCTTCTATTTTGCAACCATACTCAACCATTTCTGTGAGTATTCTGATTACCAGCGTTTTGAATTCTGCATCTGATAGATTGGCTATCTCTACAACATTTAGTTATATTTTTTCTGGAGCTTTGATCTGTTCTTTCATTTGGGCTATGGTTTTTTTTTTTTTCTTTCTTGTCTTGGCGCACCTGTTACATAGTAAGGGGCTCAGGCTGAGCACCTGAGCATAATAAGGTGGGGCAACTGACATTGCTGCGTTGTGGTGCTCTATGTGGAGGAGGGGTCTAAAGGGAACAATACCTCTTGTTCAGCTCTCGGCAGGCTTTCAGGCACTTTCCCTGCTACCCACAAGCAAGTTGGGCCCTTCTGGTGCTGATTCCCAGGTGGGTGGTTTTGTGTATGTTCTAGGATCCTGTGGGTCTCTCCAACAAACTCTCCTGTGAGGCTGTTTCTCCTGCCACCTCAACCCTTGCAGGTTTTTTTACTCAGAAGCTCTGAGGGTTTATTTCCTGGCACTGGAACCCTGCGTTGCATGGTTCGTCTCACTCCCCAGTTGTTCCTCCTGGTTTATCTGCACACAAATGTGGGATCACCCACTCTGCCAGTCACTGCCATGCCCAATCCGTCAGCCACTGCCTTGCCTGCCCCAGCCCTCCATCTGTGGCCTTACTGAGAGTCCTTTCCACTCCAGCTGCCCATCTCCACCCCTCCTACCGGTCAGGATGAATATTTCTTCTTTAACTCCTTGGTTGTTGGACTTTCATATAGTTTGATTTTCTGAAAGTTCTGCTTATTTTTTATTTTTAAATTTGTTGCTGTTCTTCTTTGGTTATGCAAGAAGGCAAAGTGTATCTACCTACACCTCCATATTAGCTGGAAGTCCTATATTTTATTACTTTTCATTGACAAATTCTTGATACTAAAAAAAAATGTAATACAATTTGGCTCTTTAGTATCTCACTGTTATCTCATCTGAGTAGTAACATATTTTAAATTTCATCACCAAGAGCTATTTTTGATTACTTGATTAAACTCTCTAATTGCCTGTTTGAACTGTCAATAATTTGTGCTATCGGTAAAGTGCATGCTTTTGCTGAGATGCCTAATTTTCAGCTGCAAAATAGTCTATATGGTAATCTATATGAGAAGTAGTTCTTAACTAAACATGCATATGAAGCAATGACAAAAGACAAGAAATCATTTGTGAGTATCTCTAGCAGAAAATGAAAAACAACTTGACTCAAGGATATTAAATTCAGAAAAATTAGTTTTTATTTCAGAAAATGGTATACACATACACGCACACACACACATATATATGCTGGGAATATGATTTTTCTATAAAGTAGAAAGTCATATCCTTTTAAAGAAATAAATGCTAGTATTTCAAAACTTGTTATTTCTCATTTCCATATTAAAAATTTAATTGCATATTAAAAATGAAAGATTGCAGGAATCAAATTTATTGCAATGATATAAAAACCAAACCAAACAAAATAGTACCTACCCATTGGAGAAAAAGTAAAAGTAAAGTAAAAAGTGTAACAATCTCTTAAAGTATCACCAGCATAATTCTAGACAGGTGCAGACCCAACCATGAAACTAAGGAAAAGTATATCCAAACAACTGATAAATCAGTAAAATCTTTTTGCATTGTGCTTTTGCAAGAAGAAAGAGTATCAATGTCCAAAGTCTTGAGTTTTTAAAGATTATCTAATACAACTGTGTGGAAAGTAAACATTGAATTCTTTGTGTTGTGTTGTTTGGTGTTTGTGCTCATGTACATGTTTTATTATTTCATTTTTCATAATATGAGCCTCAGGAAGATAAGTGAGGAATAACTAAAGGCTACCTTTAAGAGCCTGGGTGTGTTTCTTAGAGATCAGCTGGCCGTCAGCTCTGAGCAATCTCATGATGAATGAAGCCATTGTACACAAACACAGAGTACCCTATATGCCATTGTTCAATGACAGCTACCCAGAGTTAGTGGCAGGAAGGCAAGAAATTCTAGAGGAGTCCTAATTCGAAATATTTGAACGAGATTGCACAAACTTGTACTCAGATTGTATCTTGGTTAGCACCCAGGAAAGGGCTGTTTCTTAAAGTAGGGAGACAAAAGGGTCTGAGTCCTGGAACTATGAGCATACTCCTTGTTAGTAGGATAGGAGTCAGAGAGGTCTGCTTCCATTGCCATTGTAAATTAGAGGTACAATGCAGAGCTTTGGGCTGTGAGGCGATTGAGAAGCTACAAAGGTTATAGGAATTGAATGTTTAGTGGGAGGACCAAGGGTGATCTCAACCTCTTAGAACTAGATCAGAGATCTGGTAGCCAAATGGAAGCCCAGTGTATCAGTTTGGGCGCTATTTGTACGTCAGGAAAATATCTGAGGTGAGGTTGCTGATTATGCTCCTTGTTATATTGTTCCTTATTGTATATGCTCCTTGTTATATCTTCTATCTGGTTACAATTACTTCCGAGAAAGTGCTGGGGAAGAGAAAGGACAGAGATAGGCAAATCAGGCTGATTAATTTACTTTGTTGTGGGGTGTGGCAGATTAAGTGTTAGCAAGAGGTGAGAGTGCAGGTGATAAATTAGACATCTCAAAGCTTACCTCTTTCCCTCCCCTTTGTAGTTAGCTCTATGCTATACAGGGAAGTGTATTTAGAAGGCTTTCTTCAACAAAATATCTTTTGTACTTTGCTGTTTCATCATGAGCCAATGGTGGTAAATGCATAGTGTATATTATCCTACTCCATCATGTATACGCAGCCAACACCACAGCTCCCGACAGGGCTTCTGAGTCAGCCTCAGAGTTACCATGGCCCCTGGTTGGCCTGTAGCATACATTGTTGAAACCTAATTTCCATTAAACTGCTAACCAGTGTCTCTTCTACTTGCCTTCTTTTAATGGTGATTACATGCTTTAACTGAACATAAGCATCATCTAGGGAGTTTCTTAAAATGCCAGTGTCTAGGCCTGACCCTAGAAATTCTGATTGGATTGATCTGGGGGAAAGTCTAAGTGTTAGCTACTCGTAAGATCTTCCTAGGAAAGCCAACCCTGTAGCTGGATGCAGCTCTCCTGGGGAAGGAATGTATATGCAGACCTCAAAAATTCACAGTGAGGAGCCTATCAGAGTCTTTTATCAGTGTCATGAGAAGAGTTGAGGTTGAAAGAACAGAAGAAGTAAAAGAGAATGTGGTAAATTTAGAGGGTATCAATTCAGAGTTGCTCACGACCTGCTGTTCTTGAGCTGTTCCAGATCACAAGAAACATTAGAAGTCAGTTTTCTTATTTTAAAGTCAAACTTGTTTCTTTGCAAGCTGTTTCTTGCCTTTGGATATGAGTCAGATAGCACAGAAGTCATTTTTAGCCTCTTTTATGGGTTGAATTCTTTCTAACATCATGGATACAGAAAGTTTAATAGCTGAAGACTAAGGCAGCAAATCAATCCTCAAGAGTTATTGACTGTTGGTATTTTCATCATTTAGCGTATTTAAGCTGCCAAATAAAGTAAAACAAACAAAAAGCTTCTGACTCCCTTCAAGTATATATTAGTAGTTGATGTGATATTTTGTAAAGCATCCATGATATGTTTCCGAATGATTCTTTCTACTCTACAATTAAATGATAGTACTTCATATTGAGATGTGAAAGAAAGAAAGAAAGAAAGAAAGAAAGAAAGAAAGAAAGAAAGAAAGAAAGAAAGAAAGAATCTATTTTTAAAAATGTAGCAGGTGTAGGCCCTAGTGGGTGTGTAAGAAATATTCCTTAATAAAACTTAAGGAGGGTTACTGAGCAAAGTGAATCTGAAACTGGGGAGTTTACACTTCATTCTTGGTCCAGTCAATCACCTAATGTGTGACCTTTCACAATGCACTTAACTTCTCTTGACTTAATTCTTCATTAGTACGTGAAAGAGTTGAGCTGTTCCTGATGGGTTCACCATTCTATACATCTCCAATAAATCAGTTTTAAGGAGGCAAATATCAGTGTGTATGGCTGTGGAAGAGCAGTGGAGAGGGCTCCTACCAAAGTGTTTGTAATTCTGCACCTGTGGGAGTTCGTCCTACCCAGGATCAAATCAGCCTGCCTAGCAATTATCAAATAGAAGTTTTGTGACAATAAAAGAGACATGTCCTGTCACACATTCATAATCCCCTAAAATTCATGCACAGATGCTCACACAAACACTTTTTCCAACGACACAAGTAAATGAAGTCCAAGTAGCAACCCATTTGTTCCTCCTGCACTATTAGAGAGCTAGCATTTTTTAAAAGCATTATAGATTTAACATATGTGCATGCATTTATTCATGTGCACTAAATGGTTGGCAGCTCATCAAGTGTTCTCTTCTAAATCTAATGGACTGATTTAAAGAATTTTTTAAGTTTAAAAAGAATGATTGTAAAAATAACACAGTGGACCTTCTGTTTAGGTTCTGTTCCCCCCCCCCCCACCCCCCGCCCTTGGGAATCCTTGGGACACAGTCTAATTAACTTTTTTATAAAAATGCTCTTTCTGGGTCATTCTGAGATTCTTTCACTTTGCATTGCTCACACTTTATCTCAGGTGGGCATGCTTATCCAAAAGAGAAGTATGGAGTGAGGTTGCACTAAGTCACAACCTTAGTAAATGGATGGATTGAGTCAATAACTCATTTCTCCTACTTGTAACATTGCACCTGCCCCTTACTCCACCATGCAAAACATTTTCCAGATTTCACGCTCTTGTTGACCATTTCCCTGTACTGAGTACTTCTCTTCACTGAGTAGTTCTCATCAGAATATAATTATGATGAATTCTTTGTGTAAACAAGTATTTCCACATGGCTGTCATCCCATCTCCTTTATCTTTTCAGTTAATTTTTATAAAAAATGTTACCAAAATGTATGAAATTATATAAATGTAGGTGTATATACTATTCATGTGTTTCTGAAACATGTTCCATTGGAGGTAAAAATAGAAAGCTCAATTTACAAAGATAATCTATTTTGATTTCATGTACTTTAAATATATTATGATTATTCTCTCTATTGTGTAATACCTGTACATAAATAAATATACGTTTGAGGCATACTCAGAACAATTTTCTGATGTGACACGAAACAAAGAACTAGAAACTGCTTTAAACGATTCCTAAGTTTATGATAAGACCAAATGGTGCTTGATTATGTAATTATCAAAATATCCCATCCCCAGAGACTTTTGTCATCATTTTCTTATTTTAATATGTATATCTATAGACGCACATTACCGATTCAGATGTTAATTGAGTGTGTGATGTCCATTATCTTTCATACTACCTTAAGGGCCTTT
Organism: Glossophaga mutica; assembly: GCA_039655065.1. NCBI lineage: Eukaryota > Metazoa > Chordata > Mammalia > Chiroptera > Phyllostomidae > Glossophaga > Glossophaga mutica. The sequence goes on along the minus strand of CM077303.1, from coordinate 156,302,626 downwards.
TTTGTTTTGTTTTTGTGGTTATTTTCACTACATCTATATCTTTTGTTTGCAAGCTTTTCTGTGTCTTCATTTTTATAAATGTGCCAATTACCAGGGCTTCCACTGATAACAAGACTATACAAAATAGAGGAGGGAGATAAGTAAAAATTCAAATATTGTATGGGTTCATTTGAATACAAAGACATTTTCTTATTCTTATTGATTTTTCTATAACCCAAAGGTATCCCTAGCTCTCTTTGTGAAAATTTCTTTAAGTTGCACAAATTATTAGACTCCCAGCCAAGATGGAGGCATAGGTGGACACACTGTGCCTCCTTGCATAACCAAACTTAAGGACAACAAGGATTTAGAAACAAGAAAACAACCAGAACTGAGAGAAAACAGAACTGTACAGAGGTGCAACAACCATTCATCCAGATGTTAAGAGCCACGGAGTCGTGGCAGGAGGAAGCAGAGGTTGGCGGACCAGCTGCTGGCTACCCAGGTCTGCACATGGTGGCTAGAAGGCCCCAGGCACTCAAATGGTGGCTAGCGGACCCCAGGCACAAGGTGGCTGGCTGACCAGGCAGTCCCACATTCGCGCGCAGATAATCCAGGTGAAAATGGGGAACAAGTCAGAACTCACAACCCAGGGCCCCAGCACTGGGAAACAAACCCTAAAAACGCCAAGACCCCGCCCCCACATACAGCTTCACAACCCAGAGACTGGGCTGCTCTGCCCTGAGGAACACCTAAGGCTCCACCCCTCACTAGCCCTGACCAGACCAAAAAAAAAGGCTGAAATGGGAGAACAGATGAAAGCCCCAGAGCCAGAGCCAATTCACCTAAGCAACCAAGAGATAGCCAACCTATCAGATGCACAGTTCAAAGCACTGGAGATCAGGATGCTCACAGAATTGGTTGAGTTTGGTCACAAATTAGATGAACAAATGAAGGCTACAATAAGTGAAATGAAGGAAAATGCATGGGGAACCAATAGTGATGAGAGGAAAACTGGGACTCAAATCAGTGGAGTGGACCAGAAGGAAGAAACAAACATCCAATCAGAAAAGAACCAAGGAACAAGAATTTAAAAAAATGAGGAGAGGCTTAGGAACATCCAGGACATCTTTAAATGTCCCAACATCCAAATTACAGGGGTACCAGAAGGGGAAGAAGAAGAGCAACAAGTGGAAAAGTTATTTGAATAAATACTAAAGGAGAACTTCCCCAATCTGACAAAGGAAATAGACTTCCAGGAAGTCCAAGAAGCTCAGAGAGTCCCAAAGAAGTTGGACCCAAGGAGGAACACATTAAGGCACATCATAATTACATTAGCCAAGATTAAAATGAAGGAGAGAATTCTAGAAGCAGCAAGGGATAAGGGGACAGTCAGCTACAAAGGAGTTCCCATCAGACTGTCATCTGATTTCTCAAAAGAGACCTTACAGTCAAGAAGGGGCTGGAAAGAAGTATTCCAAGCCATGAAAGTCAAGGACCTACATCCAAGATTGCTCTATCCAGCAAAGCTCTCATTTAGAATGGAAGTGCAGATAAAGTGCTTCTCAGATAAGGTGAAGTTAAAGGAGTTCATCATCACCAAGTCCTTATTATATGAAATGGTAGAAGGACTTATCTAAGAAAAAGAAGATAAAAAACATGTATAGTAAAATGACAGCAAACTCACAATAATTAACCACCACACCTAAAACAAAAGGAAACTAAGCAAACAGCTAGAACAGGAACAGAACCACAGAAATGGAGATCATATGGAGGGTTAGCAACAGGGGAGTGGGAGGAGGAGAGAGGGGGAAAAGGTACAGAGAATAAGCAGCATAGACAGTGGGTAAAAAATAGGGGGAGGGCAAGAGTAGTGTGGGAAATGTAGAAGCTAAAGAACTTACGACACATGGATATGAACTAAAGGGGGGAATGTGGGTGGGAGGGGGTGTGCAGGGTGGAGGGGAATGATGGGGAAGAAATGGGACAACTGTAATAACATAATCAATAAAATATAATAAAAAACAGATCAATACATAAAAAATTACACAAATTAAAATAAAGTTAAAGACCTGTAGAAGAACAGGCATCTTTCTTTGTGACAATAATGATAATAAGTGTTTGTGATTACAACATGTACAACAAATGATAATGATTATCTTATTTATTTGATTCCATGAGATATTAAAAGAATATTGTTAAAATATCTGTACCTGCATGAGAATACCATTTTTTAAACTAATAGGAATCTTTAAAAAGTCTTACGAAATTTCTTTATTTTCATGTAATAAAATGAGCTCCAGAGGTTAAGGTCATAGCAAGATTTAATTTCTAGGTAGAAGTAGAACCAGAAGAGACTTTAGGTCTGATGGTTAATTTATGTTTCAAGCTGACTAGGCTATGGTGTGTCCAGATATTTGGTCAAAATTATTTTGGGTATTTTCGTGAGGGTGTTTAGGATAAGATTAACATGTAAATTCTTAGACTAACTAAAGCAGATTGCCCTCTCTAATGTGGGTGGGCCTGATCCAATCAGTTAAGGTCTGACTAGAACAAAAAGTCTGACCTCTCCTGAGCAAGGAGGCTTTTTTCTGCCTGATGGCCTTCAGACTGGAACACCACCATTAGCTCCCCTGGGTCTCCAACTTGCCAACTCACCATGAAGATCTTGGGACTTGTCAACTACCGTTATCCCATGAGCCGATTCCTTATGATAAAATCTCTCTCCTCTCTCTCTCTCTCATTTCTTACTGGTTCTGTTTATCTAGAAAACCCTAACTAACACAATAGGTATTGCATCACATTATAGAAAGGGCTCTTCCACCCTATGCTACCCTTTGAAACTTAATGTTGGCTGAGGGAGTAGTACTACACTATATATCCTAGAGTCAATAAAGCCTTCACAGCCTTGGAAGGCTGTGTGTCCCAGGAGGCTTTTAGCAAGAGGTGGGATAAGTTGTATTGCACCTCTGTGATTGGCCTGAAAGAAAATGCAGAGCTTTTCTTTTGCACAAGAAACACTCAAATGCATCAGACCTTTAGGCTGCTTGCTAGTCAGTTTGTATTAGTTTGTATTCTCTGATAAGTTTTAGAAATAGAAGAATGCCATGAGAAATTTTCTCAACAAAATATGCATTGTTTTATCCTTAAAAACATTGATCACAATTAACATTATTTTCCAAATTTAGATCCCCAGATTTTGGGTATATTGTATAATGTGCATAATACATTTTTATGCATATATCATAAAGGTTTGGGTGGATCATATAATTACTGATTTTCAATATATATTAGAATCCATGCAAATAAAATTATTTTAAGACCTATGTTGAGTATATATTAAGAATGTTTTATGTAGTGTAATTAAACTAATACAATATCACATTGAGAATAAAATATCAATGTCAAATGTTATAACCCATTGTAAAAATATTACATAACCCTTATTATTATTTAATAATTTAATTACAGATTTATGTTATGTAGTTTTTGTTTTGAAGGAATAAAGTTTATTTAAATCCAAGGCTATGTATTAATGAGCTATGTTGCATTTAGATTTCAATGACTCCCTTTGATAGTAGTTTTCAAATAAAATCTATTATAATACTGACAAGTCTATGCATCTTAATGAAATAAATCAAAGTTTATTTTTTAAAGACCATGATTTTAAGATGAAATATTATCAAATACTTTGATTTATTTCACAAGCAGCTATAAAATGAATGATAGACAGGGGTCAACATATTTCTCTATTGCTATCCTATGATTTTGGTCAAGGGGCACTTTACATTTCTCCACACTAGAGGTTCGATGTTCTCAGTTTCATTTTAGTAACAAAGAAACTAAAATGAACTGAAGCTACTTTCGACCTTCATTTGTCCTCAAACAGTCATTACAGAGATTGACGTAGAGGAGTGCTCAACCACTTTGAACTAGAGTTCTGGGGAAAAGTGGAGTTGGAGCTGACACATTAAGTCAAAAGGTTTAACAGGTTTATGAGAAATAAAATCTTCCCATTTGTTCTACCAATAGAGGTAAAGTGGAAAACTTACCCATTCTTCATATTTAATTGCTAATCCCTTATTAATATAGTTTGTAATGAATGCTAACCAAGAGGACTGCATATTTGTGAATAAATTTCTATTAAGCACATGGAGGTCAGGGACACAAAGAAGGGTGAGTGGGCCTAAGGAATGAACTCTGGTCAGGCACCAATTTACTCTTCAGCAGGTCAGGGTGTTACTCAAGTTTAAGAGACAGTTCAAACTGTTATTTTAAAAAAATGTTGTTACCATAGAAACTGACACACTGCAAAACATTGATATTTTATCTCCCAAGAAGAAAAAAAAGCCCATTTTTAAAGCAACCATCATGGGGGGGGGGGAAGCCTTTAACAGGTCCATACATTTGAAATTATAAAAAGTGAAACAAAAAATACAGAGATTTAATTTTGTAAAATAATTTTAGCACTTCTAAGTATCAATAGCTGTCATTCTGTGGCCTCTCATAGAATAGGACAATTTCTTAAGTATATTTATGCTTAGTCAGGGGGAGAGTGGATAGCTAAATGCTTCTGAATAAAGTAATTAAACTCTGGTCCATAGCCTTCAACAAATGACTAAATGATTTACTTGAAAGTTTTCAAATTCTATGACATTTAATTCTGTCTTGAACACTTTATTTACTTAGGTTTCTAAATGTTTTCATGATAATTGGGCATTTCATTATAGCCCAAATGTCTTATTTATCAAAATCTTACCCAAGAAAATACAGTCTACTTTGTTACTTGACTTGATAGAAAAAATAACAATAATTCAAAATTATGGATAGCCCCCTTAGTCATATGTAAGTCTCACATTGAGTTTAATTGTTCTGAGAACAGCTTTGGCTGGTGTGGCTAAGTGGATTAAGTGCCAGTCTGTGAGCCAAAGGGTCTCCGGTTTAATTCCCAGTCAGGGCACATGCCTGGGTTGTAGGCCAGGTCCCCAGTGAGGGGCACATAAGAGGCAACCACACATTGATTTTTTTCTCTTCCTCACTTCTCCTTCCTTTCCCCTCTCTAAAAGTAAATAAATAAAATCTTTAAAAAATAATTGTTCTGAGAATATTATGTAAAACATTATGGCAATTATGCAAAAGGCTATGATGTTGGAAGGGATTGTTAGTAGAGAGAAGAGGACCACAGACTTGGGCCCTTCACTAATAGGAAGGCAAAAGATAAGCATAGGAACTCAAAATGGAGAGAGACCAGAAATAATCAGTAAAATAAGAGGTAAATGAAAACAATAATGATGTCTTAAAATACAAGTGAAGAATGTCTATCAAAAAAGAAAGAGTAATCAGCTCTATCCAGGCCACTGGAAAAAAGAAAACAAAACTGAACATTGTTTACAGACATTAAGAACAGAGAAATCAATAGCTTTAGTACAGTGGTGAAGGTAAAACACAGATGGTAAGCAATTAAGGGAGAATAGGAAGAAAATATAGTAAGATCCTATGGTAATTCTATTTTTAATTTTTTTTGAGAAGCCTCCACCCTGTTTTCCATGGTGGCTACACCAATTTACATTTATACAAATAGTGAACAGGGTTTTATTTCCCCCCATATCCTCATCAACAACTTCTTACTTCTCATCTTTTTGGTAATAGCCATTCATTGGTTATTATGGAAGAGAAATTCTATGATATGACTTCACACAACTGTCTTAACTTGGATGTTTCCATTTACCTTCATTTGAAGCACAGCTTTAAAAGAAAGTCTTAGGTTAAATAAACCCAAGTGAAGCTTCTCAGCTTATCCTTCTAGGCAAACCATCTTGTCTATGAAATGTTTCTACTAGAATTATAGTAAGGCATATATATATTTGTGTGTGTGTGTGTGTGTGTGTGTGTGTGTAGAGAGAGATATCTATACACACATAACAGGGGAGAGTAATAGAGGGAAGGGGGAGAAGTGTAATTGAACAACAATAAAAACTTTAAAGTAAAAATAAAAGAAATAACATTTTCCAGTATCTTTGTTCTGTGGTAATTGTGATATCTTATTTTACTGCATTATAGTTTCACTAGCAATTAAGCTTTTATTTTGTTTTATTTAGAGAAAAATATGTAATTCAGTCTTCTCTTAATGAGAATGTTTTTCAGGATTTTTTACAGTACATTTTTTTGTTTGATATAATTTTCATTCAAATAAGAGACATAAGAATTTAAATGAATGCAAAGATATGAAAACATCTAGATTTCTTTTCTACAAACTAGTCAGATAAAGTGAAAAATAATATTCCTTATTTTTCAAGAAAATTTTAAAAAGAAGCACCAATGGACATTATTCTCCCTTTGTTTTGCTATTTTAGTTAATTAAAACTGTATTGAACAGTGCCCTTAAAATTTTAATATGAGACACATTCCTACATTATTTTAGGGAAATGTATAAGAGGCTCTAACTGCTTTCTCCTTTCCTTCGTATCAGCTCAATAAGGAGGGCATCCTCTTATCTTTCTTTTTATAGTTGCAAATGCTAAAAATATGAGTGATAATTTTAGAAAAGCTAACAGCATTTGGAGGTGTCATTGTTCTCAGTAGCAATTTGGTTTGAAAGAATATACATATACATATACATATACATATACATATACATATACATATACATATACATATACATATACATATAGAGAGAGGGAGGGACGGGGGGTGGAGAGAGAGAGAGAGAGAGAGAGTGAGTTGAACCTATTCAAACATCAGGGGATATGAAGTTAGAATTCAGCACAGTTCTTTTCAGTGGGAACATCTGGGTAATGAAAGAAAAGCCATTTACTTTTACAATTCAATAAATCTTCAAAAAACTTTAAAGGCAGCGTTAGGTAAGCTTTGTAACCTCAAAGAGTTAACCCAAAGTAACTTTTGAACTCTTCAGTTCAGCTATATTGGAAAAACTGGCCCAGGTTGTTAAATATAGATTAGAAAGACTATAAGATATCAAGAAAAATTTTATTGGTCCCATGTGAAAGGGCTTTCTATATTAGACATACCTGGAGCTTTACTGAATTAATAGTTTAAAAAAATAAATATTTGAAGTAATTTGAATAGTACATATTAATTTCTGATTCCATGAAAATTTTCTGAAAGAAATATTGGGTGTCCACAAACTGAAAATGCCCTGCCACAGGAAGCTTCTATATCAGCGAGCCCATCACAAAACTGGCTACACGACTCTGAACTGCTGGATAGACCTATAGCAGAGGAGTGATGTTTTGCTATCCTAACACATTATGGACTGAATGTGTGTGTTAACCCAAAATTTGTATTTTAAAACTCTATCTACCAAAGTGATGGTATCAGAGGGCCTTTTGAGGGCAAATTGAGTTTAATTGAGGTCACGAGGGTGGGAATCCTATGATGATATTTGTGCCCACAAGGAGAGACTAGAGAACTTGCCATCTCTTTCTCTCTACTACATGAAGACATAGCAAGAAGGCAGCCATCTGCAAACCAGGAAGAGAGCTCTCACCAGAAACCAAATCAGCCATTACCCTGATCTTGAACTTGCTAGTTTCCAAAACTGTGAGAAATAGATATACATTGTTTAAGTCAGCTAGTCTATGCTATTCTGTTATAGTTGCCCAAACTGATTTATACATAACTATATACTTTTCTAGACTGAATGTCAAGTAGCTATGCATTATATTAATTAAGTCATTCCTGGGGTAATATAAACAACACTAGAAAACATAAAGTAGTTCTTTCAGTATTCATAACTAGCAAATATCAAATGTTCTGAAGGGAGAATTTAGATGAAGTAGTGGTACTGATTTTGAATAATGCATCCAAACAATGCACATGACACGATATTGTGCAAAGGATATTTCATAGGCCAAATGAGGAGAAAAAAGATAAAAGTGAAAATGGGAAAATGAGAAGCTGATCCAAAAATTGCATTTGAAGTGTGTGGGATACAAATAGCAAGGCTGCTATCTTACATGCTCTGCAATAGAGAGCTGTACTATTTAATTCAATGTTCCATGTGTCTTCAATTCACCCCACAACATTATCGGTAATTACAAAGAGAAACCATTTCTCACATTATGAAAATCCAAGGCTCTGGCAAAAAAGGCCTCTGTCATAATCCAACCTGGTTCATCCTGATGAAGGATTCATGCCAGAGTAGCAATGGCTTTTGTATTTTGAATCAGTGCTTTCTTCTCTTGACTGCTATGTATGGAGAGTGTTTTGCCTAATTGCACATTTACCAGTGTAGCTCGAGAATTAACAACAATACCAAATTTCTGTTGGCTAACCTTCTCCCATGTCCACAGAACAATTACTTTAAATTACTGCTCACATAGATTCTTGTTGCAACTAATATATTCACTTGTTTGTTTCAGATATTATGAGTCAAAAATCTCCCAACTCAAGCTGCTGTTGAAATGTAGAATATTTGTCACTCCTAAATAGGTTTGTTTTTTAGGGCCCTATGGATTGCTAGAAATAATTCATGGTCAGTGCAAGTCAACAGATCTGCAGACCCCAGTGAGTTTCCAATTACCCTTCGCTTTCCCTCTATGACACAAACCCCAGGGATCAACTGCAGGTTATGTCAGTGAGTTTCAGAACTGTGCAAATGCTACTGCTAGTCTTATTTCTGAAACTAATTTCTGTTGTCTTTTTGTCTTTCCCAGCCATCCTCCAACATTACACACATATTCCCTAGCTCACAATTTCTTCTCTCTGCACAAAAGGCTATTGTTAGGTGTTCTCAAGTGAGAAATCCCTAATACAAGTACATTTTGTTATTTACTTCAATATCACTGGGTTCCAGATTAGTATTTGTACTGTAGGATGGATGCCAAGATATAAATAAGTAAATTACTCATACAGTGAATGAATTAATGGACATATGGGAGGGAAAGGAATGGAACCAAGTCAGAAAGTATGAAAAGCTTCCTTGAATTTACTTTTGAAGTAAATTCAAAATTTATATAACATATAATAATTGGATTATTTTAAAGAAATGAATCATGAGCTATAACTTGCATTCATCAAAATATGTAACCTCAATATGACCAAATTCCAAAATAAATTGATAGTTTATGATATGTGGAGACTTATAACTCTAAGAGTTGATGGTAAACAATACATAAAAATAATTATTCTGGAAACAAGTTATTTGAATAACCCAAGTAAAAAGAATTACCCTTTAAATAAACAATTAGAGATAATATCTTTTTTCTCAATACACATAGAATATTTGATTAAATGAATCATGTAGTAAGCAGTAAATCAATTCTCAAAGATATTCAACAAATTAGTAGTAGTCAAGACTGATTTTCTGAATACAATAAAATTAATAATAACTTATTCTAAATAATGAAATATTTTAAAAATGGATAAGCTTAAAAATAAAATTAATTTTTACTACCTTATAATTTAATGAAGAATAGAAAAATAAATAGAAAATAATGAAATGCTCCATATCAACTGTTCTAAATTTATATGTTCACCTTTCAGCTATAACAAACCCCCCCTAAAGTCTAATGTTTGAACTATATGAAAACATGTACATGTGTGTAGTATCTGTGTATACACACACTTGAAAATCTCACAACTTTACCATGGCAGTGTAATTTGAGTGTATGAGAGTCTGAAGAGATAGGAGACTCATTGAAGTGGGCCCAACATTTCAAACTGCTTTTATTATAGAGGAATTTGCTGATTTTTAAGTAGTACATTAGGAGAGGCTAAGTAGCTATTATGAGGTAACATTTCTCCTTCCTCCACATCAACCCCAGTTCTAAACTGCACATGCTCTGTTTCAAGCAAGAATGGCTGAGAAAGCATAGGCTCCTTTCCTCTAACCAGCCTCTCCACTCATAACATGGAAACTTTATGCCAAACTTGGAAGACGGAGAACAATGATCCCCAATTATCCTTGCCTGAGTTTACTCTGTGGATGGCGGCCCCATGCCATAATATTGGGTTGGCCAAAAAGTTCATTTAGCTTTTTTTGTATAATGGTTCTAGTAGCACTTAGTTGTCTTTAACTTCATTAGAAATAATTTAGTTCGATTGTATTGTAATAGCTGACATACCAGCATGCATTTAAAAAAAAACTTATCAAAATTGGTGACTTTTTGTACAGCCATTTTAATATTGAAGATGAAAGAAGATATACAACTTTTCCAGCATATTATGTTTTATTAATTCAAGAAAGGTAAACATGCAACTAAAATGCAAAAAAAAAAAAAAAAAGAAAGAAAAAAAGAAGATTTGTGCAATGTATGGAGAAGGTGCCATAACTGATCAAACATGTCCAAAAAGTGGTTTGCAAAGTTTCTTGGGACTATTAACATTTGACCAAATAATTCTTTGTTGTGCGACTCTCTTATGCATTGGAAGATGTTAACAGCACCCCTGGCCCATACCAACTAGAAGCCAATAGCAGAATATAGCCAATATACACAAAATATCCAAAAAATAAAATTATTGGTGAACATGAAAAATGTGTCTTTTATTTTATGAAAAACCTAAATGAACTTATTGGCCATCCCAATACATGAGGCATGAAGACCAGAAGCTACCACCATGCCCAGCACCCTATTAGTAAAGAAGGAATATCATTTGAGAGAACTGAAGCACTGTTTCCATCCCAGCTCTGGATAAGTGGTGCAAATACCTAACCCAGAGGAAGAGGCAGGCCATAAGAAAACACAGCTCTAAAGTTCTCTACAAGGGAACTAACATTCTATTTGTGAAAAATATCCCATATGTAAAGAACTTCAAGTATAAGGACACTGTTGAAATAGTGGAGATACTGATAGTAAGCAATGAAGAGAAGGCTATAGTTCCATGAAACAAACAGGCTCAACCATAGATTAGAAATAAATTTAACAGAAGAATCAAGGAAAGAGTGAAGAACTCCTCCTTGGATTGGAACAAGCCTCAAAAACTGGTGTCAAAGACTATCCCTGCACCTGGCTGGTGTAGCTCAGTGGATTGAGCGCAGGCCTGCGAACCAGAGGATCGAGGTTCGATTCCCAGTCAGGGCACATGCCTGGGTTGCAGGCCAGTTCCCGGCAGGGGACACACGAGAGGCAACCGTACATTGATATTTCTCTCCCTCTCCTTCTCTCCTACCCTTCCCCTCTAAAAGATAAATAAATAATAAATAAAATCTTTAAAAAAAAAAAAAAGAAAAAAGACTATCCCTGCAAAGGGGTCTGAATTTAACTGGATCATACTGTGCAGCAATTTATGTTCATAACCTGTTGGAAGCAATAAAACAATAAGCTGGCACTTCCTGTGGGTGAGCAACTGGGTGTAATACCAACAACAGCAGACAGCTTAACAGAGAGGTTAGGGGAAAAAATAGTCAAAGACAATCTTGTGAAACCTTTGTCACTCCAGGGTGACTGTTAGAGAATATACTGGATTATGCCCTTTAAGGAATAATGTCAGAGGCTATAAATTGCAGGAGAAACAGATTTCACTGAACTATGCCAGCTATACCAATGAACAAACAAACAACAAAATACATAAAAACCTATACAAGCAACAAGTCTTAGGGGATTACTATCCAAATGTATTACAATGTATTATCTTAAATCTAATTTTTAGGAAAAATTATGAAACATGCAAAAAGCTAAAAAAGTGTGACCCATATAGGAAACTGAAAAAATATGGCCAATTTAGGGAGAAACGAAAACAAATAAGTAGGCAATACAAACTGCCTTTGATAGGGCTGGCCTGTTGCATTTAGCACACAAAAACCTTCAAAGCAGCCATTATACATTTGTTAAAAGAACAAAAGTAATCTTGTTTTTAAAAAGGAAAGATGATATAATGACAATATCTCATCAAATAGAGAATATCAATAAGAGATAATGAAAACTGTAAATCAGGGGTTGAAAACCAGATCAGCATTGATTTGTCCTAACAAAGGAAGAATCATAAAACTTGAAGATAATTATATAGAGATTATGTAATCTGAAGAACAACAGAGCGCTAAAACAAATAAAAAAAGATAAAGCCACAGAGAAATGTAGGACACATGTAAGTATACAAACATCATGTTATGAGAGTGCCAGAAGCATAGGAGTGAGAGGAGAAAACAATATTCAAAGATATACTGGCTGAAAAACATTAATGTACAAATACAAGAAACTCAGTGAACTATAAGAATAATAATAAATACGAAGGGATTACACAGAGACACATCCTGGTAAGAATATTGAAAACCAATGACAAAGTCTTGAAAGAAGTAGAAGAAAAATGATCCATCCTGAGAAAGGGAACCCCAATAAGATTAACAGCTGATTTTTCATCAGAAACAATGAAAGCCAGAATGCAGTGGGAGATAATCTAAAAGGATTGGGAGTGAGAGAACTGTCAACCAAGAATCTAATATCTAACAAAATTATCTTTTTAAGGTTTTTTATCTGTTTTATTTTTATTTTTAATAGTTCATTTTTATTTTATTTTTTCATTACCATTTATCCCCCTTATACTCTCTCCAGCCTCCATCCCTACGCCTTCTGCAATTACCACTCTGTTGTCTGTGTCCATGAATTCTTTTCCTTTTTTGCTCTGACCCTCCCCACCCAGAGCTGTCATCCTGCTCTCGATCTATAAGTCTGTCTCTATTTTGCTTGTTAGTTCAGTTTGTTCATTAGATTCTACATGTGAGTGAAATCATATGGTACTTGTCGTTTTTTGGACTGGCTTATTTCACTTAGCATAATGTTCTGTAGGTCTTTCCATGCTGTTGCAAAGGGTAAAATTTTCTTTTTATGGCTGAGTAGTATTCCATTGCATAAATGTATCCTAATTGTTTTATACTCTAATAATGTACACAAAATAAAGACATTCCCTTGTTAATAAACAAAAATAAATCCAACAGATCTTATTGCTAGAAGACTCAAATTACAATAGATACTAAAGGAAACTTCAGCCAGGCTGAAAGTAGGAAACTGAGAAAAAAATCTGAATACACACACACACACATACATATAAATAATACTGGTAAAAGTAATAATGTAGGTAATTTAGAGTACAGTATTATTACAATAGAGTATAATTTCATATTTCTTCCTCTTTTTCTTTTTATCAGATTTAAAAAGCAACTATATAATATGATACGTATATAATTGTATTTTTAGAATATAACATATAGATATCTAATATATTCACCAATAATAGCAGAGGAAGTTGGTGAAGTAATTTTGTATTTAAGTAAGAAAATGAAATAACATCAATACCGAGGAACAAAGAGAAAAAGAAACAATAAATGAGAAGCTAACATAACAAAATTTACACATGTACTCTTATTTCAACCTCTTTAAGAGATTTATAATTATGAAAAGCAAAATTATATCAATGCACTTTTGTTTTTGTAACATAGCAGTATGTACAACAAAATAGAACAAAGAAGAAAAAATTAGAGCTATTTAGGATTAATACTTATTTATCTCACTGAAACTGAGTATAAATCTGAAGTAGAATTTAATAAGTGTGTTGAATAAGTATTAAGAGAAAGAACCCTAGAGAAAACATTTTAAAAATAAGTTAAAAATGTAGTAAAAAATCAGTAAAGGCATTATTGCTAATAATAATAATAGCGACTATTGAATCATTAATTATATAAACTAGATAATAAATTATTAATTTAATTAACTAGAAAAATATTAATCTAATCAAGAAGAAAGTGGTAAAGGAGCAATAGAAAAACAAAAAGAACATGAGACATATAAAAACAAATAAAATGACAAATGTATATCTAACTTTACCAGTAAAAGAGTAAATATTATTTTAAATGATTCAATCAAAAGGCAGAGATTTAAAACTGCATCAATAGACAAGATAAAAGATATGATATCTATACAACATAATTTAGATTAAAAAATACAAAAGGGGGCCCTGGTTGGTGTACCTCAGTGGATTGTGGGAGCCTGTGAACTAAAGGGTCACCAGTTCGATGCTCAGTCAGGGCAAATGCCTGGGTTGCAGGCCAGATCCCCAAGTAGGGTGCATGTGAGAGGCAATCATACATTCATGTTTCTCTCCCTCTCTTTCTCCCTTCCTTCCCCTCTCTCTAAAAATAAATAAAATCTTTAAAAAAATACAAAAGGTGGAAATAAAAGGATGAAGAAAGGTATGCAAATATAAAACACAAAAGAAGTTAGAGTGGCTATGCTATTGTGTGACAAAATAGACTTATAAAATTAATATTACTAGAGATAAAGAGAATAATTTTATAATAATAAAAGTGTTGAAACATCAGAAAAGTATAATGATTTTTAACAGATATGAAAGTAATAAGAGATTACTTACATCTCAAAATACATGAAACAAAAAGCTGCAGAATTAAAATAAAAAATAAAAACTCAACAGTAATACTTGAAGACTTCATATTCCACTTTAACTATTGCATAGAATAAAGAGACAGATCAAAAATAGAATATATGAGTAACACTTAAGTCAATCAGACCCTACAGAAATCTATAGAACATTCTACCAAATAAAGCAGAATTCACATACTTCTCAAGTGCATATAAAAATTTTCCAGTATAGACTACATATTAGGCCATTAAATAAAGTGTAATGAATTTTAAATGACTTAAATCATACAAAATGCATTTATTGACTACAATTAAATAAAATTAGAAATGACAGAAAGAAAACTGCCAATTTCATCACTTTGTAAAAATTAAACAACACACTCTTAAGTAACCAATGGGTAAATGATGAAATCAAAGCAATTGGGAAAATAGTTTGATATAAATTAAAGTGAAAATACAATATACCAAAACTTATGGGATGTAGCTAAAATAGTGCTCAGAGGAAATTTTATATCTATACATATGCATAAGAAAAAGAAGGTTCTCAAATCAGTAATTGTCTTCCACTTTAAGATGTTGGGTTAAAAGGAGCAAATTATCCTTAAAGCAAGCAGAATAAAGGGAATAATAAAGATTAGAGAGTACATTTTAAAAATGAAGAATAAACAAGCTGGAGAAAAATCAACTAAACCAAAAGTCAGTTCTTTTAAAAAATAATCAAAATTCACAAAAGTTAGTTAAACTGACAAATAGAAAAGGATGGAAGACCAAATTACTAGAATCAGAAATTAAAGAGGGGAATATAACTGTTAGCCACAGATAAATAAAAGTGATCATAAGATAATACAATGGGCAAGATATGAAAGACTGAATAAACAGAAACAAGAAAAATACTAAAACTGACTCAAGAAGAAATAGGAAATCTCCATAGACTACAAAGACATAAAATGATTTAAAAAATTTCCCACAACGTAAAGCCAAGGCCTAGATGATTTGTACATTCTATGAAACAGATAATGAAGTATTACAATTTTTCACAAACTTCCAAAAAGTAGAAAAGGGAACATTTCCACCACAATATAAACATATAAAACAATGCTCAATCCTAGAAGAAAGACTAAGGAAGTATAAGCCAAAGGTGATGCTATTTCATAATCAACAGACAGGTAGCTTTAAATATCAAGTTTTTGTTGAAAGTAGGTTACAGGATAATGAGAATGCATATTGCAGGTAGAAATATAAATTAGTACAATACTGTTGTGTACTTGACAAATTTGGGTAAATTTATATTTTGGGACCAAAACAATTCCACTCCTTTTTGTATGCCACCAGAAAAACTCCTGCATCTACGCACTAGAGATATGTTTATGAAGGTCATTAGCATCTTTGTATATAATAGCAAAAAGCAAAACAAACTATTTACCAACAGAATAAGTTAATAAATTTGATATATTCAACTAATTTTATAATATATAGTAATTACAATAAATGAACTAGAAATATATATATACATATATAGTTCCACTTAGAATGGTTTCACAATATAGCACTCTAACACTTAATAATATAAAACAAACATTTATTATGTTCTTGGTTTTTGTGAGTCAGTATTTGGACAAAGCATGGAGGAGCTGGTTTAGCCCTTCTCTAGCTTATCTTTGGCCTCAGTTGGTAGACTTGAATCCTGGGGGTTACGTTACCTAAAGGCAAGCTCATTCCAAATTCCACTGAGGTGTGCTGTTATCTGATTACCTCAGTTACCCTCCAAGAGGCCTCTCCATGAGTCTCTCTACATGGACTAATTTGGGTTTCCTCATATCATAGTTGCAGATTTCCCTTGAGCAAGCATCTTAAAATTGAGAGTAAAATGAAAGCTGAATTCTTCTTATGACCTACTTCAGAAGTTGTAGTGCATCACTTCTACTACATTCTACTGCTAAAAGTAGTCAAAAAGCTCCCATCTGGGAGAAAACCTCCAGGCACCTCTCAAAAGGTGGCTCACATGGACTCGTGGAATCTGATGATCAAAATGAACTAACAAGCCAAAAAAAAAAAAGACTGATTCAGATAGCAGGCTGATAGCTGTGAGAGGTGGAGGGTAAGGGACTGGGCTGGGATGGTGGATGGATTGAGCAAAAAAAGAGAGAGAGAGAGAGAGAGAGAGAGAGAGAGAGAGAGAGAGAGAGAGAGAGAGAGAGAGAGAGAGAGAGAGAGAAAGAAAACTCATGAACACAGAGAATAGTGTGGTGATTGCTAAGGGGAAGAGGGTTGGGGGAGGAGGAGGAGGAGGGCACAGGAGAATTAACATTGATAGACAGAGACTTGACTTGGGGTGCTGAACACACAGTACAGTGTACAGATGATGTATTGTGGGATTGTGCCCCTGAAACCTGATAGTTTTGTTAACCAGTATCATTTCAACAAATTCAATGGAAAACAAAAAGAAGAAAGAACATTATTAGATGGAAAGATTGTCACAGCCATCTAAGAAAATAAAGCCTACTGAACATCTCAATCACGTTTATCACATTTCAAAAGTTTATTAAATTACAAATAAACTTTTTCGTGTAAAAAGCAAGTTGCAATACAGTAGAATTTTATTTATGTAGAAAGTTTAAATGTGATATATATTGTATATACATACATTTGCATGGTTATATGTAAAAATGCATGCATATATTTAAAGGAAAAAGAAATGCAGTGGAAATAATGACCAAGAAATTCAAGAAAAACATTACCTTTGGGGATGTTAGAGGGAGAAATATGCAATTGTGAGGGAATATACAAGGAGCACCCTTAGTACTATGTTTCATTTATTAAGATGAGTTACAAGGGTGTTCATTATAGCATTTTACCACAGGTGAAAGATAAATTCCAAAGGAGTTTGAAATAAGATGGATATAGGATATTATATAAAGGGAAGTGTCAATGATGCATTCTACATACAGAACTTACAGCTGTGATTGGATGGTAATACTATACATACACACACACACACACATATATATATATAACCTTTTATATATGTACATATATATACATACAATGGTGAAGTATAAAGACATCAATAGCAGATATAAACTTAGACATAAAACTCTTAAGTCATCATTCTTCATGTCAGTATAACTCCACAGAGAAATCACAGAACTCCTAGAAATAACTCTAGAATTTAAAAAGTTTGTGATTCGCTAATATCATATGAGCAATAAAGTGACTCGCCAAAACTTCTGCTCTACTAAACATTCAAAGAAACGTAGAAAGTTGGGCATTTCTTTAAAAGTATTTCGCTTACAACACAGTCAGTATTTATGTACATATGTCTGAATTTTAAAGGTCCCTGAACAGCTTTCCCCTTCATAAAATATCTTTCCCAGCACTGAACATGATGCTGAAAGTTGAGCCTCTATAGACAATTTCCTTTTGGTAGAGTTCTTAAATTTTTCTTTTAAAAGCTTTTATTTTAAAATGCAGAGACCCAGGGGTGGAACAAACCTGAATGTGTAACTGTTTATCCACACAAAGGTCACAGTGGAAGACCCCCAAAGGTAAGATCGCAGATGAAGTTTCTCAGTGGGAAAGGACTAAGAATGCAGAGGTCAGAAGAAAAAGAAAGAGCAGAGATTTAGAACAGAGAAGCAGGTAAATAAGAGTTTTGGTTTTAAAACAATTTTACAACTTTTCTGAAGGGAGATATGTTTGGTAACTTTACTTCAGGATCAAAATGTGTGGCTACAAACTTTTAACATTGCCAGTTCAAATGTATAAATTAGACTCCAACAGTATGAGACACTATTTCCTGAAAGTACTTATTAGTGTAAAACATTGGTTAAAGAGCTTTTTGAAATCTCTTTCAATCAATATATACCATGAGAAAATTACTCAGGGAATCAATACAAAGATGTAAAAACAATAGCAGTGCTTTAAAAACAAAAAGGAGAAAAATAATAAGGTGTTCTGAATCTATTATGTAGGTCAGATACCTAACATTAATTGGTTTCAAAGGGGTTTATGCTTAAAAATAGAATCCATCCTACATAGAGAAGACAGATATTTGTTCTGTTTACATGTAAACTGGGGTAGATTCTTTTCTCCTAGATCTAGAAACCGGGATGGGATAAGAAAGTAAGGGCACACAAAAGAAGAGATGCACAAGTCTACTTTTTATTTTTTCATTTTTTTCATTTATTTTAAATTGACCAAAAAAAAAAAAAAAAAGAAAGAAAGAAAGAAAGAGAGAGAGAGAGAGAAGAATAACTTCATAGCCACAGGTGAGCAATGAAATAGCCATAAAGGAAGGCACTTGGATAGAGAAAGTTGTCCCTAGGTAATAATTTTTGTCTTTTGAAATCTACCTCAGAGTGAAAATCCGTAGTCCCTGACGTAGGACTCCTGAGAAACAAACTGCGGAGGCGCAGGTTCTTCTACTCCCAAGTAGAGGCGACTTCATGTTGGCTGGTCAGATAAACATTAATTATATGTACATAACTTAAACACTTCCATCCTAAGACGGAGTATTTCTTTTTTTTATTTCTGTCAAAAGTTGTGAAGTGTTGCTGACAACGATTTAATTAGACTTCAGTTTCATAGTTTTTCCACATTCAATAAAGGTTATATGTAAAAAAAGTTTATATACACATTTTACTTGTGTATCAGCCTTCCTTTTAGTTAGGACATTCTAAGGAATACATTACTGAATATCCTTTGCAATGATTTTTGCAGCAGATTAAATTCTCCTTTTAAATCCCAATAATAACATGAGAAGAATTGTGTGACATTTAGAAGATGTTAAAGAAGCGGAAACCATAATTCTCAGGAGGCTATTGCAACCAGATGTGGGCGGAGTGAGGTTCCTGACAGCCTGCTCATGAGCCCTTGGAAACTACCTCAGCCTTGCATACTGAGGCAGCTAGTGAGAACTTCTCTCTCCGTTTTGCTCTCTGTTTTTGTTTTTTGTTTTGAGAAATGTAAAAACTTTGAGGCATGCTTTTGAAAACTATCTGCTTTAGTGTTTTTGGTTGATATCTTGGTGGCTGGATTCCCTGCCTATTAACACATTTCCGTAACCTTCAGAGGAAACTTCCCTGAGTTCTGCTACTCCAACTCTTCCAAAATCTTTTAAGTCCCTATTTCTCTATTAAACCCTTAAAACTCAAAACGTGGTTTGCCTGTTCTCTTCCTGATAGAACAATGATTTTCTACACCCTCACAAGGATGAATAAAATCAAGGGCCCTATTTAATTCATGTTAAGATACGACCATTTCTCATATTTACTCATGCTAGCTCTTAGCAAGACCTTGCATCAGAGAATCAAATGCCTCTCAGCTCGGAACATGCTCATTTATGTGCTGCAGACAGCACCAGGACTACATCCTGCAAACTATTGATACTCTTCTCAGACTTTCAGTGGGATGCAATAATGTGTGATGGGGAGACAGAAAAGAAGGGGGAGTTCATTTTTCCTTTGATGGTGGTTTTCAGAAGGCAGACATGATAGGCGACTGAAAGCATCTGTCAGTGGCCTGGTCCCCAGCAGCACTGGTGGAGTTAGAGCAGCGCCAGAGTGAGCACCGCTTCCCATTTCTTAGACAAGGTCACCAGTGTGGTTCCAAAAGCAGGGCTGTAACTTGGGGCGTGCAACACAGGTTCCCAGGCTCCAAGGGCAGTGGTAGCTTCATGATTTGAAGATTATAAAATATTTAGGAAAATCGTGTGTCAAACAAAAATAATGAATAACTGATGAACATTTAGAAAATAGTGGGTTATCTGGAGGTAAACACGGCGAGTATCTACTTAAAAACTACATATCAGACAGGGAGTCAACCCATAAACTTCAAATGTTACACTTAGCATATGATAATCTATTCTTGGTACCCAGGTGGGAACCCTAAATCTTTAAGTTATGTAAATAACTCATTGTTTTGGTTCATTTTCAATCACCCTTAGGTTTTTTTCGGACTGTTCCATGCACGTCTGTGTATTGAAAGGGACTACTAGTAACTGGTCCAGCAGATGAGTGCCATTGTTCATGTTTTCTAATACAAATGGATGAAATGTCACTTTAATATTATTCACGAACATGGGGATTCTGGTTAATACGAACCAGTTCTATGACATGGATCTCCTTTCTGTGGGCTGTCAAACATCAGAATTCTGATGCTGACGTACTGAGGGACAGACTCTAGACCCAGATAAATTCATAATCTGGGGGGGTCTCTACAGGGTGAGCCAAAAATTTGTATCTTGGCAAAACTCTGACCTTACCATAAGGAATTTCTTCAGAAGTTAATAGAAAGCAATTGAAATAATGGATTAAAATTCCCCTTAATATGAATCCATTGTTTAAAAAAAGTTAGTGGATGAAGAAGTGCAGAATAAAAAATACAGCTCTTTATTATAGAACTGCTACTGGTCCATGCTTGCATTTTTCCATGCAATACTAATTATACTAGCTATGCCAATTAGTCTTCTGTCTGGCCATTGGTATTATTCTTCCCATTATTTTTAATAGTTGGTGACAAAGTAATGAATGCAGTATGGAAATTTATTTTAACAAAAACATAGAAGAATACTTCTAAATACTATTTTTTTAATCTCTGGGGCATAATATATCAATAAATATGTTAAATCTGGATTGACCCGTGCCATGAAGTTTGAAGTTGAGATTCAGTGTACCTTTAAAAACATTTTCCCCACAATACCTGATACCAAACTGTATTACAAGGCCACCGTAATCAAAACAGCCTGGTACTGGCATAAAAACAGGCACGTGGACCAGTGGAATAGAACAGAGAGCCCAGAAATAAACCCAAATCTCTACAATCAATTAATATTCGACAAACGGGGCAGCAACATACAATGGAGCAAAAATAGCCTCTTCAACAAATGGTGTTGGGAGAACTGGACAGCTATGTGCAAAAAAATGAAACTTGAGCACAATTTACACCATACATAAAAATAAATTCAAGGTGGATAAAAGATTTAAATATAAGCCATAACACCATTAAAGTCCTAGAGGAGAACATAGACAGGAAAATCTCAGGTATTTCATGCAGCAACATTTTTACTGATATGTCCCCTAAAGCAAGGGACATAAAGGGAAGAATAAACAAATAGGATCTCATCAAAATAAAAAGCTTCTGAATGGCTGAAGAAAACAGTATTAAAATAAAAAGAGAACCAACTGTATGGAAAAACATATTTGCCAATGATACCTCAGACAAAAGTTTAATCGCCAAAATATATGAAGAACTTACACAACTCCACTCTAAGAAGACAAGCAACGCAATTAAAAAGTGGGCAAAGGACTTGAACAGACACTTCTCCAAGGAGGACATACAGAGGATCCAGAGACACATGAAAAGATGCTCGATATTGCTTGCTATCAGAGAGATGCAAATTAAAACCACAATGAGATACTACTTCACACCAGTCAGAATGGCCATCATAAACAAAGCAACAAACAACAAGTGTTGGAGAGGTTGTGGAGAAAAGGGACTCTTGGGCACTGTTGGTGGGATTGCAGACTGGCACAACCACTGTGGAAAGCAGTATGGAATTTTCTCAGAAAACTAAAAATGGATCTACCTTTTGACCCAGCAATTTCACTGCTAGGACTATATCCTAAGAACCCTGAAGCACCAATCCAAAAGAACCTATGCACCCCAATGTTCATAGCAGCACAATTTACAATAGCCAAGTGTTGGAAGCAACCTAGGTGCCCATCAGTAAATGAATGGATCAAAAAACTGTACTACATTTACACAATGGAATTCTATGCAGCAGAAAGAAAGAAGGAGCTCCTACCCTTTGCTACAGCATGGATGGAACTGGAGAGCATTATGCTAAGCGAAATAAACCAGGCAGTGAAAGACAAATACCATATGATCTCACCTTTAACAAGAACCTAATCAACAAAACAAACAAACAAGCAAAATATAACCAAAGACATTGAAATTGAGAATAGGCTGACAGACACCAGAAGGGAGAGGGGAGGGAACTTCAGGGGAAAAGGGGAAGGATTTAGAGCAACAAGTATAAAAGACACATGGACAAAAACTAGGGATGGTGGAAATGGGAGGCAGGTGAGGAGGGCTGGGGGGGTGGGCTGGGATGGGAGTAAAAGACAGAAAACTGTACAAGAACAACAATTAAAATCAAGGAAAAAAATAATAAAAAACAAAAACATTTTCCCTACCTATATGGTTTAAAATATGGCAATGATTTAGCAAGCATCCTTGGCTTCATTCCCCCACCTACACTAGAGCAAAACTAGTTTCTCAGGGAGGTCAGATTGACCTGGTAAAGGTTACCTGCCAATTAATGAGCATTTAGGAAACAAGAACAAGAAAGTCACAGACAATGATCCAGGCACAGGCCCTTTGCCTGTCAAACAAGGATTTAAAAATAAAACATACATCACATAAGTTCAAGAACTCCTGTTGTGCTAAGAGAATTTGAAGTCTGGAAATAGCAGATGCTTAAGTATCTAGGATGAAAATAAAAGTTCTGACCCAAGATCATTAGCATGACACTTAACCCATGACCAGAGCTCCCACAGGTTATTGCATTCAGTTTAACCAGGGCCAGAAGGGCAATGCAAGGCTAGAGGAAATGACACTCATTCAGTTTAAACATAATTTAATTCTCTGAAGACTTTTTTAATAGGTTCTTGGATTCAACATCTTAGAGCGCTCTGACTGAATGATGTTATTTTGGGAAAATAAAATTGCTGCTATTACTATTTCCTGTATAAATTCAAGGATCTAAGAAACCAAGTAAGGTGCCTTTGGCCCTCCCATCATGTATTCTTAACTCAAGGTATGGATGACGTTGGTGAACAGCTCTAAAATATTCTTTGTTCATGTGTTTTCAGATATGCTACCAGCATCCATTTTGTATTAAAGTAATCTAGCATGTTGTATATATTTCTACTCTAATAAATGGACCTAGTGTTAGTCAGACTACCTCTTAAAACCATTTCCATTATCACTACCTCAGGCTCTTCATCTTGTTCAGAGCATATTGGAAAGGTACAAAAGGAACTTGAGCACCTAAGAAATCATAGTAAGTGCAAAGTGTGTCCTGAATGAGCAACCTGTGTGGGTGAATCCAAATGTGTCCGAATTCTTTATAAAATATCACCACCATCATCTGTCTTTGTAAATTATTTATAAAGCAGTGCAATCTGAGATAAACTATTCATAGGCACAAAGCAAGGTTGGTTAGCCAGCTGTCACCTAGAACAGAGAAATGTTAGAATCTTGTACTTTGTAGAGAAATATTTTACTTGGAATCAGAAGTATAAGCTCTATTATTGAATAGATTGACATACTGTAATTTAATAAATGTAGATTCCACAGGTTAAAAGATAAATGAAAACAAGAACCATCCCAAGAGAGGTACATAGTGCTAACAAGATATGGGGTATGCTTCATACCTCACTTTTAAGATAAATCTCAGACATTGAGATAAAAATCATAAATCTTAAATGTACAATTCATTGAGTTCTAGAAAATGTATACATTCATTAACTAACACAATAATCAAGATATAAAATATTTGTATCACTACACAAAATTTCCTTGTGTAGTTTTCCAGTCAAAGCCCACAGCTACTACACTAGACCACAAAAATTCTGATTTCTATCACCGTAGTTTTACTAGTGGTACAATTCATACAAATGTATTTTATTGTCTATATACTTCTGTGTCTGGTTTCTTTTGTAAAATATATTGTTTGAGAGCCATTCTTGTTGTTGAATGTATCAATATTTGTTTCTCTTTATTGGTAAGTAATATATTTCACTATATAAATATTTCCTGTTTTACCTACCCATTTTATCAGTGGCAACAAATGGAATGATATGGGATTTCACCCCAGTTTCAAGCTAACAAATTTTAGCCTGCCGCAGTTTCACCAACACCAAAAAGACGTGAGATTCTCAGATCAGAGATAAAGGACATCATTACTCATGGAAAAACAAGAAGTAGCATGAACTTTATGTTTGAATCCATTTCCCTGGAGCCACCTCCAGATCTCATGCACATGATCTGGAGGTGGGTCCAGGTGGATTCTGTACTCACAATACGTTTGTGTCACAGCTAGGGATCTCCCACTTAGGAACCCCTGATCTTTAAGATTCTTTGCAAACTTTCCCTATCTTTGCCTTAAAGAGATATTATCTTTATTTTTCTAAACAGGTAACACATCTATTTTCTGCCCCATCCAGAACAAAAGCTGTTATAAGACAGGTAGAAAAACCATATAGAAAAGTCTCTCAACACCTGGTAATTTATACTTTAGTTGTTTCCAGTTTTGGAGTATTGCGTAAATACTTTAGGAAGATCCACATAATCAATCATCATATGTAAATAAAAATGGTTTTATTTTTCCTTTAAAATTGTATTTCATCCTTATTTATTTTTCCCTTTCTAATTAATATATTACAGTGGCAAAGAACAATATCAAATAGGTATAAAACTGACTTTTCACAATTTTGTTTTCAATCTTGGTATAAATATATTTAATAATTCACCACATATGACATTGGCTGTAGATTATTCAAATATGTACTTTATCGCTGGAGAAAATTTCTCCTATCCTTAGATTGCTTCATGTATTCATGATGAATAGATGTTGAATAGATGTTGATTTTGTCAAATGCATTTTAGGACTCCATTAAAATGATTATATACCTAAAACTTAGATTCTATTAATGTGAATTGCATTGACTAATTTTTGAATGTTAAACCTCTTAATTAAAAAAGTACACTTAACATGATATATTATCTATTGTTTATATTGCTGATTTAAATGCCATTATTTTTAAGGATTTTTACAGCTATTTTCTTGATGGTTGTTGGTTTTTAATTTTATTTTCTTGTAATATCTATGTCAGCTTTGTCGTCAGAAAAATTGTGACCTCAATAAAGGGCTGAGAACTGTTCCCTCTCCTTTAATTTCTGAAAAGGTTTAAAAGTGAAGTAAGATTCTTTATATTTCTTTCTTAAATATTGGATATAATTTATAAGTAAGATTAACTGTATCTAAAATTTTCTTTGCAAGGAAGCATTTTATTAAAAATTTAATTTCTTCAATAGGTATAGTTTATTTTTTTATTTTTTGTTTTGTCAATTTTAGTAAAATATTGTCTAAAAGATTTTGATCATTTCATCAACATTTTCAAATTCACTGAATTAGAGTTTTTCATAATATTAATTTATTATATTTTTGACATTTTCATAATCTGTTTTGACAGTCCTCTGTCTTTCCTGATTTTGATGATTTATGTTTTCCCACTCATGGTCTTTTTCAGCTTCTTAAGTATTTATTAATTTTATTAACATTTCATAGAAACGGTAGCTTAGTTAATTCCTCTGTTGTTAGCTTGTTTTTCTTCATTATGTTTTTATATAAATATGATCAACTAATCTTTGAAAAAGAACAAAGGCAATACACAGCAAGAACAGTCTTTTTTATTAAAATATATTTGATATATAACATTGTATGAATTTAAACTACAGATTGGGATAAAATATTTTCTCTTTTTAAGTATTTTTTATTGATTATGCTATTACATTTTCCCCAATTTTTCCCTCTTTATCCCCCCTCCACCCTGCCCCCTCAACCCTCCAGCATTCCTTCCTGCTTAGTCAGGTTGTACATATAAGTTCTTTGAGTCCTCTGTTTTCTATACCATTTTTCATCTCTCCCCATCTATTTTATGCCTACCAGTTATGCTTCCTCTTCCCTGTACCTTTCCCCTGCATTCCTCCCTTCTCCTTCCCCATTGAAAACCTTCTGTGTGATGTCCATTTCTCTTATTCTGTTCTATTCTATTATTTACTTAGTTTTTGTTTTCATTGTTTTTCTTTTTCTTTAGGTTCATTTTTTGATAGTTGTGAGTTTATTGTCATTTTATTGTTCATATTTTTTATCTTATTTTTCTTAGATAAGTCCCTTTAACATTTCATATAATAAGAGTTTGGTGATGATGAACTCCTTTAACTTGACTTTATCTGGGAAGCACTTTATCTGCTCTTCCATTCTAAATGAAAGCTTTGCTGGATAGAACAATCTTGGATGTAGGTCCTTGCCTTTCATGACTTCAAATACTCTTTCCAGCCCCTTCTTGCCTGCAAGGTTTTTTTTGAGAAATTAGCTGATAGCCTAATGGACCCTCCTTTGAAAGTAACTGTCTCCTTTCCCCTTGCTTCTTTTAGGATTTTATCTTTATATTTAATCTTGGGTAACTTAATGATGATGTACCTTGGTGTGTTCCTCTTTGGTCTACCTTCTTTGGGACTCTGTGGGCTTCCTGGACTTCCTGGAAATCTACTTCCTTCACCAGATTGGGGAATTTTTCCTTCATTATTGTTCAAATAAATTTTCAATTTCTTACTGCTGTTCTTTTCCTTCTGGCACCCAGAGAATCCTTAGCCTCTCTTCATTTTTTTTGGATACTCGTTTCTTTGTTCTGATCCAGCCGGATGTTTATTTCTTCCTTTTGTTCCAAATTCTTGCTTTGAATCCTGGTTTCCTTCTTGTCACTGTTGGTTCCCTGAACATTTTGCTTTATTTCATTTTGGGTATCTTTCATTTGTTCTTTCATTTTTCAACTAAGCTCAATCAGTTCTGTGAGCATTTTGATCACCAGGGCTTTAAATTCTCCATCAGATAGGTTGGCAATCTCCTCGTTGCTTAGTTCTCTTTCTGAGGTTTTGCTGTGTTGTTTCATTTGGGCCATATTTCTTTGTCTTGGTGCAGCTGATATGCTGTAAGGGGCAGGGCCTTAAGTATTCAACCAGGCAGAGCACCCTCTTCCCTGCCCTGCCTGTAGGGGAGGGGCCAGAGAAGGAACAATGCAGCTCACCTGCTTGTCTCTAGCTCATTTTGCAACACACTTCTGTCAGACTGGAAGTATCTCCACCAGGGCAACCCCAGCCTTAGCCCACAGTCAGCTCTGAGTCTCAGTTTTCCCCTTAAGTCAGTCCTTCCCACCCAGCTCTGCGGAGCCCGGCTGTCAGCCCTGCCCCCAGCCACCTCGCTGCGGTTTTTCTGAGTTGGCCTGCACAGCCCACCTTCCTCATCTGGTCCTGTTGATTTTTTCTTTAATTCTTTGGTTGTCGGAGTTCCATGCAATTGATTTTCTGATGATTTTGGTTGTTTATTGATTTTAGATTGGTTGTTATCCTCTTTTTGGTTGTGTGAGGAAGTGAAGGGTTTCTACCTACACCTCCATCCTGGAACTCTGAAAATATTTTCAAAAGGTGTATCTGATCAAGGACTGTTATCCTAAATAGGCAGAGAACTCTTAAAGCAGAACAATAATAAAATAACATCCTGATTTTAAAATGGGCCAAAGATATTAACAGATACCTTACTAAAAATGATATACAGGTGGCAAATAAGCACAAGGTAAGATGCTTCACAGTATAAGCCATTAGGTAGATGCAGATTTAAACAACAATGAGATACCACTACATACGTATTGGAATGACCCAAATCTAAAACACTGACAACAGCAAATGTGGCCGAAGATATGAAGCAATGGGGACTCTTGTTGACTCCTGGTGGGAATGCAAAATGGTACGGCCACTTTGGAAAACAGTTTGGTGGTTTCTTACAAAACTAAACACACTCTTACCAAATGACCTAGAAATTGTGTTACTTGGTATTTGTCCAAATGTATTCAAAACCTATAGCCACACAAAAACTTTCTCAGGAATATTTATGAAAGTTTTATTCGTAATTGCTGGAACTTGAAAAAAATCAAGATGTCTTTCAGTTGGTGAATGAATAAATAAATTGCGGTACATCCTGACAATGCAATTTTTTTCCAGTGCTATAATAAAATGAACTATAAAACCATGAAAACGCATGAGGAAACTCAAATGCAGTACACTAAGGAAATGAAGCCAATCTGAAAAAGGTACATACTATATGATTCTACTCTATGGCATTGTGGAAAAGACAAAACTACAAAAACAGTAAAAAAGATTAGTGGCTGCTAGTGGTTAGGGGAAAAGTTTGATGGACAGAATAAATTGGTGGAGCACACAGGATTTTTAGGGCACTGAAAATATTTTGCTTGATACTATAATTGTTAATATATATCATTATATTTTTCTCCCAAACCATAGAGTGAATAGCCCTTAATATAGATGATGGACTTTGGGTGATTACTATGTGTCAATGAAGGTTCATAAATTACAGTAGAAGTTGCACTCTGGAGATATGTTGACCATGGAGGAGGGTATGCAAGTGTGGGGGCAGAAGGTAGATGGGATATCTTTTTACCTCCCTTCTTATTTTGCTAAGAACCTAAAACTTCTCTAAAATTTTTTTTCTTTAAAAAAGAAAAATACCTTTTTTCATTTATATAAAGTTATCTAAATGGCCATGTTAACTTATATTATATGAGGATATATACAAGGATTTAAAACTCTCCAAAAAGGTCAATGAATGGATCACAGAAATCAATATAGTATTTATCTATGGTAGAGAAACAAGAAATGTAAAAGAAAAAGCTCACAGGAGAAGCTATTGGGTGTTTGTAGTGTTTATTTTTTCTTGTTCTGACTGTTGGTTACATGGCTGTTTGCTTTCAAAATCTTACTCAAACTGTACATATTTGTCTGCATATATGATAAACATTACAATAAAAAAGAAAACCTCTGCACAGGGTAGCTGATAGCATACTGATACATCATTATATTTTGTAACTGAGGTGCCGTTATATTATGCTTTACAAAGTGCCATTCTGAAAGCGTACTATCAAATTTAAATGCAGAAGCGATAATGATAAAATTGAGCAATAGCTGACCTAGCTCTCATTTTGTCACTTTTTCCATAGCTTAGATATGAAGCCTGTGATGAAATAAAACCATAAAATGGGATATGTGGCACTTAAAAGGAAGAAGCATCTCTATGGGCCCTATTTCCTCTCCTCTTTTTAGCAAAATCCTTATTTCTTATGAGTAAACAAACACCACTGTGTGATAAAACATGAAGTTCTAGGCATAACAAACTCGCATTTGCTCATTCTGAGATTGCTTTGTCAGGTAAGTGTTTAATTTTCCTACCTGAAAAATATGAGTTGCAGGAATACTGTGTTATAGCCACAGAATTCCATTAGCACTGTGGAAAGATAGTGGACCCACTAGTAAGATGGAAGACAGTTAGCTATAACTAAAATCATCACAATACTTCTCATATAAATCCTTAAAGTTCCATATTCTACTGTTTTGAGCACTCATAATTTAGGGATGCTATTCTTAATTGACTAAAGATATACCTCTTATTTTATCTATCATTTCTAATTTCATTCCTAGTCCCTGAATTTGCTGATGAGTTTATCCATATGCTCTCCATTATACTTTTAATTTCTAGGACCCACAATAACTGTGCATTATATTTTATAATTACGACTTCTGTTTTTCTGATAGTGGTGTATTTTATGCATTATGTATTTCATATTTATGCATAGTATAATACATACTATGAGTAAATAGTATAGTACATACCCACCTATTATGCAAACAGTCAATGGTTTAGATACTGAGGATACACAATCCACAGGATATATAAGTCTTTGTCTTTCTACAGATGAGATAAAAATAAACAGTAAAATTAAAAGATTATAATAGATAATAATAATTCAATCAAGAATATAAATATAAAATACAGTGATGAGGTCTGCAGAGTTACCTTGGTTTTGAGGGTTTAATATTTAAACTAATGCCTGAAGTTAGTATTTAAAGATACAAATCGTACATTAAGGGGGACAGGTAGTGCCAAAGCTCTAGGGGTATAAGTGATTTGGGCATATTAAAGGCACCAGGAGATCAAGGTGACTGGAGTAAGTTAGTAAGGAAGAGAACAATAAGAAATGAGAACATGGGAATAGGCAAGATGTGAAATTGGCACCACACTGGGGAGTCCTTAAGCTTGGAAATGATTGGTCTTTGACTTGAATAAAAACTTGGAGAAACAACAAATGGTGTGGTTTACTCCTGGTGATTTCTTTTTGTCCCTAGTCTGTGAGGATGATCTGTGCTATATCGTTTTTCTGGGCTCAGATAACCTGACCTACTTTAGTTTATTTACAGTAGAATGGCATGTTACTTGTACTAGGTTTACCAGCAAATTCGAGATTCATGTAAACTAACAATTACCTTTGAAAATCTCTTAAATCTTTTATAAAGTATAGTATAGTTGGTTTTCTGTTCATAATTTTGTATATTGATTCCCATGTATCCAAAGATTGAAACCACTCTAAAAGCCAATGTAAATGAAAGACCAATGGAAAGTCTATATGCAGATGCTTGAGCATTCAAACTTTTCAGTCTTTTCTGTAAATGCCAGATCCCTGACCTGAAGGGTGGACATTTCTTACCTTGCTGGCAGGGTTTATAACATTCAGATCTGTTTGCTCCATGAAATAAAGAAAAGAGAGGAGCCCCATCTCATGGTAGGTATAGGTTCTATAGTCAGAATGAAATGCAAATACATAGGTGAGACTATCCTGTTCTTATTCCCAGTTCTATAACTCCCAACCGCAGTGCGGGAAACTGACACCAATACCCAACATTCCTGACAGTTTTCTTTCCAATGCAACACCCATTTTGTTGTTTTAACCAGGTCACTTGTTACTTTATCACTGACTTTCTCTTTCACTTGTACCTTTAATCTTTATCTTCTCATCATTATTTCCCCTTACTTTTCAAGTAACTCATGAGACTCTGTCTCTCAGAAGGTTACTTACTGCAACCTATCTTGCCTTCTCTTTATCTTCAAATTCAGTGGAAGAACAACCTCTGATCTAGGCTCTCATTTTTTCACCTTTACCTAACACAGACTGACTTTTGTTTGCTACTATGCTGAAACTTGAATTTCAGTGTATGGGTGTTTTCCTAAACTTGTGTTCTAAAGATCTAGTCTCAGGGCTTCTCCTATATGGCCACTCAGAAAACTTCTGTGCTATTTTCACGTGCTTCCTTCTTAAAAATTTTAGGTTTCATTGTCAATGTGGTTACTGTCCACACCTCACCATTCAGCTCATGTATTCATTAACTGTCCATACTCTTTATGTTCTCATCCACTGATATGTCCAACAGAATCTCTATTCAAATGACACCCAAATCTGTACCTTCAAACCACAGAACTTCTGGAATCAAATGAAATGCACATTGATTACCTCTTTCTAAATATTACATATTACATAATGCTGTAAATGACTTCAAGGAACAAGTCTAAAGTTAAATTTGCTATCTTTCTCTTCTATATTTTCTATATAGTGCTAGGCTACATCTTCCATACATTCACCCAAGCAAAAATCAGAGGATAAACTTCTAGCATTCCATCTCTTTCACCACTCCATTCAACAGGATAGCAATCTAATGTGTTTGTCTCCATATGGCTTTCAATTCAAACAGCCTATTTCTTTTTCCTACTCCTACTTATGATGATTTATATTTAGCCCTGGAAAAAGGCTAACCATTGTTAATATAAGGAGAATAATTTGCACAACATTGATGTAACCTGGCAGCCAAGGAAAGTGGACAGGAATGTGCATGTGCCAACAGCAACAATTTTGCTTGTGCTAGTTGGTGGGGGCAGTAGACACCATTGAGTAAGCATATGTACTGTGTGACCATCCCATTCTAAATGACTAAGTGCGTAGGGCAATGGATCTGCCTCAAATTGTTTTGTTTTCTTTTATTTAACTTGACAACTGTTGTTTATTTTATGTTTAAATTATTTTTATTGTTATTCTATTGGAGTTATCTCAGCTTTTCTCCCCTATGCTCTCCTACATCCATCCCACACTCCACCAATGCCACAGTCAATTCCCAGACTGTTGTCTATGTCTGTGGGTCATTCATACATGTTCTTTGAACTTCAACATTCCTCCACAGAAATTATTTGGATGATTCAGAAGGCTTTCAGGGACAGTGCAATGAGTGCAGCACAAATAAAAGTGGGCACAAACACTTCAGAGATGGTTGAGAATCTGTTGAAAGTGATCCACATTCTAGAAGGCCTGCAACAAGCAGAACACCAGAGAATGTTGAGCATATATGGGCTGCAATCAATGATCAGCCCACTCTGAAAGGGAATGAGCTATCATTGTCCCATGTACAATGTTTCTTGTATCTTGTATCTTCAATAAATGTTTCTATTTTTTAATATATTATGGATGGATACTTTCTGGACAGACCTCATATTTCTGAATTTTTTTTTAAATTCCTTTTCTTTTTATACTTAATTTCTGTTCAAAATTATCTTTCTGAAAATAAATACATTTGGAAATTTTACTACCTGCTTAAAAATAATGACTTCACTATTTGTAGAATAAAGTGTTTGATATTTCAGGCATTTTTACAGTTAGAGCCCAGTTTTCAGTCCAATCTTTTCCCCTAAATCTGTAATTCCTATGTCAAATTGTTGCTTCCAGCCACATAGGCTTGTATGCAATTTCCCCAATACGCCAAAAAAGATTTAAGTATGAAATAGGGGAAGATCATGTCTTTCTGTTGAAATTCTTGTAGTTCATGTGTTGGAATATACTCTTCAGTCGTTTTGAGACTTTATTCTCTTGGGTTGCAGACTGTATTTCATGAATTGCATTTAGATGTTCTAATAGTTGTTCTTGAAAGTAATGAAAGGATTATAACAACTTTACCTTGTATTTTATAACAGAAAGAAAAGGGGATGGGAGATGATAACATACCTGAAAGAATGAGTAGAGCATTTGTTATGAGGTCCACCTATTACAAATGTTTTTTAATCAAATGTGCAGTCTTTTAATGATAAACATTATTACATTTATTTCTAACACTCTGTGATTCAACCCATCAGTATTTCTTTAATATTCACATTGTCTCAGTCATTGTTACTATAAGATCATGTTTTCCAATATTTACTCCCGAAATTTTCAAATATTCTAATGCATGGTTATAAGACCTTCCTAAGAAAGTAATATAGTTAGACTGTTGAGTTCTCAATTTAATACTCAGTAATGATGATGGCTCTACTTTTATAAAACTCTGAGGTATTGTGCTCTGCTTCTGGTATTGCTGTTCTTAAATTTTATTAAGCCAGTTACTTCTAGTGTCTAAGGAGAGAGCTAGGCACTTTTAGATGCTGCATTAACAGTATGAGGCTACCTTACTTGATAGCACCATAATGCATTATAAGCATTTATTGAACTTGTAGACTACTTAGCCTATTCCCTCAGTATAGCTCTTTCCTGCGAAAGGCTGCTGCATCTGGTTTTGTAGCCAACAATGCCATCTTACTCATTCCAATTCAAATAAGTAAACTGAAAAATAGACTACAACATACATAATTCATTTCCCTTATCACCAATAAGCATTTAAAATAAACAGCTCACAACTCTTGTTCATTTGAATGCACACTACATGCTACTTTATTCTATTACAGATCATTTTTATTTTTAGAACTTTATTCTATTACAGATCATTTTTATTATTTTCAGAACTTCTCTCTTTGAGATAAATTAAAACAGCTCCTGTAATTGTTAGAGGAGGTGAAAAGGTATCAGCGCTGTTATCTTTTACTTCACCACACCTAGGTTACTTCATAATTAAATATAGGTTTATGATTTTGAATAATAGTTTTCTTTAATGTCTAACATTAGTAGTGACCATCTAAACTATGTCTCAGATCAATCCCACTATGTTGTTGAATCTATAAAATGTATCCTGGAGCTGTTCAGTTTATTAACCATGACATGAGGTGTTCTTCCCTACTTCTCTCCCCCAGCTTTCCTGATAGTGAACAGCAGACACTGTAACTAGAAATTCTGAGATACAAACTGAAAACCACTCTTCTTTTTACCTGTGTGCCTAGGGAAAATAAGGGCAAGTGGAATCTTTTTTTTTTTATGTTCTAATATATTGATAAATTATTCCCAAAATGACTAGGGTAGCTCAAGATGACTAGTTAACAGGAAAATGGTTTTATAAATTATCTCCTCCGGCCCTGACCAGGTAGCCCAGCTGGTTAGTGTTGTCTCAATACACCAAGGTTGTGGGGTTGATCTCAAGTCAGGACACATACAAGAATCAATGAATGAAAGCATAAATAAATGGAACAAATCGATCTCTCTCTTTCTCTTTTCATCTCTCTTTCTCTCTAAAATCAATAAATAAAAAAACCTATCATCCTCCAGTTTCTTTATTTCATAGTATATTCAACTATCTCCCATTTCTGTTAACTAGTAATAGCATTATTTTAGTTATTCCCTATGTCTATTTGTATACCAGAAAAATGATTCCTAGTGACTGAATTTTTAGATTCTGTTGTAGGACACCAAATAGATCATTTGCCATTCTAAATAGTTTGTTCAAACATTTTTTATTTGAATTTATTTGGGTGACAGTATTTAATAAAGTTATATAGGTTTCAGGTGTGCAGTTCCATAATAGATAATTTATCTATTGTATTGTGTGTTCACCACCCCAATTCAAGTCTCCTTCCATCACTATTTTTCCTTCTTCTACCCTCCTCTACCTCTCCTGACCCACTTTCCCTCTGGTTGCCTGTATCTAGGAGGTTATTCTTTTTTCTGCTAATCCCTTCACCTTCTTTACACAGTCCCCAATCCCCTTCTGACAGCTCAGTCTGTTCTCTGTATTGACAAGTATGTTTCTATTTTGTATGTTAGTTTATTTTGTTCATTAGATTCTACTTATAAGTGAAATTATATGGTACTTGTCTTTCTCTGACTGACATTTCACTTAGCATAATACTCTAAACTTTTAATGAAATAACACAAAAGACCATAAACACATATTTATTCCTTCTTAGTTTTTATCCTATGAGTTTTATGTTTAATTTTATAATGTTAACAACTTGTTTTGTTTAGCTTAATCAGATATTTACTATGAGGTCACCAAACTTTCAAAATTTCAAAATTAATATTTTATTATATTAAATAATACAAAAACTCTCCAAAAAGAAATAAAAATCACAACCTAGCAATGACACTGCAATATCATCATCTGTCTAGATGTAACTTGAACAGCATATATATGCCTTTCTCATTTAATAATGTATTAACAAATGCATGCCATCTAAATATATTTATACAATATGACTGCTTTAATTTGAGGTTAACTTAACAATGTGAGAAAATAAATACATATAAAATGTGATGAGTTGTGATTTTAATATTGATCCCAGGACTCCAAAAAAAGTAAGTCTAACAGAATTAGTGTTATCCATTTTGCTTCTCCTTATTTTCTTTTATTAAACATATAGTTCAGTAAGTTTTTTTGTATATTTTTAATTTAATTTTTTTGTTGACACTGTTACAGATGTCCCTGCTTTTTGCCCACCTCTTCTTGTCCCCTGTTCCCTTTCCTTCTGGTCATCACAACATGGTTGTTTGTGTCTGTGATGTATTCACATATGTTTTTGGCTAATTCTTTCACCTTCTTTCACCAGTGTATACACTTGTGTAACCACAACCTTATTTAAGATGTAGAAATTATCCATCAACACAAAAAAATTCTTCATGGCCCCTCTGTATTTAACCCCTTTCATCAAGGCAACCACTGATTTGATATCTAGCACATAGCTTAGATTTGCCCATTTTTAGAACACCATATAAATGAAACCATACAGTGAATACTCTTCTGTATCTGGCTTCTTTTGTTCAACATAATGTTTTATAAATTTATCCATGCAGTCATTCATTTTTTCCTTTGCTAAATGATATTTTATTACATGAATATACCCCAATTTGAATATTCATTCTCACATGGAAGTTCCATTGTTTAGAAGTATTTATTTATTCATTTTAATTTTTTACTCAATTTATTTAATTTATTGTTGTTCAGTTACAATTGCCCCACATTTTTCCCCATTGCTCACTCCTATCCTGTTCCCCACTAATCCCGCAGTCAATCCCTCCCCCATTGTCCATTCGTGTTCCTTTGTTTGCCCCTTTCCCTTCTTTTTCCTATTATCCTCTTCCCCCTACCCTCTGGTCACTGTCAATTTGTTCTTTATTTCCAAGACTCTGGTTCTATTTTGCTCATTTGTTTTGTTCATTATGTTGATTAGGTGAGATCATATGGTATTTGTTTTTTACCACCTGGCTTATTTCACTTATCATAATGCTCTCCAGTTCCATACATGCTGTTGAGAAAAGTGGGAGTTCCTTCTTTCTTTCTGCTGTGTAGTATTCCATTGTGTAAATGTACCACAGTTTTTTGATCCACTCATTTACTGGTGGACACTTAGGCTGTTTCCAGCACTTAGTTACTGTATATAACACAGCTATGAACATTGGGGTGTATAGGTTCTTATAGATTTTTTATTTTTTTAATTTTTGTTTTTTAAAGAATTTCTTTCTTCTTTTTTTTAATCCTCATGAGAGGATATGTTCATTGACTTTAGAGAAAGAGGAAGGGAGGGAGAGAAAAGAGAAAAGAGAGAAAGAGAAGAGAGAAACATTGATGTGAGAAGAAAACTTGATCAGTTGCCTCCCATACATGCCCTGACCCAGGATTGAACCCAAAGCCTAAGTATATGCCATGACCAGGAATTGGACCCACTACTATTTGGTGTACAGAATGATGCTTCAACCAACTGAGCCACGTGGCCAGGGCCACATAGCAATTTTTAATAAAGTTAAATATATGTGTACAAGGGAAGGTTCATCAAAGATCATGTATAAAGGACCCACGGACAAAGCTGAAGTAGGGTAGTATTGAGGGTGGGTGGTGGGGATGGGTGGGGTGGGCGAGAGTTATGGCAGGCAAATGGAGACAACTGTACTAGAACAACAATAAAAAATTAAAAATTAAAAAGTAACCTGGAAAAAATTAAAAAATACAGTTAAATATGTGTGTGCCCATGATCATGAGGATATCCTTATATACACTTACTCAAGAATTAAAGCATATGTTCATAAGCTAATTACACAAAAATGTTCATAGCAACTTTATTCATAATTATATAATCATAAATAACTAATTCTTGAGTGAGATCAGCTCTTTAGGAAATGAAATGAAAGCTTCAATAACTGGTATAGAGAAAATTGAACAGGTATGTTCAGAAAAATGAAACTAAACCACCTTCTTATACCACACACAAGAATAAATTCAAAATTGATCAAAGACTTAATTGTTAGACCTGAAATCATAAAATTCCTAGA
The DNA here is from genome assembly GCA_039655065.1 of Glossophaga mutica. NCBI lineage: Eukaryota > Metazoa > Chordata > Mammalia > Chiroptera > Phyllostomidae > Glossophaga > Glossophaga mutica. The sequence goes on along the minus strand of CM077303.1, from coordinate 156,265,125 downwards.
GGAAAACATAGGCAGGAAAGTCTTGGACACTGCTTGTAGCATTTTTTTTTTTTTTACCAGATATATCTCCACAAGCAAGGGAAACAAAAGAAAATAATAAATAAATGGGACTACATCAAAGTAAAAGTTTCATCACAGCAAAGGAAATCATCATCAAAATAAAAAGGCAGCACACTGAATGGGAGAACATATTTGCTGATACATCTGATAGGGGGTTAATATCCAAAATTTATAAAGGACTTATGAAACTCTACACCAAAAAAAAAACAACCATTAAAAAATGGACAAAAGACCTGAATAGACACTTTTCCATAGATGATATACAGATGGCCCATAGACATATGAAGATACACTCAACATCACTAATCATCAGAGAGATGAAAATTAAAACCACAATAGTTACCATCTGACACCTGTCAGAATGGCTATCGTCAATAAATCAACAAAGAAGTGCTGGTGAGAATGTGGAGAAAGGGGAACCCTTTTGCACTGTTGGTGGGAATGCAGATTGTTGCAGCCACTGTGGAAAGCAGTATGGAAATACCTCAAAAAATTAAAAATGGATGTGTCTTTCAACCCAGTGATCCCACTTCTGGGAACATATCCAAAAAAACCCAAAACACCAATTTGAAAGAACACAAGCACTCCTATGATCATTGCAGCATTATTTACAATTGCCAAGTTATAGAAGCAGCCCAAGTGTCCATCAGTAGATGAGTGGATAAAACAAGTATGGGACTTTTACACAATGGAATTCTACTCAGCCATAAAAAAGAAGAAAATTTTACCCTTTGGAACAATATGACAATAAGAATGGACCTGGAGATCATCATGCTAAGTGAAATAAGCCAGTCAGAGAAAGACAAATACCATGAGATTTAACTCGTATGTAGAACCTAATGAACAAACTGAACTAACAATCAAAACAGAGACAGATCATAGATGGAGATCAGACAGCCATTGAGGTGGGGGCTAAAGGAGTGGAGGGATTGAACAAAAAAAAAAAAAAATGACTTATTGACATGGACAACAGTGTGGTGATTGATGGGAGGAGTGGAGGATAAGGGGACTAAATGGTAATGGGAAAAATACAATAAAGATTAAATTTAAAAAGAAAATGAAAGAAATGTCCTATAAAATATAGGTTTGTAAGAATTTTAAATTTCCTGAATTTTAAGATTCTCTAAAGTAGTATCAACCAACATTTTCTATTACAGTGTATCACTTTCACTTTGTTTTAACACTGTCACATTCTATCATATAGTTATCTACGGTTCACCAAACAAAACGATGAACATATAATATATGTCTTGTTATTGGCATTTTAAATAAAAGTACAGTGTATTTTCTTATTCATAAACACATTTCTATATCTCTGAATTATTTTTAAGATAAAAACTTAGGAGCAGAATTTGTAGGAGAAGGTAAAATGAAAATGAGTTGATAATAATCGTCAACTTATTCTTGGAAAGCCTTCACTAAATTGTCCCTCTACCAATACACTATGGACATTAGCTCCCTTCCACCTTAATGATAGACTTGTTAAGTATTGTACTTCCTATTTTCATCAATAAAAATATGTGGTTGAAATTTAACGGTATTTTTATGAATAATATTATTATATAACATTATGCAATAATGTAATATATTATATACTATAATATTAATATAGTATATTAAGTACGTTTATCCATGCCTTGTTCTTGTTCTTTGCACATTTTATTAGTTGTTTAATTTTTATGTAAACATTAAATATCTGCTTATGCAGGCTCTATGCATGCCTTTAGTTTAGCTTTGCTTGGTTTTAACATTTTCAAGTGAAGTAACAATGATATAAGATATAGTATTCTGTGAATTCCTAGTTCTTTATAGCATTGTATTTTAAGATTTACCAATGTTGATTTAGTTGGTTATGGTTCACTTTTTGCTGAATTTTATCCCATTGTATGAATATGCCAACATTGATTTTTTTTTTATTCCATTAGCAATGGTGTCTGGATGGATTCCAAATTGTTTGTTTTTACTTTAAATAATATTTTATTTTTCAATAACAGGTGACATACATTATTATATTAATTTTAGGTGTACAACTCAGTGGTTAGACCAAAAGACACACACAAACAATAAAGGGATGCAAATTCTATGTTTTAAAAGATGCTGCTACAAACTATACATTCCATATCTTCTAGTGTTCATGTGCATGATCCTCATTAGATGAGTTTATTTTATTGCTCTCCTTACAGCACCTTTTAATAGAATAAGTTCCACTTTAATGTAGTTGAATTTTTACCAGAATTTTATTTGTAGTTTGCATTTCTGTGCTTTATTCAAGAAATCCTTGTCTGAAATTCCACTTTTGTGTAAGATCATGGATCATAACAATACAGATCAATTAAAAATGATGTTTGTAAGGATATGGGAGATTTGTGGATCTGAAAAAATGTAAAGAAACTAACTTTAAAAGGGATAAGAATTTTCAAAGTGAGTCTTACTTAATTTCAGACTTACTGTAAGACTTCGGTAAACAATATAGTGATATTGTTATAATGATAGACATATAGACTCATAGCATAAAACTAGATAGCTCATAAATAGAATTACAGATATAAAGTAACTTAAGTGTCAAAAGTACCCATACAATTTAATAAGTTCTTTCCATAAACAATGTTTAAAAAATGGATGCCTATATGAAAAAAATGTATATTTTACTACCAAAAATTTACTACTACTTACTTTTTTACTAAAAAATTGAGATAAACTATAGATATAAATATGAAAGCTAAAATTACAGAGATTCATGGGGAAAATATAGGATATTTACTTCAGAATCTTGAGAACAAAGATTCAGAAAAAAAGCACAAAAATTAAAATATATTTCATCAGAAATATACATTTCTGTTTATATGTAACTAATATGAAAAATGAAAAAGCAAATAATAGCATATGGGGGATAATATTATATATATGTGTGTATGTGTATACATTTATATATCTCAAATGATTCCTGTCTAATCTATTTAAAGCACTTGGACATATAAATAAGAAAAATACAAACAAATTTAAAAGATTGGACAGAAGACTTAAGCATTTCACAATATTAGATATTCAAAAGACCAATAAGCATATGAGAATAGTCTTTCTGTCATTAAAGCCAAAATAAAATATGGCTAAACAATCATAAGCACTTAAAAATAAAGAAAATGCCACATTTTGGCAATGATGAGATTCAATGGAATTTTCACTAAAGGCTGGAAGATAGGTAAATGGGAGTAGTGGTGCTGATAACTCTTTAGTATAATTTCCAATAAAGGCAACTGTACCTAGCCTATTAACCATCAGTTTGAATCTTGGGTATATATCTAAGGGTAATGAGTGCACATATCTACAAAAAGGAATGTAAAATATATTCACAGGAACTTTATTTAAAATGGCCATAAAATATGAGTTACTTCAAAACAATAGAAATATGGGTTACTAATTCAAGAGAGATTAAAAGGATACTAAAGGAACATTATTAAGTTATGTAAATACATTAGAAAACTTAAACAAAAATTATGAATTCCTTGAAAATGTAAATTACCAAACTTCCTTAAAAAATAGATAACTTGAACTACAGGCCCAGAGGACTCACTGGAGAAGTCTGCCAATCATTTAAGAAAAAAATACTACAGCCCTGGCTGGTGTAGCTCAGTGGATTGAGCACGGGCCTGCGAACCAAAGGATCGAGGTTCGATTCCCAGTCAGGGCACATGCCTGGGTTGCCAGGCCAGTTCCCGGCAGGGGACATACAAGAGGCAACCGCACATTGATGTTTCTCTCCCTCTCTCCTTCCCTTCCCCTCTAAAGATAAATAAATAAAATCTTAAAAAAAAAAATACTACAAATTTTCACATATTCTTCCAGATAATTGAAGAGAAGCAAATACTTCCTAAGTCATTCTATGCAGCCAGCATAACTCTGACATCTACACCAGACAAAGCTTTCAAAAAAGAAACTCCTGGCAAATTTTTACCATGAAAGTACATGCAATGATTCTAACCACAAGCTGAGCAAATCTAATATAAAATATTTTATTTTATTTCATTATTTTTTGGTAAATATTTTATTATTTATTCATTTTTTACATTTTTTAAATTTTAATTGTTGTTCTTGTACAGTTTTCTGTCTTTTACTCCTATCCCAGCCCACCGCCCCAACCCACCCCACCTCCCTCCCATTTCCACCCCCCATAGTTTTTGTCCATGTGTCCTTTATACTAGTTGCTCTAAACCCTTCCCCTTTTCCCCTGAAATTCCCTCCCCTCTCCCCTCTGGTCACTGTCAGCCTGTTCTCAATTTCAGTGTCTTTGGTTATATTATGCTTGTTTGTTTGTTTTGTTGATTAGGTTCTTGCTAAAGGTGAGATCATATGGTATTTGTCTATCACTGCCTGGTTTATTTCACTTAGCATAATGCTCTCCAGTTCCATCCATGCTGTTGCAAAGGGTAGGAGCTCCTTCTTTCTTTCTGCTGTATAGAATTCCATTGTGTAAATGTAGCACAGTTTTTTGATCCATTCACTTACTGATGGGCACCTAGATTGCTTCCAACACTTGGCTATTGTAAATTGCGTTGCTATGAACACTGGGGTGCATAGGTTCTTTTGGATTGGTGTTTCAGGGTTCTTGGGATATAATCTAAGCAGTGGAATTGCTGGGTCAAAAGGTAGATCCACTTTTAGTTTTCTTAGAAAATTCCACACTGTTTTCCACAGTGGTTGTGCCAGTCTGCACTCCCACCAACAGTGCCCTAGAGGCCCCTTTTCTCCACAACCTCTCCAACACTTGCTGTTTGTTGCTTTTTTTATGATGGTCATTCTGACTGGTGTGAAGTGATATCTCACTGTGGTTTTAATTTGCATCTCTCTGATAGCAAGCAATATCGAGCATCTTTTCATGTGTCTCTGGATCCTCTGTATGTCCTCCTTGGAGAAGTGTCTGTTCAAGTCCTTTGCCCACTTTTTAATTGCGTTGCTTGTCTTCTTAGAGTGGAGTTGTGTAAGTTCTTCATATATTTTGGCGATTAAACTTTTGTCTGAGGTATCATTGGCAAATATGTTTTTCCATACAGTTGGTTCTCTTTTTATTTTAATACTGTTTTCTTCAGCCATTCAGAAGCTTTTTATTTTGATGAGATCCTATTTGTTTATTCTTCCCTTTATGTCCCTTGCTTTAGGGGACATATCAGTAAAAATGTTGCTGCATGAAATACCTGAGATTTTCCTGTCTATGTTCTCCTCTAGGACTTTAATGGTGTTATGGCTTATATTTAAATCTTTTATCCACCTTGAATTTATTTTTATGTATGGTGTAAATTGTGCTCAAGTTTCATTTTTCTGCACATAGCTGTCCAGTTCTCCCAACACCATTTGTTGAAGAGGCTATTTTTGCTCCATTTCATGTTGCTTCCCACTTTGTTGAACATTAATTGACCGTAGAGACTTGGGTTTATTTCTGGGCTCTCTTTTCTATTCCACTGGTCCATGTGCCTGTTTTTATGCCAGTACCAGGCTGTTTTTATTACAGTGGCCTTGTAATACAGTTTGGTATCAGGAATTATGATCCCTCCTTCGCTCTTCTTTCTCAAAATTTCTGCAGCTATTTGGGGTTGTTTATGGTTCCATATACATTTTTGAAGTGTTTGTTCTATGTCTGTGAAATATGCCATTGATAATTTAATAGGTATTGCATTGAATTTGTAAATTGCTCTGGGCAGTAGGGACATTTTGATGATATTAATTCTTCAGATCCATGAACACGGTATGTGTTTCCATTTGTTTGTGTCTTCCTTGATTTCTTTCTTCAGTGTTGTGTGGTTTTCTGAGTACAGGTCTTTTACTTCCTTGGTTAGGTTTATTCCTAGGTATTTTATTTTTCTTTTTGCTATATCAAATGGGTTTTTTTCTTGATTTCTGCTTCTGCTGTTTCATTGTTGGTATACAAAAGTGCCTTCGATTTCTGGATGTTGACTTTGTATCCGGCTGTTTGGTCAAATTCATTTATTAGGTTGAGCAGGATTTTTTGGCTGGGTCTATAGGATTTTCTATGTAGGCTATCATGTCATCTACAAACAATGATAGTTTTGTTTCCTCCTTTCCGAGTTGGATGCCTTTTCTTGTCTAATCGCTATGGCTAAGACTTCCAATACTATATTGAATAGAAGTGGTGAAAGTGGACAACCTTGTCTTGTTCCTGATCTTAGTGGGAAAGATTTTAGTTTTTGCCCATTGAGTATGATGTTGGCTGTAAGTCTCTCATATATGGCCTTTATTATGTTGAGGAATGCTCCCTCTATTCCCACTTTGCTGAGTGTTTATTATCAGAAATGGGTGTTGTACCTTATCAAATGCTTTTTCCGCATCTATTGATATGATCATGTGATTTTTGTCTTTGCTTTTGTTTATGTGATGTATTACATTTACTGATTTGCGAACGTTGAACCATCCTTGCATCCTTGGGATGAATCCCACTTACTCATGGTGTATAATCTTTTTAATGTATTGTTGGATGAAGTTTGCCAATATTTTGTTGAGGATTTTAGCGTCTATGTTCATCAGTGATACTGGCCTGAAGTTTTCTTTCTTTGCTGTGTCTTTATCTGGTTTGGGGATTAGGATGATGCTGGCTTCATAAAAAGAGTTTGAGAGTCTTCCATCATTTTGGATTTTTTGCAATAGTCTGTGAAGGATAGGGGTTAGCTCTTCCTTAAATGCTTTGTAGAATTCTCCTATGAAACCATCTGGTCAAGGGCTTTTGTGTGTCAGGAGTTTTTTGATTATTGCTTCAATTTCATCGGCTGTTATTAGTCTGTTCAGGCTTTCTGCTTCTTCTTCACTGAATTTTGGGAGATTATATTTTTCTAGAAACTTGTCCATTTCACCTAGGTTTTCAAATTTCTTGGCATATAGTTCTTCATAGTAATTTCTTACAATCCTTTGTATTTCTGTGGTGTCAGTTGCAATGTCTCCTCTTTCATTTCTGATTGTGTTTATTTGAGTCCTCTCTCTTTTTTTCTTGATGAGCCTGCTTAAAGGCTTGTCAATTTTGTTTATCATTTCAAAGAACCAGCTCCTGGATTCATTGATTCTTAGAATTGTGCTTTTAGTCTCTGTGTCATTTAATTCTGCTCTGATCTTGGTTGTTTCCTTTTTTCTACTTGCTCTGGGCTGTCTTTGTTGTTGTTCCTTAAGTCCTTGTAGGTGTAGGATTAAGGTGTTTGTTTGAAATATTTCTGTGTTCTTTTGGTAGGCCTGCATGGCTATGAACCTCCCTCTCAGGACTGCCTTTGCTGTGTCCCATAAGTTTTGGGTAGTTGTGAGTTCATTTTCATTTTTTCCAGAAACTTTTTGATTTCCTCTTTAATTTCATTCTTGACCCATTCATTGTTTAATAGTGTGCTATTCAGTCTCCATGATTTTGAAGGTTTTTGGTTTTTCCCCTTGGGATTGGTTTCTAGTTTCAGTCCCTTGTGGTCAGAGAAAATGCTTGGTATGATTTCAATTTTCTTGAATTTGTTGAGGGTTGTTTCGTGTCCTATCATGTGGTGTATCTTTGAAAATGTTAAATGTGCATTTAGTCTCTTTGGGATGAAGGGCTCTATATATTATCAGTTAACTCCAATTCATCTAGAGCATTGTTCAATGCCACAATATCTTTGTTGATATTTTGTTTGGAAGATCTGTCCATTTTTGACAGTGGAGTGTTAAAATCCCCTATTATAATTGCGTTGCTGTCAATATCTTTCTTGAAGACCTCTAAGATTTTCTTAATGTATTTAGGTGCTCTTACATTGGGTGAATATATATTTATAATGTTTGTTTCTTCTTGGTGGATTCTACCCTTAAGTATTATAAAGTGACCTTCTGTGTCTCTCTTTATGGCTCTTCTTTTGAAGTCTATCTTGTCTGATATGAGTATTGATACACTGGCTTTTTTTTCCCTGCCCATTTGCTTGGAAAATTTGTTTCCAGCTCTTCACTTTGAGTCTGTTTAGGTCTTTTGTCCTGAGGTGGATGTCTTGTAAGCAGCATATGTGTGGGTCATGCTTTCTTATCCATTCAGCTATTCTGTGTCTTTTGATTGGAGCATTTAATCCATTTACATTTAAGGTTATTATTGATAGGTACTGATTCATTGCCATTTTTGTACCTGTGTTCCTCTCTCTCTCTTCCTTCCTTTCCTTAAAGAGTCCCTTTGGTATCTCTTGCAGAACTAGTTTGGTGGAGGTGTATTCTTTTAGACTTATTTTGTCTGGGAAGCTCCTTATTTGTCCTTCTATCTTGATTGAAAGCCTTGCTGGGTAAAGTAGTCTTGGTTGTAGACCTTTGGTTGTCATTACTTGGAATATTTCTTGCCATTCTCTCTGGCTTGGAGTGTTTCCATTGAGAAGTCAGCTGCTAACCTAATTGGGGCTCCCTTGTATGTTATTTCCTTTTTCTCCCTTGCTGCCTTTAAGAGTCTCTCTTTGTCTTGGGATTTTGCCATTTTAATTATGATGTGTCTTGAAGTGGGCCTCTTTGGGTTCCTCTTGATTGAGACTCTTTGTGTTTCCTGGATTTGCGTGACTTTTTCTCTCATCAAATCAGGGAAGTTTTTCATTGTTACTTTTTCAAATAGGTTTTCTATCCCTTGCTCTTCTTCTTCTCTTTCTGGTATCTCTATTATATGGATATTATTATGTTTCATACTGTCTTGAATTTTCCTTAATCCCTCTTCATTCTTTCTGAGTCTCTTTTCTTTTTCTTGCTCTTTCCGGGTGTTTTTTTCTACTTTATCCTCTAACTCGATGATCAGATCTTCTGCTTCATCAATTCTGCTTTTCATTCCTTCTACTGTTTTCTTCAGTTCAGAAATTGTATTCTTCATTTCCTCTTGGCCCTTGTTGATAGTTTCTATTTCTTTTTTCATGTTGATATAGTTTGCAGTGAGTTCATTTTAGCTTCGTTGTAGTTTCTGGTAGCTCATTGAGAGCTAATGGAGCTTCCTGACAACCATTGCTTTGAACTCAATATCTGATAGTTGAGTTACCTCTGTTTCATTTAGCACTCTTTCTGGGGCTTCCTCCTTTCCTTTCATTTGGGGATTGTTTCTTTGTCTTCCTATTGTTTGTGAGATTCTTCTTGTTAGCTTCAGCTTCTTAAGTTGATCTGTTCTGGCTCCCTGGGTTTATGGTGTGATCTTCTGTGGTAGAACACCTGTGAGATTCAGTGGTGCAGTCTCCTTCAGGTTTCCTGGTGTTCACAGCTTCCACTGTCTCAGCTGTTGGGATGCCCCCTCTTTGTGTCCAACTCTGGTTTTTTTCATAGTTCCAGGTTTTTTTGTCCCACTCGTGTATATTTAAAAAGAGAAAAGAAAAAAATGGAAAAAGAAGAGAAAAAAAATGAAAAAAGAGAGAAAAAAAGAGAAAGGAAGAAGATATAAAATTGGAAAGAAAGAAAGGAGTAAAACAAGAAAGAAGAGAAGGAAAAGGGACTGAGGGATAAAAAAGATAAAAATAATAAAATATATATATATATTTAAAACAAAACAAAAGAAAAAACCCACAAAAAAAAAACAAAAACAAAAAAACAAACAAACAACAACAACAACAAAAAACACCTCTTGCTGTTTTCAAACCGGCCAAACTTGTTTTTCTGGTCTTGCTGGCTGCCATAGGCTGAGGGGCTGCTGGTACTGCTTTTCTCCCTGTTCCACACTCAGTCAGCTTTGGGCTACTCTCCTCAGTGCCAGCCGCGCACTCTCCCCAGGGCAAGCTGTGCACTCTCCCCTGGGCTAGTGGTACACTCTCCATGCAGGGCCTCGGGTGTGATTTCTTAATCCTGTAGAAATCCCTCCTGCAGAAATCCCAAGCTTTACTGAGTTTATGGGTTTGAGCTGGGATCTCTTACGGATCCAGCACTCCCCAGGTTTTTTTCTGTGAGCTCCAGGTCTCCTGCAGGGTGCACGCACCTACCCGAGTCTACGGGCATGGGCTCCGTGAATTTCTCAAGTTGCGGCGAATCTAGGATCACGGGTGTGAGCTCTGGGTCTTCCACAAAACCCTGTCCTTCAGTCACAGGGCTGCCTCTGGTCCCAGGGTCACCTCTGGTCCCAGGGTCGCCTCTGGACGTTTGCAGAGCTGTCTCCGGTTGCAGGTCCGCCTCAGGTAGGTCACAGGGCCACCTCCAGTCAGTAGCAGAGCTGCCTCTGGTGGGTCACAGGCCCACCTCCGTCCGGGTCCCAGGTCCACCTCCGGTCGCTCAGCTGCCATGTCTGGTTTTCCAATGTCCGCTACAGATTTTGATCTCCTATTTTCATATATGCTGTGGTGCTATTGGCTGTCTGCTCTGTTTCTCTGTAGACTGGCTAGGTTTTTCTCCCATATGTAGGAGGAAGTGGAATCTGCCTCCTCCTACAGAGCCGCCATCTTGAATCAGCCTCTAATACAAAATATTTTAAAAGGAGAATGTATACTGACCAAGTTTGACTATTTCCTTCAAAATGCAGGGTTGATTTAATGTTTGAAAATACAAATCAGACAATGTATTTACAATATCAATAATGTAAAAGACAAAAAGATTATTTGGAAAAAAGCATTTGAAAATTCCCATACCCATCTGTGACTTAGTAAGGTTTTCTCCACCCATGGGATCAAGAACATCACCTGTGTATTCAGAGCTCCCATAGTTTCACTTTCTATATTTTAGCTCATTAAACTCATTGATCCATTTGGAGTTTCTATTGGATATAAAAGAAAATAGAATTCTAATTTCATCTTCATTCGAATACTTATAATACATAATAATTTATTAAATAGTTCATCTTTTTTTCTATTAATTTCTCATGCCTCCATTATTATATACTGCATTTTCATATTCACTTGGGCTTATTACTGAAATTTTTACTGTGGTGTATTGGACTATCTAGCTATGAATCAGCACCACACTGTTTTAATTGTATGTTTACAACATACTTTTAAAAGTGGTGATGTCATGTACGTATTACTCTTATTTTTCATAATTTTTCTCAATATTCTTGATTTTTATTATCTATGTGAACTTTAAGTTGATATTTAAAAATATTTTGATTTTAGTAAAAATTTGATGCTGAGCACTTCTTTCCATTTCTGTGTTCATGTTCTTTGAACCTTATCATTCTCTTCTTAGTTAAAAGACCTTAGAAATATTATGTTATCTTAGAAATGTGCATCAAAAATGAGAGAAAAATTTTCATATTATTTATGAAATTATCACTATACATGTAGGTCTGTTTGAATCAAGCTGCTTAACAACAAACTCTCGTCTTTGAAATTTGTGAACAGATTCTGTCACATTTATATGGTTTGTCTGTCTTCAATAATTCAAATCATTTTGCCATTAAAATGAACCAATGTTTAACTAAATAATTGAGTCTACAGAGTTGTGTAAATTCTGGTTAAGAATTCCCTCTCCATTTATATTTTGAGTAATGTTTATCCACACATTATTCCTTCATGAGATATATCTGAGATATTTCTGAAATATTTCTGGTTTGGGATTATTTCACAGGAAATCCATGAATCAGTTTTTATTTTCACTGTTTCATTTCAACCCCACATTATTCTGGAGAATATCAAATGATTCTTTTATTCACTGATAAAGTGTCTTGATTGGAAAGCTGTTCTGGGTTATTAACCTGTGATAAGTTTATGATATCTAAGTAAGTATTCTCTCTGTGAGTGGAATTTCTGCCTCTACCTTTCACATCATGAGAACAAATTACTTTGTTCTAAGTTATTACATTTTTTAACTTTAATTAGTAATTTTAGAATACTAAACATGCAGAAGTATGCTGTCCTCTTTTACTCTATGTCTCAAACATAATAATAGGCATTATCAAAGCTTAGGCAATTTCAGGGTTCGTATTTTTCTAATTGATGATAGTGTTAAAGCAACTACTCTGTACAATGACCAGATTTTAATAGTAATTGTCTGTTAAGGCTTCCCACCCATTTTTTCAAATATAGACAAAAATTTTCCATAATGATAAGCACTGATATTTTAAAAAATGCAATAGAAACTTAAATCAAATTTTGTCACAGTAAATTTATATTAATTACATCCTGTCACTACAACATTTTAATAATTCCCTTATGGCTGAAGACTTTAAAGGAGGGATGCTTGTGGTGCTATTTTATTAAATTAATAAAATTTAATATTTAGAGCAGTTTTGCATTCATAACAAAATTCAGCAGACAATATGGAAATTCCCATAGGTTTCCTGTCCCCACACAGGCACAGCCTCCCCCATTTTCAACAGCACCCACCAGAACAGTGCATTTGTTACAATCGGTGAACCTGCATTGATACATCATTATCATCTGAAGTTCATAGTTTACATTCAGGTTCACTCTTGGTGTTATACACAAATGTGCGACAACATGTATCCACCATTGCAGTAACACACTGAGTGGTTCCACTCCCCCCAAAAATCCTCTATGCTCCACTTTTTCATTGCTCCCTTCATCTTCTACTCCCTGGCAATCACTGATCTTTTCACTGTTTCACAGTTTTATCTTCTCCAGAATGTCCTATAGCTGGAATCTTAAATATGTAGCTTTTTTCTGATTGTCATCTATCTCAGTAATAGGTATGTGAGTTCCTCCCATGCCTTTCTATGGCTTGAGAGCTCTTCTTTTTAGCACTGGATGAGATTGCATAGTCTAGATGGACCACAGGTTATTTATTCATTCATCTACTGAAGGACACCTTGGCTGCTTCCAAGTTTTAGTAATTATGAATAAAGCGTCTATAGACATTCATAAGCAGGTTTTGTGTGGATGTAACTTTTCAGCTCTTTGGGATAAATACCAAAAAGCATGATCACTGAAGTGTATGGTAAGGGTATGTATAGTTTTGTAAAAAAATATCAAATTGTTTTCTAAAATATACCATTTTGCATTCCCACCACCAACGACTGAGAGTTCTATTGCTTAACATCCCCAGCCACATTTGTTGTTAGTATGTTGGATTTTGCCATTCTAATTGATGTGTGATAGTATTTCACTGTAACTTTACTTTCATTTCTATGATGACGAATGATGTAGATCATCTTTTCCTATGTTTATTTGCCATGCTCTGGCTAGGTGTCTGTTCAGATCTTTCACCCATTTTTAAAAGTATAATCTTTATTGTATGTTTTTCCATTACCATTTAGTCTCCATATACTCCCCCTACCAGCAACCGTGACATTGTGGTCTGTGTCCATGAGTTCTTATGCCTTTTTTGCTCGATCCCTCTACCCTCTATCCTCCCTTGCCCTAATTAGCTGTTATCTACTCTCCATCTATGAGTCTCTCTCTCTCTGTTTTGATTGTTAGTTCCATTTGTTCATTAGATTCCACATATGAGAGGAGTCATATGGTATTTGCCTTTCTCTAACTGGCTTATTTCACTTAGCAAAATGATCTCCAGGTCCATCCATACTGTCATACTGTTGCAAAGGGTAAAATTTTCTTCTTTTTCATGGCTGAGTAGAATTCCATCATGTAACTGTCTCATAGTTGTTTTATCCACTCATCTACTGATGGACACTTGGGCTAGTTCCATATCTTGGCAATTGTAAATAATGCTGCAAGGGAGATAGGGGTGCTTATGCTCTTTTGAATTAGTGTTTTGGGGTTTTTTGGATATGTTCCCAGAAGTGGGATTGCTGGGTCAAAAGGCAGATCCATTTTCAATTTTTGAGGTATCTCCACATTGCTTTCCATAGTGGCTGCACCAGTTTGCATTCCCACCAACAGTGCAAAATGGTTCCCCTTTTTCCAAATCCTCACCAGCTCTTGTTTGTTGATTTATTGTGATAGCCATTCTAATATGTGTGAGATTTAATTGTGATGCTTATTTGCTTACTGTTCATTTTACTGGTTCTTTGCATATTTTGGTTAATAACTTTTTATTCGATGACTCTTTTGCAAACATCTCTCCTAGTCAGTAGCTTATCTTCTCATTCTATGGACATTGTCCTTGGCAGAGAGGAAGTTTCTAATTTTAATGAAGTTTATCTTATCAGTGAATATTTCAAAACTTATGCCTTACCATTGTAGCTAAAAGTCATCATCATACTTAAGGTTATTTAGTTGTTTTACTATGTTACATTTTAGGAAGTTTATAATTTTACATTTACTTCTGTGATCCATCTTGAGTAAGTTTTTGTGAAGACTGTAAGATTTTTCTTTTGGAGATGCACGTCAGGTTGGTCTAGCACCATTTGTTTAAAAAATTGTATTTGCCCCATTGTACCTTTATCTGTTTAACTCTTTGAGAAAAAAGATTTTTGTAGATGTTTTAAATATTACCACTATTTTCCCATTGTCTTAATCTTACGTTCCCAAATTAATTTTATGGAAGCTTTTACTAGCCTCAAGCAGTTCCTGAGCAGTTATATGTTCAACCACTGTGTCAAGTAGATTATGGATAAATTGTCAAAGCCACACTTCTCCATAAAGGTTCTCATTTCCATTGGCAAATAAAAATAATATTAGCAATGAGAAAATATGAATGATATTTCCTATGTAATTCAATCTAAATGCAATAGGCATTCTTACAAGGGAAGATTGATGTGCTTTGGATGATTAAGATATCAAGGTATTCAAACTGCAGGGACTGAAGTGTGGAGACAGCATAGGATGGCAGTACCTGATAGAAGAGGAATTCTTCCGTGAGAGCCTTGTAAGGAAAGGAGAGTTGGTGGGTAACTAGGATAGAAAGAACCTTTAAATTTTGGTTGGAAGTGTGGATTTGATACAGCAGATGAAAGACACAGTAGTGTTATTTGCTGCACCAAAAGTGGAATGAAGTTCTTGGCAATGGGTTTTATCTTACTTTTCTTTTTATTTTCAAATAATTATAGATTCAAAGGGAGTTGTGGAAAAAATTACACAGAAGTTTTCTGTACCTTTCACTCAGGGCCACCTAAATGCTAACAATTTGCATAACTATAGTACCTCAAACTCAAAAGATTGACATGTTGGTACAATTGACAGATTTTATTCAGATTTCACCTGGATTACAGATATTTATGATTTTGTGTTTGTAGTTCTATGTCATTTTGACATTTAGCTTATTCTAAAATTAATAATATTAATATTATAAATACAAAAATTACTATGCACCAAGTTTTTGACTCTCTATTTAGGGCAAATTCCAAGATATGATAAATTTTAATCCAAAGTTATGAAGATTATTAAGGCCTTCAGACATATTATTAAACTTTTTTCCAAAACATTTGAATTAATTTATACATTCACTGGTATATTTGTAAGCTATCATTTGTCATACCACCTCCAATGCACCAGAAGAGTAAAACAGTATCCTGATGTTTAATTTTCTTTTATTTTATTAATAGTAAGATATGATTAGGACTATTTCCTTAATGTTGGTTTGAATACTGGCAACATTACTTTGAATGTCTAGAGTTCTTTCTGCATAGTTCTGCTGTAACAGAAAGTAAGAGTGATAGTTAATGTGTTTTGTCCTGATAAAACGAGAGAAGGTCCCAGGCTGCGAAAACATTTAGAATTTTATATTCTTTGCTGATTGTTATAGTCTTCATAAATCAAAAACATACATCATTTTCTCATGTATTATAAGGTAAGCCAATTAAACATGTGTTTTAAAGGGGAATAGATATGTGTTCTCAGAATTTTTATTGAATGCTAGATTGCTAACTCTATAGTAATTAACTTACCAATATTTAAGTAAAATGCATTGACTAGTGTGTATCATAAGCTGAGCTAATTGCTTTATGCACATCATTGCACTTAATCCTACAAGAACACTCTGAGGTACACATTATTGTTATAATCATTTACTAATGAGGAAGCTGACGTTAGAATAGGTAGGTACTTGCTATTGTCACATAGCTGGATTTCAAAACAAGTCTTTCTGACCCCACGATGTAATGCTTCAAAAGCAAAGATTGTCATGGACATTCATAACTATAATAAACATCTTGACCCATTTCCTGCTGATGTGCTTGCCCTCCCACACTCTAATTATTATTACAATCTTACAATGGCCTTGCTATAAGAAGTTGCCTTTAGGTTTAAAGAGAGTTTGGTTTAAAAAGAGGCAGATGGTTACTCTGCCACCGTTCTCATGTAAACTATGGAAATATCCCTCATTATTTGTATTCAATATCCTCCCTCCTCTCCTCCACATATGTATGCTGGTTCTCTGACTATTCAGTTGGCATCAGGTAACAAATTGTTACATTTTAAAGGAGTTACAGAATTGCAAGTAATTTAGCAGCCCTTAACCTTTCCTGACTCATCACATAATTGCCTTTAATGACTCACTCTTTTTTAAACTTTTTTTATATTTTATTTTAATTGGTGTTCAAGTACAGTTTTCTGTCTTTTACTACCATCCTAGCCCACCACCCCAGCCCTCCCCACCTCCCTCCCATTTCCACCCACCCTTGTTTTTGTCCATGTGTCCTTTATACTTGTTCCTGCAAACCCTTCCCCTTTCTCACTCTTTTTAATGACCAAAAATAATAATAATAATAATAATAATAATAATAATAATAATAAAAGGCAGTACAATAATTCAGGTTGTCACGTTAGTCTTGTCCAGTCACCGTATAGTGTGATGGTAATTTCTGAAACTGGGAAAGTTACTTTGCCACTGTTATTCTTGCAGAGTTTATCAGCTCATCTTTTATCAGAGGAAGATCGTCAAGGGAGGTGCTTTGTGCCTGCTTCTTCCTAAGTCCTGGTTGCTCCACGTCCAAACTTCTCAAATCGAGAATGCTGCACAGTGGGCATGGTCAGTGTAGGTGACCCAGCTTGCCATTCACTGGCCCGTGGCTACATGGCCTAGAAAAGTGAGGAACTGTGCTCGATAAGAAAAGGTACTTTTGTGGTGATACACAGAGAAAAGGCCAAGGACAGCAGCAATGTCTTCACCTCTGTCCTTTGTGCTCTCTTAGGATCTGGCAGCTGGGCAAGGATGCCATATGCAGAGACATAAAATATGGAAGCCTTCATTTCCTTTCTCGCCCCTCCATGATGAAAATTTCTGTTCCTCTCTCTTTCCAAGTGCTAGTGATGATATGAAATCCTAGTACAGTCATTCAAAACACCCAGCTTGCACACTAAGCTACACAATACTTCAAATAAAAATAGTGCTGGGTAGGATACCATTTGGTTGTTTTTATCTTGGTAAGGAAACAATGGTAAATCTTAGCACACTTTCACCCTTGTTAGGATATACCTAGGGCAGGGGTGTCAAACTCATTGTCACTGGGGGCCATATTGGCCTAGCAGTTGCCTTCAAAGGGCCAAATGTAATTTTAGGACTGTATAAACGTAACTACTCCTTAACAGTTAAGCAAGAGTTTGGTGCTGCCACCGGGTAGAGATAAGGTGCAGGCCAGATAAAACAAGGTGGAGAGCCGGATTCAGCCTGCGGGCCCTGTGTTTGCCACCTGTGACCTAGGGACACAGTTTCTTCCAGGAGTCCTGACCTACTTAAGGTCAGTCATTCAGAAGTCATTCACAAAAAAAATAATTAAATGCTCAAGTCATCCATCCATGCTAACATTTGTTCAGCGTATTTTGCTCTTAGCTTTTGAAGTAGTGCAATTTTATAAATAAGGTTGCCTTATGTTTCTTTCTCTCAGTTCAATTTAATATTCCTTTCCATTTGTTGTCCTTATTGTGTTGTAGGCTGGGGCACATGCTAGCATTCTCATTCTATAAGAGGAAACAAGTAAAATAAAGTGAGTGAGATTTGAAAAAATAACCAATGAAGGGAGCAAAGACATAATTGAAATTTCTTGATGTTCACCAAGACTGCAAATAATATATTTTTTCAATCTTGAAAAATATAATATGACTGTTTTAGGTCCAATAATACTTGATATCCTCATATACATTAAAAATAAGGTATGTAATTGGGCAATAAGGTTTATAAGAAGGTAGTAGCATTTAACTAGGTGATAATAAGAAAGTATTCCCTACCTAATTGCTTTTTCACAATCGTAAATAACTCCTTACTCTTCTTACTAACCATAAGCTACCATCGCACAAGGCTTTCCACTGCCCCATGTTGGGAGTGCTGTAGGTTAAATTTTTTTTTTCAAAGGTGTTAGTAATCTCAGCGTAATTCCTCCTGTTGACTCAGAGAAGCTGGTGATTTTCATTAGCAAGAGTCTGGCTTAAAAAAAGAAAATGAGAGTCTTCATTAACATTGGCTGAGAACATATCTAGTTATCACAGAATTTCTTTTGTGTCAAGTGAATCATTTTGATTTGTATTTTCTAGTGTCTCCCCACCCCCTGTACTTCTCTTAAATGTGACTAATTCTTATAATAGGCCATATTTGATTGTTGTGAGAAAAAAATACGGAGAGCTCCAGAAATCCCAAATTCATGCAAACTTCCCTAGGTTATATTTTATTGTAAACAATCCAACAAAGTATTTTTTAAGCAACACATTATATTCATTGATGAACGAACACATAGCTAAGTAATCCAAAATGTCAATGTAGAATAATTTAACCCTGAGTAACTTGCTCCTCAACTCAGTACTTTGTTCACATTGGTGTTTCCTCCAAATTATTAATTATTATATTATGGACACGGGTCACTGATTAATATTTAAAACTTATAATTTAAATTTATTAACATCAAAAGCCTTCTGTGTAACAAATGTGGGTGCCATGGATGGATAACCGCTTCCTAAGAGAAACTTATTTAATATTGCAATAAAAATGTAGTTCTAGTAGTAACAAGATATTTACCAGAAAGAATATTACATTAAATTCATTTGTTTTAATGTCCTATGTTGTTAAATAATAAAGCAACTAGCATATTATGATTATTTATTACTTTGAGATCAAATAGTTTGCCTTTCTTTTTTCTTTTTTTAAAATTGTTGTTCAAGTACAGTCTCTATTTTCCCCCCACCACTCACCCCTGCCCCAACTGTTTTTCTAATAGTAACTTATCATGGCTAGAAATAATAGCTCCATTAGAGAAAACCCATGTGTTCTCCTGTTATATATAACAAAATGTTGTATTTTTGTTTCTTTAAACAATTTGGTAGTTTCTTTTTATTGACTGATTTTTAGAGACAGGGAAGAAGGCAGGGAGGTGGGAGCAGGAGTGGAGAGAGAGAGAGAGACATCAATTTAGTTGATTCTTGTATGTGTCTCGACCAGGGATTGAACCTGCAGCCTTAGTGTATCAGGCTGATGCTTCAACCAACTGAGCCATCCAGCCAGGACCAACATATAGTTTTTTGTTTTTGTTTTTTTTTCTTCTGTTTTTGTTTTTAGAGAGAGGGGAAGGGAGGGAGAAAGAGAGGGGGAGAAACATCAGTGTGTGGTTGCCTCTCACATGGCCCCTTTGGGGACCTGGCCCGTAACCCAGGAATGTGCCCTGACTGGGAATTGAACCAGCAACCTTTTGGTTCGCAGTTCACACTCAATCCACTGAGCTACACCAGCCAGGGCAGTTTTTTTGTTCTTATTTAATCAAGAATTTAATTTCCTTTCTGATTATGCATCAAGCTTAGTAATGAATGCCAATTTGTGAATCAAGGTGCAGTCCCTGCTTTTAAGCAGCTTACAGTTTTAAATACTGGTCTCATTTAAAACTATTTTTTCTATTGATCAGCACAGATAATAAACATTCTAATTTATTGTATTTTATTTTTAAATATTAAAAAAATTTCAACTACAGTTGACATACAATATTATATTAGTTTCAGATGTAGATATTTATATTCAGTGATTAGATATTTATATTAGTTACAAATTAATCACCCCCGTGAATCTAATACTCATTTGGCACCATATATAGTTATTACAATATTATCGACTATATTGCCTATGCTGTACTTTACATCCTCATGACTATTGAGTAACTACCAATGTGTGCCTCTTAATCCTTTCACCTTTTTCACCCAGCCCCTCAAACCCCTCCCTTTTGGCAACAATTAAAAGGTTCTCTGTATCTATGAGTCTGTTTTTGTTTGTTTATTTATTTTTGTTCTTTATATTGCAAATATAAGTGAAATCATATCATATTTGTCTTTCTCTGTCTGACTTATTTTATTTAGTGCAATACCATCTAGGTCCATCTTTGTTTTCCTAAATGTCAAGATTTCATTCTTTTTTATGGCCAAGTGATATTCCATTGTGTATATGTACCACTCTTTTTTATTCATTTGTCTATTGATGGGACTTAGATTGCTTCAACATCTTGGGTCTTGTAAACTATGCTTCGATGAACATATAGATGCATATATCTTTCCAAATTAGTGTTTTGGGTATCTTCAGATAAATACCCAGAAGTAGAATTGCTGGGTCCTTCTTTATATCTTGTTATAGTCTTTGTTTTAAAGTCTATTTGTCTGGTGTAAGTGTTGCTATCCCAACATTTTTGTTGTCATTGTTCTCATATTTATGAAATATTTTTTCATCCTTTTACTTTGAGTCTGCATCTTTCAATCTGCAGTGAGTCACTTGTGGATAGCCTATGTGTGGGTTTTGTCTTCTTATCAATTCAACCACCCTGAATCTTTTAATTGGAGCATTTAATCCATTATCTTTTAAAATAATTGTTGACAGATATGTATTTAATGCCATTTTATTATCCATATTTTTATCTTTTTTTCTTAAAGAAGATCCTTTAACATTTCGTATAATACTGATTTGGTAGTGATGAACTCCTATAGCTTTTTCTTGTCTGTGAAGCTCTTTATTTTTCCTTTTGTTCAAATGGTAGCTTTTCTGGTACAATAATCTTGGTTGCAGGTCCTTGCTTCTCATCACTTTGAATATTTCATGCCAATCCCCTCTGGCCTGCAAAGTTTCTATTGAGAAATCAGCTGACAGTCTATGGGAACTCCTGTATAACTAGGGATTTCCTAGTTGTCGGTAACTACATTTCTCTTGATGTTTTTAAGATTCTCTCTTTGTCTTCAACCATTGGCATTTTAATTATGATGTGTCTTGGTGTGAGCCTGTTTGGGTTCATCTTGTTTGGGACCATGTACTTTGTGGACTCATGTGTCTATTTCCTTTGCCAAGTTAAGAAAGTTTTTCTGTTGCCCCTGTGGTATGAACGTTGGTATGCTTATGTTATCACACAGATCCCTTAAACTATCCTCGTTTTTCTGGATTATTGTTTTCTTTTTACTGTTCTAATTGGGTGTTTTCTACTACCTTATATTCTACATTGCTGATTCAGTTCTCTGCTTCTGCTAGGCTAATATTGATTCCCTCTGATGCATTTTTCATTTCGGTTATTATATTTTTTTATTGTGACTGGTTCTTTTTGTTTTCTATTTTTATTATTACATGTTCTACTTTTTGGTTGAATTTTTCACTGATGTACAAAGATGTACAAAGCACCCCAAGGCCAGAGGCTGCTTGTCTGGGACTTTTGGACCTTTGAGAGATTTTAGAAAAGCCTATTTGGTAAGACAATACAGGTCTTTTCTATGGAAATGTAACTGAAAGCAGTTTATTTGGGCCCACAAGTTAGATCAAACATGATCTAAGGGAATCACCAGGGCAGGGCAAATGGTGCTATCCAAGATAATGGAGACCAAACTATGGGCTTGTGTGTGTCTGCAGGGGAGAGGGCTCAGTGAAGGAACCATTGCTTCTGCCAGCATTTCTGCCTGGGAGAAAGCTGCTGTACAACTTTCACTTCAAAGCCAGACAGTTTAGTTCTTCCCTGTATAGCCCTGGCATTTTGAGTTGCTGTCCTAGCATTGGAATTCAGAGTGAGTAAGTAGAGTAAGTTCATGTTCAGGGCCTTTAAGAGGAATGCCTATGACTCCAGAAGCTATTTGTCTCATTCAGCCACAATATTCCTGGGTTTTCACAGCCAGAAATTATAGGACCTCTCCTCCCACCACTGAAACCCTGGGTTGAGGACCCTGGTGTGGATCTGGGACTCCCTGCTTCTCAGGTGGGAACTCTGCTGCTGAGCTATCCCTCCTGATTTTTAATCACCTCACATGGGTGTTAGACTGGCCCGTTCCTCACCACTGCCCCCTCCTACCAGTCTCAGTCTTGATGTGGCTTCTTTTGTGTATCGTTAGTTATAGGTCTTTCATTCAGCTAAACTTCAGACAGTTTTCATGATTGTTGTAGTTTAATAGTAATTTTGATGTGGTCACAGGTGGATGTAAATATTGCATTTACCTACACTGCCATATTGACCAGAAGCCAAACATACTAAATTTTACCCTCATTTAAAAACAGTTGTTTCTAGCTGGTGTGGCTCAGTGGATAGAATGCCAGCCTGTGAACCAAAAGGTAGCAGGTTCCATTCCCAGTCAGGGCAAATGCCTCTGTTGTGGGCCAGATCCCCAGTAGGGGGTGCTCAAGAGGGAACCGCACATTGATGTTTCTCTCCCTGTTTTTCTCCCTCCCTTCCCCTTTCTCTAAAAATAAATAATAAAAAAATTAAAAATAAATAGTTATTTCTAAGTGTTTATTTTCCCTAGAGATTAAACTATGATATTTGATAGGCTTATACCTAATAATCAGTGTTATGTTAAATTATTCTGTAAAATAATATTATAATAACAAAATTAAAACATTAGGGATTATTTAGTTCTTTAGAGTCTTATATTCAGAAAAATAATGGCACTATTGTGTTGGACAACATTGCTAAAATCTTAGTTGATCTTTCATAGTTCTTAGTGTTAGATATTCTTCAATAATATTAATAATTATTACATTGTATACAAAGTGTTTGCTTACTTATTGTTCTTGTTCTTGCTTAGTCAATTGAGGACAAGAACAAATAATGTAGGTTACTAGAACTTATATTATAAATTCTAGTTATATCTTGTTCATATCTAGCTTTCAATGTTATATCATCTGAACTCTCTTGAATTTTGACAGTTGACCACTTTTTTTTTCTCAAATAAACCTTTTATTCTCTTGGCTTTATAACACTATACTTTCCTCATTTGCTTCCTTCTCAATTTCATTGGTTGGCACTTCTTTCTTACCTAACTTTGGATTATGGTTTTTTTAAGTCTTCTGCCTGGGACTTTTTTCTTCTTATTTTATATTTTATCAATGGAAAATCTTATCCATTCTCACAGCTTCAATTTTTCACTGTTTTATTTAATAACCCCAAATTCAAAATTCTTTATATATGTAAACATTTAAAATTTTTTAAATCTTCATCTGAGGATATATTACTGATTTTAGAGATAAACAGAGAGAGAGAGAAACATTGATGTGAGAGAGAAACATCGATCAGTTTGCCTCCATATGCACTCCAAGCAGGGACTGAACCCATGTTATGTGCCCTGACTGGGATTGAACACACAAACTTTTGGTGTGTGGGATGACACTCTAATCAACTGAGCCACTTGGCTGGGGCTATATATATATACCTAAGTATTTTAATAAATGACTTCATTGTATATAATACAAGCACTTTCAAAAAAACATACCCTGTACACCAAAACAACTATTTTTTCCGTGTTCTTTAACTTAGTAGCACTAACCAGCTGTTTAAGCCATAAACTGATATTATCCTAAAATATGTCTTTATTACCTGTATTTTCCATCTTCTTGCTATTTAGTCTGTTATCAAGCTCTACTGATTCTCTTCTGAGTAGTGTTGAAATCTCTCCTTTTATGCATCTACAACAAACATCCTAACCCAAACTTTATAATCTTTCTTGTGGATCACTGCAATTAGCTTTTAATTGACTACTGAAATATAACATTCACCTATGTCAAGAACATGGGTGATATCTGAAATATTTAATAACCAGTATGGCGTAGATATAAACCCATCAGAAATAAAGCACTCTTCCAACTCTACAAGCATATACCAAGATTGACTACAATCATATCATTCAGCTCTATACTGAACCTCCTATTTATGGACTAAATCTATAGTTATAAAAATTTTGAGTGAGAGAACTTCCCCAGAATTATTATTTTGGTAGATAAAATGAATGGGACCAGTAAAAGAGGCACAGTTGAAATGTTTCATACTTATTTGTGTACTTGCACAGAGTCTGTATCCCCTCACTAAATTTTATTTCCTCTGATGGTACAGACAGCCTTGTTGACCACTCTCATCAAATTTCCTAAAGGAGCACCTGATAGCAAGTCCATAGTAAACACTGAGTTACTAAATCAAAAACTGACTGAATGAATAAATAAATCATATGGAGGAAGGTTAAAGTTTAATATAATTAAAATTAGAAGTAGCAACAAATCTATGAGCTGGCTCTTCTTCATCTTTTTATTCTCATCTCTAACTACTTTTCCCATATTTCAATGTCTTAAACTTGCTAAGCTTCTACCAAACTCAATACCCTTGTACATACTGTTTTTTTTCCCCCTGTATGATTTATAACCTTCCCTCTGAATAACTACTGGTAATCAGGCTTCCCATCTCAGCTTAAATGTCACTTTCCTCCCTTGATGCATTTTAGTTCTTCTATTTCCCTGTACCTTACCATTGTTAGATTTATCACAATTATGTTCAAATCCTTCTTTGTGTAATTTTTTTAAAAGCTATTATCTATCAGACAGTAAGTCTTATGAACTGTTTATCTTATCTCTTCTGTATCCTAGGTCTCTAGATAGTGCTTTGCATTAAGTTATCAAGAAGTGTTTGTTGAAAAATACACTCAGTAGAATATTAATTGTTATTTTCATAATAAATATCTCATCATCCCTGACATCACCTTTAAAATAATAAAAATCAAGCCAAATTTTTAGATGTATATTTTTAGAACTTTCGTATTTAGCAAAACTGAGGGCTATTATAGAAATTTTTTTGGTACAGTACATAAACATCCATGAGTGTACACACACATACAACTGATAAGAATTGAAGGAGATGTTCAAATTTGGAAATTATGACATGTGTATATTCATGGAGGAACAAAGGCACTGAAGCGAGCTTTTTTCAAGGAGGTCACTAATAATATATGCATGCACATGAGAAGTGAGAAAAATCCTGGAACCCTATGCATGGTGAGGAGCAAATCAGAGACTTACACATGGAACAAAAATAACTGAAAAATAACAATTTTAATGAGTGAACTAGGTCAAAAAATCTCTCAGAATACAAACATTTCAGGAATATTTAACATATTTTGATTTTTATTTGGATGGAGGGCAAAAAACCTGCATGACAATATGTATTTTATTTTGTCTGGATTCATAGCGATCCTTTGGTCTTGACAATCAAATGGTCCATGGACTTGGGAAAAATAAGTAATTTCAGGGTTTAAATAACTTAAACTTAGAACATATAATTTCAAAGAATGTATTTTCAATATTAACAAAATATAGAGAGAGCAAATAAGGAGACAAGTCATTATGAATTGGGAGGGGCTGAAACAATAGCATAGAATCTGTTGTTTTCCAACCAGTAATTAGAATTCATAACCATAATAAACAAAATAAACTTACATAATATACTCGAGGAAATAACAATAAGAGCATGGATGTATTACAAAAGACAAAGAGAATACAAAGTTAAGAATTATATTTGTAAATATAGTATTAAAACAATTAGAAGTTAAAACATCATTATTAAAACAAAAACTTCAATAGACTGATTAACCAGCTGAACCTACAGTGAAAGAGGTCATAAGTAAACCAGAAGATGGGGCTAAGGAAATTTCTGAGAAGGAAATAGGGGGAGAGAGAAATAGAAAGAGATGCAAAAAAATGAGTCTACAAAGTTTGGAGGATAAGTTATGGTTTCAGAAATGACATAAATCTTGTATCAAACTAAACATCCTATAGATAATTTAAAAATATAGTGGAAATAAAAATAAACAAAAAAGTAATAAACTTCAAACTGACCAGAGTATACAGAAAGGGCAGAATTGACCTTCCACAAGGTATGGCATTGCTCTATGATTTTTCCACAGAGGCCACTCTCTGGTCTACACTTATAAGGTGGTATCTCCAATGAAGAGTCGGAGTCTTTTTATGAGTCGAGGTATTAATGAACAGAGGTCAGAACTACCATACTGTAACATTTGGGAATTGGAGGAGAAAATATTCAAAAGGAAGAAGCCTCATAGATAGTTCTAAAATTGGCAAATAAAATCTCATCACATTCTTGGCTATTCCCTAAACTTTACATGGGTGAGATATCTGAGTAGTCCCATGAAAGCAGTAGCCAGAAGACTGATAAAACTGAGTGGACATTAAAACTGTTGCCTACCACAACAAACAGGAATTTCAGTTATTTACAGATGCTTCGTAAATGTCTCAGGCTTACAATTACAATTCAAAAGGGCCATAAATTAGGAGTAAGAATGACATCCTTGGATAAATCCAAAACTAATTCTGACACAACCAGTATTTCAACCAGAAATAATTTAAGAAAAATGAAAGAAAAGGAAAATGTGATTCAAGATTAAAGTAAAAAGAAACCTATAGAAACAGACCTCAAGATGACAACAATGTTAGAAATAAAGGTTAAAAGGCAAAGAAGCTACTATAAATATAAAAAAGTCAAATGAATAAAAGCATTTTCAATGGAGTGATGCGAATATTTTTAAAACTGGGAAATGGTGATGGTAGATGTAAAAATATCTAATCTATATTCCATATTTTGTTCATATACATAGATCAGATATACAATATATACAAAGCTTGTCCAGAAAGTATCCAACCATGTACTATGAAAAATAGGCACATTTTTTGAAGAAGATATAAGAAATGTTGTACATAGGACCATGACACCTCAGTCCCCTTCAAAGTAGGCACCTTGGGAACTCACATAGTTCTCTCTGTATCTCTTCCACTGTTCAAAACATTCTGCAAAATCCTCTATCGGAATCACCATCAGCTGCCTCATCGTATTTTCCTGAATCTCTTTGACAGTCTTAAATCTCTTCCTTTTCAAAGGTGATTTTAGTTTTGGGAAAAGGCAGAAATCACAGGGTGCCAAATGTGGACTGTAGGTGGCTGAGTCACCTGGGTGATGTGATGTTTCACCAAAAAACTCTACAAGTGATGTTATGCATAAGCAGGCGCATTGTTGTGATGAACCTGCTAATCACCCATTGCCCACAGCTGCATCCATTTTCATTGTTCTGCATTTCTCAACTGATGAAGAACATTGAGGCAGGGATTCCTATTTTTTTATTGTTGTTCAGTTACAGTTATCCCACATTTTCCCCATTGCTCTCCCCTACCCCTTTTGTCCCAACTCCCACAGTCAATCCCCCCCATTGTCTGTGTCCATGAGTCCTTTATTATGTTCCTTTGCTTGCCCCTTTCCCTCATTATCCTCCTCCCTGACCCCTATAGGTCACTCGATTTGTTCTTTACTTCCAAGTCCCTGATTCTATTTTGCTCTCTTGTTTCTTTTGTTGATTAGGTTTCAGTTATAGGTGAGATCATATGGTATTTGTCTTTCACCACCTGGCTGATTTCACTTAGCATAATGCTCCCCACTTCCATCCATGCTATTGTGAAGGGTAGGAGTTCCTTCTTTTTTTTTCTGCTGTGTAGTATTCCATTGTGTAAATGTACCACAGTTTTTTGATCCACTAATTTACTGATGGGCACTTAGGTTGTTGCCAGCACTCGGCTATTGTAAATTATGCTGCTATGGAGATTGGGGTGCAGAGGTTCTTTTGAATTGGTGATTCAGAATTCAAAGAGAACCCTAGTACACTGCAGGTAGTACTCCTTATTAATTGCTTGGCCTGGAGGAGTGTACTCATGATGGACAACACCTTACCAATCAGAAAATACTGTCTTAAACTTGTGACTTTGCCATGCTTTCTATGGGCTTGGAAAACCAGGCAACTTTCATGGGGATGACTGGACCCAGTTGTCCCAGTCGTCCAGATTATAGCCGTAGAGCCATGCTTCATGCCCAGTTATTACCTTCTTGAGGAAATTTGGTTCATTGGTATCAGTTTGAATCAAGTCATTAGCAAGAGCAGCACAATGTTCTTTCTGCTCTGGTAGCAGAAACTGTGGAACAAATTTTTCCACAACATGTTTCATGCCAAGATCTTGCATCAAAATCTCAGAAACAGTAATTTATGGAATCCCTGAGATCAGCTTCTATTTTTTGCACTGTCAGTCACCGATCTTTACTGAGTGCTAACACATGCAACATTCTCAGGTGTTCTGCTTGTTACAGGACTTCCAGAATGTGGATCACTTTAAACAGATTCTCAACCATCTTTGAAGTTTTTGTGCCACACTTTTATTTGCGTTGCACTCATTGCATCATCCCCGAAATACTTCTGAATCCTCTGAACAGTTTCTGTGGAGGAATGTTCAAGCTTAACCCAAAATTTGATGCAGACAATTGCTCTATTTGCTCAGTCATTTTGAATGTGCTGCCCACACAGTACACATGCTCACTCAATGGTATCTACCACCCCCACTGAGTAGTACAGTAAAGTCATCATTATTCACACATGCATAATCCAGTCCACTCTCCTTGGGTGCCAGGTTACATCAATATTGTGCAAACTCTTCTTGTTATATTAGCAATTGCTGGATTTTTTGGGAGAATAGACCTGATATGTATATCAGATTTTGTATGACAGCATTAATAGCAGCAAATTGAAGAAGAAAAAAAGGATCAGTAAACTTTACAATACATCAATATTTCCCAATCTGAATAACAAAGAAGTAAAACTGAGACTTAATGATCTGTAATACATAATACAATATCAAAGAGCCTAACAGAAATTTAATTTGGCTTCTGTAAGAAGGGCAGAGAGATAATGTGTTATAACATTATGTGAAGTAATAATGGCTGAACATATCCCTGAAGCATCAACCTGAAGATATTAGAAGTTCAGCAAACCTCCCAAAAGATATTCCACTAAAACCACAGTTAATGATATTATACTCAAATAACTGAAATCAAAGATAAAGACAGACCTTTAAAGCAAGTAGGGAGTTGAGGTGGGCAGAAGAAGTGTTTTACATATGAAAAGAATGATATGACTGACTTCTCAGAAGCATTGGATAGCAGCAGAAATAGCTGATATTTCAAAGTCCAGCAAAAGACAATGCTCTCACCCAAGAAATCTATCTAGAGAAAATAATGCAAATGAAAGGAAAACCTTTTAGAAAATAAACTTCACTTTTAAGTAGTTTCTGATTTACAGAACAATATGATAGGATAGTGACTTTCCATATATCCTTTCACCCATTTGCCACTATTATAATCATCTTACACTAGCATATTATGTTTAATACAAGTGCTGAAGAAATAATGATGTATTATTATTAAAAGCCCACACATTATTCAGATTCCCTTTGCCTAATGCCTTTTCTAATCTGTGAGCCCACTGAGGACACCGTATTACATTTATTTGCCATTTCCCCCTTGGTACCATTTTCTTGACTATGACGACAGTTTCTCAGAATATCCTTGTTTTTGAAGACCTTGACAGTTTTGAGGAGTACGGGTCAGCTATTTTGTGGGATGTTCTTCTATTGGAATTTGCCTGGTTTTTCTTTTAATCTCTGAATTGACTGCATTTATGAGTTTTGTGGAGGAAGAAGATAAAAGGCCATTTTTATCATGTCATGTAAGAAATGCTTTCTATAAACAATTTATAACTGTTGAAATTGCCCACGATCACCTGGATAAGATGGTGTTTCTCCTTTCTCCTTTACATACTGTCCTCTTTGGAAGCATCTCATTAAATACAGTTCACACCAAAGAAGTGAGTCATGCTCACTGCCTTAAAGGCAGCGTGTGTACTTCAATTACTTGGAATTCTGATACTCTCACCCTGATGTGGACTCTGACCAGTGGGGTCTGTGTGTTGTGGCTGCAGCGAACAAATTCACATGGACTACAGAAGTCCTCTGGAGAAAAGGGACAGCACGGCCACTCTCTAAGTGAGAGAGGGCCCCGACCCTTGCCTGGACAGGCTTTTATTCCTTTATTGGCTACATTACATTGAGGATGGTCCTCATTTTCTATGCCCAGTTTCGCTTTAGCTGATTACCTTTTACAGACAACAAAGGAAAGGATGTTACTGATTACTTCAAAGAAAAGGATGTTGCAAATGCAAGGGGGAAAGTGGTTGAACTGGTTACACTCCATCCTTGGGAGGTTTAGCACAGACTTTAGGAAGTGACTTTAAAGATACGCAGTAAACATTTGCTGCCTCACTTCAGGGCAAGGGAGTTTTAACAAAAGCAAGTCTCAAAGCAGCCTAGGTACAATGCAGGCCTGGTTCCCCGCGGAAAAGCCGATCCATGGTCCTGGTTCTTGTGTGCCGCCTCACTCCTGACAGCTTTCGGAATCAGGGGCTGGGCTACATTTGCAATTTCCATGCAGATCGGTTCCCTATATCACCCAAGCAATCTATCCAAGAAAAGCTACAGCTTGGGTAACTTAAATAACAGAAATTTACTCTTCTCGGTTCTGTAGGCCTGAATTCCAAGACCAAGGTGTCGACAGCCTTGGTTTCTCCTGAAGCCTCTCTCCTTGGCTTACAGACAGCTACCTTCTTGCTGCATCCTCACATGGCCTTTTCTCTGAGCACACCCCTGGTGTCTCTTCTTCTTATAAGAACACCAGTCCTATTGGATTAGGCCTCACCTTTATGATCTTGTTTAACCTTATTTATCTCTTTGAATGTGCATCTCCAAATACAGTCACACTGGGGGTTTGAGCTTGAACACACGAATTTTTTTTTTTTTTTTTTGGTGGGGGCACAATTCTGTCCATAACATGGGTACAGGTCTGGAGAGGCACCTGGGACTTTATAAGGAAAGGCCTCTTTTTTTATCACACCAACGGGGAAAGTGCTAGCTTCTACTATGGAAAGATGGGTAACATCTACCCAATAAAAATCTGCAAGTACATCCACCCAGATGACCTTATTCCATTTTCAGTGTTTCACGTTTTCTCAACCAGAGCCCTGATCTTAGCACAATACAAGTGTATTGTTGAAAGACTCTGGAAAGTTTTCCCTCATTTTTTCTCATCCCCTGTTTCTCATCCATGCCTGCCCTTCCCCTGTAGGATCAGGACCTGTTTCCAAACTAGTGAAAGGGCCCTCTAACTTTCATATCAGCCTCTGTTTGTTCATGGCCTTTACTTTCTTATCATTCCTCTTCAAGGCTGATACCATTTGGCAATAATCTGTCACTTTTTCTGTTCTTATGGACATTTTTCCCCCTGTATTTTTTAAAAGCCTGCCTCATCTAGCCTGAACTATTCTATCTGCAAGGGCATTTCCCCAGTTTTTCCAGGTTATTTCTTATGAAATCTTTAGCAATCAGAACTTAATCTTATTTCAAGGACTATCTGTGCTCAATATAGTATTTGGGATGTTGTTATGTTTGCTCCTTGGTTAGTGAATAAACTAATTCTCAAGTACCATCTGACTGCTGGTTTGCTTAACCACTCTTGGTAATCCCTGGGTTAATTCAGTT
The DNA here is from genome assembly GCA_039655065.1 of Glossophaga mutica. Taxonomy (NCBI): domain Eukaryota; kingdom Metazoa; phylum Chordata; class Mammalia; order Chiroptera; family Phyllostomidae; genus Glossophaga; species Glossophaga mutica. Next base: position 156,233,664 of record CM077303.1, on the reverse strand, counting down.
CCTCCAAGCAGATTCCAAGAACAGCATTCAAACGTGCAGAGGATGTATTGAGAGAAACTCATGTGTAAGCAAAGAGAAACTTGAGGGAATGAGAAGCTTTACAGAGTTATGTGGTGGAAGGAGAGGAAGATGGAGGAGGAAGAGTCTCACCTCCAAATAAGCATGGGTCAGGCTGATAGGGGGTTCTAAGCCTCAATTGCCCTCTAGAGGTATCCTGCACCTAAGAATGGGCCAGCACTACTACCTCCACCATGCTTAGTCTCTGAGAAGCTTGTCACTGAAGAGAGTATGTTCTCCACGTGAATGCTGGCAGATCCATATGCTGTCAATCAACTAGGAACCCCCACTGAACCCCTTGTAGATGAGAGCCATGTATTCCATAACCATCACAAAATTGATTGCAAAACATTCATATGATCCAAAAAAATGAAAAGATTTTCAGACTGAGAAAATTAAGATAAAGCTGGAGATAAGATTGGTAGGCAAAAATATGCCATAAATTATTATGGATCAGAAAGTTTGCTATGAGATTTTTACTATTTGAAACAAAGGAGAAAATACCGTAAGTTACATAATTTAGTTTGGCTAACAAATAAATATATTTAAGTTGTTCAGAGAAATTAAAACTATTTCTAAAGCTTAGATATAAGACATTATCCAATAATGAGTATTATGAGCTAAGAAACACTTCAAAAGACATGTGGAGTTAGTGACAAATATAACTCACCTGGTATCATAAAGCCAAACTTCTATTGACTAAAGTATCAAGGTAGCACATTTATAGTTGTCTGATCTCACCAAATAATAAGATTTATAGTATCTAAAGACATAAATTGCCCAACAAATGGTCTTCCATGCACATTACTGAAAAAATATTGTATAGTGGCTGGAATGCAAAAGCCTGTGCTGCCAATAAAAAGAATATATGCCTGAATTTACCAACAGCCAAGTAAAGGTCAAAAACATGCCTGAACAACTCATCTGTGCTTGGAGAAGCCATTGAGGCAGTGCGAGAAAGCGGGGCACACCAGTAAGGACCAATGGACAATTAAGGCCTTGTGATTGTTTTCTTTTTTTTCCCCTTAGAGCAAGGTTGCAATAACATTAACTTGAAAAATGTTAAAGTGCTACTAACCTCATACTTTGAATGCCACACTTTGTGAACATGTAATTTCTAATAATGTGCTGTCCAGGTTTAATCCTTTAATATAAACAGGTTACAAAAGTACTCCCAGGTAATTTAAAGGATTGATGTACTCTGTGGAGCTGTTAACTCTAAGCTGAAGAACACTTACCAAAAATTATTTTGGCCTTGGGATAATTCATTTTAACTAATTATTTATAACAGTAATTATGTAGAAGTGCAATTTATCTCTTAAAACTATTCCTAATTTTCGATAATACAGCAATGTCATCTCAGTTCAAGTGAATGCCTATACTGTTTCTGTTTTTTAAGGGGACAGAAAAGGACACTCAGCTCATCCAAAGTGATATAAAATTATTACAATTCATAATAATAAAAGAGGACAGGAGGGCTCCTGTGTTAATTTCAAATGGAAATTATTATCCAGCACATTAAAAAATATTCTTATCGACCCTGATTCTCATGGTATTGTCAAAGAAATATTTAATTTCAATATTAAAATCGAGAATAATGTGAATTCACAATGGATTCTTTTAAAGGTTGCTTTTTTTAATTGTTGTTCAAATACAGTTGTCTCCATTTTCACCCCACCACTTTCCCACACCCCACCCACTTCCACCTCCCACTCTCAATCCTACCCCTCTTTGACTTTATCCATGGGTCCTTTATACATGTTCCTTGACTTGACTCTTACCCTTCTATCCCCCATTATTCTGCTTCCCCCTCCCCTCTGGTTACTGTCAGTTTGTTCTTTATTTCAATGTCTCTGGTTATACTTTGTTTGCTTGTTTGTTTTGTTGATTAGGTTCCTGTTAAAGGTGAGATCATATGGCATTTGTCTTTCACCACCTGGCTTATTTCACTTAGCATAATGCTCTTCAGATTCATTTGTGCTGTCACAAGGGGTAGGAGTTCCTTCTTTCTTTCTGCTGCATAGTATTCCATTGTGTAAATGTGCTCCTGCATTTTTAATAATTGTTATAGTAAAATTAATAATAAAATTTACTATTTATTGTGTAGTTTTATGCAGTTGGCACTGTGTTGACCACATGAAATATCTCTTTTTCAACAAACACAAAAGTAATCTTGAAGCCATTTTACAAAAGAGGAACCAGAAGCACACAGGGCATCTGTATCCAGGTATGTTCTGAAGGTAGCACAGCTAAAAAGGGACAGGTCCAGGAGCAATTTCCATGCTGGTCAAAACCTTGTAATTTTTCTCTACTCCTATGTCTGCCAATCTAAGATCCCATAGATAGAAAAACATTTGTGGGCAAATATATTATTTTGCTTAATACAATTTTTACATGTTTCTAGCTATATATTCTCATTTAGGTTCACTTAAAAATACTTTGTGGAATTATTTAATTTCCCAGAGATAGCCCCGTTTGGTGATATTTTTGGGGATTGTGGCCACATTAACTCTTGCCATCCTTCATGAAGTTACTATCATTTCATGATTTCAGGCCAGAGGAATGCCAAAACCATAAAGTAAAATATTTTTGACTTGAGAAATTACATAGATCTTGATAAGTATGCCCATCTCAATCAATGTCAGTTGTAGCTTGCTGCTCTCCAAAATAGCTGACCTCTGTGAAAGCTATCTTACTAGCTACTCTCTATAGAACTGCCAGTAGCAGAAGTTTTCATCACTCTAAGTAAAATAGAATTGTGTTTCTCTGGCAAATTACTTTAAGTGAGTCTGATATCAGACAATACTAAATATTTGCTCATCAGTCATTCCTATGGTATTTAACCAGAGTTTTCAGATCCTATTCCTTGACAAACTCTCACCCTCTCTCTCTCTCTCTCTCTCTCTTTTTTTTTTTTTGCAATAGACATGGTTAAAGAGGTTAAAATGAGCACAGTGAGAGATACCCTGGTCCTTATAAATTAGAATTGTTTGTGTAATATCTGTAGCTAATGCTCATTCACTTTGGAGCTGAGAAGAATCTAGAAGGATTACTATGTTTCCTTTGTCTTGACTTTCACCTAAAAGTATTTGTTATATCTTACTTATTAAATAAGTGACCTTATTAAATAAGTGGTTTTATTGATAATGTCTTTTATGTTTAAAACTGAACCAGTGAAATCTACTACACTCATGAGACAGGTGCTGATGAGAAGGAAAGTGGTTTATTCAAGTGTTGATGACTTGAGAAGATGGAGGACTCATGTCCTTAAAAACCCATATTAACATCTTAGAGTAGCAGAGGTTTTTATAAGGAGGGGGAGGGAAAGCATGACGAAGAGGTCAGGGGGAGAGGCTGTGGACATGCAGGCAGTGTTCTTGCTGGTCCTGATGTGGATTTTTAATGTCAGCGTCCTGTAGCTGGTAGGCACCAGCCAAGTTCCAGCAGTGGGGGGATCTGCATCACCCGAAGTCATGGTTAAGGCTGTTTCTAATGCAAGCAAGAATCAGAACTGCTGATGCCTGCAATGTGCTTACAAAGAAACAGTCAGTATGTGAGTTCTTTTTATCATTTTGTTGGTACATTTTATTCTACTTCTAATTCACAGTAAGTTAGAGTAAAGTTTTGTTCCTCTGTTATATGTTTTTCATGATTAGTATTTCTCTCATGATTTAGCTATAGTAAGAGTATTTGGCTGTATTATGTACATATATACACTTGCTAATCTGTTTGAATTTGCTATTTTTGTATTTGATAATATCTAAGACTGTGAAATTTTCTCTTCTTCCCCAAAATGGTTATGATTCTTCAGCATTTTATACTTTATTTTGGCTTATTCCTTACCTTCTAATAGTCATGTGAAACTAGACATTACTTTGAAAGTGATTGGCTTCCAGAAAACTTAGTGAAAATGTTTCAAATTGTTCCCCACACATCTCTATAAATTATATGAATATCCCACTTATAAATATGCCCACTTATAGGCATTTTATGTTATCTCATATGTAAATAATTACTTATTTCTTACAGCAATAATAAATTACATATATAAATTTTAAGATGTTAACACTACTCTGCTTTTACAGATTAAAAAAAAAAACACTGAGAGAAATTAAGAAACTTGCCTAAAGTCACAAAGTTAATAAGTTTTAAATTCAGGAATATAGTCCATAACCATTTTACTCTAAATTTTCAAGATAAATAATGCAAATGATCATTGTCTTTAAAATAAGGTCTATACACAGGGTTGTGGCAAAAATTGAAACAGATAAAGCATAGCATTAATATAATTATTATTTTATTTTTAATAAAATATTTTATTTTACTTTGAATAAAATAAAATAATAATGGTATTAATTCTACATAAATATTTATGTGTCACTGTAAGCTACTTAATGATTTTACAGTTGGGAAATAAGGTGACTAGAAAAATACTTTATAACATTAAGCATATTAGCTTTACGAAGCTCAAAATGTTACCTGAGGTAAAAGGAGAAAAGAAATATGTGAGGATGGGGTAAATGTATGCAAAAACCATGCTGGAGTTGGGCATTAAAGAATACATGATTCCGAAGGGAGTGGATATAGACAGCATAGAATTTTCCAGAAGGCGAGTGAACTTAAATGTTTTTCATAGACCAATTTCAATAATTTATAGGATATTTCAATTCCCTTTGCTACAAGCATGGTTCATCTAATAAATTAAGTGTTCTTTAACACTGTTACTTATTAAAAATTGTAATAAAGAAAAGAATCACCAGAGGGGAGAGGGGAGGGAATTTCAGGGGAAAAGGGGAAGGGTTTATAGGAACAAGTATAAAGGACACATGGACAAAAACTAGGGGGGTGGGGTGGAAATGGGAAGGAGGTGGGGAGGGCTGAAGCAGTGGGGTGGGGTGGGAGTAAAAAACAGAAAACTGTACAAGAACAACAATTAAAATAAAATTAAAAAATAAAAGAAAAGAATATTACTGTTTTTAAAAAAAGAATCCTGATTAATTATGTATGTAGAAAAGATAGAAACAACAATAATCCCCAAGGCCACATAGCAACTCTGGAGAAAAATATAAAGAAAACATGATTTTTCTTAAGGATGGAAGTCATCTAACAAAGCACTTTTGTCCTAAGAACCCTGAAACATGAATTCAAAAGAACCTCTGCACCCCAATGTTCATAGCAGCACGTTTACAATAGCCAAGTGCTGGAAGTAGCCTAAGTGCCCAGCAGTAAATGAGTGGATTTCTGTTAGAGCTTAATAAACTATACATGATACATAATTGTTTACATTTTAAAGATATCCCCTGCCTAGAAGTAATGGTAAGAATTCATTACTTGCTGTGAACCTAGTAATGGTAAGAACCTACATTCTCCAAGAAGGTTCTATTGCTATTGTCAACTAAAAACTCTACATTTTAAAACCACATGTTTTGAAAACTGTATTTTTCTAATTGAAGATATAAAATGTTTGCATGTTTTACTCTGGTTTTATGTTCTCACTAAATTGTAAGAATTTATCTTTGCTAAAATGTACAGTTAGATTTAGGCTAGGTGAGATCTAGTGGGAATAGGGAGACAAAGATAATAAAAGAATCTAAGTAGAAAAAAAACTGTGGTACATTTGCACAATGGAATACTACACAGCAGAAAGAAAGGAGCTCCTACCCTTCACGACAACATGGATGGAACTGGAGAGCATTATGCTAAGTGAAATAAGCCAGGTAGTGTGCGACAAATACCATATGATTTCACTTACAAGTGGATCCTAGTCAACATAATAAACATGCAAGCAAAATATAACCAGAGACATGGAAATAAAGAACAAACTGACAGTGACCAGAGGGGTAAGGGGATGGGAATAACAGGGAAAAGAAGGGGAAGGTTTAAGTCAAGCAATATGTGTAAAAGACCCAAGGAGGAAGACGATGGAGCGGGGAGAGGATTTAATGTGGGAGATGGGGGTTGGTAGGGCAGGGGACAGTAAAGGGGGGAAATGGGGACAATTGTAATTAACAATAAAAAAGAATATCTTACAAGAGATAGTGTTCTTTTTAGGGGAAAGCCACTTATGTCCAATATTTATCACTTATGTTGATCTTCTCTCAAGTGAAAATCCCAAACTTTTCTGAATGTGGAAAATAAAATATATCTTTTTCAAACTTAAAAAAATAAAGCACTTTCAGCAAGTTTGTGGGTCATACATAGCTAGATATGACTCCTGTTTTCCTACTGGATCATTCGTAAGGGAAGGGCTGAAAGATTAGGTCTCAGGTATTTATCATGGGAAGACAGATTTAGTATAAAAGCTTTACAAACTGTTAAAAGATTTTATTTATTTATTTTTATAGAGAGGGGAAGGGAGGGAGAAAGAGAGGGAGAGAAACATCATTGTGTTGTTTCCTCTCACATGACCCACACTGGGGACCTGGTCTGCCACGCAGGCATGTGCCCTGACTGGAACTAGAACTGGCAACTCTTTGGTTCACATTCCACTGAGCTACACCAGCCAGGGCATAAACTTTTTAATAAAGACTGTATAAAGCAAAAATTACGTATATGTGTGTATATATGCAAATACACATACTCCAGGAATCCCTAGGATGAGCTGAAGCCTCTGTTGTAAAAAACATCTTATTCTCCATCTGCCCAATCCTACTTCCTTCATTTTCTCACGTATTGTCCCTGAGAGGATTCCCCTAAATAAATTTTCTACATGCAAATATATCTCAGGTTCTGCTGAAAATATGATTTTCTCAATCACTGTGGTATGTCAAAAGTTATTGGAGAACTGCACATGGGATTTGCAGTCTCAGTTCAAATGGCACATACGTCATTTCTACCCACAGCCCATTGGACAAGGTCAGTCTCATGGCCCTGCCTAACAGACAGTGAAATGGTAAGATGGTGAATGTGAGGAAGAGAAGAAATAGTCAGTAAACCTCTGTATACATTATAGTTCCTTGTGTCAGTGACAATGTCTCTTTTTATTGAGTCTACAAGTATCAGGGTGGGGGACAAATTGTAAAGTATAGATTGTCTAACCATTATCCTATTAACCTGAAGCTAATACAAAATAATATTAAATGTAAACTATAATTGAAAAAATAAAATAAAATAATTTTTAAATTTATTTTAATTAAATTTATTGTGACATGGGTTAATAAGATTATATAGGTTTCTTATTAACTAATGTCACACACCAATCAACTTAACTAAAAAATAAATATTTTTATTTTACTTTTCAATTACAGTATACAATCAATATTTTGTATTAGTGTCAGGTTTATAGCATTATCGTTAGGCCATCATATACATTACAAAGTAGTCCCACCCATATTTTCATACCCACCTGAAATCGTACATAGTTGCTGCACTTTACATCCCTGTGACTATTTTGTAACTACCAATTTGTCCTTCTTACTCCCTTCACATTTTTACCCAGTCTCCTAAGCCCCCTCTCCTGTAGCAACCATCAGTTTGTTCTCTGCATTTGTCTGTTTCTATTTTGTCTGTTGGTTTCTGTTGTTCTTTAGATTCCACATGTAAGTGTAATTATATGGTAGTTTTCTTTCTCTGATTTACTTCACTTAGCATAATAAATGGACAATGTTTTTTTCCCTGTTGAATCTTTAGCATTTAGTCAAATACCTGGCACTACTAGTTAGTGTTCTGTATATACTTTCATTAACTAACACACGCAATAATAAAAATCATTTATCATTCCAGTCCAATGGAAAAGACTTCCAAATAACTGTGATGTTATACAACTACATACTTTCTAAAATGATGTGGGGAAAAGATTAATTTTAAGGAAAATATGAAGAATCTTAGTTTTAAATCAGTAGAACTGAGGCATTGGATGGCTATTTATGTAGAAATACTGCATTATATGTTGGGAAAAAGATTAGAAATTGAGGTTAAGTCACCAAAAGAGGTGATCATTGCAACTGTGGTAGGTGTATACAGCTGCCAAAGTTACAGAACCCACAAAAGCTGCTTGTTCAACGTATTATCAAGTGAAGCAGTTATTTGTGCTTGCTATTAGTACAGAAATGCATTAACTATTCACAAATGAAATATAATTTTGCTTTATTAAAAATGATGAAGTACTCTTGAGGATGGATTCATCAGATACACAATGTTTGTGAAAAAATGACTTGTCTTTAGCATTCCCTGATTAACACCACTTGACTGGAATCACTCCTTCACTTGGCATTTCAAGTACTTATCCTTTATATCATAGCTAATTTGTTCTTGTTTGTATATTGCTGAGTGAAGTGTTTTAAAACTGTGCCCACATATGTAGTATCTACCCAAAACTAATTTTCAGTTTCTAAAAAATTCTTTTCTATTTTTTCACTTTCATTCAATTTTCAGTCTAATACTATGGTTCCTTTGTGCCAGACACTAAGTACTTAGAAATATTTTCTCACTTAATTATTACACTAAAGCTAAATTTTTATTTTTAACAATATATCATGGAAGTAGACTACCCTTCTCAGTGCATCATATTAAAATGTACATGATGTTGAAATGTCTTACTAGTGGTGAAGTTAACATGATTTTCTCATTCAGGTGGTTTAAGCTGAGTGTCTCCACTGAGCATATACTATTTTCCCCATTGTAAAGAATATATAATTTGAAACTTTGCAAGATCCCATCTTTCCTCAAAGTTTTTCTCACTTATTTTGTTTTCATTGGTTCTGATCTAAAGTAATTATTATTTTGGCATTCTAATGTTGATTTTCTATGTTTCTAATCTTTTTGCTTTTATTGGTTGGAACTCTATAAGGAATAACTTTGTTTTATCCCTCATTTATTTAATCATTCAATTATTTATTTACTTCAGTATGGAATTAATTATTTTGTTTATGGGTTATAATCCATTGCTAATACTTTTTTTTGTGTCCCAATAAGTTCAAGTGTGGGGTATTGGAAATTCAGGGTGGCTCCCTTGCCCCTTAGACATATGCCATATATATTTTTTAAGTGTTCTTGCTTTTCGGCACAAGATGCTCCAGACTCATCTGCTAATATTTCCTGTCCCAGATATGGACTCTAATTCTTCAAGTTTTCTCTTATTGGCAAATGGAACTTAGAAAGATCTGACAGCATGATATGCTCATTGCTATCGAGGTGTCATTGTTTCTAGGCTTTCTTTGTTGACAGAGCTTAGGAAATAGATCTGTGTATACTAACCCATGTTTACATACACATTAATATATATTTTACATTTATGTATGTATGTATCTGTCTATCTATCAACCTATACACCTACCTATTTTTTAAAGTGTGTTAATTTTGGCTCTCAGCACCTCCTGTTTGACAGACAGCTATGTCTTCCTGCACAGTGCCAGCCTCAACCCTGAGACATGATGCTGAAGGTTGGAGTGAATGGATTTGTCTGTATTGGGCGCCTGGTCACCAGGGCTGCATTTTACTCTAGCAAAGTGGATGTCACCATCAATGATCCTTTCATTGACCTCAACTACATGGTCCACATGTTCCAGTATGATTCTACTCATGGCAAGTTCAAAGGCACAGTCAAAGCTAAGAACAGGAAGCTTGTCATCAGTGGAAAGTACATCTCCGTCTTCCAGGAGCGAGATCCCACCAACATCAAATGAGGTGATACTGGTGCAGAATATGTTGTGGAGTCCACTGGTGTCTTCACTACCATAGAGAAGGCTGGGGCTCACCTGAAGGCTGGAGCCAAGAAGGTCATCATCTCTGCCCCTTCTGCAAATGCTCTCATGTTTGTGATGGGTGTGAACCATGGCAAGTATGACAATTCCATGAAGATTGTCAGCCATGCCTCCTACATCACCAAGTGCTTGGACACCCTGGCCAAGGTCATCCATGACAACTTTGGCATCACTGAGGGACTCATGACTACGGTCCAGGCAATCACTGCCACTGAGAAGACTTTGGAAGGCTCCTCTGGAAAGGTATGGTGTGATGCCTAAGTAGCTGCCCAGAATATCATCCCTGCTTTTACTGGTGTTGCCAAGGCTGAGGACAAGGTCATCCCTGAACTGAATGGGAAGCTTACTGGCATGGCCTTCCGTGTCCCCACCCCCATTGTGTTGGTTGTAAATCTGACCTGCCACCTGGAAAAAGCTGCCAAATATGTTAACATCAAGAAGGTAGTGAAGCAGGCATCAGAGGGCCCCCTCAAGGGCATCCTGGTCTATACTGAGGACAAGGTTGTCTCCTGAGACTTTAACAGTGACACCCACTCCTCCACCTTTGATGCCAAGACTGGCATTGCCCTCAATGACTCCTTGTCAAGCTCATTTCCTGGTAAGACAATGAATTTGCTAAAGCTACAGGATGATGGACCTTATGGTCCACATGGCCTTCGGAGTGCAGAGGAGTAACAGGCCCCTGGACCACCAGCCTTAGCAACAGGAAGAGAGACCCTCAGCTGCTGGGGAGTCCTTTGCCTCAAATTGATTCCCCAACACACAGAGAATCTCCCAATCTCCAGTTTCCATCCCAGACATGCTGAAGAGGGGAGAGTCTTGGGGAGCCCTACCTTGCCATACACCATCAATAAAGTTTGCTGTAACCCCACCCCAAAAAAGTGTGTTAAGGCTGATGTTTCCAATTCAATTCTAATATAGAGTTCATTCTAACCCTTTTAACTTTTCTCTCCAACAGCAAGTATTCTGGCTCTAATTTCTACCATATATGTACTTCTTTGTTCAAACTTAGTGTCCCCTAAAAAGTTTTAGAATCACTACTCATAGTCCAGTGAGAAACTATTTTCTGACTTGAATAATTTGTTTATAGTACTTTTTTGTCTTCAGCTTTTCATTACCCAATCAAAAAGTTTTACAAAATTACATAGGCTCCTTTTCTCCTCCTCTCCTTCAGTGTATTATTGTTACTCATTTGTAACCCAGTTCACTTGGTATAGTTCATATTCTGTTTGGGTTTTCCTAACATCCTATTTAATTTTTATAAATTTACATATGATAAAATTCACTTTTTGTGGTATATGGTTCTATTGGTTTGAACAAGTGCTCAAAACTTGGTATCCACTACCAGAGTTGTGATACAGAACAGTTCAGCCAATTCAGAATATTCTCTTGTGCTGACCCTTTGCAGTGAGCTCCTCTCTCTGTTCCAACCCTTAGTAACCACCGATCCAGCTTATTGTTGCTCATCCCATAATTTTGCCCTTTCTAAAATGTCATAGAAATGGAATTATAAAGCATTGAAACCTTTGTGCTTGGCTTCTTTTACTTAGCAACGTGCATAAGATTCCTTATGTTCCTACTTGAATCAATGGTTTGTTTTTATTATTCAGTGGGATCCCGTTGTATCACATACCACACTTTGTTCTTCTGTGCACTAGTTGAAGGCTGTATTGGTTGTTCCCAGTTTCTAGTGGTTATGAATAGAGCTATTATAAACATTCATTGCAGGCATTTTGCATTAACTCAAAGTTTTCATTTCTCTTGGGAAAATGTCTATGAGAGTGAGGGCTTAGTTTTATGGTAATTGTATGGTTAACATTTTTTCTTTTATTGATTCTAGGGGGAGGAGAGGGAAGGGAGAAAAAGACAGAAACATCAATGTGGGAGAGAAACATCTATCAGTTGCCTCTGGCACACACCCTAGCTGAGGACTAAACCTGCAACCAGGCATGTGCCTGACTGGGAATTAAACCCATATCCTTTCAGTTTGTAGGAAAACACCCAGTCAACTGAGCCACACTGGCCACGGCTTATGTTTAATTTTTGTCAAGATTCTTTTCACAGATGCTGTATCATTCTGCATTTACCCCAGAAATATATGACAGTATTAGTTGTACTAGGCTAGTTTATTTTGTAGAATTTACTGGTATTTAGAATGTTTAACAATATTATTATAATTAATTTAATTTTGTGATCTTTACTTACAGTCTAAAAAATGAAGTGGGACCCTCCAAACTTGACATCTACCTAATCTTTAACATGGCAAAATCATTTGGTGAGTTTGCTTCCAGAATAACAATTTATGCCTTTAGTAGTTTACTGATCACATTTGATACTTAATCCAAGAAATGACATCTGTATAGAGACAAGAATTGTGGAGAATCAGTTAGATAAGAAGTACTCTCCAAATTTACACCTAAAACAGTCCCTGGAAAATGAGTAATTTTGTTGAGATAATTTGCTGACCCACATATTCAATATTTGCATAGGCAACAGAGTATCAGAAAGGTTAATTAACACCCAAAGCTACACAGTTAAAAAGAGGAAGAACTGAAATTGGTGTTAACAGCTCTTTGAGACACTGGGCATGCCTAGCTATCAGGCTGACCTGGGTTCAAACTCTTAAGGGATCAGAACTATTGCTTTTGATGATATATTTTCCAGTATTGTTTTATTCAGTTTTGGCAGGTTCCTAGCTGCATTCTGACTGCTAAGAGAATCACTTTTAGTGAATATCTGAGGTTTAATACTTTCCTATAGATCCTACTGTTTGTTTGGAGAGTCATTCCTGAAATAATGACCAATGTGGGTGAGCACAATCAAGTTCTGTGAACATCTGAAAATCTGATGTCATCACTTAACATGTTTTCCCTGACATATAAGAACTAACAAAATTCTATTGTATCTGAGTCAATTGGTGCTTTGAACAATATCAATTGTTAGAATAAGAACATTAAAAATGATACATTATTAGATTCAAAATCAGATGAGCCCATCAGAGTTCTGACTTCTCTCTTTATAAATGAAATTGAAAAAGCTCATACTGTTTATGTTTATGTCTCAAATGATTTGCAAATCAATTATTTTAGAAATATTTCACTATGTTGTTTTTTTCTCTCAAAACCCTGTTCTATAGTCTTGTGCTATTTATTTAGAATAAGACTTTAGACTCTACTCCAGGGTTTTAGAAAAAGTATAGATTCCTTCACTTTGTTTAAGATGGAATAGGAGAAATTATCAAGTTTTGATATTTAGAAATTTTCCTTTTTCTAGTATAAATAACTATTAGGCTTAGTTTATTTTTATAATTGATAAAATTTATGAGATTCAGGGACCATGGTGGTGAAGAAATAATTGCAGGGCATTCACATTAAGTGGAGAAGCAGGGTTCTCAAATGATTGAATCTGAACTGGAGTCTTACCGTAATTTTCTCCTCTTGTCCTTACTAAAGAGAAACAATTGTCTGTATTTTTCTTTCTCCTCACCTGCCTCTCAAAGTATAGCAGGTTTTCTCAACACAATTGTATTTCACAGGAAGGGTGTGAAAAGACGTAAGTTACCATTTGTAAAACACTTTGAAGTCAGAGGTGCTATACTCGATGATAGCGAGAAAGTAGAAAAAAATAGGTGACAACTTGCTGAAAAATCTGTCGTTGTCCATTTATAGATAACTTCAGAGTGGCTCATGATAAAGTCTTTACCCAAAGGTATTATGAATCTATTTGCACAAAGTCACATGCTGAGTATTGCATAAAGCCTGCCAGGCACTTTTATACCCTTCTTTCAAAGTGGCAACAGTTGCACAGAGACATATAAATGAGGCTGCACTGCAATGCTGACATACCTAAAAGAAAAAACAAAACAAAAAACAAAAAAACAACCTGAGAAAAAATTATTCAGGGCAAAACACACTTCCTGCAATTAAAATTGAATGCACAAATTATACAAATTATACTTTCCTATAAATTCAGTGGGTCCTGATGTGCCTTTCACTCCTTCTCTGACGTTCATATCTTGAATATCGTCTTCATTATACACTCAGCCTTCCTAGCTAGAACGGAGAACTCAACCACTGCCACATCACCAGTCTCTATTCCAGGCATGGCCAGAGTCTTTTACAGCATCTTACCAGCAACTCTGTAATAACTTTCTAACTGGAATAGTTGCCTTCAACCTTCTCTAATTCTCCAACTTCACAACTCAGCCTAATGACTGTCATCAAATTTTATTCTTGCACACATGCACGCACATGCACGTACATACGCCATTCCTGATACCATCGTTCATACAAAAATGGCTCTGTTGATGCTTTTGGCCCCTAGGATCAAACCCAGGAATCCAAGGATTGCATCCTAATCTACTTGATCTTGCTAAATTATACTCTATAATTTGCCCTCACACTCCTCTCCAACTGTGGGCGAAATTCTGTGGTAAAGAGAACTGCATTCCCAAATATGTCATGCCTTGCTGATATCATCATCTCTGCAATGACTTTTTTCTGCTTATAACGTTATTTTCTCATTTCCTAAAATAGAAAACACAACAACAACAACAAAACCAAAGAATTATTTTCTCATTCTAGTTAAGTTGGATCATTATCATTTGGTGTGGTTTTACAGGACTGAGTTTTTCTTATCTCTTTTTATGTATCTTCCTCTGTCAATTTGAGTCTTCAATTGTGTTGTAGTTATTCATTTATTCATTTACTTACTTATTTACTTATGTACATATTTATTTATTTGTCTGGCTTGCCACTGTGAGTTCTGTACCCCCAGTGTCTATTATAGGGCCTGACACATAGATCAGCAGGTGTGGTAGCTGAGAGTGAAGAGAATTGAAAATAGTAAAGTGAAGGAGAAGAAGCTATCTGGTTGTAAGCTTCAAGCAGTGAAGGCTGTAGTTTACTCAACTAACCTTCCTCATTTTCTAGTTACTGTCCCAGAGTAGCTGTTCTCAGATTGGGAGAATAAAGCAAACTGAATCAAAAAGCATAGGAGTGAACTGTAGCAGAAGTTGTCGTGAGCCTACAGGAGACCACCCGTCTTTAGGACTGAGGCACCCCTTTCACCAGCTGCCAAGACTGCTGCCTGTTAACCCCTCTCAGCCTGACTCTTTCTCCAGAATTCTCCTCAACTGAAGGAAGCTGACTTACACAGGCTCCATGCCTTCTCTGGAAGCAACCCACATCTCAGCAGGTCCACAGTCCTAAGCTCCTCACTTCAATTAGAGACTTCTCTGAAGGGATACTCCAGCTCAGGTGTTACAAGTGGGACAGATTGAGGGCTCTGCTGTGACTCCATGGTTGTTCTACTTTCCTCCCTGCCCATCCTGACTTCCTCTTTCTCTACTAACCCACCTGCACACAAGTGTTCAAGTAAGAGTCTGTTTCATTTGGAATCTGACCTACAAAGGGAAATGGAGGTTGTTATTGACTGGCACATGTACGATGATAGAGAAGACATTAGACAGTAATATTTATCGTTCTTGATAGGGTCTGAGAACTTCACTGAAATGATGTATAAGAAAACCAACTTTACTGTAGGCTAACTGATCTACAAAAGAGTTAATTCGATGACATTTACTTGTGTGCAGGTGGCTTGTGTGGAGAATGATCTAATGAAATGATGTTGAACAAAATGAGGTTATTTGAACACCTGCTTTACATATTCTTATCATTGATCAAAATAGGGAAGAACTATTAATGAGAGCACTTTTGATGATGAACTTTTGCCTTTTACAGTAAGGTCCAACCTTCTCACTTTGCAGAAGAGAAAACTGAGGCTGAGAAATAAAAAAAAATTTTTTTTAACTTTACCATGTAAATTAGAGAAACATTAGAACAAAGAACCATTTTTTTTACATTTGAAAAGTTCTCACCATACTGTTTTCCTTGAGTAAAAGGCCTCAAATCCAACTTTACGTCAGAATCACAGACCTTAGTTCTTTTAGTTTGGTGTTATTTTGTTTTAGTAAAGATTTCCATACCTACCCCAAACATACTGAATCAAAATCAATTGTGGAAGTTTCCAGCAGAATCTATATTTTTCAAAGCTCCAAAATAATTCTGATGACCAAGGAAGTTTGGAAAATGTGATCTAGAGAGTCCATATGCAAGCAGTTGTGTTGGTTCTCTCAGGCTTCCTTAACAAAGTATTATACTATAAACTGAGTGGCTTCAAAAATGTATTCATTGCCTCACTATTCTGGAAGCTAGAAATGTGAGATCAAGATGTTGGCAGGATTGGGTCCTTCCAAAGGCTGTGAAGAGCAAGCTCTTCTGTGGCTTCTTCCCTTCAGCTTCTGGGGGTTTGTGGATGTCTCTCTACATGTGTATTTGCATTCAAACTTTCTGTTTTCATAAGAATTTCCATCATATTCGGGGCCCACCCTACTCCACTATGACCTCATATTAACAAATTACATCTGCAGCAACCATATTTCCAACAAGGTCCGTCCTGAGGGTCATATGAATTTTGGGGAGAAACAATTTAACCTATTATAGGAGTCTACTATTTACAACTATCCCTGTATTAGTTGATCCAAAAATAAGGAAGAAAGGAAAAAAGCTAAA
The DNA here is from genome assembly GCA_039655065.1 of Glossophaga mutica. Taxonomy (NCBI): domain Eukaryota; kingdom Metazoa; phylum Chordata; class Mammalia; order Chiroptera; family Phyllostomidae; genus Glossophaga; species Glossophaga mutica. The sequence goes on along the minus strand of CM077303.1, from coordinate 156,217,334 downwards.
TAGGTAAGCTAAGAACATGAAGATTGGTGGAGAAGAGGATTTTCTGTGTTGTAGTTGGACTCTGATTTCAAGCTGTAGATACATCAGTACAAGGTTGTAGGTGGGAGGGTTATGCTCCATCTCAGACTGAGATGGATTTAATTCTACTTCTTTACATCTTAGTGGAGACAGTTCACTCCTCTTTTTCATCCATTGCTACTACCATCAAAGAAGACCTCACCACAATTCTGGTATATTAGACTCCTAGTGGCAAAGATTTAGTTACTTTGATTATTTATATCAGTTTTATTCCTTTAACATTTTGTGATTTCCAACTTTTATGATAATTTTATTATTTTTTTTCTTTCAGTGTTCTACAACTAATATAACCTAACATTTACTGATTATCCAGTGTTTAAAATTGAGCTGTATGAATTAGGACAAGAATATAATATAATATCTTAATCTAGTTTCAGTGATTTTACTAACTAAAGCAAAAGATTAGAACCAATAAATATTTGTGTAGTTGCAGAATTGAAATAAGTGGTTTATTAAGGTTAAACACACTTACTTTAAGTAGCTCTTGGATTTTTTTCCTCCTAGTTTTCCAGACTGTTTTTCTGAATGTCACATAAGATAGGATAAATTTTCAATGCCTCCTGGACATGGTCTAATAAAAAGGGATGCTATCATTTTAGGAAGATAATCAATATACTGACATTTTTTAAGAGTGATGTTTTATAGAGATTTAAGACCTAAATAAATAAGCAAATCCTAGAATGTAGGAGCACCTCTATAACTTAAGGATACTTTTCCCAAAGAATCCCCAAAGAATTTATTTTAATTAGTGGCTTGTAAGCTAAACACTATTGAAGACCTTTCCAAGACTTCTATGGAAGGAAATTGTTAGCTTGTTTTCTCAATCCTTGGAGGCAAGTAGCCAAATTGTGTTTTAAAAAAGGTTAAACTGAAGGAGAATTTAAGAAGCAAGTTTTGTTTGTTCTATTTATAGACAGCTCTGTGCAGAAATCTTGTGCAGATAGGAACCAGATTGACAAAGATCATTGTAGACTTCTTAAGAAATACATCTTTAACATTTTATTTCAGCACTGCAATAAGTCTTCCGCATCCTGTCAATGAAAGGAAAAACAATCCCTTCTGGGACTTGCCTGATTGGTCCACAACTTGAGTAGTTCAGTGCATCTACAGACTGTCCATGCAGAGCTTAGTTTGATATCAGATTCTGCAGAATTAGTGCATACAGTGGTGAGAAGAAAGGTAACAAACCTGATTAATTTTTCTCACAGCCAGAGGTCATTCATCTCCTGGGACCTTTTTTTTTAAAGTGGAATTGGGAGAGTAGAGGGAATAACAATGTTAGGGAGCTAATGCTATGGCCATTAAGCTTCTGATTTTTATCATCATCCCCACTTCTTAACACACCCTTATTACCCCACCCCCATAAAAGCTCACAGTACAAAGTGTTAAAAGGAAAAAGATAATTAAAAACTAAAGACTATTTTCTCTGTCATTCTCTATTTGGGGATTCCACTCGTTTTGTGTGTATCAGCGCATGCGAAGTAGGTGGACTTCTTCACCTATGAGTAGGCTTTTGGGGATAGTGACAGCTTTTATCATTGTACCGAATGCTCTTTGGACTTCTTCAAATTTACACACTTCTTCAGGGGTGTGAATCCCCTGGGATGTGAGAAGAACTGACATTCCTGTTTACGGAATCTGTTGGCTTTTACATATTTTATCAATGCCTTAAGAAATTCTTTGGAAAGTCTCCTTTGTCCATTTGGTAAATTTTTGCTGTAGTTATTTGGTGTTGATGCAGTCAGGCTATGCAGAGATCTGAAGTAGAGATGAACAGTTTATTCCTAGCAAATGCAGATATGGGAAACAAACTAAGCAGTACTTAAGAAAAATTTCCGAAATCGAAGGGCTGTATAAGCCTTTAAGCCCTAATATTTTAGCTAATAATATTATGCAGACGGAAGCTGACAGAGCAATTCTTCTTGCAGGAAATTGCACAGCATCCTTTAAATTTACTCCAGTAATTATTGGATCATACTTTTCAAACCAAGGATCATCTGATCCAGAGAAACCTTGCTTTTTCACTGTGTACATCTCCTCAGAGCTCTAAGAACAGAGAATCGCAGCCTTCACTTCTAAGATCACAACTTTTCTGTCTGGGGTACATTTCATTTGGTATCTTAATCATTATCAGTGAAGGCTTTCTGGGTCTGACTAGGATTCCTGTGTGATCTAGAGAAGTCTACATTGATGCAGAAAAATAAAGAAGAGAACGGAAAGTGAACTTTTTGAACGAGGCTGTCACAGCTATTGGTGAAATGGAAGTCAGGGCCATCCTAAAAGACACTGAATGTAGAAAGTGGATTACAGAAGAAGAGGGGAGTAGAGTCAATAAACAAGAGTGAATTTGCAGAAGGATCCACTTCATCTTTCAGAACCTTCCCAAACTAGGAAGATAGAAGTATTCCATTCCTTTGACACATTTCAGATGAGTAAACTAATTAAAATCAATCCATCAATCAAATGACTGAGCTACAGTAAGAAAAATTAATGTTATGTTTAAAAATAATACAAAATATTCTATGTAGCATAGTGAACATTTTTATTATGCATTTTATAAATGCAAATTTATCTTTATTGATTTCACTGATTATTTTTTAGTTTCTTCCATGGGTTCTAATGTACTCTTACTTCATGCCCAGTAAGTTTTGAGTATCTTATTGTCTTTCTTATTGACATGTTGAGCTGAGGTCCATTGTTGGGAAACAAAAACAGAGCTTATATCTTGGGCAAGATCTCAGATCCAGTTAGTAAATACATTTTCTCCCAGATTAAGAAAATCCAGAGAAAGACAGGTGCATGGCATGCTGTCTCTCTCTCTCAGTATTGTTTTTTTTTTTTCTGTTTATTTTCCAAGCTTTATTGCAATATCATTGATATATACCATTGTATAAGTTTAAGGTGTACGACATGTTGATTTGATAGAAGTGTTGCAAAATTATTACAAAGGTAGCCTTAGCTAACAACTCCATCATGTCATATAATGATTTATTTTCTGTCATGAAGGCACTTAAGATCTACTCTCCTAGAAACAACATTCAAATATTTAGTAAAGTATTATTAACTATAATCACCCAGCTGCATATTGGACAGCATTATCCATGTTAATTATTCATGAATAATTATTCATCCAGAATTATTCATGTTAAAACTGGGAGTTTGTATCCTCTCACCAACATCTCCCTATTTTCACTCCAGCCCCGTTACACTCTCTGTTTCTATGAGTTTGATATTTTTAGATTCCAGATATAAGTGCTATAATCACACAATATTTATCTTTCTCTGTCTGACCTATTTCACTTAGCATAATGCCCTCCAGTTCCATCTATGTGTTCCAAAATGACAGAATTTCCTTCTTACTAATGGCTGAGTAATATTCCATTACCCCTACATAGCACGTCTTCTTTATTCCTCCATCTGTTGATAGATACGTAGATTGTTCGTATACCATAACTATTGCAGCAAAGAACATGGGAGTGCAGGTACAAATCCAGAAGTAAGGGTTCTGGATCATGTGGTAGTTTTATTTTTAATTTTTGAAAGAACATTTATACTGCTTTCCATAGTGGGAGCACCAATTTACATTTCCACCAATCATACATAAGGGTTCTCTTTTCTCTGCATCCTCACAGACAGTTATTTCTTGTCTTTTTAATAATAGCCATCTAAAAAGTCTAAGATAATATCTTATTGTAGCTTAGATTTGCAGTTCCCCTATAATTAGTGATCTTCATCCCCCTGTTGGCCATTTGTATGTCATCTTCAGAAAATGTCCATATGTTTCTCTGCCCAGTTCTATATCAGATTTTTTTTTTTTTTTTGGGAATTGAGTTGTATAAGTTCTTTCTATATTTTGGATATTAACCTTATAAAGGAGATAATTTGAAGATATTTTCTCCCATTTTATAGACTCCCTTTTGTTTTATTAATTGTCTCTGTTGCTGTGTAAAATCTTACATATTTTATTTAGTCATACTTTCTAATTTTTGCTTTTGTTACTTGTGTTTTTGGTATCATATCCAAAAATTGTTGCCAAGACCACATCAAGGCACACTTTCTTATACTTTCTAAAAGTTTTATAGATTCTGGTCTCATAGTTAAGTCTTTCCTCCATTTCACATTAATTTTTGCTAGTGGTGTAAGATGAAATTGAAGACAAAAGCAAGAATCAATAAATACTGAAAATAGTAGTATGGATGGACATGCCTTGCCAGTTATAAAAATTATTTATTATAATTCAAAAATTGAAATAATATATTTAAACAGTAGCACATTAACAAGTAGAACATAAATGGAGAGTTCACAAATAGGCATAAATTTTATAATAGATAATATTAAAAATTACTAAGCAATTATAAATAATTCAATAAATTGTTTCAGAAGCTGTTTTTCCTGTAAAGAAAAAAATATTACAACATTTTATTTATATATATATCTGTAAAAGTAATGTTTTAATGGATTAAAAGTAAGAACAGTAGTAGAATAAACTATAAACTACTATTTTATGATATTCATAAACAAGTCACACAATCCAGATATTATAAAGGGAAAGATTATGTAACATTTAAAACCTCATGTACAACACAGCATTAAAAGCAAAAACTGGACAACGTAATGTAAAAAATATTTGCAATTGAGAAAAGATTGATGTTCAGGTTAAAATCTTCAATATGAATATAACTGATAAACCATGATATAAAATTCTTACAAAGATTATAAGGTAGAAAACAATATCACATAGTGAGTAAACATATTAAAAGATAATTATTATCAGCAATCATCAATGGAAGAAGGTGTTTTCAGCATGAGACAGTCAATAACAAAGAAGTGTTATGCAGGGATATGGATGTGTATTCTTAATTGTTGGTGAGAGACAAAGTTGTTGAATTGTTTTGATAGAGAATTGGCAGTATCTGCAATTTTGGAAAGTGCCTTACCTATCACTCATCAACCCTATTTTAAAATATTTACTAAAACATTTAAAAAACCCCCAAAAGTTTTAACAACCTAAATGCTTATCAGCAGTAGAGAGGTTACATACCTCATATAGCATCCACAACAAAGTCATTAGAGAGAATGAAATAAACCCACCTACACTAGTATGCCAATATGGGTAGAGCTGCAGGATATATGAAGTGATTAGAAATAAAACTAGAAAGCCGATTGATGTACCTATGCTTTGTATGAGCTCTGTCCGGAAAAAGTCCAGCTACTATTAATATAATGAGAACAGTCTGTGCCCAATATCAATGTAACCTGGCACCAAAGAGAGTGGAGTGGGATACACATGTGTGCACAATGACTACCTCACTGTACTAATCAGTGGGGTGATAGACATCGTTGAGCGAGCATGTGTCCTGTGTGACCATCACATTCAAAATGACTGAGTGAGTAGAGCAATGAATCTGCACCAAATTTTGCATTAAACTTGAACATTTCTCCATGTAAACTATTTGAATGATTCAGAAGCCTGCAGCTTTGGGCAACTGGTGACTGACAGCTTCATCATGACAATGCATCTGCTGGTGTATCACCTCTCATGCAGAGTTTTTTGGTGACACATCAAATCACCTAGGTGACTCAGCACCGCTACAGCCCAGATTTAGCACCCTGAAACTTCTCATTTTTCCTACATCTAAAGTCACCTTTGAAGGAGAAGAGATTTCAGACTGCCATTAAGATTCAAGAAAACACGAGGGGAAGCTGATATCAATTGGGAGAACTGTGTGAAGTCTCAAGGATCTACTTTTAAGGGAACTGAGTCATCATTGTCCCATGTACAATTTTTTTTTTGTCTTGTGTCTTCAATAAATGTTTCTCTCTGGCATATTACATGGATGGATACTTTCTGGACAGACCTTGTACATACACATATAAATTCATGGTCAGAGAAATAGAAAAATAAATACTAAATGACTGGCAGTGTTTAACTGTCAAGAGGAATGACAGTATAAAGGAAGAATATGTAGTATTTGTATAATTTTTTATACATTGGTATCTGAAAATATTAATTGTATTTGACAAAGCAATCATTTGATTTTAGTTGGAGACACAGAAACTCAATTGTTGATCAAAGAATGAATAAGAAACAAATAATTGGAGGAAATGAATGAAAACATTTAATCTGGAAAGATAGTGATAACAAAAACGGTACCATAACTAGCAGGTTTTTATGTATTTTAAGTGAAAGAATTATGTTTGATATGTTTGTTTAGATTGTATTTTAAAGCTGAACATGTGAGTATTCAATAAATGTTTATTATTGTTACATGTTCTAATCTAAACAAATTTTCTTTGCAATCATCAAAAACAGTGAGAATAGAGAATGAGAAATTGAACACCATATTTTTGTCTACTACATCCAGCTCCCCAGAACAATGGAAACATACACAAAATGGCCCTGTTTAATGCCTGACTTGTAAATGTGCCATTTTTCTGACAGACATTATCAATCTTTGCTTTTAACTTCATTGTAGGATTAAACATCTGTATCTTAACTTCCTTTTCTTTAAAATTAAGCATTTTAACAGCAGTGGTTTCTCCATAAAGATTGACAAAGACTGCACAGAATGCAGGATATTACTCTATTGAATGAACATGTCCCTGAGTCTTTGAAACGCTTAGGCTGAAAATTGTACCGTATTTACAAAATTTTTCCTCAATCCTATATTATTCTCTTCTCTGATCATTGATGTTACTTGCTATTTGATGTGAGCTGTGAGGAGGAAAGGAATCATTTATAGAGTAATTAGATTACTTCAAATCAAACTTATTTGGAAGAAGAGCAGTTTAGTTCAGGTTGAAGTATATTTTTTTCTTTGTTTTCTTTTTTGTTTCTGTTTGTTCTTGTTGCTTGCAGATACATACATTTGAAGAATATCTACCAAGAGATAAGCTGATATTTGCAAATAAATGAATTAAAAAATTAAAATCCAAATGCCAAAAGTAGAGGAATGCGAATAAGCAAAGTGTTTATATTTTGAGTTGTGGATTTAATATAACTAGTTTGGGTATTTGTTTTCCAATCTATCATGCATTATGTATGACTTGGATAGTTGTTAGTGACATGCATTGTTCAGTGGCAATAACTGGATAATTAATGCAATAGACTGAGGATAATCAGTTGCAAGTAATCTATGTTTTGGGTTTTCTTTTTGCCACATGAAGCTGCTCAGATATTAACCACAGATTTATAAATGATTCACTATGCAGAATAGTATGGCTACTTTTTCCTGTTATTCCTTGTGGCATATTTCACTAATTTGCATAGGTGTAGCTTTTACCCTTTTCAGGCTGGGGAAGTCATCACTCCACAGTCAGAAGTAAAGATGCAATTGCTGTTTTTTTCTTCCCTGTAGAGTAATCCTCTGGCCTCCAGGCAGTTCTTTTAAAAATTGTTTCTGTCTACCTTGTGCCTTCCTTATCACAGATACAATTCCCTTCCTGAGTGTCCAGAACTGAAATCAGCCTTCTGTGTTCAAGAGCAGTTCCATCTGAGCACAGATTCCTTTTATATAAGTCACTGTAGTATATGTTATCTTGAGTTGTTGATGTTTATATAAAGTTTTATCATCAAAGTATAATTGACAAACAATATTACGTGAGATTCAGGTATACAACATAATGATTCAACATTTGCGTACACTGCAAAGTGATCACCATAATAAGTCTGGCCATCCTCTTTCACCTAAGTTACAAATTTTTTTCTTGAGATGGCAACATTTAAGATTCGCCTCCTTAGTAACTTTCAAATTTGCAATATAGCATTATTGATTACAGTGACCATGCTGTATGTTACATGGCCATGACAATATCTTATGTATGATAGTTTGAACTTTTAATCCCCTTTATCCATTAAACCCTCTGCCACAATATACTCCCCCTTTGGCAAGCACCAGTCTGTTTTCTATGAGTTTGGCTTCATAATGTCTTGTTTGTTCATTTACCTTTATTTTAGGTTCTGCATATAAGTAAAATAATATGGTATTTTTATTTCTCTTCTGATTTATTTCACTTAGCATAATACCCTCAAGGTCCATCCACACTGTCACAAATAGTAAGTTCTTCTATTTTTATGAATGAGTAGTATCTCATTGTATTTGAATACCACATATTCTTTTCTCATTCATTCATCAATGGATGTTTAGGTTATTTTTATATTTTAGGTATTGAAAGTAATGCTGTAATAAATATAGGGGTGTGTATATCCTTTCAAATTAGTGTATTAGTGTATTTGTATTTCTTCAAATAAGTACCCATAAGTGGAATTGCTGGGTCATATGATAGTCCTGTTTTTAACCTTTTAAATAAATATTCACACTGTTTTCTATAGTGGTGGCACCAATTTACATTCCCACCGACAGTGTGTGAGTGTTTCCTTTTCTCCATGTACTCACCAACACTTGTTATTTCTTGTCCTTTTGATAATACTTATTTAAAGAGTGTTTGGAGTGTGGGTAAAATGGGTGAAAGGAATAAATAGGTACAAATTTCCATGTGTGAGGTGATATCTCATTTTGGTTTTAATGTGCATTTCTCTGATAATTAGTGATGTTGAGTGTCTTTTCATGTACATGTTGGCCATCTGTATGTTTTTTTTTAAATTTCCACTCAGATAAACTCTGCCAATTTTTTAATCAGATTGGTCTTTTTTTTGTTACTGAGCTGTATGAGTTCTTTATACATTTTGGATATGAAACCCTGATCAGACATATAATTTGCAAATATCTAGTTCCGTGGGTTTCATCTTTATTGTGTCAATGGTTCCCTCACTATGTAAAAGCTTTTTAGTTTAATGTTATTTTTGGTTTTGTTGTCATTTCCTTTGAGTCGGATCTCCCCAAAAAACACATCATCAAGAACAATGTCAAGAAGCTTACCACCTATGTTTTCTTCTCAGAGTTTTATATTTTCTAGTCTTATAGTTAAGTCATTAATCTATTTGAAGCTAATTCTTGTGTAGATGTATAATAGTTGTCCAGGAAATGAGGGAGCATGTTGCCTTGAATTTTGTTCTTCCTTAAGATTGCTTTGGCTGTATAAGACTATGATTCTACAAAAATTTTAGGTTTGTTCTATTTCTCTGAAAATCACCATTGGCTTTCTTATAGGGATTTCATTGAATCTGTAGGTTACTTTGGGTAATACAGATATTTCTACAATATTAATTCTCAAATCCACAAGCATAAAATACCATTTTATTTATTTGTGTCTTCTTCAATTTTTTAAATTGATATCTCACTTTTCAGTGCACAAGTTTTCACCTCCTGTTTAAATTTATTTCTAGGTGTTTTATTATTTCTGCTGAGATTGTAAATAGGATTTTAAAACATGTGTTTTGAGAGTTTGTTGTTAGTATGAAAAATCACAACAGATTTTTGGATATTAACATCATACACTGAAACTTTACCAATTTTGCTTATTGATTCTCATAGTTTTGAGCTGAAGACTTTTGGGTTTTCTATATAAAAAAACACCAAGTTGTCTACAAATAGTGACTGTTTTACTTCTTTCTTTCTAATGTGATGCCTTATATTAATTTTACGTGCCTAATTGCTCTGGCTAAGACTTTATTCAACATATTAATATATTGAATAAAACTGGCAAGTGTAGGTATCTTTGCCTTATTTCTGATACCATGTTGAAAGCTTTGAACTTTTCACCATTGAGTATGATGTTAATTGTAGGTGTGGGCTTGTCATTTATTGCCTTTATATGTTAAGGTGTGTTCCATCTGTACTCACTTCATTGAGAGTTTTCATTATAAATATATAATATGTTTTTTCAATGTTTTATGCATGTATTGAGATGATTATATAATTTTTATATTCTTTATTTTGTTAATGTGATGTATACTTTGATTAATTTAAGAATTTTGAACAATCCTTTAATCCCTAGAATAAATCTTACTTAAACATGGAGTATTATTATTTTATTACATTATTGAATTTGGTTTGCTAATATTTTGTTGAAAATTTGTGTATTTATGTTAATCAGGGATATTAAACTCTGTGTGTGTGTGTGTGTGTGTGTGTGTGGTGCCTTTTCTGGTTTTCATAGCAGGGTAATGCTTTCCATGTAAAACGAATTTGAGAGTATTTCTTCCTCCTCAATTATTGGGAAGAATTTGAGCAGGATAGGTATTTAATCTTTAAATATTTGGTAGATATCACCAGTGAAGCCATCTGGTCCTTGACTTTTGTTTGCTGGGAGCTTTTTGCTTACTGAATCTACTTATTAGTAATTGGTCTAGTCTAATTTTCCATTTCATAATGATTAAATCTTGAAAGATTGTATACTTCTAGGAATTATCCCATTTCTTCTAGTTAGTCCAATTTGTTGGCATAAAATTGTTCATAGTGGTCCTTATGATCTTTGTTATTTCTTTGATATCATTTATAGTTTCTTCTCATTCATTTCTGATTTTATTTATTTCTGCCTTTTTTAATAAGTTTAACTATAAGTTTGCCAGTTTTATTTATCTTTAAAAACAGTTCTTAGTTATATTGACCTTTTCAATTGTCTTTTTAATCTGTATTTTATTTATTTCTGTTCTAATACTTATGATTGCTTTCTTCTACTTCTATTGATCTTTGTTTGTTATTGTTTTTCTAGTTCCATTAGGTATAGACTGTTTATATGAGATTTTTCTAATTTCAAGAGGTAGGCCTTCATCACTCTAATGTTCCTTCTTGAAAATACTTCTGCTTTGCTGCATCCCACAGAATTTAGTATGTTGTATTTACATTTTCATTTGTCTTGAGGTATGTTTGCATTTTATCATTGATGTGTCTGTCAATATATTGCTTAAGTAGCATGTTATTTAATCTCCATATATTTGTAATTTTTTAAAATTTCTTTTTGTAATTAATTTCCAGCTTCATTCTGTTGTAGTCAGAAAAGATTATATGATTTCAATCATAGAATTACTGAGTCTTGTTTGATGCTCTAGCAAATAATCTATCCTGGAGAATGTTCCATCTGCACTTGACAAAAATGTATATTCTGCTGCATTTTGAAGGAGTGTTTTATATATGTCTGTTAGTTCTATTTGATCTAATGTATTATTTCAAGCTGCTATTTCATTATTGATTTTCTATCTGGATGATCTATTCAAGGATTTCAGTGGGGCATTACAATCACCCACTATTATCAAATTGCTGTAATTTCTCTATTTATATCTTAATGTTGGCTGTATATGCTTATCTGCTCCTATCTTAGGTGTGTAGGTATTTAAAAATGTTATGTGTTCTTGTTAGATTGACCCTTTTATCATTATGCAATACCCACCTTTGTCTTTTATTGCATTCTTTGTTTTAAAGTCCATTTTCTCTGATATAACCAAAGCTATTTCAGCTTTCTTTGGATTTCCATTTACTTGAGATATAGTTTTCCATCATTTTATTTTCACTCTGTGTGTGTCCTTACACCTGAGGTACATATCTTGTAGACAGCATATAAATGGATCTTTTTATAACCCAGTAGCCATTGTATGTAATTTGATTGGAAAATTTAGTCCATTTATATTTAAAGTGATTATCAATATGTATGCACTTATTGCCATTTAATTTTTTTTCTGGCTGTTTTGTAGTTTCTCTCTGTTCCTTTCTTCTTATTTTGCTTTTGTCCCTTGTGGTTTGATGACTTTCTACAATATTATACTGAGATACCTTTCTCATTATCTTTTGTATGTCTATAACAGGTTTTTATTTTGTGGTTACTATATGACTTACATGGTAGCTAGCCTAAGTATGTGTGTGTATGTGTTACAAACAAACATGTACATATATATTCTATTTTAATTTGATTGCACAGTATATTTGAAAGCATTCTAGGACTACATTTTTAGTATTCTTCATGTTTTAAATTTTTGATGTAACATCTTTCAACATTTTTATTTTTTAATTTATGTTTTCTTGTTACTAGTTAGTGCCCCTTTCAGCTTAAAGAAATCCCTTAGCAATTCTCCTAAGGCTGTTTTGATGCTGATGAACTCTTTTAGTTTTAGCCTGTCTAGAAAACACTTAATTTCTTCTCAGTTCTAAATGATAACCTTGATGGTTAAAAGTTTTTTTCATTTGGCACTTTGAATATATCATGTTACTCCTTTCTGGCTGGCAAAGTTTATGCTGAAAAATCTGGTGATGGTCTTATGGGTGTTTATATATAATAAGTTGTTTTACTCTTGCTACTTTTAAGATTAAATATTTATCTTTAACATTTGACATCTGAGTTCATCTTATTTGTAACTTTCAGGGTTTCCTGGACCAGGATATGTGTTTCCTTTTCCAGGTTAAGCAAGTTTTCAGTCATTATTGCTTTGAATAAGTTTTCTGCTGCTTTCTCTCTCACACTTCCCTATTTGAGGCCTATAAAATGGGAATGTTATCCACTTGATGTTGTCCCATAGATCTCTTAAACTAACTTCACTTTTAAAATTTCTTGTGTTTTGGCTTCTGTGTGTGAGTTCCACTACCCTGTTATCCAGGTTACTGATTCATTTTATAGCTTCATCTAGTCTGCTGTTGGACCCCTCTAGTTTAATTCATATATTATTCAGGCCTGTGATTCCTGCTTGGTGCTTTCTTATCTTTTGTACCTCTTAGTTGAAGTTCTCTTTGTGTTCATTCATTCTCCTCCCCAGTTTGGTGAGCCTCTCTATGACTATTATTCTGAACTCTTTATCAGGTAAGTTAATTATCTTCATTTCATTAAGTTTTATTCTGGTGTTTTATGTCATTATTTTGTTTTGAACATAATCCTTTGTTTTCTAATTTTACTTGACCCTTTGTGTTTTTTTCAAATAATATGAATTAGATGAAACAGCTACCTCTCCCAGGCTTGAAGGAATAGCTCTGTGTAGGAGGTGAACCTTACTCTTAACCTTGCCCTAGTTCTTGGTTGACTCTCAAACTATATCTCCAATTGCTTCAGACCCGTGGGGCCAAAAACATAATCTTCTCTGCCTACCAGAGCCTGGAGCTCAAAGGGCATTCCCTGTGTGTGCTGAGTGCACCGACTGCTATTTATAAGGCCCTGGGAAGGGTACATGAAGGACTGAGCTGCGCACCCACTGTCTCCACTGGGCTGCTCACCCGCCATCTCTGGTTAGGGTGCTCTAAGGAGCAGTATGAAGGGCTGCTTATGGTGCTGGCATGTGGTGGTGTTGCTAATGGACACCTCCTTGGACAGAGCTGCTTGCCTGCTACTGATAGCAGGTTAGAATGAGAGTGCAGAAATGGCATCTATCAGGACTGGTACTAACAAGATAGGAGAACACAACAATGGCACACACTCGTACCTTTGTCCTCAAGAGAGTCAGTCTCAACCGCCTTCTCCATCTCTGCAGATGTATTAATAGGTTAGCAAATGAATCTTCACATTTGGTTTAGGTTCTTTACAAATGGCTATTTTGTGCTTGGTCCCAGGGCAGGCGAGTCTGTGCGTGAGCCTTTTAAGAGTAGAATCTCAGTTCCCTATAGCCCCATGGTTATCTTGGACTTAAGCCTCATTGGTTGTTAAAGACACATGTTTTGGGGGCTTATCTCTTTTGTTCCAAGGGTTTGGGTGCCTGATGATGTTCACAGACCATTTCTTCTTTAGAAAAAAGCTCCTTAGTTATTGATATTGGTTTGTTTGTTTGTTTGCAATGTCTCCAAAATGTAGGTTGCTGTGTCAGGGGTGAAGTTTTGGGCAATGGTGTGTCTCTGATTCTTCTACCAACCTCAGTGTGACCCTTATCAGATAGATCTCAGGTGGTTTTCCAAAGTAATTGTTCCAAATGTACTTGTGGATAAGTTGTGTACCTGGGAGGAGATAAGCTCAGGATCTTTTTACAGTGATTCTTGAACAGTTCCCTCCATAAAATTTTTACTTTGGGTTCCTATTAGAAAGTATTTATTTATTTTATTGTTGTTCAAGTACAATTGTCTGCATTTCCCCCTCCACCATTCCCCCCATCCCAGCCATCCCCACTTCCCTCCCCTGATTTCACCCCCATCTGGTTTTGTCTGTGTGTCCTTTATAGTTGTTCCTGAAAGCCCCTCCCCTCTTCCCCCCATTATCCCCTCCCACCTCTCCTCTGGTTACTGTCAGATTATTCTTAATTTCAATGTCTCTGGTTATATTTTGCTTGCTTGTTTGTTTTGTTGATTAGGTTCCACTTATAGGTGAAATCATATGGTATTTGTCTTTTAGAAATAAGGCAATAAAAAGAATATTTGTGCCATCCTATCTTACCTCTATCATCCCTGTCATGCTGACAGCTAAAATAAAAGCCAGAAGGAAAGTTATTTCATTCACCTACAAAATCTAAATATCACATGGGGTTGTTGTATTAGTTGCATTTGTGTTTAAGATGAAATTATTTGGCCATGTATAATAGAGAAAAGCATCTAAAACTGTTAGGCTTTCTACTAACAAAGAAGAATTGGTTAAATGAAGGAGATATATATATATATATATATATATATATATATATATATATATATATATATATGGAGCTATATATACACAAACACATATATGTGTATATATATATATCATACCATTTGAAAATGGTACAATATGATAAATAAAAATATATATTTCTTAATATATTGTTTCTATGAACCTAGAGATGCAAACTTTTCTCCCAATGCAACACTGACTCTAGAATATAACTAGGGAATATAGTCAATTTCTTTCCTTTTTACAAATTTATGTAATAAAGATAAATGAAAATATAAAGGTGTAGTCTATTACTTAGTTATTATAAATATAATGTCTTGGGTCACAATGGTTTTAGCCAATAAAATTCCATCAGAACTGTAACAAAAATGAACCATAAGTTTGAATATTTTCCACTCAGTTTTGAATTTAAACAACCTATAAAGAGATTTTTAATGATTATTTAAGCATCCAGGTTATGTTATCTGTGTGCCTTATGACTAAAACAATTACTGTGGTTACAGGGACTTTTATCTTTTATTATAATTAACCAGATATTTCTAAGCTAGTAGTTTAACCTACCCCCATGGCTAAATGTCATTACCAGCAGAGAGACATGCTGATGCCATTAAGGAAAATAAATGATGTCAATGAAAATCTTGAGTTGTGCTCTAGACTCCTGCAGTGTTGTACATCCTGTAAACATCATTACTTTCCTTAAACTCTTTTTCTTAGATTGTGTAGCATTTATGGCCATGATGAGAACTTCTACCACTGCCATCCATCGATTTATTTACTCATGATGTTATCTTTTAGTGTCTGCAAGCCATGTCCTAGCTGTGTGAAAGTGAAGGAAAATGATATTGCAAGAGGAAACAATAAATAACAGTAGCATATAGCAGACAAAAGAAAGTCAGGCCATAGTGCACAATTATGTATAGGGCAGAAATAATCTTTTCACTCACTGCCTCTCTGAAAACTTCTGCAATGGCTTTGGATATTTCTCAAGCAAGAAGACCAGATGTTTTGTTACTCAGTCTAGGTTGTGTTTCATTTCTGTGTTCATTTTATTCATTCTAGTATGATTATTATATTTCAAGTTTTATTCTCCCTTTTCTTTGTTATTGATTAACGTCTCAAATATTTTTTAAACCCCTACTTTGTGCCAGTTTTATGTTAGAGATACAATCCAGAATTATAGCCCTATATTTAAGGAACTTACAATTTAGTAAAGGAGGCAAATACAAATTAAATATTTACAAAATTTATGCAATTATAAACTATTACAAGTGCTATGAAAGAAAGTCATAATTAAAAAATATTTATCAGTGATAACCTGTTCCAGTTGCAGGAAGTCACTTTCAAATTGGGATATTTAAGATGTACAATGATTGATTAAGAAATGAGGAGGAGAGAAGAACAGCATGGGTCAAAGGGACATCTTATGTTAAGAGTCTTGGTTGAGAGACAGTATGTTCCATTCAGGGAGTGAAAAAAGAACAATGAAGCTATGACCCAGATAGAAAAGACAAGGACAGGAGATGATGAGGCAGGAGTTAGAGCTGGGAAGCTCTTGTAAGCCAGTGTGAGAATTTGGTCTTTTTCTAGGAGATGTGAAGAAGTTATTCAGTATGAACATACTTGTTTTTCCTTACCTTTATCCTCTACTTACCTAAGTGGCAAGTTTATCACTACCTCAATTTGATTCATGATCAGCACCTAGATTTAATAAAACAAATTTGACTTTCTTTTGATATTTTAGTAAGTTTCTAGTCAATCTGCTCGTAGGATTCTGATGGTGTTTTTATGCCTTTCCAGCATTTTTGTTTCATTCATTTTTGGAACCACTTTTATTTTTTAAATTTTTTATTTAAATTTAATCTCATCAAAATGTCATAGATTAATTTCTTCACATAATACTTCTTATGTTTCACAGGACTTTTTTGTGATTTTATAATCAGAATATATTGCTTTTTAAATCAGTATTCTCTTTTTAAACATACATTTAAATACTCATACTATTGCAGAGATCTAAACCATAAAATAAAACTTTTTCTTTTTTTTCACAACTTTCATAAAATCTAGGTTTCCTAAAATGCTGGGTATCTTCTGTATGAAAATAATATGATAATTCATCTGGAATTTCTCTTTTTATATGGAAGCGAAACAGATAAGTGTTTGGTTCAAGCAACGCTCTTTAAAGTAAACTCATTTGTTTCTTTTAAACATGGAAAAACAACATGGAAGTCTCTTCCCCATTTTCAAAAAAGATTTAACTTAATAAATTAGAAATTTCTTAAGTTAAAGAATCCTGTCTCTAAATTTATTTATACTTTTGTTCTTGCCCATTTGTTAGCAATATGTATCTCTGCAAAAAAATCAGATATGGGCATTCTGCATGAGAAACATGTTTTTTAGTTATTTTTTTGTAACATCTGGGTCTGTTTTTTGTATCAGAGTAAGACTGGTCTCACAGAGTAAATTTTAGGAATGGGTACATCCTCTCAGGTTTTTTTTTGTTTGTTTTTGTTTTTTTTTAGTAGCTCTAATTTCAATTATTTTATTTTTTTTCAGACATGTGGTCAATTTATTTTATTTTTTATCAGTATTTTTTTAATTGTTGATCTTGTACAGTTTTCTGTCTTTTACTCCCACCCCAGCCCACCACCCCAGCCCTCCCCACCTCCCTCACATTTCCACCCCCCATAGTTTTTGTCCATGTATCCTTTATACTTGTTGCTCTAAACCCTTTCCCTTTCCCCCTGAAATTCCCTCCCCTCTCCCCTCTGGTCACTGTCAGCCTGTTCTCAATTTCAGTGTCTTTGGTTATATTATGCTTGTTTGTTTGTTTTGTTTATTATGTTCCTGTTAAAGTGAAATCATATGGTATTTGTCTTTCACCACCTGGCTTATTTCGCTTAGCATGATGCTCTCCAGTTCCATCCATGCTGTTGCGAAGGGTAGGAGCTTCTTCTTTCTTTCTGCTGCATAGAATTCCATTGTGTAAATGCACCATAGTTTTTTGATCCATTCATTAACTGATGGGCACCTAGGTTGCTTCCAACACTTGGCTATTGTAAATTGTGCTGCTATGAACATTGGGGTGCATAGGTTCTTTTGGATTGGTGTTTCAGGGTTCTTGAGATATAATCTAAGCAGTGGAATTGCTGGGTCAAAAGGTGAATCCATTTTTAGTTTTCTTAGAAAATTCCACACTGTTTTTCACAGTGGTTGTGCCAGTCTGCAATCCCACCAACAGTGCACTAGGGTCCCCTTTTCTCCACAACCTCTTCAACACTTGCTGTTTGTTGCTTTGTTTATGAAGGCCATTTTGACTGGTGTCAAGTGGTATCTCATTGTAGTTTTAATTTGCATCTCTCTGATAGCCAGCGATATCGAGCATCTTTTCATGTGTCTCTGGATCCTCTGTATGTCCTCCTTGGAGAAGTGTCTGTTCAAGTCCTTTGCCCACTTTTTAGTTGGGCTGCTTGTCTTCTTAGAGTGGAGTCATGTAAGTTCTTTATATATTTTGGAGATTAAATCCTTGTCTGAGGTATCATTGGCAAATATGGTTTCCCACACAGTCGGTTCTCTTTTTATTTTAATACTGTTTTCTTTGGCCATGCAGAAGCTTTTTATCTTGATGAGATCCCATTTGTTTCTTTCCTTTATGTCCCTTGCTTTAGGAGACATATCAGTAAAAATGTTGCTGTGTGAAATATCTGAGATTTTCCTGCCTATGTTATCCTCTAGGATTTTAATGGTGTCACAGCTTCTATTTAAATTTTTTATCCACCTTGAATTTATTTTTGTGTATGGTGTAAGTTGGTGTTCGAGTTTCATTTTTTTACAGGTAGCTGTCCAGTTCTCCCAACACCACTTGTTGAAGAGGCTATTTTTCCTCCATTTCATGTTCCTGCCCCCTTTGTCAAATATTAATTGACTGTAGAGATTTTGGGTTTATTTCTGGGCTCTCTGTTCTGTTCCACTGGTCCATGTGCCTGTTTTTTATGCCAGTACCAGGCTGTTTTGATTACAGTGGCCTTGTAATACAGTTTGGTATCAGGAGTTGTGATCCCTCCTACTTTGCTCTTGTTTCTCAAAATTGCTGCAGCTATTCGGGGTTGCTTATGGTTCCATATACATTTTTGAAGTGTTTGTTCTATGTCTGTGAAATATGCCATTGATAATTTAATGGGTATTACATTGAATTTATAAATTGCTCTGGGTAGTAGGGACATTTTGATGATATTAATTCTTCCGATCCATGAACACGGTATATGCTTCTATTTGTGTCTTCCTTGATTTCTATCTTCAGTGTTATGTAGTTTTCCGCATACAGGTCTTTTACTTCCTTGGTTAGGTTTATTCCTAGGTATTTTATTTTTCTTTTTGCTATATCAAATGGGTTTTTTTTCTTGATTTCTGCTTCTGCTGTTTCATTGTTGGTATACAAAAGTGCCTTCGATTTCTGGATGTTGACTTTGTATCCGGCTGTTTGGTCAAATTCATTTATTAGGTTGAGCAGGATTTTTTGGCCGGGTCTATAGGATTTTCTATGTAGGCTATCATGTCATCTACACACAATGATAGTTTTGTTTTCTCCTTTCCGAGTTGGATGGCTTTTATTTCCTTTTCTTGTCTAATCGCTATGGCTAAGACTTCCAATACTATATTGAATAGAAGTGGTGAAAGTGGACAACCTTGTCTTGTTCCTGATCTTAGTGGGAAAGATTTTAGTTTTTGCCCGTTGAGTATGATGTTGGCTGTAGGTCTCTCATATATGGCCTTTATTATGTTGAGGAATGCTTCCTCTATTCCTACTTTGCTGAGTGTTTTTATCATAAATGGGTGTTGTACCTTATCAAAAGCTTTTTCCGCATCTATTGATATGATCATGTGATTTTTGTCTTTGCTTTTGTTTATGTGATGTATTACATTTACTGATTTGTGAATGTTGAACCATCCTTGCATCCCGGGGATGAATCCCACTTGGTCATGGTGTATGATCTTTTTAATGTATTGTTGGATGCAGTTTGCCAATATTTTGTTAAGGATTGAAAGTGTTTATATGGATTTGCTATTATTTCTGCTTTAAATGCCTGGTAGAGTTCAACTTTGTAACCATTGTACCTTGAGTTTTCTTTGCTGGAAGGGAGCTAGCTTTGAATTTGAAGGAGAGTAGAATATAACACCTCAAAATATGCCTTTTTGGCACAAGGATTATTTTAGGCAGATTTTTTTGAAAGAAAAAGCAGATAGTTTTTATACACACAAATGATGTGATGTACAATTGTATACCTGAAACCTATACAATTTTATTCACCAATGCTACTCTAATAAATTTAATTTTTTAAAAATTAAAATTATTCTCTAAAAGAGCAGAAATTGGGAAAAGCTCTGAAAACAAATTAGAAGTTACCTTTTTATAAGGGACATTTACATTTTTAAGGGAAACCTCTATTTTTAAGAATCAATCATTCTCTAGAAACTCTTATCAATGTGTTAGCACAGATAGCTAGATATTAATAAGGGAAGGGAGAAAGACAATCAGACATCAAGACTAATCTACTATGGAGCTGAATCAGATAATAAACCTGCTTCACCAGGAAGCTACAGCTTCACAAACTCCCCAGGGAATCACAGCATTGCCTGGCCAAGGGGATTAACAGTTCTCCATATCCACTTGCCCCCTGTAGGGAGGAAGAATGGACCAGCTTTCAATCTCTCCAGGGTACAACTGGTCCATTTGCCCAGACTTTGAGGGGAAGAAATAAACAGCAGGAGATACTCCTCTGCAGGGTGCGTGCCCAGTCAAAGCCAAGATGGCACAGGGGGCGGTCCCTTTACTCTGTGACATATGCAGTGGGAGCCAAGATGACAGCCATAATGACTGGAGCCCAGCCTGGAAAAGGGATCAGATTTGATAAGGGACAAAGAACCCAAGAAAATCTAGAAAAGGGATGGATTGGGGGAGGAACCAGCAGAAGCCCTGGAAGGATTGCGAAATTAATTGCTTGGTTTGAAAAAGTGCCTGATCCTTCTCAAGCTTGAGATAACATAATCCAAGTTTAACAAACAGCACTCTCTCTTCCCCCACCTCTCTCTTACCCAGTAACATATGCTCTCTCATTTTTTTTTATGTGTTCTCTCTTCATAGCAGCCATGTGAACCTAGCACTGTACCACCAGCAACTACAGGGACTCCAAGTTTTGGGTCCAAGCACAAGCCTGAGTACAGCAATGTAAGGTGAACTGAAGCACAACCAGGAACTGACAAAACTAGCAAAATGAGGACAGAGGCTGCACTGGACTAAGCTTGAGCATAGCACACAATTTGGGGGGTACTGGCCTTTATTCTGGGCCTAATGAAGGTAATGTTGAACTTTTTCCACATAGAGACAACAGAGATGAGACACTGGGAACATGGGCACAGGCTTTTATTTCAACCCCAATAAATCTAACCTCTAAACCTCATCTTCTGATGTATGGGTCCTTGGACATGCTTTTTTCAGGACTCCATGAAAGAGCCCCATTTCCATCAGTAACAAATGGAGAATGCACTGACAAATCTGCATAACAACATACCCATGTTTACTGTACTGTTTCTGCTAATATCCCATGAAAAGTTCCCCACATCCAAAGTCTTTTTCGTATTTATTTGAAGATGTTATTTAAAGTGATTTCTTGGCCCATTTCAGGGAGATACTAACTTTTCCTGGGCCTCTCCCAGGATGTGAAGGTACACCCACTATTAAACTTCTGTTTGTTTTTGTTTGCTGTTATTGTCTTTAATCCATAAGAGTCTCAGCCAAGAACCTAGAAAGGTAGAAGAAAAGTTATTTTTCTACCCCCAAATTTATACTATTTAACAGATGCAGGGCTATTCAGAATTTTTTGTCTCTTCCTGAGTTAGCTTTGGTAGTTTGTGTCTTTTAAGTTTATCCATATCATCTAAGTTGTTCCACCTTTGTTGCTCAAAGTTGGTCAGGATATTCACTTATCTTTTTAAATATTTGTAAAACTGTAGTGTTATGATTTTAGTCATTATTAGTATTGTTACTATGTATTTTTATATTTTCTATTTTTTTCCTGATATATTTAAGACATCAATTTTACTAATCTTAAAAAAAATTTTTTGGCCCTGGCTGGTGTAGCTCAGTGGACTGAGTGCAGGCTGCAAACCAAAGGGTCGCCGGTTTGATTCCCAGTCAGGGCACATGCCTGGGTTGTGGGCCAGCTCCCCATGGGGCCACGTGAGAGGCAACCAAACACTGATGTTTTTCTCCCTCTCTTTCTCCCTCCTTTCCCTTCTCTAAAAATAAATAAATAAAATCTTTAAATAAAATAAAACAGCTTTTAGTTTCATTGTTTTTTTAAATTGATTTTCTCTTTTATTATTTGTTTATGCTCTTACAATTATGATTATTATTTTCTTCTCTCTATTCACTTTGGGCTTAGTTTACTCTTCTTTTTTAGTTTCTTAATTGGTAGCTGAGATCATTAATTTAAATCTGATTAACTTTTCTAATATAATCATTTTAGTGCTATAAATTTTCTTCTAAACTTTGCTTAACTATGTGGATCCTGAAAAACTTCATTTGATGTGAACCCTGAAAAGGAATTTATCTGCTGAAATGGACTCCCCATGGTCAACAGAAGGCTCAAATTTTAAAAATGAGAGCCTAGTGGCCATTGGTTGACAGGGACTTTTTGTACACTCTGTGTACTAGAAAGAACCTCAGACTGAACTCTGGGCTTCAGGGGTGGTGCCCACTGGTTTACACTATCTGAGGCAACCACTGCAGGGAAGCCCTGGTTTTATTTTTCTACCAAGGGACTGAGACAGACCTCATCCAATCACAACTGCACAATTTGGATACCTCATTTACATAAAATAGTGTTGTGGACCGTTCAGCCTGGTTTCAGGAGTTGTAACCCTTACCCCATGGTGGGCTGTGTAAGAGCCCCAAGGGACCCACTTCATCTGGGTCTGTTCTGTCACAAGGACGTGACCTACTAAGGAGACAAAGCTTATCTCCCTGACAGGAGCACTGCTTCTGCCTCTCTGGCCCAATTGCTTGGTTGGCAATCAATGACTCAATGACGGGTAAGACTCCTCATGGGAGGGGCAACCTAAGCCAGACACAACCACTTGGGAGGCCTCATGGAAGGACTCGGGGGGCTGCAGCAAAGAGGATGTGATGGACCCTTGCCCCCCGGCTATTCTGACATAGCCCGAGTCCTCATTTCCATCTGGGAGATGTCTCCTGCTTCCTAATTGCCTTAAGCCTGAAACTGTGGGGGTGAGCGGTGCAGCCCTGTCCTGGCCAGGATGGCTCCCTGGACATAAGAAAGAATTCCTAAAGTCCTGTGAAACCTGCTTTGCTAAGAGTGCTCTTCCTGAGGTGACAAGTGTCCCAGGAGGAAATGAGTATGTCTCCCAAAGTCTGGCAACCCCCTTTCCTGACAAACACTGGCTCAGATTAAGCCCTCAGATTGCTTTGAAATGTTAACCATTGTTTGATCCTTGTCGCCTGACATACCTGTATTCCCGTGTATTTGAGCCCAATAAAAGCCTAGTGAGGATGGGGCTCTAGGTCATTCTCCTCTGAGAGTTTGACCCCTTTCCTCCCCAAGCAGAAGATGTCTTGGTAGTTTTTATTTTCATCTGTGATGGAGGGATGGGGCTCTGTGGGCGGAGCCCCCCCCACATCTGGCGCCCAGGACAGGGGCCCCCGCAAAATAGGTCTAATTGAGAACCTCAAACTCTGTCTCCTAGGCTGCAGCAATTTTTGTTCAAATAACTTTTTTATTTTTTATTAAAGTCTAAAATTAATTTTCATTTACAACTGCCACCCACAAATTTTAATATGTAGAACTTCACTTTGATGTAGTTTAAAATGCTTTTTAATTTCTTTTTTGATATTTTCTTTTACTTAGAAATTATGTAGAAATATGATATTTAGCTTCCAAGTATTTTCCAGGTATATTTCTGTTAATTTTCAATTTCATTCCATTGTAAGATAAACTAAATTGTAGGATTCTAATTGTTTTGAATTCACTGTCTCAGAATCTGTTTGCTTTATTAAATTATCTGAATGTACTTGAAAAACTATGCACTGTATTATTCTGCGGAGAGTATTCAAAATGCCATTTAGGTCAAATTGGTCCATAGTGTTATTCAAGTATTCTATTTATTTACTTATTTTTGGTCTTCTTGTTATTATCAAGTATTGAATAATACTATTAATTAATAATGTTAAGTATTTAAATCACTAACTGTACTTGTGAAATTTTTAGTTCTTGCACTACAATTTGTTTTTGCATCGTGTAGTCTGAGGTTTTGTTATAAGAAGCAGAGGTGTTCAGGACTGTCAGGTTTACTTGATGAATGGCATTTTGTGTGATTATGAAATGGCCCACTTTTTTTTTTTTTTGCTCTGAAATCTACTTTGGCTGATACTATTTCTGTGACTCCAAATTTATTATGCTTATATATTTCTTTATATTCTTTAAATTTTAACTCACTTGTGTTTTCATAATACCAGTAGGTTTCTTATGGTAGCACACAGTTGAGTCTCAATTTTGTACCCATATGAAAATCTCACTTTTAATCAAATGGCTGTACCATTTACAAGCATTTTTTGGATGCAAAGCAATTATCTTGCTCTTTGTTTTCTTCTCGTCCCATCTGTTCTTTGTTCTTTTTCCCCTATATTCCCTCCTACTTTTGAAATATTTTTCATGATTTCATTTTGTTTTCTTTCTTGGCTTCTAAAATAAACATTGTGTTGCCTGTTTATAGTGGTTACTTTTGAGGTTATGACATACACTTTTACGTTATCACAATTTTCCTTTAAGTAATATTCCACCACTTCACTTACAGAATATGAACCTACCAACAGCAAAAACCATTTCTTTCCTTTTGGGCATTGTGTTATGATTATTGTTAAAATTAAAATAACTCCATATGTCTGATCAACCACACAGTATATTGGCATTTGTGTGTTTAAAATTATTTTAAAGAAAATTTTAAAGTAATAACTTTTTTTAAAATACTCATACAATTGTACAGGAAATTGTAACCATTTCCCATACAATTCATTCTCTGAGCAGATCCATAGTTCCATCTGTTTGTCACCTTCTTATTCACAAGATACCTTTTAACCTTTCTTTTGATACAGTTATGCTGGTGCTAATTTCTTTTAGCTTTTGTATGTATGAAAAATTCCCGATTTTGTCTATGTAGTTGACAGATATTTTTGTTGGGTATAGAACATTGAGTTGATGGGTTTTTGGTGGTTTTCTTTTTTTTTTTTTTTTTTGTTCTTTAAATATGTGGCTTCAATGTATTCTGGCTAATGCTGTTTTTAATGAGAAGTCTGTTGAATTTTATGTTCATCCCTTTGGATTTATATATTTTTTTCTCTGTGTCTGCTTTGTAATTTTTTTATCTATCACTTGTGTTATGAGGTGAATGTTTTTCGTTCTCCAAATTCCTATGAGAAGGATAAAAAATAGTATTACAGGACCAGAGAGGTGAGGTTGTAGGTAAGCTATGTTATAAATGATAAATAGAAAAGAATCTGATGGAGAGGGTGCAAAGTACTAAAGATCTGGAGAGCAGACATCTTGATGACAATACAGGGTTATCCAAAACATGTAACATAGTATTTTAAAAGTGAGGTAGTTAGTGTCAGAGTATACAGTACAAGAAGTAGCACTATATTTGCTGAAAATATTAGAAAGGGCATAGCAATTCTCCTATAGAATGGAAGAAAAAGTTTTAGCATATATGGTTAAAAATTGATCTTTTAAGGAAACTTCCCACATTCATAGTAATATATGAATACTTTCAGCTGAACAAGACTGTAGAAGTAAGTTGGTTAACTGGAATGCACAGAGTAAAAGTTGTTGATTTTGTGAATTATGATCAACAAGAAATGGTTTTAGGAGAGACTTTAAACAGAAAGCAATGACTAGAAACTTGGTTATGTAATGAGATATTTGGTGAGTTTTTTTAATAAGAGTTGAAAAATAAACCCTAAAACTACAATATAACTTATTTACAACTATGTAGACACAACTTCACTCCTCAAACTTTATACAATATGAGTACATAGAAATAGAAAATACTCAAGCACTTCTAAATAGGAATAAAATACAAGCAAATGCTACTGTTCTAATTTGTCAGAAACCTAAGAAGAATAATGACATATAGATTTCAAATTATTAAATAAATGCAATAAATTATAGGCTACAAAGGCTAAAAACTGTGATTAATAAAAATCCAAAGTAAGTAACTCACATAAAAACTTACAGAAAAAAATGTGGTTTTTCAGGGACATTAAGGAAAGATACAAAAGTGGTAAAAATAATTTTGATTGGTGACCAGAAATATAAACTGTGGTTATTTCTCATCTTTTAACTGTACAATTTTTTTTATCTGTACAGATTTTTATGTAATCAGTTTTAGTTTATATATAAAAGATACATTTAACAAAGTAAACCTATCTCACTAAGAGCAATACATTTCAAATCAATATAGGTGTATGCTTTGCTTTACATATACTTGACATAATTAAGTATTAAAATATCAATTGTTTTCTCTTAATACCTTTGTACATAAAAATGTACAAAATATAAAACTCAGTCTGTATCTTAAAGGAGCTTATAATCTTTTTTAAAAAACAAGGAATCTACACTTTAAAGAAGTGTAACAATACATAAATATCAATGAGAAAATAAATTTAATGTTGAAAACAATCAGAAGGAAGTAGACAAGGCTTTTATTCAAATAACTAAAAAGTCTAACAGTTGAAGGACTTCCGGCCAAGATGGAGGCATAGGCGGACACACTGTGCCTCCTCTCACAACCAAAATTAAGGACAACAAATATTTAGAAACAAGAAAACAACCAGAACTTATAGAAAATCAAACTTTACGGAAGTCCAACAACCATTCATCCAGACCGGTAGGAGGGGCGGAGTCGCGGAGGGAGAAGGTGGAGGTGCGGGAGCGCAAGCAGCAGCGGCTGGCAGTTCCCAGGTGCACAGGCAGCAGCTGGCGGACCCCGGGCACAGGGGGGCAACTGTGCAGACCCAGTGAGGACGCACAAGGCGGCTGGCTGACCAGGGGGTCCCACATTCGCACGCGCAGATGGTCCAGGCAGAGGGGAAGTGGCGGAAGGGACTGAATCCAGGAGAGAGCGGAGCAGGAGCCATTGTTCCCTCTCAGACCCCGCCCCCACATACAGCGTCTCAACCCAGCGACTGGGCTGCCCCGAACTGAGGAGCGCCAGGGGCTCCACTCCTCACTACGTAACAGCACGCACGCGTGCGCAGGTAATCCAGGTGAAGGGGAATCAGCGGAAAGGACCGGAGTCCAGGAGAGAGTGGAACAGGCACCATTGTTCCCTCTTGGACCCCGCCCCCACCTAAAGCGTCACATCCCAGTGACTGGGCTGCCCTGCCCTGAGGAACACCTAAGGCTCCACCCCTCATACGTAATAGCCTCGACCAGACTAAAACCAAAACAAAACAAAACAAAAAATCCACCAAAAATGGCTCAAACCGGAGAAACAATCAGAACCCCAGAGCCAATTCCTCTAAGCAGTGAATAATAGCCAACCTATCAGATGCACAGTTCAAAGCACTGGTCATCAAAATGCTCACAGAATTGGTTGATTTTGCTCACAAATTAGATGAAAAAATGCAGGCTACAATACGTGAAATGAAGGAAGATGCATGGGGAACTGATAGGGATGGAAGGAAAACTGGGACTCAAATCAATGGAGTGGACCAGAAGGAAGAAACTAACAACCAAATAGAAAACAAGGAAGAAACAAGAATTCAACAAAATGAGGAGAGGCTTAGGAACCTCCGGGACATCGTTAAACGTCCCAACATCCGAATTACAGGGGTACCAGAAGGGGAAGAAGAAGAGCAATAAGTGGAAAACTTATTTGAACAAATAATAAAGGAGAACTTCCCCAATCTGGCAAAGGAAATAGACTACCAGGATGTCCAGGAAGCTCAGAGAGTCCCAAAGAAGTCGGACCCAAGGAGGAACACACCAAGGCACATCATCATTACATTAGACAAGATTCAAATGAAGGAGAGAATTCTAGAAGCAGCAAGGGAGAAGGGGACAGTCACCTACAAAGGAGTTCCCATCAGACTGTCAGCTGATTTCTCAAAAGAGACCTTGCAGGCAAGAAGGGGCTGGAAAGAAATATTTGAAATCTTGAAAAGCAGGTACCTACATCCAAAATTGCTCTACCCAACAAAGCTGTCATTTAGAATGGAAGGACAGATAAAGTGCTTCTCAGATAAGGTCAAGTTCAAGGAGTTCATCATCACCAAGCCCTTATTATATGAAATGTTAAAGGGACTATTCTAAGAAAAAGAAGATAAAAATATGACAGTGAAAAGACAGCAAACTCACAGCTATTAAGAACCATACCTAAAACAAAAGCAAACTAAGCAAACAGCTAGAACAGGAATAGAACCACAGAAATGGACATCATATGGAGGGTTAGCAACAGGGGAGTGGGAGGAGGAGAGAGGGGGAAAAGGTAAAGAGAATAAGTAGCATAGATAGTGGGTAGAATATAGACAGGGGGAGGGCAAGAATAGTGTGGGAAATGTAGAAGCTAAAGAACTTATGACACATGGACATGAACTAAAGGCGGGGAATGTGGGTGGGAGAGGGTGTGTAGGGTGGAGGGGAATGATGGGGGAGAAATGGGACAACTGTAATAGCATAATCAATAAAATATATTAAAAAAAAAGTCTAACAGTTGAAGAACAAAATAAAGACCTTAGGAAGATTGGGAATGAATATCCAGTGACCCAAGTTGATAGATATTGTCTAATGAACTAAGACTGCCATTTGCATGTATCAGTGAAGATAATTTTTTTACTTTTATATTTTTTGCTGCATTAGCATGGATGTATCTTCTAATATCATTGGCTGCTTCATAGATGATTGATATAAGTCCAAAAAGAGAAGTTTAATATGGTCAGGATGAATGGTGATAACTTCAGAAAAGATATAACACTGCACATTCAACTTTATTTCTGATTATTTTCTATAAATTAAACAATCTTTTAAAATTCTTCATTATCAATATTTTCAACCTAAAGAAACTAGGTGATACAGTGTATCAAAAATTGAAAATGTACTCTAAATGGTAAATAATATTAATAATTTTTACTGAGCTGGCAGAAAGGGAATACATCATCACTTATGAGTTATGTTACCATTATTTTTATTCCTATTTGTGATTGATCTGGAAGAAAGCATAATAAAAAATGATAGTGAATTAAGCTTATCTTAAACCCTATCTAAAAAATATGACTCTATGCTTCCAATTGTTAGCAAACAATATAATATTTTGCAGAAAGAATTTGGAAGGTCAAGAACTAAACAACTCCAGCAAAAGTTTTATCTGATGAGCCCTGGATAAATTATTTGAAATGAAAGCCTATGATGAAAGATGTAAATTCTGAAGTATTTATGACTGTCTGAAACATGAGGAAAACCTGCAGATAGAAAGACAAATGTTGGCAGTGCCCAAGATAAGCCCGTGTTTGAGTAAATGGGCACATGAGGAACGAGAAGTCTGTTCTACATAGCAGATAACTGCAGTCCAGGTAACTCAAAAAACAACAACATCAAAATCCTGAAAGCTTTCTTTGCTTGAGCTGCCCATGTGTTTTTCTCCAAATTAAAAATGTCTGCAATGTACATTATCATATGTGACACAACAGCTTTCAATATTTAAAATACAGAAAGAAAAATATCTGTTGTGTGAGAAAACTACTGGCTTCTTTGTAATTGGAGGTTGCTTTGAGTGATTGATAATTTTGTGCACTGCTCTTTTAAAATGTTCTTTTATTTGTAGAATTCAACATTGCTGCAAAACTGAACCATAGTCACGCATTAATGCTTGATCTATCCTCTACAGTGTGCCGACATACTCTGTGTTCTGGGACTGGAACATCCTCACGGTGTCTAATAACTGAGTGCAAGTCATTCATGTGTGGAATTGAGGGAGATTGATGATTGCAGATACAATTGAGTTCAAAATGAAAACGTTCACATTGTGCTTTTTAGGATTTAATTGCCGCTAAAATGATACTATCACTTGTATTTTTAGGTGTTTTCCTCTAGCATAGCACAAGAAATATGAGTTTTAATAAAAGCAACACTTTGAAGTTAAGCAATCACCATCTCCTCTGTCCTCGCCCAAGGTGTTCACAGAATCCTAAAGCAGTTAGCCTCACAGTGACCTACAAAAGAGAGAGCTATGGACATCCAGAAAAAGGCAATAAAATGGAGGGAGATGCAGGTTATAAAGAGCCAGTGTTATTGTTCTTTAGCTTTAGAAGCTCCTAGAGTGAGATTTGACTCAGTAAGACTAATGGTTACTATTGTCAAATTTGTTAAGATTAGACTGTAAACATATTCATGGATTGAATCACTTCATTAAAATATTTTCCTTTGATCAAAAAACAAAAAACAACTTAAAAACCCGTTAGTATGTTTAGAGCTGGGAAAGATACAGAGAAATGTGTTGACTTTTCCACTACTCTTGGGCAGAGCACAACACATTATGATAACATACAGCACATAACTTGGGGAAAAGCACTTACAGATAGATGTTGGTGGGGGTGTGGAGGAAAGGAAACCCTTGTGCACTGTCGGTGGGAACGTAAACTGCTGTAGCCACTTTAAAAAACAGTATGGAGGTTTCTCAAAAAATTAAAAATAGAACTAGTGTAGGATCCAGCAATCTCACTTCTGGATATATATTTTAAAAAGTGAAAACATGAATGCTTAATTTCTTAATAAAGGCAGTAGAAAAAGTCATGATTGTGCCTAATTATGATTCAATTACTCTTCAGACAAATGAAAACATGCTAATTCCCTCCACAAAATGATACATAAACTTCCATATCTCACATCCACCTTTGAGTGATTTTTCTTGTATTCGAACTATATTCTCCTTAGGATACCCTGCACCATAGATCTGAGATGTAAAGTTAAATACACCTTATGTAAGGAGAGAAGGGAAGGGAAATTTTGAAAAATAAAAATAATTAAATAATATATACACAAATATATTGTACCAAAATAAGAAAGCAATTATTATAACTTACTATATTCTTCATTTCTGCACTAATCACAAGGTCACAGCTGGCATTTAAAACTCTCTTCTTCTACTGCCTATTCATATCCACCTTGCTTTTAGGAAGCAGTCAGGTGGTCAAGGTTCCTTACCTGGTAAGGTAACTCCACACCTTCATTTTTCTGTTTCACTGGCATGAGGAGTGCAATGCAGCAAATTTCCGCATTCCACCTCCTGCTGGTTCCAGTTTCATGGAACCATCACTGTGTCCCCTTGGTAGTAGTCTTTTTCTCTTGAGTACAGGTTTATGGAAACAGGGGAAATTGTTAGTGGATTAGTTGGCGTAATAGAGGAAATATTTTCATCTCCAACTCTTGATTTCCCAGCCCTATGAACTTGTCCCAACCCTGCAAGATGATAGCATTGTAGCTAGATCTTCAGAAGATTATTATAGCACCCTATCAGTGCAGTCACTGTAGAGTGATAAAGAACCTAGTGAGACAAGCTTCAGCTCATTGCCAGAGCTAATTTTCTTTAAAATAACTTTATTTTTCTTAGTGCCATGAGGAATATTATGATGGTGAATGAGGCATTTATAAGTTGATAAATAATGGTGCAGAGAAATATTCTTGACAGGAAAATCAGATTTACATCTCTAGTAAGAGTATGTTCTGGTGGAAACAAAGTATTCCCTTGCATAATGGGAATGGTGCAAATAATCGATTTCAGTTGGTCATTGGCTAATACCCCTGGAAAATGATGCCCTATCAGGACTCAGAATTGGTCTCTGTTGTCAGGTTGGTCAGACAGCATTGGCAAAAGTCAAATCATTCTTGATGAGTAGCAGCCCCTGTTGTAGAACCTATGCAAAACTCCATCAATGCTACCTACCATGATCGCTTTATTCCTTAGGTCAGTCCTGAACAGTGGTGGCTTGGGAAAGAAGCTGACATAAACAAAATAGTTTATCTTGTTATCCTGATTATTAAATTTCTATTCCACTGAAAATTCACCTGGGATGCTCACAGGGGACACACTCAGTGTCTATGGAGAAATCCCTCCAAGACCTCTTTCAAAGGTCTCCTTGTTATCATTTTTCCAACTGTGTTTCTTCCAATCTCTGACCACCTAGCCAAATCATTAGCCACCATATGTAAATTGCTTTAGTTTCATGCCATTGGTGACTTCTTTCAGATAAAATGGAGAAAATAAATTCAAAGAGTACTTTTTGAAATTCAGCTGACAGGGAGTTTTCTTTCTAATCTCTTATTTATGGTCACTCCAGATTAAGGCTTAAAATTTGCCATTCACTTTTATTCTTTTTTATAGTTTGATTTTATTTATTTCCTTATTTTTGTTGTTATTCAATTACAGTTGTCCCCATTTTACCCCCATTACTCTCCCCTGCCCTACTTACCCATGACTCCCACATTCAACCCTCCCCCACAATCATCTTTGGCCATGGGTCCTTTATACATGTTCCTTGACAACCCTTCCCTTTCTTTGCCCTGTTATCCCCCTCCCCCTCCTCTGGTCACTGTCGGTTTGTTCTTTATTTCCATTTCTCTGGTTCTACTTTGCTTGCTTGTTTGCTTTGTTGTTTAGGTTCCACTTATAGGTGAAATCATATAGTATTTGTCTTTTACCACCTGGCTTATTTCACTTAGCAGAATGCTCTCCAGTTCTATCCATGCTGTCACAAAGGGTAGGAGCTCCTTCTTTCTGCTGCATAGAATTCCATTGTGTAAATGTACCATAGTTTTTGGATCCACACAATTTTTTGATCCACTCATTTACTGATGGTTACATAGGCTGTTGCCAGCACTTGGCTGTTGTAAATTGTACTGCTATGAACATAAGGGTGTATAGCTTCTTTTGAATAGTGTTTCAGGATTCTTAGGACATAATCTCAGCAGTGGAATTGCCAGGTCAAAGGCAGTTCCATTTTTAGATTTTTGAGGAAATTTCATACTGTTTTCCACAGTGGCTGCACCAGTCTGCATTCCCACCAACAGAGCACCAGGGTGTCCTTTTCTCCACAGCCTTGCCAGAACTTGTTATTCATAGATTTAGGTATGATGGCTACTCTGACTGGTGTGAAGTGGTATCTCATTGTGGTTTTAATTTACATCTCTCTGATGGCTAATGAGGCTGAACATCCTTTCATATGTCGCTAGGCTCTCTGTATGTCCTATTTGGAGAAGTGTCTGTTCAGGTCCTTTGCTCATTTTTTAATTGGATTGTTTGTTTTCCTGGAAAGGAGTCATGTGACTCCTTTATTTATGTTGGAGATCAAACCCTTGTCTGAGGTATCATTGGCAAATATATTTTCCCATATGGTTCCCTTTTCATCTTGCTGATGTTTTCTTCAGCAGTGCAGGAGCTTTTTAATTTGGCGAAGTCACATTTGTTTTATACTTTCCTTCATGTCCCTTGATCATTCCTGTATTACATATAGAATCATCTATAAACTATACCCATATTATTTCTTTTTTAGCCATTAAATAATAGAAAACTCCCCACGATGACACAAGGGGCAGATTGAAAAGAGGCAATGTAGCAAGAGCAGTAGGGGGGCAATGCTCACCTAAGCCACTTTCTAATGAAACTTACTTGTGCTTTTAGGACTTGTTGAAACCTGACTTCCCATATACTACTTCGATTTGATGGTGGAGTGCTGATGTACATACCCACATTCACAATGACGGGTTGCATAGCTTATAAAATAGTAGGTGCTTCGTATGTTTTTCCTATGCTGTATGAGGTTCTTTTCCTGCCAGGTCTTTCACCTGGCTAGTTCTGAGCTCTCTATATTCTGGAAATCAATGCAGACTATATAATCTATTTTATGCTAGCAGAGAGTAAATACGAAGGCTTCTAAATCTTTCTTCCTCTGCCACTAAACACACAACACTATCCAATGTAAAATTCAAGCAAGACTATACTTGGAGTGCCACCAAATCAATTAAAATTTCAAACTCTTCCCACAGGATAATTTTATATCTTTAATTTATAATAATTCAGTTTTTATCTAGAGGTAAATACTTTGGTTACATGCTGAGGTATAGAGACAAAGGGTTGATAAGGTTGAATTGTTCTGCCATTTCATTTAGAGCGTGTTGATTAATAACATTGATTTTTACCACACTCCTTTTTTCTAATGCTTGCTTTTTATACTGAAGAACGCTAAATTCACAACCTTTCCATGGCTGCACCTAACAGGAGAAATTTTCCTGTTTTAACTGAGTCCTGAGTTGTGATTTCATGATTATGGTTTCTATTTCTTTATACTTTTAATCACTACAATACAATTTCCTTTCTGTTTTCCAGAAATTATTCAGAATAGCTATTTTACTGATACACCTTTCTTTTTCAGTCACATTTTAACTATGTCTTCTTTTTATATATTGTATCTGT
This sequence comes from Glossophaga mutica, assembly GCA_039655065.1. NCBI lineage: Eukaryota > Metazoa > Chordata > Mammalia > Chiroptera > Phyllostomidae > Glossophaga > Glossophaga mutica. The sequence goes on along the minus strand of CM077303.1, from coordinate 156,183,275 downwards.
CATAGTATGGGATTACAATGGCAAAGGATGGCAAATGTAGCATCTTTTAAGTCGACCTTCTTAATTAAGATGTTTGTATGTCAATATTTTTATTAAATTTTTTATTTATTGATTTGACAGAGATAGAGTTGTTATTCCACCTATTTATGTTTCATTGATTGATCCTTGTATGCCTAACTGGGGCTCAAACTCACAACTTTGGCATTTTGGGGCAATCTCTAACTAATCGAGCTCCCCGGCCAGGGCAATACTTTTTGTAACATGAAGCTAAAAGAAATTTGGAATCTTTTTATGCCACTTGTAAATTATATATTCAGAATTATCTTGCCATGTTAAAACTGATACACTTACAAAAGTTGCTTTCTTCAGAATCCAAAACTCTCTTTACATGTGAGAAGTATGTGGAGTCCAGAGTCCAGCTATATAGCTCTTGACTCTTCTTCAAGCACATTTTAATTCCTTATCTTGTTGGATACTCTGCTCTTCAGATTCATGCACTACATTAAATTATTGTAGTGTTGCCTTTATAGAAGTATGCATTTTATAAATATGTATATATTTTATCCCAAAATCCTTGTCAAATTTGACCTGCTTATTTGGGGGCCTGCTACTAAGAAATCCCATTGCTCTGGCAGAACATATGACCCATACCCACACCACCTCCAGTTTCTGAGATCTAGTATATCCCATTAGCTTGTATTTTACATCTCCTGAGAAAACTTTGGGAAATAGGGAATATGACCAAGCACAGTAAGTTATATAACATTGTAGAGTTGAGAAGAAAGGAAATGTCAGTTCTGGCTAAAGAGTTAGAGATAAGAATTAATAATATGCTTGACTTGTAGTTCATTATGCTGTGTGAGCTGGGAAACACTGGCTCTCACAAAAATTCCATCATCTATATGAAAATGTGAACATTTATTCATAGTATTTTAAAGAAAATTGGACATTTTTATGCTAGTATTGCCTAGATTTCCTTCTCATACTTCCAACACCAACCTCCAACTTCCTTCCTTCAGTTATTCTACATTCCCCAATAATGATGAAGAAAAACTTTCTTTTAAGCACTGGTGTAAAAATTGATGAAAAATTTTGAAATAGGTCTACTAAGCTGTGATTCTGTGGTATTGTCAGCATCATACCCCGAAGTTGAATTTTTTATCATTGTTTTATGCTGCAATATTTGTATTCTGTCTCGAAAGCAGAAGACATCCTTTTTTTTTTTTTTTTTGCATGGCATAAATTTCCAGAAATATGAAGAATTACTAAGGTTCCATATGGGGGTCACAAGACTGTGTAGTCTTTATATCTTAACATCAGCTTTCAATAAGTCATTGGACATTCAATTTTCAAAGAATAAACAAGTCATATTACCAGGTAGTAAGTTAGTCTATTAGAAGAAACACGTATCACAATTTTAGCTTTTCATTAGATGCTATCTTTTGCCTGAATTGTGTGTGACCTGAGGTACTAATATGGTTGCAGGCATATAAAAACTTATCCTTGAATCAGTCATTTTCCTTCACTGTGTTACCATTTGAATTAACATCTCATAACATATCTTGCCTGTGTTTTCACAATCCCTTCCTTTATTCCCTTGCTTTAGCTATAATAAAGTAGAAAACTTGACCATTGGTTTTAAAGTAAAAATTAACTCAAAATTTAATAATTGAATTTCTATCATAAGTTCAGAACTTACTAGCTCAGTCTCAATTTTGAATAGAAGAAAAAATAAGTTAGGTTAAGAAGAGATAAGAGATTTTCATTTTGCTCAATATATTTCCCCTTTATGCATAAATTATATGCCATAATAAAATATTTATGATTATGTGTAAATATTTAGGTACTGAAATGTTCATTGTAGAATTCTGCCTGACAGTTAATATGTTTAAAATAAACAACCTAAATGTGTAATTAGTTACATGTGTAAAATACATATATAAGTGATAGAGTGTACTGTAAAAGTGTGTCTATTGACAGAAAAAATTATAGATTGCACACATTACAATCATATTCATTGTAAAAGTATACACACAAACATGCACACACACTAACAAACATACTGGCTAATGTTATATGGCTTAGACTACAGGGTAATTATTTCTTCTTTCATATCTGCAACTATACTACTACTAATAGTAATCTTGTTAAAACTTTATTGCACCCTGGCTGGCATGGTGCAGTGGATTGAGTGCTGGCCTGCCAACCAAAGGGTTGCTGGTTCAATTACCAGTCAGGACACATGCCTGGGTTTTGGGCCAGGTCCCCAGTAGGGGGCATGCAAGAGGCAACCACCCATTGATGTTTCTCTCCCTCTCTTTCTCCCTCCCTTCTCTACTCTCTAAAAATAAATAAATAAAATCTTTTAAAAAAAACTTTATTTTTGCTATTTTACACAGGGGGCTTCTAGATTCCGATGACAAAAAAATTCTAAACATGTAGTATCATGATGGCTTTATTGATGGCATAAATTTTTATAAATTTATCTATTGTATTCAGAATATGGCACGAAAGATAACTATCTACACCTAAAATCAGTTCAGCTACATTGACCAGAATACACAGTGAAATATTTGAGTATTAGTATTTATTTACTCACTAAGGACAAGAAATGAAATGATAGGACATCAAACATTGAATATAGCAGTGTTACAATACTTATTTTTCTTTTATTACCAAACAAATTCATAATATATTTAATTAATGGTTACTAATAGTATCCTTCTTCCCAGAAGTGAGAAATGTAAAATATTTGATGCCGTATACCCTGACTTATTTCTGTTCAAAAAATAGCTGTCTTCTTTATTTTACTTAAAAATTAATATATAATTTAAGTTGTATATTCAAAAAATTCTTCATCAAAGTTTTTATTTTTGATTATAGATCATGCTGTTATATTTATACATTAGCAAACTTCGACACCTTTAAGAAGCTATTGATTAAATTTGGTCCTATTTAAAAACTTAATTATATGCCATAAACAACTTCATCTCATTTATAAATTTAATACAGTCACTTTTGTTTTAAAGTACTACAGTGGTCTGAGAGATAACATTTCCCAAGTACTTCAGTAATTCTTTTAGCCTTGTGCAATTAAACTTATAATTATAGAAAACCAAATGCATTAAATGTTCAACAATATATTTCAACTTGATATTCTTACTTAAAATCAGTAATCTAAATCCATTATTTTCTAACAACTCTAATTTGGAACCACAAAACTCCTTATAACTCTAGCAAGCTGAACCCACTTAAACTATAAGTAAATAGAATATAAAAAAGCAGTTAGTTTTATGTGAAAGTATGCATTAATGATGTGGATTTGGTTCTAAACATTTCTTTACTTAATTATAAATCTTCCTGGGGTCACAGGTCTTAAATCTCTATGAGGACAATTTTCTCTCTTCTAATGAAGTTTACTTATTAAACAAAATCTTTGATTAGAGTTATGACTGGGGTGGGTTCCTTTCCTTTAATTTAACAGTCTATTGCAGGAACTTTATAACTCAAAATGAGATTACTCTTGGGGATTTTCAAACACATTGTTCAGACTCCTGATCTAGTAATGGATGTTTGCCAAATAAAGATATCTCTACATATCTTTAATTTGCTGTAACTTACTTGGTAGCCAAGATATTTAAATATTTAATGATATTTGAACTAGATGTAATTCCATGTTTTCATATTTATTATGGGTGGTAGAATAACACATGAGAGACACTATGTGACATCTAAATAAATTCTGAGAATGCCCAGAGTTCTGTGGACATTTTATTTCTAGGTGAATTGTCTAACTCTGGTCATTTAGTTTTTAGACACCATGTCCAGAGAAAGGGCTTATAATTTTCATTTAAGATGTATAAAGTTGTAAAGACTATCATTCCCAAAACAACTAGAACAAGTTAGATAATTTAGGAAAGCAAACTTTTTCGAAATAAAGATTCTCACAGGGCAACCAAAGGGGAACCGGAGAGTGAACACTGACTGACCTCTGGCCACATAGAGACTGGCAACAAGACTGCAGGTAAACTTGTTAGTGAATTGTTAAAGGTTATCATGAAAGTGTAGAATTCCTGGAAGCTTTAAACTGAAGAATAGTTTGCAACCACTTAAAGTTTCCTCTTCTTTACAGAAACATCAAGCGCCCCCTGAGGAAAAGTGGGAGTATAAAATTGGACATGAAGAGAAAGGAGTGAAAACCACTGTGGAAATGGCTCACAGCCACAGCCATTTCCATATTCCCTAAGAAACACAAGCCATCATCCATCTACTCAGGAAGGGGCAGAAAAGCCTGTGTTCCACAGAGAAGAGGCAGAAATTGTGGCTGGGGGAAGGGAAAAGAAAAATAGATTATTATTGGAAGAGATGCAGACAATTCCTTGGCTCAGACAACTACAAGTCCCCAATAGCTGACAGAGTGACAAAATTGTTGAGAAAGTTGGGAAAAATAAACAGAACATAGCATTGAAGAACTGCAGAAAATGTCAAATGATCAAATATAAATGTAATTGGAATATGAGAATTGGAAGAGAGAATGAAGCAACAATGTCTGAAGAGATAATAATCAAGAATTTTCAGAAAAAAATGAAGACACACTACCCCAGATATAAAAGGTCAAAGAACCACATCAGAGTAAACACACACATGCACACACTGGCAGTTACACAGACACAGGCACACATACAAATGACACACACCCAGACACAGTATATTTCAATGACTAAAAGCAAAATTAGAGAGAAAATCTTGGAAGTGGTAAAAAAAAAAAAAAAGGAAAATAACAGAAGGACAATGAAAATAGTTACAGTCCAGTCCACCTCTTGTTAGAAACTATGGGGGCCAGAAGTCAAGAGCTAAAAGAAAAACATCAGCCAAACCAGAATGGTTTTATTTAGTAAAAGTATATTTCAAAAATAATAGGAAAAAATAGACACTTTAGGCCATCAAAAACCGATAGAATTGATTCATAGTGTAGAAAGCACTCCAAAAAAGGTAGGAAAAGTTCTTATGAGAGCAAGAATATATCAAACAGACACTACTACAAATAGATCTACACACAGAAACACCTCTGCCTAGACATGGTTGAAATAATGGTAAATATGGAAGAATTTACTTATTAGTAATTCTTTAAAAAACAGTTGTTCTATCCAAGGCAAAAATAATATCAATGCATGCATGTATAATTGATTAATGGCATATGGGAAAGAAAAATTAATAGTGATAAAATTAATGCCACAAACTATATACAGGAAAAATCAGATTAAATTTATTATAAGCATTTAAAACTGCAATGTGAGACAGCATAATACTATTTGAACTGTGATCAGTTAAAGATATGTATTATAAATCATACGAAGGAGTATGAGTAGTTTTAGGTGGTAAAAGCACTTTTCTCTATCTTAACTGTGGTGATGGTTATGTACTTTTGTCTTTGAACGACTGATGTAACTGTACACCAATGAGACTACATTTTCTGTATGTAAATAATACCTCAATAAACCTAAAAAGGTAAAAACTGCAGGAACATGTTTGACTCTTACTCTCACGGAGATGTGTGTGTTCATATCATTGGAGGATTTACAATTACTTGGGTAAGACTTATGGTCTATCTGAGGGATTTTGAAGAAAAGAATATTCTACCTGGAATTTGGAGTCCAACACCCAAGTTCCTTTTCAGATACACTTAAAATGCAGAGGGAGTTGGTGCAAGGCCTTGGAGGACATAAGTCTTAGAGGACATAGGTCAAAAATGTTTTGAGGCTCAGGAAATACGTTTCTTTAATTAATGTAATATTAATAGCTTTATGGGCCTGCAAAAATATAATGGTAATAACATATGCAGTTGGACTATAAAATAGCTATTATGACAAGTGATCCTTTCAGTTTCTACGTACTATTTCTCCTAACTCAGTTGTAGACCCTGTCTGAAAACCTGCTCTTAAGAAAGCATACAGGGATGAGGGAAATCTGAAAGGGGTGGGGGTGGAGTAAAAGAGATGGGTCTTAATTTTACTTTACTCTTCTTACAAGCAATGTTTTATTGGAGAGGTGCTGTGGGACCTCTGGTGTTTAATTTCCTGACATTTCCGTGAATTAAATCTAATGGTTATGGTTTGATTAACATAGTTTAGCAAGAATTTCTTTTTTGTCTCTTCTGACATGTAAGAGGCCAAAATAATAAGCAGGTCTTTTATTAAAACAAATATTCTAAGCCAATCTTCCTGTCAAGGGAACAAATATCAGCACAGATCACTACAGTGGTCCCCTCTTCTCTATAGGGAGTGTGTTCCAAGACCCCCAGCAGATGCCTGAAACCAGGGATGGAATTAAACCCTGCATGCATTATGTCTTTGCTTATATATATGTACCTATGATAAACTTCTAAATTTGGCACAGTAAGCATTAATAACAGCAATAATAAACATAACAATATACTGTAATTAAAGTTATATGCATGGCTTCGGGAGTGTTATTAAGTAAACTAAGGGTTACCTGAACACACGCACTGTAATACCTCCACAGTCGATCTGATAACCCAAATGGCTATGTGGTGACTAATGGGTGAGCACCGTATACGGTCTGACTATACTGCACAAAGGGACAGTTCACATCCCCCATGGGACTGAGAGGACTTTCACGGGATCGCATACACTGCTCAGAATGGCACACAATTTAAAAATCCATGAATTGTTTATTTCTGGAATTTTCTCTTTAACATTTTGGACTGTCGTTGACTACCAGTAACTGAAATTGTTGAAAGGAAAACCTCGGAAAGGGGTCTACTGTACTTAGACTTCCTTCTGCTTTCTTTGGTGGGATGTCTGGCCTATCATGCGTAGGGCCTGAGCCAGTCTCCGTGGAGGGAAGATTTTTGAATTCTTATTGTATCCTCAGTACCTAACAGTGTCTGGCTCAAAAATTCATATTCAGTATACTTTTTAAAATGAGTGACTAAATAAACAGAAAAATGGGTAAAAGCTACTCCCAGTTGAAGTATTGGAAATAATATTTAGTTGTGAACACCAAAAAAAGGTCATCTTGCCTACATCCCTCATTATTGGCCGAATGTCTTTGTTATTCTCAGTAAAACATCTGTAGGAGTCCTAAGTGATACAGTATATTCAGCCTGTTTTGAATGTATGTCTCTAGTTATAACAATCACATGAAAATTATCACAAACTGTTTTGAATAACATATGTACCATAATAGAAATGTCTAAATATACCTTGGCTTTCTCTCAAAGGGACAGAGAAAAAGAGATCTTGGCTTCTGAATCAAGCAGACCTAAATTCCAATCCCAATGCCACTCTTTACTAGTTACAAAACTGTAATTTATTTATCTTTTCTGCTCCTTAGTTTTAATTTTTTGTAAAATACAGCAGATAAACTCTACAAACTGATTAAAAAGATTAAAGATAAATATGTAGAATATGTAGACCAGAATCCAGATACTTTAGAACTGAAATATGTCCTGTACATCTTCATATTCTATCAGTTAGTTGAGAGTTTGCACTCCAAATATACTCTTTCAGTACAGACTCAAGAGTAAATCTATCTCCCCTAATACTTTGTACTTTGCAGCTGAAAGTAGACATGACCTATTCTGTCCTAGTATAGGCACTTGTGTAATAATTTGGGCCACAGAAAATGGGACCAGAGAAAGCAAGAATATTCTCTGCTCCTCTATAGGCAATCAACTTGTCACTGTAAGCCTAAAATCTGATTATCCTTCTTTATAGCCTTAGCTTGAATAGCTGCAAAATATAAGTGGATATAAAGTTACCAAGGCTTTTTTTTGGTTTGTTCATTTTCAATGGCAATAGTCTCAAGGGCTTTAAACCTCTGTGAATTTTGACACGCTTCTTTTGCCAGAGATTTTTCTTTCTTGTTTTTCAAATATTTATCCAGAAGGATAATGGATTCATTCTTAAGTCACCTTTCACAATGTGTCCATCATGTTTATTCTATCCATATAATATGTATATAGGCCATATTTTATATTTTTGAAGCCAGCTGTACATAAGAAATACTTATCTGATTTTTTCTTGCTTTTTTGAAGAATCAAATTCTCTAATAAGTAAATTTAAAATTTGTCTAATAATTTTAGAGATATGTTATATTTTAATACTTTTTAGATAATATATGGTGAAGATAAAATGTAATACGAAAGAAAATAGAATATGAAATATGTTATCCTTTCAACATTTTCTTATTGGTTTGGGGTAATGGAGTGGATTCCAGCATATCTTAAAGTTAATAGTCTATCTTATTTAAAGTCACATAATGTTAATCCAGATATTTAGATATGTTCTAGACAAACAGTTCAAGAACTTCTGTGATGATAGAAAGATTTTATGCCTGTGCTTTCCAATAGGGTAGCCACCAGCCACATATGACTAGTGATTACTTAAAATGTGACTAGTGTGATGAAAAACTGAATATTTATTTTTATTTCAATTAATCAAAATTTAAATAGCCACATGTGGTAAGTTGATTCATGTAAGACATGAGAGTATTAGATTCACCTTTACTTCAATATTTATTTAAATCTCATATGAAACTAAATGAGTATTCCAAGAGCTATATTCCATTAAATCCTGTTATTCACTCAGGTATAGAAAACAAAAAAAAAAGGGGGGGATAAAAATGTGAATAAAAACTCAATGCCTTTTTATACCACTGGAAAAACAAACCCATTGTTAATATAAACATATACAATGAACATTTATTCTCTTTATTTTATATAAGATACTGTGCAAAAATCTATCAAAACAAAATAAAATATAAACTCTGTCTATGAAGCATAAAAACTAGTGAAGAAACAAACAAATATACAATTATAATGCACAATAATATGTACTGTAGAAAAAAGCCATATACTCATTGCAATTTGAATGTAGAAATGAAAATATTAAATTTTGTCTAACGTTAGCATAAAGTATTATTAGATGGGAAAAGCTTATAAGTAGAATATTTAGGACAGTCCAAGATGCCTATGTTTTGATCCTCATATGGCCATATTGTGCTCTAAGGCACTGTTACTGCTGTATTTTCTAATGGCTTTGGCCATTCAACAATGACGTATATACTCTGACAGTGAATAAAGTTAGTACTATATTCATTCTAGGTTTTGAATTAGTGCTCCTTTTTCTTATGTAAGAGTATTTTATTTGTTATACAATAAACATTTTAAAATAAGTTAATTTGGAAAGATAAGCATTTAAATATATAGAATTTTAACAAACCAGATATACAACAAATATACAAGTATGCAAATATATACATTCACACATATTTTATAGCCTTAATGAGGTATGTTACCCCTATCATGAAATATCATAAAATCCACCTATTTCAGGGTAAAGTGCAAGATTTTAAATAAATTTATACAGTTGTGAAAGCGTTAAAACAATCCAAATCCAGAACTTTCTAATTTACATTTATTTTATAGTATTTTTTCACTACCATTTATCTGCCTTGCACCCCATACCTCTGCCCTCTATCTGTGAGTCCTTCAGTATTTGGCTTGTTACTTCAGTTTGTTCATTAGATTCCACATATGAGTGAAATTATAAGATACTTGTCTCTTTCTGACTGACTTATTTCACTTAGCATAATGCTCTCCACATCCATCCATACTGTTGCAAGGGTAAAAGTTTCTTCTTTTTTATGTATGAATAGCATTCCATTGTGTATATGTATGATAGTTGTTTTATCCACTCATCAACTCTTGGACACTTGGAGTGTTTCTAGATCTTGGGGATTGCAAATAACACTCCAATAAACATAGGGTTGCTTATATACCTTCAGATCAGTGTTACTTGTTTCTTCAAATAAATTCCCAGAAGTAGAATCACTGGGTCATAAGGCAGCTCCATTTTTAATTTTTTGAGGTATCTCCATACTGCTTTGCATAGTAGCTGCACCAATCTGCATTCCCACCAAGAGTATGAAAGTGTTCTACTTTCTGCACATTCTCACCAGCACTTGTTTGTTGATTTATTGATAATAGTCATTCTGACAGGTATGAGGTGATATCTCGTTATGGTTTTAATTTACACTTCTTTGATGATTAGTGATGTTCAGCAATCTTTTCATATGACCATTGGTCATCTGTATATCTTCTATGAAAAAGTGTCTATTCAGGTCCTTTGCCCATTTTTTATTGGGTTGTTTGTGTGTTTGTTTGTTTTTGATGTTGAGTTTTATAAGTTCTTCATAAATTTTGGATATTAACTCCTTATTAGATGTGTCAGCAACTATGTTCTTCCATCCCATGGACTGTCTTTTTATTTTGTTGATGATTTTCTTTGTTGTGCAAAAACTTTGACTTTAATGTAGTCCCTTTTCTTTATATATTTTTTGTTTCCATTGCCTGAGGAGATATATATGAAAAATATATTGCTATAAGCAATAATCAAGATTTTGTTGCCAATGTTTACCTCTAGGATTTTTATGGATCTAACGTTAAAAATTTTAATCCATTTTTAATTTATTCTTGTGAGTGAAGTAAGAAGATGGTCATTCCCTCTCTTATTCAACATAATACTGGAAGTCTTAGCTATAGCAACCAGACAAAAAGAAATAAAAGGCATCAAAATTGGAAAGGAAAAAGTGAAACTGTCTTAATTTGCAGATGACATGATACCATAATAGATAATCCTAAGTTTTCCATTAAAAAAAAAAACTACTAAAACCAATAAATGGATTCAGCAAAGTAGCAAGATACAAAATTAATATCCAAAAATCAGTTGCATTTTTATATGCCAATAATGAACAATCAGAAAGGGAAACTAAGAAAACAATACCATTTACAATTGCTTCAAAAAGAATAAAATACATAGGAATCAATCTAGCCAATGATATGAAAGACCTATGCTGAGAAAATTATTAGACACTAAAGAAAGAAATTAATATATCACATATGTGATATATTAATGATACAATATATATATCATATATATGATATATATCACATATATATATGGAAGCAATACCGTGTTCATGGATGTGAAAAATCAACCTCATTAAAATGTTCATACTACCCAAAGTGATCTATAGATTCAACACCATTCCTATTGATATACTAATGATGTATTTCATAGAACTGGAATAAATATTTCAAAAGTTTATATAGGACCACAAACATCCCTGAATAGCAAAAGTGACCTTGAGAAAGAACACGGTTGGAGGAATCACTTCCTAGTATCAAACTATAGTATAAGGCCATAGTAATCAAAACAGCATCGTAGTGGCATAAAAACAGACACATAGATCAATGGAACAGAATAAAAAGCCCAGAAATGAACCCATGCCTTTAGAGCTCATTAATATCTGACAGAGGAAGCAAGCACATACAATGGGCTAAAGATTGTTTATTCAATAAATGGTGTTGGAAAACTTGGAAAGATATGTACAGAAAAATGAAACCAGATTCAGAACTTTTGAATGAGCCCAAATATTTCCCATGAACAATGTGTCTGCAGTCCATCCCTATTTCTTTTTAATCCTTACCCAAGGATATGTATATTGATTTGAGAGACAGACAGACAGACATCAAGGTGAGAGAAAACCATTGAAACATCGATTGCCTGCCTCCCACATGCGCCCTGACTGGAGATTGAACCTGCAACCTAGGCATGCACTATTACTGGGAATCAAACTCACAATCTTTAGGTTGTGCAGGAAAATGCTCCAACTGAGAGAGCAAGCTAGAGCTTCCATTCACCCCTATTCCTACTATCCCATATCAGACAATCATTTATCTGACCTCTATAAATTTGGAGCATTTGGCCTATTTTTGCAGTATTTTACATAAATGGAATTTTAGGACTATTTTGAAATAACACTTGTACTGATAATTGTCTTAGTTGATTCAGAAAAAAATGAACCACTGACATTCTTAGGAGGCCATGGGGGAAATGCAGTGACTTGGGGAAAGAGTCTTGAATTGGAGCAGTCTTCTACATCTTGCCCATCATGCTTGGGGAAGGGCAATAAACTCAACTTTCTAGCTTGCCTTTTCTATCTGTGAGTGCGATGACAATGGCTGCAGAGAGATGGATCATGTTCAGTGAGTGCTGCCTGTATTCGCAAACAAATGCCTCTGACATGAGATGCTGTTCTTCTCCTCTCTGCCGGCAGCTTTAGCAATCTCATCATGCTGGGTTAATAAGCAGGAACTAGGAGAAAAAGGTGGGAAACAATAGTTTCTGGAGGTTGTGTGATTTCCTCAGAATGCACTTACTTTATGCTAGAGAGTGCTTTCTCTGATAGAGTCTTTTAAAAGGCATTGATTACTCACACTCCCATACACACACACACACACACACACACAGACATAAAAAGTCAAGTGCCATTTATGTAAGAGTAGAAACTTAAAGTTCAGTTGGGATTCATTTTCTTCTTTTCTTTCCTTCTATGCCAAATAAAAGCATGTGAGATATGTCAAACTATAGTGTGCTCTACTGTGAGTTTGTTTGCAATACTATGAGGGCCTTTTTGGGAGTGAGGGGAAAGTCATGATTAGTGATTTGTGATTTAGTTCCATTCTGATGAACGAGGATTTAAGTTGCATTTTTTCCATTATGAATTAAATGTCACAGTTCATTAGAGTGAAGCCAATTCAGTCTACTTCAAGTTTATATCCATGTTTCTGATATTAAATCCTTTCCTCAGGATTTATTAACTTGGCATCAAGATGCCCCAAGTGTATCTTTTTTCAATTAAAGAAGAAAACATCAGAGTAAAACTTCCTCCATTGCATTAATGTTCAAGATACAGGTGTGAGCTAGAGAAGCAAAATGATCTCTTGGTCTAATACTAATGATTTTAGAAGTAACTTAAAATATAAGACATTAAAAATTAGCAGACATAAAGCAGCTTTTGCTTATGCTTGTGAGTGTAGGACAGGTAAACTACTTTTCTGCATGCTTCAAACAGTTGTTAATTTTATGAGGCTCTGGTATTCCAAAATTAAAGTGTAAATATATTATATAAAGTCATTTTAAATATTTGATAATAAAGTTAGACAATTATTTATAATTGCATATTTTATGTACTTTTATAATTTTAAGCATTAAAGAAAACTCTCAGCATTTTAACCTGGCTGGCTCATACAAGATGCTTAATATATATTAGTGAATAAGTTAGAAACTATTAAGGATAGAGCATACTTCAGACCTATAATTTGAAGCTATTTCTTAAAATAATGTTTAGTATTTACTTTTTGCATATTATAATTTATTATGTTAAATTATCACAATATATTACTACCTTAAGATTTGTCTTTCAGACAAAATAGGACTTTGTATGAATATATAAAAATATAAAACACCTAATGACCTGAAAATATAAAAATGGAATTATGTGATTTTAAAGCATAATTAATATATTGAAAGATATTATTTAGGAAAAATTGATAATCTACTGATTCCTGTAACTTTGCTCTTCTCCTTAAGAATACTTGCCAAAAGAGCTTTTCTGTATTTGCTTTCTTCAACATCTCATCTCATTTTTTTTCTGTAACTCTTTTCAGACTTTCATCTCCAATATTTTTATCTAGCTCACCAAAAATCCTCTCTCCTGGTAGATCCAATCAGCAATTATCAGTCCCCATCTCATTCTTGCATTTCTCACAGCTGATCACCCCCTTGTATCTGAAACACTTTTTCACTTGGTTTCTGGACCAAAACTCTTGTTTTTCTTCTAATGATGTGGTTATTTCTTTTAAATGAACTTGGTGCTGGTTTCATTATCTATTTTAGATGTCTACATTTCTGACCTATACATTTTGGTGTGCCCAAGGGTTCCCTCCTAAAACCCATCTTTGCTATAATTTATATCATTACTCAGATAATCCATCAAGTCCCAGTGCCTCACATGTAATCTACATTAATATTGTATATTGCTATATGTTAAATTTTATTTTCCTCAGATTCATATTTGGAAGTATATCTCTTCAGAGCAATTCTATATCTGTTTGCTAGGGCTGCTATACACTGTGTGGCTTAAATAACAGAAACGTATTGTCTCACAGTTTTGGAGTCCAGAATGCCATTTTATTTTGAGATAATTTTGTACTCCCTATATGAGTTGCTAATTTTCTGAAGACACATTATTTTTAAATGTGTTGGTTCAACTTTGTGGAGTCCTTGCAGATGTAATTAAGTTACAAATGTGGTCATACTGAAGTGGTGTTCTTAATCCAGTAACACATACCCTCATAAAAAAGGGGAAATTTAGACAAAGACAGGCACACAGAGAAAACCACATGAATGTGAAAGCAGGTATTGTGGGGAGAGGCTTGTACCGGCCAATGAACACCAAAGACTGCCAGCAAACCAGCAGAGAGGCTGAGGGGGGGCATGAAACAGGTGCTTCCTCATACCTTGCAGAACCATTCTGCTAATAACACACCAACTTTGGACTTTTGGCTTTCAAAACTGTGAGACAACTGAGACAATTATATTGAAGTCACTGAGTTTGTGCTACTCTGTTATGGCTTCCCTAGCAAACAAACATAGATTTGATTTTTAAAAATATACAAAAAAATTTGTATTTCCAGCTCCATTAATCTCCTGAAATTTACATGTAATTATCTACTTAGATTTCTCATTGGCATCTTACTATTTTCATCTCCTGATTCTTCCATCCCCACCTCAAACTTTTTCCTTCTCAGAAATTACATCTTACCAAGTGGTACTCAACTGTTAAGTTAAAAGTCTTAGAGTCACACTTTCCCAAAACATCAAGAGGCTATGCTGGCCATTACTGCAAAAGATAGTCTCACTTCAACCGTCTCTCGTAGATGCAGCTCTAGCATCACCTCTGTCAATGCAACTGAACATCAACCTAGTTCACATGCCATTTTGTTCACCTCGATCCCTAAAAGAAGGAACACTTTCTCAGTTGTTAAATTTGTTTCCACTGTTTATCCCCTATCATTCATTTTCCACGTGGCAATCGGAGTTATCTTTAATAAATGAGATGTTTTTTTTTTCTGCACAAAACCTTCAATGGTTCCCATTAAATTCTACAGAAGTGGTTCTTGACTGCGGCTAACTTTGTTAATACTGCCTACTCCAGAGGAGGGCATTTCATAATGTCCAGAGACAATTTTGTTTGTTACAGCTTGAGGAAGGGATGTTACTGGAATCTATCAGTGTAGACCAGAGCTGCCGATGAGCTTCCCACAGTGCACAGGAGTACAGAATGTCAATAGTGCTGAAGAAGGGAGATTCTGAGCTATAGAATCTGACTCCTCTCTGACTCATAGGCTATCACTTTGTCCCTAGTCATGCTCTCTACTCATGTTTTTTTTTTTCATTTTATAGCCACATTTTCAAACATGTTAAACACATTCCTACCACAGAATCTTTGCACTTTTGTTTTTTCTGCTGCAAGGTTCTTAGCCTAGATGTCACATAGCTCACCCTCTCATTTCCTTCGCTTTTGTTAAAAGTTACCTCTGCAGATAGGACTTCTCTGATGTCTCCACCTAAAAAGCACTTTGCTGATAGTCTATCACTTGAGCTGCTTTAGTTTTATGACTATTATTGTCTGGTATTTTCTTTTTATATAGTTGTTTATCTCAAACACCGTTACTGTTGCCATTGCTACCCCTGACCATACCCCCAATTAAAATGTAAGCTCCATAGTTAGTAACAGGGATTTTCTATTTTTGCTTATCACTCCACCCTTAGCTCCAACACCACTCAAAAACAAACAAGCAAACAAAACCTTTGTGAAATGAATGAATGAATGAATTTGTTGGTTAGTTGGCTAATATTCCATGGCTAAATGTCAATAGCTAACCCATGTTTGGAGTAGGTGAGTCTTTCTGTCATTATAGAAATCTCAGCAGAAGTCAAATGAAAGTACCAGAACTTTCTGTGCAAATGACAAAACCTCCCACCTCCACCCTTAAACATACATAATCTCAGACAATTATATACCTGGAGACCATTCAAACTAACTTCATCACAGTCACCTCAAGAAGCCAAGGTGTCCCAGAGCATCCTTCATCATTCTACATTCAAAACTATATTCAACGTGTATTGAAAACCTAGGATCAACAACTTTGCTAACCCCTTCTTAACTCCTCCACAACTTCTGACTCCCTTTCTCTGCACTTTCTGGACCTCATAGCCAGTGGTTACCAAACTTCAAAACTTCCTGTCCTCACACTGGCTAGTGTAGCTCAGTAGATTGAATGCTGGCCTGTGAACCAAAGGGTTGCCAGTTCAATTCCCAGTCAGGGCAGATGCCTGGATTACCAGCCAGGTCTCCAGTAGGGGATGTGTGAGAAGCAACCACACATTGATGTTTCTCTCCCTCTCTTTCTCCTTCCCTTCCCCTCTCTTTAAAAATAAATAAACAAAATCTAAAAAAAAACTTTCTGTTCTCTTCTCTGAATGTCCCTATACTTTCTGCAGCACTTCACTTTCCAACAGTGCTTGCTTGCAGTGAATATTTTCTTTTTCTTACTACCGTCTTAAGTCAGACCTAGAGGGTACTGGATGTCTTCCTTCCTCCACCTTGCCTCTTGCCAGCTTTCCTCCTCCCGATAAAGCCAACTTGGAATTTTATTTCAACTAAATAGAGTGTACACTGTGCCATCTTGTTGCAACAGTCTTCCAGGCTTTAGGGAATTTCCTCTCATTTAAAGAATTTAGCTCTAAACACACTGCCACTCTGTTGGATGACTTCCTTTCATTACTCACCATACTCTCATTTTTTGTTTGCTTTATTGTATTTTTTCATTACCATTAATGCCCTTATACACCATGTTCCCTGCAATCACCACACTGTTGTTCATGTCCGTGAGTCCTTTTTCCTTTGTGCTCAATCCCTCCATCCTCTAACCACACCCCCAATAGCTGTCATCCTGCTCTCTCTCTATGAGTTTATCTCTACTTTGCCTTTTAGTTCAATTTGTTTATTAGATTCCACATATAATTGAAATCATATGGTGTTTGTCTTTCTCTGACTGGCTTAGTTCACTTAGCATAATATCCTCCAGGTCCATCCATGCTGATGCAAAGGATAAAATTTTCTTCTTTTCTACAGCCAAGTAGTATTCCACTGTGTAAATATCCCATAGTTGTTTTATTCACTTCACTTATCTACTGATGGACACTTAAGCTGCTTTCATGTCCTGGTGATTGAAGATAACATTGCAATGAACGTAGGGGCGCATATATTCTTTTGAATTAGTGTTTCATGTTTATTCAAATAAATTTCCAGAAGTGGAATCACTGGTCATAAGGCAGTTCCATTTTTAGTTTTTTGAGGTACCTCCATAACTGCTTTCCACAGTGGCTGCATCAGTCTGCATTCCCATCAATAATACAACAGTATTCCTTTTCTCCACATCTTCACCAGCACTTGTTGTTTGTTGATTTATTGATTATAGCCATTCTGACAGGTATGAGATGATATCTCATTGTGCTTTTAATTTGCATTTCTGTCATGATTAGCAATGTTGAGCATTTTTTCATGTGTCTGTTGGCCATGTCCTCTTTTGAGAAGTGTTTATTCATATCCTTTGCCCATTTTTAAATTGGATTTTTTTTTTTTTTGGTGTTGAGTCTTGTAAAACCTTTATAAATTTTGGATATTAGCCCTTTATCAGATGTATGGCAAATATGTTCTCCTATTACATGGGTTGTATTTTTATTTTCTTGATGGTTTCCTTTGCTGTGCAAAAACTTTTTAGTTTGATATAGGCCCATTTGTTTATTTTTTTCTTTTGTTTTCCTTGCCTGAGGATATATTTCAGATAAAACATTGCTATGAGCAATGTCCAGGACTTTGCTACCTATGTTTTCTTCTAAAATTTTTATGGTTTAGGGTCTAACATTTAGGTCTATAATCCATTTTGAATGTATTCTTGTGTGTGGTATAAGAAGGTGGTCTATTTTCATTTTTCTGCATGTTTCTGTCCAATTTTTTTACCATTTATTGAATAAACTATCTTTAGCCTATTGTATGTGCTTGCTTCCTCTGTTGAGTATTAATTGACTACAGAGGTATGGGTTTATTTCTAGGCTGTCTATTCTCTTCCACTGTTGTATGTGTCTGTTTTTGCTAGTATAGGCTATGACCTTATTGTATAGTTTGATACTAGGTAGTTTGATTCCTCCAACTTTGTTTTTTTTTTTTTTTCCTCAGGATTGCTATTGCTTTGTTGTTGGGAACTGCCCTGTCTGATTTCAGAAGCTGTCACTCCCCCATGGCTAAGGCTGTGTGAGTGAGCTTCGGACCATAAGCCACTAAGGAGACAAAGCTTATCTCCCTGGCAAGAGCACCACTTCTGCTCCTTTCATCCATAACTGGCCCCCAATGTTTGATCGGTTAGCCAATGATGGGTAAGATTCTCCAAGGGGGGAACAACCTAAGACAGGTATGATCATGTGGAGGCCCCAAGGAAGGACTTGCGGGGCTACAGCAAAATGGGGTGATGGACCTTCAGCTTTGACATAGCCTGAGTCCTCATTCTGTCTGCAAGAAGTCTCCTAATCTCTTGGCTGCTGTGCTATGCTACCTGACTTAAGCCTGAAACAATGACAGAGGGTTGTTCAGCCTTGTGCTGGAAAGGGTGGGTTCCCCCAGGTGATCAGGCCTGAGAAAGAATACATAAAATCCTGTGAAACCTGCTTTGCTAAGAATGCTCTCAATTAAATGATAAGGGTCCGAGCAGGAAGTGAGTTTGTTTCCCAAAGTTTTGTAGCCCTTTAGCTAACAGACTCTGACTCAGAATAGGCCCTCATAGTTCTTTGTACACTATCCATTGTTTGATCCTTACTGCCTGACAATGATTAATGAACTTTACCTGTATTCCCATGCAAATTGAAACCCAATAAAAACCTGTCAAGGCAAGGGTTGGAGTGCTCTCCCCTTGAGAACGTAGACATGCCATCCCTTTTCCTCCACAGGATTCGGTAGTAGATGTGAATTTGTCTTGTATCTCATTCATAATGCTGCAGACACTGTGGGCTGGTGTCCACGTCACTTTGTGAGGCCTTTTGTAGTTCCACATAAATTTTTGAAATGTTTGTTCCACTTTTGTGAAATACATTATTGGTATCTTGATAGGAGTTGCATTGAATCAATACATTGCTTTGGGTAGTATAGACATTCAAATGATGTTAGTTCTTCTTATCCATGAACATGGTATGTGCTTCTGCTTATTTATGTCTTCAATGTCTTTCTTCAGTGTCTTATAATTTTCCAATATTATAAACAGGTCTTTTACACCTTGTCTAGATTTATTCCTACATATTTTATTCTTTTTGAAGCAATTGTAAATGGGATTGGTTTTTTAATTTCCCTTTTAGGTAATTCATTATTAGCTATTAAAATGTAACTGATTTCTAGATATTAATTTTGCATCTTGCTAGTTTGCTGAATCCATCGATCAGTTCTAGTAGTTTCTTGATGGAATCTTGAGGATTTCTATGTACAATACCATACCATCTGCAAATAAAGACAGTTTTACTTTTTCTTTCCCAATTTGGATGCCTTTTATTTCTTTTCCTTGATTGTTATGGCTGGGACTTCCAGCACTATGTTGAATAACCAGTACTGCAACAAATGTCAAAAAAAGAAGCTTGCTTTTAGAAGAAGGAGAAGAAAAAAGTAAAAGAAAAACAGAGGAAAATAGTATAAAAATAAAATGGCAATAAATACATATCTATCAATAACCATCTTAAATGTAAATGGCTTAAATGCTCCAACCAAAAGACATAGGGTAACTGAATGGATAAGAACAGAAGACCCATATATATACTGTTTCCAAAAGACCCACCTCAGATCTAAAGATACACACAGGCTAAAAGTAAAGGGATGGAAAAAGATATTACCTGCAAATGGAAAGGTAAAAGAAAGCTGAGGTGCCAATGCTTATATCTGACAAAATAGACTTTAAAACTAAGTCTATAGTTAGAGACACATGAGGACACTACATAATGATAAAGGGAACAATCCAACAAAAGAATATAACCCCAGTAAACATTTATGCACCCAACACAGGAGCACTTAAATATCTAAAGCAAATCTTGATGGACATAAAAAGGGATTGATGGTCATAGTAAGGGATTTTAACACCCCATTGACTTCAATGGATAGATCTTCCAGGCATAAAATCAACAGGGAGACAGAAGCCTTAAATGACACACTAGATCAAATTAACTTAATTGATATCTTCAGAGCATTTTACCCCAAAACAGCAGAATATACATACTTTTCAAGTGCACATGAATGTTTTCTAGGACAGACCATATGTTAGAACACAAAACAAAGCTAATAAATTTAAGAGGATTGAAATCATATCAAGCACTTTCTTTGACCACAATGCTATGAAACTAAAAATCAATCATAAGAAAAACACTGAAAAATACACAAAGATGTGGAAGCTAAATAACATGTTATTAAACAATGAATGGGTTAACAATGAGATCAAGGAATAAATCAAAATATTCTTTGAAACAATTTAAAAATAAGAGCACACAATCCAAAAATCTTTGGGACACTGGGAGAACAATCCTAATAAGGAAATTTATAGCATTACAGGCCTATTTCAAAAAACCAAGATAAAGCTCAAAGAAACAATCTAACTTTACACTTAAAGGAACTTGAAAAAGACAACCAACAAAACCTAAAGTTAGTAGAAGGAAGAACATAATAAAGATCTGAAGAGGAATAAATGATATAAAGTCTAAAAAATAATAGAAAAGATCATTGAATGCAAGACCTCGTTCTCTGAAAAGATAAACAAGATTTACGAACCTTTAACTAGACTCATCAAGAAAAAGTAAATAAAATCAGAAATAAAAAAAGAGAAATAAGAACTTACCCCAGAGAAATACAATGTATTATAAGATAATATTATGAAGAACTCTATGCCAACAAATTGGACACCTGGATGAAATGGATAAATACCTAGAAACATACAATCTTCTGAAACTAAGGAAGAATCAGAGAATCTGAATAGACATATTATACCTAGTGAAATTGAAGTAGTAATAATAATAATAATAATAAAACTCCCAACAAACTAGAGCTCTGGACCAGATGGCTTCACAGGTGAATTTTACCAAACATTCTGAGAAGCACTAACACCTCTCCTTTTCAAACTATTTCAAAAAATTCAAGAGGAGGGAAAGTTGCCAAGCTCATTTTACAAGGCCAGCATTATCCTATTTCCAAAACCAGATAAAGATACTTCACAAAAAAGAAAATTAGAGGCCAATATACTTGATGAAAATAGATGCCAAATTCCCCAACAAAATATTAGCAAACCAAATACAGCAATATATCAAAAAGATTATAAACCATGATCACGTGGGATTTATTCTGGGAATATAAGGTTGGTACGACATTTACATATCAATAAATGGGGTGCACCACATAAACAAAATGAAGGATAAAAACCACAGGATCATATCAATAGATGTAGAAAAAGCATTTGATGAAATCAGGGACCCATTAAGATTAAAATTCTCAGAATATTGGGAATAGAGAGAACATATGTAAACAAAATAAAGGTCATATATGACAAACCCACTGCCAGCATCATACTCAAAGGACAAAAACTACAAATGTTTCTCTTAAGATTGTGAACAAGATAGGGATGTCCACTCTCACTACCATATTTTCAGTCTTGATGTAGATTATCTTTCAACAACCCTGTCCTTCAATGTCTCAACGTACTGCTCTTTAATAATCTTATTCTCTATCCCAAGTAGAACAGTCACTGTCAAGGTCCTATGTGAACCTCGTGGTTGTGAAAATATGCAATTTTTGTAACCATAATTTCAGCATTCTACTTCCCAAAGAAATAGACAAAAGTCTACTTTTGTTTCCACTCCAACTTAATATTTTTAGTGACTCTGGCAAATTAGTTTGCAGTTAATTTTGATTCTCTTTAGCCTACTGTACAATTATATTTAGGGTCCAACCACTACTCACCATCACCACCTTCAACTATAGTTAATTGCTCAATGTTTTATAGATTTATAATGGCATTAAAAATAAAATCATTAAATTTTCACTGAGATAATCTATTTTTAATATTGAGAAGAAAATAATGCTTATATGTTTTTATGTGATGCATATAAACAAAGACATGGACATAGAATCACATAGGGTGAATATGTAGAGTAGATTCATGAGTCTATAATGAAATAAGTCTTATTCAATAAGCAGAATATGTTCAGCTTAGTGTCAGAAATAAAAAAAGAAATATATGTTACATTCAGAAGTTGGGTAGTTTTGAATGTAGGGGAAAGAGAACTCATTTCTGAAGCAGGGCATTAGTTATGAAATTGACTTTTATTGTGTAATAAGGTCTGACCAAAGTGTTTTCAGTTTATTTTATTTTAAAGCACTGAAAAACATTTATTTATGGTTAATTTCACAGAAACCTTCTGACAGTCATAATCCTATACGACCAAGTTTTTCATTAACTAATGGATATAAATGGCAAGAAGGTATAAATAGTACTCTGAGAGTTTTGCTAGGGGACAACTGGTTGTTTCAAAAAATCACATTGATTTCTCCTAGTCAATAGAGCTAAACAAATGGTGGGCTTTTCTTCACTTAACAGCTCCAAATTATTGGTTGTATACTAAAGGGAACTGACTGAGAATGTGCCTCTATATTAATCTTATTTATAGTATCTATTTTAGAGTCTCAAAGCAATCATTAAAGGGTCAAAGCATATCTGAAAATGACTGGTAATTTTAAAATCATATGAGATGCTTGGCATCCTTTTCTTTATGTGTCTGTAAATTAACATGGGTGATTAATCTACATCTGGTCTTGCTTGTTTTAACAAGACTTATCAGAATAATGAGGTATTAAAATGTAAGAATCTAATTAATATAATGAGTTTACCTTCATTTCTATACAATCACTTTTTCAAATTTTTAACTGAACAGATCAACAAATTATCATCAAAACAAATACATTTAAAATCCAACATTTGCATCAAGAAATAGCATCATAGAAGCCCCTTTCACACTCCTTCCCAATTACTTAATGTTCCTTGCCACTAAAATAACCATCATGTTAATGACTTCTTAAATTTTCTTTATAGTATTGTAATTGTTGGGAAATTAGGTTCTTCTACATGATCACAAGGAAAGCATTTTAAGGACCCACTCATGGGACATTGTGGTGTGGCATGGTCTATTCATGTGGAGATACAAGCTGCCCCCTAGGTTTCCAATGTCCCATCTCCCTCCATCCTACCATGGAAAATCAGAAATAGAGTCAATGTCCAGAGATTCTTGCCATATCAAAATACAGTCCATCCAAGTATTCAGCTAGTTTAGTGTGTGTTTTTAGCTTTAGTCTGTTTCAGGCTCCCTCCTGCAGCTGGTGCTTAGATCCTGTACGGCCATGGACATGTAGGGCCACATGGTCATGGGCTCTGAGAGAGCACATGAACAAACTGGTGAGTGCATCATCACTGAGTGGGCAAGAGAGCAAGAGTCCTTGTTCCCCTGGGATTACATATCAACCAATCAACTTCCCAAAGTTTCATGGGCTCCGGATGGGTTTATACCCCCTAGTTAGACTGAAAGACCTCTATGGTCTAGGATCTGTCTCCTGAGCCTCCCCAAAATCCAGCACTGAAGTGGGGGAGGGAGGGGTATTAATTACCTTGGTGGAGCACAATGCTCTAATCCCCCAGAGTGTGAAGCTTCAGCTTCCTAGTAAAGCAAACAGGTTTCTGTTTCCCTGTTTATTAAGCTCAATATCTACTTCCCTTTGCTCTCTTTCCTTTACAATATCTAGCTAAATACCAATGGTAACACTTTCACCTGTAAACTTACATAACACAACACTGTACTCTAGTTTTGTCTGTTTAAAATTTCATAAAAGTTGACTTATATGTCTGTTATGTGGCTTGATATTATATTTATGGAAATTATTCTCCACTTGGGAAATTAGTTCATTTTAATTGTTATGTAATATTCTATTGTACAATTATAGAGCATTTTTTACTGATGTTAGATATTTGGATTTGGATCAATCAAGACTGGCTATGTTATGCCAGGAAAACAAGATTATAAAAATTTTAGTGGTCTAAGTAAACAAAGGGTTATTTTGCACTCTTGCTTCATGTTCACTGAAGATTAGCTGGTGACTCATCACTTGAGTTGTCATCCTTACTCCAAGATGCAGTCAAACAGAGCAGCTACTATCTAGAGTGTTGCCTAGTGCAGCAATGGTGAGAAATGAAGATGAAATTGGCAAAGCACTCACTCATTCTCAAAGCTTCTACATGGAAATAACATATGTCACTACCAATCACATTTCATTGACCCAAACTTTCACACAGTCTTGCATAACTTCAAAGGGCAAAGAAGGTAAAATCTTCCTATAAGGAGATAAACTTGATATTGGAGAATAGTACATTTATCCAGAGGTGGTACTTGATTTATGAAATACTTGGTTTATTCAACCTTGTATAATCAGAACACATTCACTCTCACCCTAATGGAGACAATAAAACTTACAAACAATCCATATTTTTCACTCAAACTAAAAGATCTCTGTATAATGTAAATTCATCCTTCTATCAGGTCAGGTTGTGGTTTTGCTCCATAAAGAGAACTAAAAAGAAGTTGTGTATCCATCCAGCAGCAGCAGAATACACACTTTTCTCAAGCACACATGGAATATTCTCCAGGATGGATCCTCTGATAGGTCACAAAACAAGTCCTAGTAATTAAGACTAGAATCATACCAAGTATCTTTTCTAATCACAATGGTATGAAACAAAATTAATAGCAGGAGAAAAACTAGAAAATTCACAAGGAGGTTGAAATTAAACATACACCCCTGAAAAATCAATAGGTTAAAGAAAAAGTTGAGGAAAAGAAAAAATCTTGAAGTTAAGAAAAATCAAAATGCAACATACCAAAACTTATGGAATGCAGCAAGTGCAGTTCTAAGAGGAAAGTGCATAGCAATAAATACCTACATTAAATTTAAAAAAAAGATTTTAAATAATCTGACTTTATACCTCAAAGAACTATGAAAAGGTAAGCCCAAAGACAGAAGATAGAAGAAAATAGCAAAGACTGGATCAGAAATACCATAAATTAAATTGAAACCAGGAAAACAAAAGGATTAATGAAACTAAGAGCTGTTTTTTTTTTTTTCCCCAAAAGATAAACAAAATGGACAAATCTTTATCTAGGCTAAGAAAAAGAAGACACAACTAAATAAAACCTGAAATTAAAGAGGAGACATTAAACCTAATACCACAGAAATACAAAGGATCATAAGAATCTACTATAAAAAATTATATGGCAACAAATTGAGCAACCTGGAAAAAATAGATAAATTCTTAGAAACATACAATCTGCCAAGACTAAATCATGAGGAAGTATAAAATCTGAACAGACCAATAATGAGGAAAGAGATTGACTTAGTAATCAAAAATTTCTCAACAAGGAAAGTTCAAGACCAGATGCTTTTCTTGGTGAATCTGACCAAACATTTGAAGAATTAATGCCAATGCTTCTCAAACTCTTCTAAAAAATGAAAGAGGAGCAAACACTCCCAAACTTATTTTCTGAAGCCAACATTACTCTGGTACCAATATATCTTATGAATATAGTTCTAAAATTGTGAACAAAATCTTAGCAAACTAAATTAACAGTATGTTAAAAGAATTATACACCATGATGAAGTGGGATTTTTCCCTGTAATGCAGGAATGGTTCTATAGACACAAATCAATAAATGTGATAGAATGCAAGATAATAGACCACATAGAATGGAAGATAAAAATCTATAATCATCACAGTAGGTGCAGAAAAGCATTTAACAAATACATTTTTATAACAAAAACACTCAACATTGGATGTAGAAGAAACATGCTTCAATATAATAAAGACCATATATTGTCTTTATTATGCTCAGTGGTGGAGACTAAATACTTATCCTCTAAGATCATGAACAAGGTGAGGATCCTCTCTCTTACCGGTCTTATCAACATAGTCTGGGAAGTCCTAGCCAGAGCAATCACAGAAGGAAACAAATGAAACCAATTCAAATAAAAAAGGAAGATGTACACAAGCTTGTTTTCTTTTAATTATTTTTTTGTTGTTCAAATATAGTTGTCTGCATTTACCCCCCACTCCAACCATCCCCACCTCCCTGCCCTGATTCCACCTACCCCACACTTGTTTTTTTCCATGTGTCCTTTATAGTTGTTCCTGAAAGCCCCTCCCTCTTCTTCCCCATTATCCCCTCACACCTCCCCGCTGGTTACTATCATTTTGTTCTTAATTTCATTGTCTCTGGTTCTATTTTGCTTGCTTGTTTGTTTTGTTGATTAGGTTCTACTTAAAGATGAGATCATATAGTATTTGTCTTTTACCACCTGGCTTATTTCACTTAGCATAATGCTCTCCAGTTCCATCCATGCTGTCACGAAGGACAAACTTATTTTTGATTGCAGATATGTTCTTAGACATAGAAAATCTTAAACTCCATTATTCCATAAATGCAACATGATCATATATAATTCCTGTAAAGTTAACAGTTATGACTTAAAACAACAGAAATTTATTTAGGTTACAAACTTTCTGAGCTTTCTATCCTAGGATGGGTTTGGCTGATTTGAGCTAGCCTTTCATGTGTCTGCAGGTAATTTTTAACTGTCTAAGGTAATGTATCTTCCTAAATGACTTCCAACATATTGCAATAGGCTGGCTTTCAACTGAGACAATGGAGGTGATTTAGCCACGTGTAACTCATTATCCAGTGGGTGTACCCAGGTTTGTTGATGTAGAAGCAGGCTAGAAAGAGGAGCAAGACACAATGCTCAAGAGACTTTCAGTTTCTGCTTGCATTATATTTGTCAATGTCACAATGGGAAAAGCAAGTTATATGGTCAACATAGTTCCAATGGGTTCTGTGTTCCTCTTGATGGGAATTGCTGAAAAATACTGTGATTATTTTTGAAAACTACCACATTATTGTATTTATACCCCCAAAATCAAATTGATATTTGCTTAGAATTTTTGACTTCAGGTTAATACAGAGAATAGGCTTGTATTACTTTACGAGTTGCAGGATGTTCCTGATTTTCTACTCTCTAAAACTGTATACTATTGGCATTATTTTTTAAACATTTGAATATATTTACAGTTTAATTTGTGTTATTATTTTTTAATGTTTAACTTTATATATTCTTTACTTTTAGATGCATAACTTGCAAATACAACAAAGTTGGCTTTTAAAAGTTCATTTTTATTGTTTTTATCTTTCTTGTGGGACATATATTCCCTTTTAATTTTTATGTAATTACTGGCATATTGTACTTAAACTTTCTCTTTCCTGTTTGGTCTTGATTTGTTTCATTGATTTTATGTCATTTTTCTCTTGTTTCTTGTCTTCTGTTTAACTGAATGTATTCTTTCTTATTTTTTCCTCTACTTACTTGGAAATTGTACTCCTTTATCATTTTAGTGGTTACCTAGAGGTCTATAACATGCATTTGTCACTTATTAGATTTCCAATGTAATTTAGAAATCTAACTATATTAGCAGCACCCTGTCCCTACCTTCTGATTTTACGCTTTTGTAATCTTATATTTTAAATACCTAAAGAAATTAGTAGTGTTTTCCAGTCACATGCATTTATATTTATATACATACATACCATTTTTTAAACACGATGACAAGATTTTATTGGGATTAAGGGAATTAAGACATCCTTGGAGATGCACGGGATGGGAAGGTCCTAGCAGCAACGGTCAGGAGGCTCCTGTTGATCCTCCATACATTTTCTTGGAACTCAAACCATCCAACTCAACTTCCTGTTTATTCCTGGACTTGAGCTGGGCCCTCCTCCCAATTAATCCCTTTCTTGGCCCTTTTTCTATTTAAACACATACACATACCATTTTTGTTGTCTTCTATTACTTTTTTGCATCTCTAAAATGCCACATGGGTCCATTTTTTCTATTATTAAAAACTCTCTTTGCTTTACTTTTAATGCATGCCTGCTAGTTATGAATTTTCTAATTTTTGTCTAAAATATCTATTTTACTTTCATTATTTCAGAAATTATTAATGAGAATTATGCTTTGTAAGTTATTTGCCTTATGTTCATTGTCTATGTCTTTCATAATCTTTGCTGAAAAGTCAACTGTTAGCCAGTATTGTTTCTCATTTGAAAGTAATCTATTTTTCTTTGGCTGCTTTTAAGATATTTTTCTGGTCTTCAGCTTTGGGCAATTTTACTATGATTTGCTTAGTTGAAAACTTTGCTCTCCCTCCTCCTTACTTCCCTAATTTTCTCTTTTCTTCCTTTTGTAATCTTTTTGGAAATCAGAGGACATCTTGAGTTTGTAATACAGTGATTTTCATCAGCTTTGGAAAGTTAGTCTTTATCTTGGTAAATATTTTTATCTCATTTTTATTCTTTTGTTCTAGAATCCAAATTATACAAATCTTAGAGATTCTCACTATATCCTCTATTTCTAACTCTATTGTATTTTCCAGTTTTTATTCCATCATATTTTATTTTTTAAAAAATTATTTTATTGTTGTTCAAGTACAGTTGTCTGCATTTACCCCCCATCACTCCCCCCGACCCCAGCCATCCCCATTTTCCTCCTCTGCTTCTACTCACCCTTGGTTTTGTCCATGTGTCCTTTATGGTTGTTCCTGAAAACCCTTTCCTTTCCCTCTCATTATCCCCTCCCACCTGTACTCTGGTTACCATCAGATTGTTCTTAATTTCATTGTCTCTGGTTATTTGCTTGTTTGATCTTTAAGTGAAAACTAATATTTTATTCTAATTATTTTATTGTGGCTTATCTTATAGTTTCTTGTTTTCTCTTTGATTTTTCTAATCTGTTCACACTTATCCACTGATACTTTAGTTTAATGATTCTATTTCTCATTCCCACAGTTATAATTTTATTTTTTTGTAGTTTTTACATTTTGTCTGAAAAAATTTACCATGTCTTTGATCATTTTCACATTTTGAGGATAACAATTTAAAGTCTGAGTCTATTGTTTCAATTTCTTTTTTTTTTAAATTTTTTTTTTCTTTTAGATTTTATTTATTTATCTTCAGAGGGGAAGGGAAGGAGAGAGGGAGAGAAACATCAATGTGCGGTTGCCTCTTGTATGTCCCCTGCCGGGAACTGGCCTGGCAACCCAGGCATGTGCCCTGACTGGGAATCGAACCGCGATCCTTCGGTTCGCAGGCCCGAGCTCAATCCACTGAGCTACACCAGCCAGGGCTATTGTTTCAATTTCTAAAACTCTGAAAGATCTATTTGTATTGTATATTGTTTTTGCTATTTATTTATATTGTCTTCTTGGGTACCTGGTTATATTATAAAATTTTCACATATTATATTTTAAAAGTGTGTTTAGCAATAACATGAAAGTTGGGATAATTTTTATCTTACCCCAGAGAGCAAATATGTTGGGTTTTCTCAGGTAGCTTGGAGATAAAGAAATTTAGGTTCCTCCCTCTGTTGTTTAAAGAATGAAATGATTCACAG
The DNA here is from genome assembly GCA_039655065.1 of Glossophaga mutica. NCBI lineage: Eukaryota > Metazoa > Chordata > Mammalia > Chiroptera > Phyllostomidae > Glossophaga > Glossophaga mutica. The sequence goes on along the minus strand of CM077303.1, from coordinate 156,153,725 downwards.
CAAAGTGGTAATGACTCCAATAATTTATGTTTTTTTAATGTAACTTGTGATCAATGTTCCAGATATTCTGAAACCCTCATGAGAGAGTGGCTGAAAATACCTGAAATTCATCCTCATCCCCACAAAGAATCAGGATTTATGAATGCGTATCTTGGTTCATTGCTCTGATTTCAATTTTTGTTGTTTTTAAAAATATGTTTTTTAAAGTAAACATAACAAAGCAAAAATATTCACTGTGGGAACTGAGCAGGAATGCCTCTACATGATTGCATTCTCCCTGCAGGAGAAAATATTTGCTGTTCCATTGGATCACTGTGAGGTTCATTTAACATTGTGTAGCAAATCTCTTTTTGTCCAGAAAAAGATATGAAGAGCCTTAGGTATATTCTTTAATAGAAATATTTATAATAGTTTAGGATTTGCAACTTAATGGAATACAATCTTTCTCACAATACTGTTAACTGAGAACCAAGTTACACCAAAATGGATTTCTTAAAAGGTTCTTCATATGTTAACAAGCTTCATTACTTCACAAATTTGATTTGGGAAATGCAGACAAAAAAAAACAAAACAAAAGAATGCAGACTAAACTTGGCATACCACTACTCAATAATATGAAGGATGGTGTCTGATAGAGGTATTCCCTTGTTATCAAAGACCAATTTATTATTGAACATTTATTTCAGAGTATTATAAACACTTCAAGACCCAGGAAAGCAACAGTAATTTTGATTTTGTTCATTTGGTATCTCCATCAGTGGGTACGTAGCAGATTCTTAAGATGTTGCAATGACTGGCAGGAAAGCCTTACTGCTATCTTCTGTTCATCAGGAAGAACAGCCTTCCCAAATCAGACAGAGGGGTGTCCATCTGACTTTCAAAGGCCTCCAGGAAAGGCATGCCACAGCCAACCCTCAGAAACTTTCCATATTTCCAAGAGTCCAGCTGGGTCCCTGAATGCAGTCTGTTCACCAGCTGCTACTGCTTCTCACTGATCTGGCCAGAAATGTACTGGCTATTTTCCACTTCAGCAGGCCGACTCCCTAATCATTTCTAGAACAGCAAAAGGGATGTTGGAAAAATCCTGTCTAAGCTTTGTTGCAAATATTTAAACATATCTATTTCAAAAGAATTGGAAGGTTAAAAACAAACCATCCGTCAAACGATCCTTAAACAAATTTCACCTGGTATATTTGGATATATCTTTTCACAATGAATACAGGGTGATGAAAATAGGATTCTTATTTAATTTCTACTAGGATGTCAAGTTTCATGGTACTTACTATGGTTATTTTCTCAACATTTCCTTTCTTTTATTAAGGCAATAGAAGTTTGTTGTTTGCAGTTTATAATTGAAATGCAAATGTACTATTATATTAAGTTGATATAAGTTCTTAAAATTATTGATTTGCTGTTGAAAATATGAGATCCTCTGTCTCTGAAATTCTGAAAAGCAATTTCAGAGACTTCCAGATGAATAAATAATGTGCATACCTTAAAAAGACAATGAGTGTTAAAATTCTGAGTTATAAATTTTACATCTGCAACGTTTCAGCTTTTACTGGTTATATAGCCTCTTATTCATCCAAAAAGATGTTGAGACATTTGACAGTCTGGATTGGGGAATAAAATGATTAGTTTTAACAACAGTCTTTTCAGTTTAAATTGCCCTTTCATTACCATATGAGTTTTATGAGTATAGGGTCTGTTTTGTTCATTGATATATCTCAAACTGCTAGAACAATGCTGGGCCCATCATTAACTCTCAATACATATAGAAGTCTGATTGTATTTGACCATTTATTTCTCGTAAGTGAATAATTAGTATTATACCTTCGCAAGATAGTTATCAGTCTCAGAAGCTATTTCCTTAAGATAAGGATCTTAGATATATATCTAATTTTAATTTCATATGTATCACATTTTAAAACATTCTTAAACATTATAATGCCAGTAATATAAGGACTTCTTAGATGTTAGAATACTGTTAAAAGCTATCAAGCCTCGTACTTTCAAAGGCAATTGGTCTTCGAAGTGATGGTTCATCCATCCATCAATCAATGCTCCTGTCTTAAATCAAAACTCTTAATGGGAAAATACTATGTATTATTGACTGGTATGTTGAGCACATAACCTAATGAACAAAACTTCACTACCTGTTTCTTCCATATTCCTTTTCTTTTTTGAATGTAGAAACTTTTATTTCAGTGATAAAAAGGGCACAGTAAATGGAATCCATACTGACTAAAATTAGGCATACACCTCTACCTGAAATTGCTGTTAGTTTTGACAGGACTAATTCTTACAACTTATTTTAAGGTAAAACATGTAATAATTTATAGATCATTTTTTTAAATTACTTATCCTAACATTGCTAACCCAGCATCTGAACACCCTATCATGGATACTGGTAGCCAATTCTATCATCTCTGATATTGTGCCAACTTCCAGAAATATAAAATCATAAATTTAAACACATTTGTTCTACATTATCATTATTAATGGTTTGTTAAAGTAGGGCAAAAGAATATATTTTACTTCACAGTTATTTATAATTCTCAATATTTGACTTCTAGCACGCAGGCCTCCATTTGTGCTCTTGCTTTGTTCCCACAGCATTAGGGGCCACATGACTTTCCCAGGCTAAGAAAGTACTTGTAAACTGCCTGCCTTTGAGAAAGGGGGCAAACTGGCCTTTGGTGCCTTTTGCTAACTTCCTCCTCAATAAGAGAGCTACTCTATCAGCCCAGACAGGAACATGAGAGAAGGAGGTTTTTGACTTGACTTAGTGGCTTTCTGTTCTCAAGGCTTGACGTATTTTTATGTCCTGGGGTGCTCTCACCTATAATTCTCACATAGTAGTCAGCTCAGGTTCTCAAAAGATCCTACCTTGTAGAATCCTGCTGTCGAAATCCCATTAGTCCTCAGATAGGTTTCTAAGTTGGACTTTTGAAATATCTGTGTTTCCCTACACTATGGTTCACTCTTTTGTCTGGCACATTCTGGAATGCAAGTTGATACCAAGGCAGCAGTACTTGCTGATGGTGATCTTATCACCATAGCACACCTGTTTCTTGCCATCACACCTCAGAGCATGGTAGCTCTGAGCAAGAGATCTTGCTGAAGCCTATTCTTTCTTAGTTAAAGAGCTCAGCTGATCCCTGCCCTAAGGGAGGAAATGGAATATTGCTTGTAAAGCTTTCTCTAAAAACTATTTTTCCATAATTTTCTTCCCGACAATTTTTTTCCTTCACCAAAACTCTAATACCCTTCTATATCACTGATATGGTTGAAGGATTTATGCCACATTCATTTTAATAACTGACATTTATTATATTGGTTATGTCATATTACCAATATACAACTAGATTTTAAAATCTCATGACATCTGTTCAAGTTGTTATATTCACTTAATAATTATTATTCTAATGCTAATATGCCATATATAAAATCATTAAAAGATAAATCTAGAAACATTAACTTGAAAGAAAACTAGAAAAATTCAAAATCCAATTCAGTTTTGTAGGTGAAAAATAAAATTTCAACTAGAGTCCCATATTTACAAATGGGCATTGTGATTTCCACTGAAACACAATTTCCTTCCCTAAAATCAGCCTCATTTCATCAAAGAAACTGCATTAAGTCCAGTTTCAATTTGGCCTGATTATTTGCATAAACACAACAAGAATAGTAATTAGTCATATAGGCTCTTTTAAATTTGCTTTGCTGGAACTTCATAAGGAATCTTCAGATTGAGCTTTAGACAGCTTTTAAGGGCAAAGAAGCCAAGCAACAGAGTTGCCATCTGGTTCTACCTGCAATACCCACAGGTCTGGCTGGATTCCTCAAGTTCTTGAGATCTTCAAAATGTCTTGAGGTTCCTTCTTTGCCATCTCTCAGGAAAGCAACCTTCATTCCTTACCTGGAAGACTGTCATGAAGCATGTGACCAAGCAAGGTACAAGGCCATTTCTGCAGGGGGCTTTTATCAACTTCAAACATCAATCGCAATTCCTTCAGGCTTTCTGGTGATACCCAGAGCCCAGGCATGTCTCTTTTGATCATGACATTCCAGACAAAAACTTGGTTAATAAGACAACATTTGGAAACTAGTTCTATGTGTCCTATTACAAAGAGAATGGATTCTTATTGGATTTATGCAAACAAGCATAGTGCTACGAAAATAATACCCACTCATTAAGAGTTGTTAAATTCTGGAGGGATCAGCTAGGGAGAAAAATATAAATGCCTTAATATTGCTTATGAAGGTGTAATTTATCAAATCATTCTAGTGAAAAACAAAGTTCCCTAATGTCTGGAAAACAAAACAAATTTTAAAAATCCCACTTCTTTCTTCACAAGTACATGACTCCTAAACTCTAAGGAAATAAGCAGCTGGCAGCTTGTCCTAGGCTGATCCCCTGAACCTGTCCCTGAAGCCTCCTTTTCTCTGACTTCCCAATAAGCTAAGGCAGCCCGGCCTAGACTCTCCTCTTGCTTCTTTTATGCTAAACCCTCCTTGTTTCACTGTCCCTAGCTTATGTGTCTTCATAGTACAAAATAAGAGATAAAATTAGATAAAAAGATAAAATTAGCCACTGTGGAAAACAGAATGGAATTTCCTCAGAAAACTAAAAATGGAATTGCCTTTTGACTCAGCAATTTCACTGCTGGGATTATACCCTAAGAGCCCTGAAACACCAGTTCAAAAGAACCTATGCACCCCAATGTCCATAGCAGCATAATTCACAATAGCCAAGTGCTAGAAGCAACCTAAGTGCCCATCAGTAAATGAATGGATCAAACAACCATGGTACATTTACACAATGCAATACAATGCAGCAAAAAGAAAGAAGGAGCTCTTACCCTTTGCAACAGCATGAATGGATCTGGAGAGCATTATGCTAAGTGAAACAAGCCAAGCAGTGAAAGAGAAATACCATATGATCTCACCTATAAATGGAACCTAATCAACAAAACAAATAAGTAACCAAAATACCAGAGACATTAAAATAAAAAACAATCTGATAGTAATCAGAGAGGATTAGGGAGAGGGGTAATAGGGGATAATGGGGGAGGGGCATCAAGGAACATGTATGAAGGACACATGGACAAAGCCAAAGGAGATGGTTTCAAGGGTGGAAGTTGGGGATGGGTGGGGTGGGGGTGGGGTGAAAATGGAGACAATTGTACTTGAACAACAATAAAAAATAAAAAAAAAAGATAGAATGAGAAAAGCCCTTTGAAAATAATTAGGTTTCTTAGCTGGCAGTGTACATTAGGACAATCCATGAGTTTACAAAAGTACTTATGACTAGGCCCTACAACTAGAAATTCTGACCCTAAAATTCAGAAGTGGGCCTACTCCTCTGTTGTTTGAAAACTGCACAGTTGATTCTGATGCCAAGCCAGTATACGAAATTGCTGATCTAGTTTCTCCTCATTTTACCAATAAACAAACTGAAGTCCAGAGAGAGAAAGAGAATGAATTGAGTAAAGTTGGAGTTAGCAACAGATGCCAACTCCCAGTCCCATTTCTTTCTTCTGTACCAAATGGTGATTTATCAGTCCTTTTGATAGTATTTTTTTTGTTTACTGATGTTATTATGTCCCATCAGGCAGCAATTTAACAAGTAGGAAAATACTCCCAAAAGAGTGTTAGAGAAAATCAGTCTATTAGGAGAGAAGGATAAATTCACCATGTTGTTCTAAGACAGAAAAACAAGCAGTTCCTGAAGAAATACAGGTAAGTCTTCCAATTTATAAAGAAGTAGTACAGGCTGTCAGCTTTTGCAATGTCAGCAGATGAGTAATTCTCTTAACTCATGGCTCACAAGACAAGTTAACTATTACAGTCCACTAGTAAAGTAGTACCTGAATGTTAATCTGGAGAATTTACCTGGCGATTAATTTACCTCATATTTTTTTGGTCTTGTAACAATAATATTTATTACAGGGGAAGGCAAAGTCTTCAGACTGATGAATTTTTACATATCAGCATTTTTGTAACAATTTAAAATACACTTATATGGGAGCAAACACTGACATTCTTCAAATAGACCTTTTTAAAAAAATCAATACTTTAAAAAAAAAGATTTTATTTGTTTATTTCAAACAGAGGGGAAGGGAAGGAGAAAGAGAGGGAGAGAAACATCAGGGTGTGTTTGCCTCTCATGCACCCTCTACTGGGGACCTGACCTGGCTCACAACCCAGGCGTATGCCCTGACTGGCGCTCAGTCCACTCAGCCACACCAGCCAGGGCTCATACAGATCTCTGAAGTCAAAGTATGTACTTTCTCTTTTCTAGAAGAGAAGAGTAAATTTCTAGAAGTACTAGTAGCTCTTGGACAGCTGAAATTGGAGAAATGGGCCTAGATTATTTGGTAAAGCTTATTTTTTAAAGGAAGCTGACAAATACATTTTAAAATGTTGTTAATAATAATATTTACCAAATTTCAAGTAAGTTTGCACTTGAATATTAAAAGTAATTTTCAAATTTGTGCAAATAAAACAACTAAGATCAGTGATCCCATATTTCTTTGGTCTTCATGCATTAATATATATTCAGTCTAGTTAGATAGGCATTTCTTTAGTCATGGAAACTTCAAGTTTGAGAGAACTTAAGAGTCCATCTTTTCAAACTCCTATCCAATGCAATAATGTGATGTATATGTTCTCCCCAAATGCTGATTTCCTGCAAAAGCATGCATTAGAATAGTGCTGAGGGAAAATGGGTTAGAGACAGACTCTTTGAACCCTAAGAAAGGCCAAGCTGATGATTTACGGACACAAGCAAAACATTTACAAAGAACTGTGCAATGAGTTCTTCAGAGTCTGAGTGTGAAGCTTCACTTAGGTAGCTGAGGGGAAAATCAAGAGGAAAATGGATGGCTAGTACAACATTGTATTCTTCTGTGGCTGATGGGATTACTGACTGTCTCAGTTTACTTTACACCATTTGGAAGCTAAAACCATTAACATCCTTAGAAAAGTCACACATAACCAGTGCAATCTCCACATTACAATAAAGCTATTCCCTACACGTAAGGGAGATTTTACTATTTACCATCCTATTTTGCCTTACAGAAATGTGTTACAGTGTAAGAGGCTGCATAGATTTCCACACTGTGCACCAAAAGGACTATGGAGCATCTGTTTAAACATTTCATAATTTTTAGTTCTTGTCAATGATGGTCAGCTTTAGTTTTTGAAATATTCTTCCCTTTCTGAGCCAAAATGTTCCCCAAAACTGCTGGTTTTAAGTGTATCCTCTATAGTAGCATAAACTGTTTTTCTCTTGAGAAAGATTTTCAATTATTTGAATAGAGCTTGCTCCTCATAAGTATTAACTTAGTGTGTGTGTGAGAGAGAGTTTAAATATGTTTACTAGCTTCAGGTGGGTATAAGTAGAATTAAATGAAATTTCTATATGGTGTGTTATAATTTATACAAACCTGTAATTAGAATAACTCCTTTCTTTTAAGCATAGGCTGAAATTTGTCTCAAACACCTGTCTCAAACAATGGAAAAAACATCCCTGAACTGTTACTTAGGGCTTCTAAAAGGAATTCTTTTTTTTTTTTAGGTGTGATTGTTAATAACTGTGAGTTTATTGTCATTTTATTGTTCATATTTTTTATCTTTCCCTTTAACATTTCATATAATAAGAGTTTGGTGATGATGAACTCCTTTAACTTGACCTTATCTGAGAAGCACTTTATCTGCCCTTCCATTCTAAATGAAAGCTTTGCTGGACATAGCAATCTTGGATGTTAGGTCCTTGCCTTTCATGACTTGGAATACTTCTTTCCAGCCCCTTCTTGCCTGGAAGGTCTCTTTTGAGAAATCAGCTGACAAAAACAAACCAAGTAAACAGCTAGAAAAGGAACAGAACCACAGAAATGGAAGTCACATGGAGGGTTAGCAACAGGGGCGTGGGAGGAGGAGAGAGGGGGAAAAGGTACAGAGAATGAGTAGCATAGATAGTGGGTAGAAAATAGACAGGGGGAGGGCAAGAATAGTGTGGGAAATGTAGAAGCTAAAGAACTTATGACACATGAACATGAACTAAAGGAGGAAAATGTAGGTGGGAGGGGTTGTGCAGGGTGGAGGGGAGTGAAGGGGAGAACATTGGACAATTGTAATAGCATAATCAATAAAATATAAAAAATAAAAAATAAAAGAAATTCTAAATGATTGAGATATGTTATATATTGTACTCCTTACCTAGGTGCTTGCCTCTTCATACTAATTCCCTGAGATCTAGAGTTTCCTGTTACATCCCATACAGATTTTCACTACATAGGCAAGCACTTTATGTTTCCTAATTCCTGAATTTTGTCAAAAGTTATCAGCACTCACTTCTTTCCATTTTCCTACGTGTAATTAATCTCTCCTTTGACAAAACACTACTTTCTCAATTTTAATTGATGAAAGAAGTCTGAGTCATTTACTTGTTCAATAAATATTTATAGTATACCTTTTGTGTACCAGATAATTTTCAAAGCACTGGAGATACAGACTGAAGAAAATAGGGGGAGGGGAGCCAACAACAACATTCCATCCTCATGAAGTTTATATTCTCCTGGAGAGAGTAACAAACAACCAAGAAGACTATATGGTATGTTTCATCACATATACAGTAAGGTACCTTTGACTGTGAGATACATCAGAGTTGTAGGTTTCTTATGCACAATTACATAGTAAAATTCTGTAGATTGTGAGTCACAACTAATTTTAGAGGTGCTCATGTGTGAAGAAAAGTTCCTTAGAATGAATAATCCACACTATAGTGGCCAGATGCTTTAGGGAGTTTGAAGTTTTAAATAAGACGATCAGTCCTGAAGCCCAACAGTCTTAAACAACCTTCACCTACCTACTGGACTTTGCAGCCTAAAGGTCATGAGAACACTCAAACTCAGCATGTATAAAACCTACTCCCCATTAAATACCTGATGTCAGTGAATGTCTTTACTATTAATTACATATATCTCTTTTCTCCATTCTGAATAATCAGCAAGCCTGTTCAATTGAATTTCTAAAATGTTTCTAGTCTCCTGGGTTACTCCCAGCCAGTGCCCTGGATCATGATTTCAATACCGTATACCTCAATTCTCTTGATATTCTACTAAGTTATCTCCTTGGTTCAATTTTCCTCCCATCTCTAATCTATATTTATTTCTATAATTTCAATTCAAGTCAAATCATCCTTATTTTCAAGAAACTCCATAGGCTATCCTTTGCTTAAATAGAAATGTTCAATTATCTTAGCACAGCATTTATTATTTCTTATGACTGAATTTCAGCCTGTTACTCTAACCTTATCTGCTTCTATTCCCTTCCAATCTTCACAGTATGTGTTGGCTGTGCAAAATCATTTCCATTAGTCCAAAGATGGTATTTACTTATGAACATGTGAGCTTCTGTTCATATTGGTTTCCTTGACTTGAATTATTACTTCCCTGCCACCCCCCCAACATTTTTCTGAATTTTTCTATTGCTAGTCCTTTTCTTATCTACTAAGTAAACACAAATCACCTAATCTTTGTCTAATCCCAGCATTTTTTCATACTATTTATAACAATCTATTGTACTTCCCTGTCTCCTATACTATACTGTAAGTTCCTTGATAGTATAATTTATTATTGTGTTTTGAAACAAAAACTTCTGATTCTGAATCTTGATTTTATTACCTAGAAATTCTGTGACCTAAAACTTCTGAATCCCCCCAAATCACAGTTTCCTTATCTGTAGAAATGGTAGAGAAATGAGGACTACACATGAAAACAGAGAAACAACCAATTATAGAGATTAGGAGGGCTAATGTACTCATTGGTTACTAAGGGTGGTAACTCTTATTTTAATAAGAAATTTACAAAATTTTCCCTTTAATCCATGGATGCCTGATGTGTGAGACTAGGTGAGGGAGAGAAGGGAAAGAGTAGAATGTATTTTTTGCAGTAACAATAATGTTTCATCAAGGATACATAATCAAATCTAAGATATAGTATAAAGGAGATAACAATACAAAAATGAAAGTTAAAACATTAAAGCATACAATATAAAAATATATAATTAATTGAATTTATGATTCATAAAGGAAACATGAGTAAACATGTAAAATGTAATGAAGCATACAAGTAAATTAAATTAAAAATGTGATGAATTATAATATCAGGTATAGTAAATTAAAAATATAAAAGAAGTTATAAATAATAGATTATCCTATCACTAGAAAATTTATAGATTAGTCAATTGTCAGTAGAAAATGTTATTATACATTTTTCTGTTTAATATTAATACTGAATCATGATGGTTATATTCTTTTGACAGTTTGGTTTTATCGTATGGGCTAGACTTCATAGGTTATTTTTCTACTCACTGGCACTTCACTAGAATCAAATATTTAGGTTATATATATATTTGTTTTATTGTTTAAACTACTAAAAATCTATGTTAACCATAAGGAATAATAACTGAGAATATTTATTTGACAACATGTTTACCCAATGTGTTTTCTAAAAATAAACCATTGAAACAGCAGAATAGTTCAGCCAGTTTACTGATAATTTTGAACAATATTTTTTAATTTACTATTTTTCAATCAATATAATACACGCATATAATTTTAAATAAACAGAACAGAAAGGTTTATAATACAAATATTTCAATCCCCTGAAAATAAAACCGTTTTTATGTCCGTTTAAGTTTTGGGGGTAGGTAATATACTCTATATCTACAAATAATATACATACATGAAATCTTTGTTTCAGTTAGTAATTAGACTTGATTGCTAACAACAAAAATAACAGTGGCTGAAACAAAGTAGGAATGTATATGTATACTGTTATGGACTGAATTGTGTCTGACCCGCCCCAAATATATTTGTTGAATTCCTAACCCTTAATATCTCAGAATGCAATTGTATTTGGAGATAAGGCCTTTAAAGAGGTGACTAAGTTAAAATGCGAGTGTTAGGATGGGCCCTAATTCAATGTGGCCACTGTCCTAGTAAGAAAAGATTAGGCACTGCTGGTCAAGATGGCTGCATAGGCAGACATGGCTCACGTCTTCACATAAGTATATCAGAATTACAACTAAATCATCACTCAGAACCATAAGAAGTTGAGTTGAAATGGAAGTCTGACAATTACAGAATTAAAGAAACCATATCCATTCGGACTGGTAGGAGGGTCACAGACATGGAATGGGCTGGTGCCTCACCCATGTGTGGTGGATGAAAATTCAAGAGGGATCTCTTGGGTATGAGGAGTCCCAGCCCCACAATCCAGGGTTCTAGTGTCAGGACGATAAGTCCTCACAACTTCTGGTTGCAAAAACCAGCTGGGATTTAGTCAGTGGAAGACACTTCTGGAACTTCAAGCAGTTCCTCTTAAAGAACCCACACACAGACTCACCTACTCAGACTCACTCCTGAGCTCCAGCAGTGGGGTAGCAGCTTCAAAGGCACCAGTGGTATACAGGGAGCAACTGAAGTGTTTGGCATCAAGGTGAACAGAGGCCACTGTTCCTTTTCTAAACCTTCCCCCCACAGAGCTGGCAAGCTGGTACCGTATCTGAGATTCCATCAACCTGGCTAACACTGTTTGACCTGCCTTAAAGATCCCCAGAGACTGCTCTACCCAAATTTCAGGCCCACCCAAGCTGTTTTTTCATATAAATGACTGGTTTTGGCTTATGCTTCACAACTTCCTAAGTCCTATCAGCAAGCAACAGCTAGCCTCAGTGAGCCCCAGGCCCAGCACTAGCAGCAGCCAGCCTAGATTCATAGCTTGGCTTTGCCTGGCAGTCTCCATGCCCAGCACAAGTAACAGCCATCTGGGATTGCTTTATAGATCAGGTAGAGTGGCCCTGGGAAAAACACAGGTGGGAACTGGCCTTGGCCTGCACTACCCAGGAAACCCCAGGGCCAGTGCACCCAATGGACAGCTATAGACCACATCGGAGCACCACCACCCTGCCCCTGCACAGCTGATCCTCCATGGAGGGCAGAGGTTGGTGGTAAGTGGTCACAGAAAATTCTTGTAGCCTACTGGCCTGGGTAAATCCCTCCCATTGATCTGCAAACAGCAACTAAGGCACAAATACAACAGGAAGGTGTACTCAGCTTAAGTGAAGGATACACCTCGAGTACCCAGCTTGAGTAATAGGGGAAGCTATACCACTGGACCCTATAGGACACCTACTACATTAGTCCACACTACAAAGACAGGGAGTCACAGCAGCTCTACTTAATACATAGAAACAAACATAGAGAGGATGCCAAAATGAGGAGACAAAGCAATGTGAACTAAATGAAAGAACAGATCAAAACTCCAGAAAAAGAGCTAAAGGAAATGGAGATAAGCAGTCTATCATATGCAGAGTTCAAAAACTGGTAATAAGGATGTTCAAGGAACTTAGTGAGGACTTCAACAGCATAAAAAAGACTTAGTCAGAAATGAAGGATATAGTCATTGAAATAAAGAACAATTTACAGCGAAACAATAGTAGAGTGGATGAAGCTGAGAATCAAATCTATGATTTGGAACATAAGGAAGCCAAAAAAAAAAAAAGAAAGAAAAGAAAAAAACAAGCAATCAGAACAAGAAGAAGAAAAAAGAATCCAAAAAAAAAAAAAAAATGAGGGTAGTATTAGCAGCCTCTGGTTGCTCTGTTGGACAAGAAGTCCAACATTTGCATGATAGTGGTGCCAGAAAGAGAAGAGTAAGAGCAAAAACTTGGAAATGTACTTTAAAAAATAATTAAAGAAAATTTCCCTATTTGGTGAAGGAAATAGACATGAAAGTCCAGGAAGCAGAGTGAGTCCCAAACAAGATGGATGCAAAGTGTCCCACTCCAACACATCATAATTTAAATGCCAATGGTTAAGGATAAAGAGAGAATTTTAAAAGCAGCAAGAGAAAAGCAGTTAGTTACCTACAGGGGAGTTCCTATACGACTGTGAACTGATTTCTCAAAAAATCTTTGCAGGCCAGAAGTGATTGGCAAGAAATATTCAAAGTCATGAAAAGCAGGGACCTACAGCCAAGATTGCTCTACTCAGCAAAGATATCATTTAGAACTGAAGGGCAGATAAAGAGCTTCCCAGATAAGAAAAAACTAAAGGAGTTCATCATCACCAAACCACATAATTATATGAAATATTAATGGGACTTATTTAAGAAAAAGATCAAAACTATGAACAATAAAATGGCAATAAATTCATATCTATCAATAATTGAATCTAAAAAAATAAACAAAGCTAAAGAAGACAGAGACAGAATCATGGATACAGAGAACATTTTGATGGTTGCCAGATGGGATGTGGGTGTGGGGGAATAATTGAAGAGGTGAGGGGATTAAGAAGTACACATAGGTAGTTACAGAATAGCCATGGGGATGTAAAGTACAGTACAGGAAATGGGATAGCCAAAGAACTTATACACATGAACCATGCACATGGAAAATGTTGGGGGGATTTCCAGTGGGAGTAGGGGTGCTGGGTGGAGGGGAAGCAAGGAGGGGGAATCAGGGCAACTGTAATAGCATAATTAATAAAATGTAATTAAAAAAATAAAAGATGAGGACATAGATAGAGGTACCAGGCATGAACACACAGAGAGGAAAGACCCTGTGGAGAGGTAATGAGAGAGGTGGTCATCTATAAGCCACAGAGAGAGGCTTCAGCAGAAACCAAACTCACTGACACCTTGATCTAGGATATTGAGCCTCCCAAACTGTGAGAAAATAAATGTCTGCTATTTAAGCAACTCAATCTGTGGTATTACCTTATGGTAGCTTTCTTAGTTTGGGTTACCATAGTAAAAATACCATAGTTTAAAAGATAATTTTTTTCTCTCATAGACATCCACTCTGTTCAAGTTATATGAAATCATTTGGAAAGAGAAAGAGTTTAGTATGTTATCTAGACATCCAATAAATATTAAATAATTACAATATGTTCCCCATCATTTTATAAATTATGAAATGTAACTCTAAATTATGAGAACAGGTCTCAGAACAGTGTCCTTCCATTACAGAAGTCAAGCCACTTGGTACTTCCTTCAAAAGTGATGCTGCTATACTGAAGGCCTTTGCAAAACTCTTTAAACAGATGTCTCCTCCATTTCATACTTAACCAGAACTCTTGCTTTAATTTTTCTCCTTCTCCTCTATGCTAGTCTCAGATCCTTCAACAAGTCATTTTTCACAAGGACATCCAAGAGCTATTTTGAGACAAACATTTCAAGGAGCTTCAGCTATTTCTATTCTTATTTGGAAATTACAAAATTCTGGTTGGCCCATGTTACTATGTTAGTCTCTCAGCAATGCAGTTGTCTCCAATGATAATATCTGAAATGTTCCTTAAAAATAACAGGGAAAAGAACAGATGAAGAAAAAAAACCCACAGAGATTTCCTGAAAAAAAAATATTTAAAAGCCAGCACATGTCTGATTCACCATGCACTACATTTTTGAGGGAGAATATTAAAACAAATATTCCCTTAGCTTTCAGAAAATTGGTTTATATAGTCCATTTAACAATAGAACTGCAAATAACTTTAAAAATAAATATCTTACTAAAGTATTTATTTTCTCCTCAATATCTTCCCCAAGTGGCACTATATATTACTTAAATTCTTAGAATAACTCTTAGAAATACTAAAGTTTTATTTCCAAGTAATTTTAAAACATAGCTATAGAGATTGAGAATTTTTTACCATTTAATGCTTACCACTCTGAAAAATATATTTTGGTCCCTCTCTTTTTAAAGACTAAAAAGGAATAGTACGAAAGGCATATTTTGAAATTTGTCTATGGAGCATAAAAGTAATGATCCAATATCATTTTTAATTCTCCAAGCAACTTGTGTATGTAATATTTCTTCATGAAAAATAATAAAGATAAAGTTACGTTTCTTGCCTCTGTTTTTATTTGTGAAATGTGAAATATATTTGGTCTTTTTTATTTTCCTACTACAAAAAGGACTTCACATTTTTAACATTCCCAGGGGTGTCCAACCTGTGGCCCGCAGGCCGCATGTGGCTTAGGATGGCTATACAGCCCAACACAAAATCGTAAATTTACTTAAAACATTATGAGATTTTTCTGTGATTACGTATCACAATGTATTTAATGAGTGGCCCAAGACAACTCTTCTTCCAGTGTGGCCCAAAGATGTCAAAAGATTGGACACCCCTGTGTTTGTCATTAAAATATAAAAGACATTAAATTATTTACTAAATTTGACCTCAGACTTTCAGATGATGACCAATAGGATAAATGCACTGTGTATGTGTGTTTGTGTGTGTGTGTGTGTGTGTGTATAAGCTTACATATATATATATATGTTTATATATATAAACTGCATAACATTTTGGATAATAAAAACAAGAAAACTTGTAATGATGAAATATAATTTATACTCAAAAGTTTGTTTGGAATATAAAGAAAACCTGGAATATATTTGAAATTGCATCTCCCTTATTAATTTCTAGGTACAGTATTGCTTTCCTTTTCTGATAGACATTGTACTTTTCCCAGCAGATAGATAAACAGATCTGCTTCATAACCATGGAGGCATTTCCTGAGTGGTTGTATATTCGGTCTCAATTTCACCATCTGTGAATAAGATATAAAGATGTAGGAAAGATATTCAGCAGCTATGATAATATATTTGTTATTGAATTGACTTTTTAGAAGTATTAGATTTTTACATCCACATTAGTATCTCTGGAGGTCTGACCATCTATTATAATTTTACCACTAAAAATATATGTATGTTAACAATATATTAAATAAAAATAAATAATCAAAAATACTATTGGACTCTCACAGAGAAAAATTTGCTTGTCAAATTGAAAATGTATCAGCAAAATAAAATAAGCAAAGTCCACTTTCTGTAAGATAGGGAATAGCAATATCTGTTTTCTTGACACAGATAAACAGATTTCCACCCACAAGGTACTTCTGCTTTCACATTACATTTATTCATAAATTTATACATTATTTTATTTAATAAATATATGGTGAAACCTATCACTTTGAGATCATGGTGCTTGTTGCTGAGAATGCAATGAGCAGCAGCACTCTGTTTTCATGGTGCTTACGATCGATTGTGTGAGAGATACGAGTCTGTTAAACAGAGTATGGGTGTTATGTGAGATGTGTGCTATGATGGACAGGAATCTGATTCCAATCTTAGAGTAAAGAGAAGTCATTGAACAGTCTGAGTCAGATTTGGGCTTCAAAAGGAACACAAAACAGTAAGCAAATTTTTGTTTTAGTCTAGTAAGAAATGATAATAGTTTTAGCTATGGTGGTGGCTGTGGAGACAGTAAAAAGAGTTGGACTTAAAAGAGGTAGAAGGTAACATTGAGAGAACTTGTGAATTATATGTGGGGGCATGATGAGAGAGAAGGATAAAGCTAAGGGTGAATCCTAGGTCCATGTTTGCAGAATTCTATGAGTTGTGATGCTAGTCTTTAAGATAGAGACCACTGAAAGAGAGTCAGCCTTCTCAGGAATGATTCAGATTTAGATGCATTGAGTTTGAAGGGTTTTAAGTGTCTGTATCAGCTAAAGTCCATTCAGGAGACAGACATCATATCAGTAGTTTCAACAGAGAAAATTAGGAAGAATGGTAAACTAGCTATAAACTTATTAACTAAAGAAAATGTAAAGACAAAAAAAATTAGGACATCACAGAGGTATAAACTGCAGGAATGACTACCATCCTTTTACCTGAATATATAATGGGAACACCAAAAAAATGTAGACTCCCAGAACGCAATATTGGAAAACATGAAAGTTAGATCTCTGAGAAGGAGGTGCCTCAACTGGCCTGGAGTGAGTGTTTCTGAACTGAAAGATGAGGCCCCCATAAGCCTGGGACATATCTCTGGAAAGCAGGTACTGGAAGCTGATTCTGGTGCTTTTGAGATGAAGTTCTTTCCGTAAGTGTTGGAAAATATGCAGTTAACTATTTACAGGAAATAACTTCTGTTGCTGGAGTAAAGAAGCAACATCACTGAGAGTAAACTCAAACAACAAGGTTACGGACATTGAGTGTGTTTCTTTATGTCTATTGGCCATCTGCATGTCCTCTTTGGAGAAGTGTCTATGCACATTCTTTGCCCATTTTTAAATTGGATTGTTTGGTTTTCTTGGTGTTGACTTGTATAAGTTCTTTATTTACGTGTATTTTGGATACTAGCACCTTGTCAGAGGTATCATTGCAGTGCTATTTACAATAGCCAAGATTTGGAAGTAGCTCAAGTGCCCATCAATAGATGAGTGAATAAAAAACCTGTGGTATCTTTACACAATGAACTATTACTCAGCTGTAAAAAAAGAAGGAAATCTTACCTTTTGTAACATTATGTAGACCTGGAGAGTATTATGCTAAATGAAATAAGCCAGTAAGAGAAAGACAAATACCATATTATCTTACTTACATGTGGAATCTAATGAACCAAATAAACCAAGAAAACAGAAACAACTCATAGATACAGAGAACAGACTGACAGTTGTCAGAGGGGAGGTTGGTTGGGATCTGGATTAAACAAAAAAAAAGAAAAAAGAAAAACCTCATAGACACAGACAACAATATGGTGATTACTAGGGGGGAAAGAGGCTGGAGTTAGGTAGAAGAGGGTAAACGGAAGATAAATGATGACCAAAGGGGACAAATTTGGGTGGTGAACACACAATACAATATACAGATGGTACATTATGGAATTATACACTTGAAACGTATATATTTTATTAACCAATGTCACCCCCCAAAATTCAGTAATTTTAAAAAGAAAAGGTTACAGAAACTCAGATTCATGACTCTTTCTCTTTGGCATTCAGATGGAGTCCAGCCAGTCCCCTGTGATTGCCCTTCAAACACATGTGAAAAGAGAAAAAGATATTGCCACTCTTCTCTCAGCCTTCGGTCTTCCCCGTAACATCCCTATTTGCAGAAGTTAAGAGGAATTCAGTTGCTCAAGAATAAGTGTACTTTCAGAGTTCCAGTCATAGTATCACGAAGCAGAGCATGAAAGAGCAAGTTCATAGCTGAGAAGCAACAACATAATGTTTGACCTAACATCTAAGTGGAAATGACAATCAGGCCAGTAGATACATGATCCTGGAACTCACGTGATGTCTGATATATATCTTCAGCACATTGAAATCATGACGATGGGGGGTAAGGCTACCTGGAGAGGAAGAAAAGAGTGACTGGGGATGTGTCTTCAGGAAATTGATGCCTGAATAGCTGAGGAAAATGGTCCAATGATAACTGAAGGAGTGACTGTGGCTGTTAGAGAAAATAGAGCCAGATAATATTGTGTCAAATCAAAAAATGATGAAAAATATCATTTAAAAACATAGGGAATGTTCAATGTTATTTAATGCTACTGAAGAGTCACATTAAATGAAAAACAGCTATTAGATTTTTTTTTTAACCTTCCAACTGCAGGGAGCAACAACTGGTCCTGAGAATAACTGTGAGTGCCTGGGTGTTTTTTTGTTCGTTGGTTTTGTTTTGCTTTTTGTATTTGTTATGAATGAGTGTGTGTGTTTGTTATCTTTTTATTCTCCTACTGTATGTTTGTATGTTTATTCTCATACTGTATGTACTGTATGTTTATATGTTTGTTGTCTTTTTTATTCCCCAACTGTATGAAGTGCACTATTTTACTGAGCAGCTCACTCTTTCCGGAGAGAGCAGTGTCCAGAATTGGGAGCCCATGTCTCCTTCCGACCAGCCGAAGTCTCTGTATTCATTCATATATACCTTGAGTTCCTGGAGTTTGAGCCATTTTTCCCCTTTGGGTTCAACTTGTGCTAGAAAGGCCACCTTGACTAGATCTAGTGTGAGAATCTGACACAGTTTGGGGTGTCAAGCTTGTTTTTTTTAAAGGTTGGTGTGTGCTGATGAAATGTTGGTGCCCTGTGCACTCTAGAAACTGTGGCGTCCAGGTACAGTCACACTGACACCTTGGGCCCTAGATCTGCGTGTACCCAGGCAATGGCAAAGATATGGTGATTTCTCCCTTAGCAGGTGAGGGTAACATGGTCTGTGGGTGGGATGGGCATAGAGGCAAGCAGTCTTTGGAAGGCACTGTACTTACATCTGCAGGAAGAGGAGAGTCAGGATGCCTACCCACTGGCAGTGGAAGGCAGGCAAAACTGAGAGCACCAGTTGTTAAGAGGCAGGTGTCCGGTCAGGACCTCTGCTGGCATGGCACACAGTTTTTTTCTGATTTCAGAATGAAACAGTGTACTCAGGCTGCTGCAGCCTTGGACCTTGACATCAGATTGATGTCAGGCATCGGACATCAGATTGGCACCCAAGGCTCTGTTCCCAGAAGTCAGCGTGGCTGCCTGGGGTCCTCAGGCATCCTGGATGGCTATAGTTTTGCAGTGCCTCATGAGCAGTTCACTCTCCCATTATGGGTTCCAGCACTTTTCCTGTGCTGAGTATTTGGGCCAGAACACTGTCCCGCACTTGTGGCTGAAGCTCTGGAACCAAGGCCTGCCACACTGCGACTCTGATTGGAAGGCCCTGAGAAAACTTTGAACCTTGGGGTTTGCGTATAGGTTGTATGACCCAAATTCCTCACAAAGAACTCAGGGAAAGGCGGTCTTCTGCCCAAGGTACGCACCTGCTTCTCATCCCAGGACTGCCCTGCGGGCCCCACCCCGGAGAGCTCACGAGATCTCACGAAATCAGCGTGCCCGGGAGTAATGTGGTCTCGCCCACGGGGCCGCAGACCTGATTCGCTCTGTCTTCAAGGTGCCCCTAAGGCTGCGCTGCACCGTGCCCACGCCATCCTCCTCCAGCCCCCACCACTGGCAACTTCAGAAAGAACTGTTTTGGTAGCGATGTGAGCAAAGCCTGACCGACAGGAATGGAGAGGTGAGTAGAGTTGAGGAAGCAAGAAATGGAAAAACTTTTTACTAAATACCGTCGTGAATGAAAAAGTTCAAGTGGTAGCTGATAGGAATGTGGAATCCAGAGGTTTCTTGGTTTGATTTTCAAAAATGCGATAAACTTGACTAAGTTTATCCATGTAATAAAATTATCCAAATGAGAAGCAGTTACACATAGAAGAGAAAGAAGAGAAAATTGGTAATGGAAGGCACCTGGAAAGGTTGGTGGACCTAGACATGTAAGTTGCAATATTGTGGAGGAATATAAAAAAATACCTGTGCTTATCTATTGTTTTTATTAAATAGTCGCTTTTAAGTAAGTCAAAAGAAGACATGGATTCATACTGTATTTTATTCACAATTACTTTTATCTGTGCTGTGTTTTTTTTCACATGGCTTAGAATGATCATATAGGTTGACTTGCTTGCAGCCTAAGAATTTCGTTTAGTATTTCTTATAAGCGATAGCTGGTATCAACAAATTCTCTCAGTTTTTGTTTATCTGGGAATGTCTTTATTTTGTCTTTATTTTGAAAGACAGAGGATTTTATTTTGATGGACATAGGATTCTTGGTTGACAGTCGTCTTCTTTGAGCACTTCGAATACAGTGTCCAACTGCCTTCTGGGCTGTACGGTGTCTGAGGAGAAGTCAGCTGTTGAAATGAAATATTCCAAACCTTATTAAAATTCTTCACATAACCTTTCACATTAGTTTTAAAATCTTGAAAAGAGGAAGCACTGTTTTTCCTTTTAAATATTACACAAACTGAAAGATCAAGCCAAAGAGTATGTATATATAAAAATAAATATATAATGTGGCTCATAATTATATATATATTTTTTCAACTTTTTCCATCAGTCAAAAGTTACAAATTTAGCTTTCTAGACTTTTTGCAGGTCGTGTTTTTCTATGAGAAATAAAAAATTCTCACAAAACAATAGAAAGTATTGTATAAAATTGCTGAAAACAGTTCCATGAAATAGGTGCATAAACATACAGAAATATTATGCTTCCAAGATTAGTGCTGCACAAAGCTCATTGAGATAATTACTGCTTAAATACATTTGGAAAGTTCTACTTCTTTAATCTCCTTTGATATTTCCATATTAAAGGTTCTGCAAAATATTACACTAATAATTCTGTTTAACTTTGACTGTCTTGAAATTAAAAAAAAAAAAAGCCATTTGGGCAAGAACACTTTATTCATGGAGTATATTAGTATTCTGTGAGCCAGTGTTCTGTGGACCACTCTTTAGAAACTGTGACCTGAGGGAGTAGTCAATTAGCAAGCTTTAGATTGAATACCCTAACACACACATCATTTGAAAAGTAACATTCTTTCAAAGTGCTTGTTTCACAAATTTTTCTTACTATGTTGTATGCAAATTTTTCTCTAAATCTCTCCTTTATTTCACTTCTACTCTAATAATTCATCTATATTTACAGATAAATGCAAATCAACTGAAAATCTCCAAAATGATCATTCTTCCCCTAACTTGCTCAGTCCCACTGATCAAGGACACTCTTTGCATCTTATTTGGTCCACTTGTGGGGAAGCCAGTCGCAATGGTTGGTTCTAGCTGTTTCATTATGTCAAAGTTGTTGTTTTTCAAAGTCATCAGTTATTTTTTAACAGGAAAACCCACTATAAAAAATAGTATTTTCACCTTTACCTCCAATTTTAATATGCAGTACAAATGCATGAAATTTGCAGATTCCAAATACAGGTGTGCCTTCTTATTGGCAAAATGCAATTATACAACTAATTGGCTATTACATTACTGTGTGGTACAGGTTTGGCCCACACCTCTTCTGCTGCTGGCAATACAGGAATGGTCTCCTTTTGCGCCTTCTTTCAATATGTTTTGTTATTTAGGCCAAGAGAATGGTCACTCAGTGGATATTCTTGGCAGCACTAAGCCACAGATGCTGGGCTCTCATGTTTATCTTTTTTCCCAACAGGATCAGAATGGCAATAAGTGCCTAATGTCTTGGCTGGCAGCCTTTTACTAGGCTTACTTGCTAAATTTTTGTGGCAGCCACAAATTTACCTTTTGCTAGTTACATGTTAAATGGCTGATTATCACTTGTGATTGTTTTTGATGATATGATTCTTTGAGTGATTTTAATTAAAAAGATTTATTTCATTGTATAATCCCAGTTTTTTATTCAATTTACAATGTCCCCTACACTTTACATTTATGCTCCTAAATTTTTATTGTTAAGAAGTAATGAATGAAATATAAAATAGAGAAAATTTGAAAATTAAAAAAATTCTGTCACATAATACAATGAATAGTTATAATTAATTTATTTAAACTTAATTTATTCATTTAAACATTTATATGCTTTGGTATAATGGTGAGATGTGATCTTTTACATAGAAGGTCATCCAGACCAATTAAAAAAAGAAAGGGAGATACAGAAACACATTACCAAAAGAGTCCAATTGCTGTAACTGATCCTGGTATGAGAATAAATGAATAAGTAAAATGTGAAATGGTGACCCAAGGGGGGAGAAGCAACTAATTTGAAAGCTTTCCCATTGGGGCTGTAAAAAAGTATATTAGCTACAGGAGGTGATGAAGATAGATTTACTGGGTGAGACAGTAGAGTGTGGGTGTTTCAGATTATATTTTTATGATAGGCTACCAAGGTTTGAAAAGGCCTTATAAGCGATCCTGAGCAGAGTGGATTTCCTGATGATCTTATAACTAGTGGAAACCACTAAAGATTGTGGCAATAAAGTTCCTATGTGTGTTTAAAAAAAAAACCAACTTTGAGAGTATGGGAGACAGATTGCTTTTAGGGGGTACAAACAGCAGATACTTCAGTTAAGAAGTGAATTCAGCAGTCCAAGGTAGAGCTAATAAGGGCTTCAGTTAAGACAACAGTGGAAGGGATGATAATTAGCAGGGTTTCCAAAAATATTTCAGGAAATAAAATTATTACTGAGAATATCTTAGCTGAACGCATCTCATAACACCTTTTTTTTCCTTCCCATCTCCCTTCTACAACAACTTTAAACATAAAAGAAACCTAGTGTGAGATGCAGGAATAAATTAGAGTATTTTCGAGGCCTCGAATTTTCTAGAGAAGAGAACAAAAGCATTCGGTTGTGTAGGAGATATGTTAGAGATCAAGGAGGCTCTTTGGGACTGCTGGCCCCTGTGTTTGCAGAGGAAGAAGGCACTGTGCACTGCCAGTCCCCTAACAGAAGTCTGTCCTCACGCCATGTCCACCCCTCTCCTGAGCCACTTCACACCTGGGAAGTCTCAGACTTGGGAGCCCAAACTGAAGGGAAGATTTATATTTTGACAGTCCTCTTTCAGTTGGCTTACTAGAGCAAACATCGAAGTAGTATTAATCTTTGCGGCTTTATCATGGTTGCAAAAGCCTCCCTGCCCCCCAAAAATTGGACTCCGAGACCAAAATTAAATAAAAATTCTTGAATCAAAGTGAAAATAAAAACAAAAATATAAATCATTAAAAAACTTAAATGAAAACCTAAACCATAGCAAATGTACAGTATAGAGATAAAGTTGTGTTAAGAGTAACTACAGAGAAATTGTTTTATTTAATAGAAATACAGTGATATAAATATATGACATGCGAACAATGTTACTATGTAGACAAAACTGACAGTGATTTAAAGTGGCATAAATATATAACATGAAAACAATGTTGATATGTAAAGATAAAAGAAGAAAGAAAATTAGTAAAGTTCTATCCAAGTAACTAAAAGAAGGTAAAGGAAAAGTAGGAAAAATAAATAAAACCAAATTTTAGCTCTTTGAAGGCAAACTGGAAAAACACTTTACAAACCTGATAGAGCAAAAAGAAACCAAAATAAACAAGTTTAAGAATATAAATTGATATATAATCACAGAGACTGGAAGTATTAAAAGTATTAGCAAATATCACATGCAAGTTGATGGCAATAAGTTTGAAAAGCTAGAGAAAATTTTAAATTTTCCTGTAAAATATAATTAGCAAAATTGATCCAAGAACAGTAGGAAAATCTGACAAGCCAAGTATAGTGTAAATTGGAAACATTGATGAAAATAGGAAGGTATAATGCTCATATAGTTTTGTAGCTAATTTTTGGTTGAACTCAAATAAATACATCTATGAGGCCCATCCAGAAAGTATCCAGCCATGTAATATGACAAATAGAGACACTTACTGAAGAAGATACAAGATACAAGAAACATTATACATAACACAATGATGCCCCAGTCCCTTTCAAAGTAGGTCCCCTTACTTTGGGACCTCATACAGTTCTCCCAGTCTCCAACAGATGTCCCATCGTATTTTCCTGAATCTCATCAACAGTCTGAAATCTCTTCCCTTTCAAAGGAGATTTTAGTTTCGGAAAAGGCAGAAGTTGCAGGGTGCCAAATCTGGGCTATAGCAGGGCTGTCATCTGGGTGATTTTGATATTCTACTAAAAAATTCTGCCTGAGGTGTGCTTCATGAGTGGGCATGTTGTCATGATGAAGCTGCCAATCACCAGTTGCCTGTAGCTGTGGCCTTCTCAATCATCTGAATAACTTCCATGGAGGAATGTTCAAGCTTAATGCAAAATTTGATGCAGGTCCATTGCTCTACTCAGTCATTTTGAATGTGACAACCACACAGTACACATGCTCACTCAATGGCATCTACCACCCCCACTGACTAGTACAGTGAAGCTATCATTGCTCACATGTGTGCATTCCAGTCCACTGTTCTTGGCTGCCAGGTTACATGGATGTTGCACAAACCGTTATCGTTACCTTAACAATGGCTGGACTTTTTCCAGAGAGACTGCATACATGTTTTAAACTATTAGAAGCTACACAGAAAAATGACAGCTTCCCAACTCACTTTTTAAAACCATCATATCTCTAAATTTGAGCCATGTAAAAGATACATAAAATATTTACTTTTATTTGTAAATATAAAGATGAAACATCTAAATAAAATTTGAACAAATTGCAATATGCCATGTCCAGGTGGAGTATTTTAGAAATGAAGATGTTTTAACATTAAGAAACATAGTTGTTAGCTATAAAAATCAGTTTGTACATGACAAGACAATTAGAAATAGGTAATCCCTTTAAAACAACTTCTTAAAATTAAAAAAAAAATGTTCTCAGTGGTTTGTATCAACAGGATGCATTTTATGACAATAACATACACAGATTTAGCACCCTAGGGCTCTCTTGTTATGCTAAAGAAAATGAGCATTTACATTATTCATGGATTGTATTGAATTTTTAAAAAAGGAGAATTGTACACTTACCCCTTAGGATAAACTGTCCTAGGGTATGGAGTTTTAACACCATCATTAAAGCTGTTTGCAAAAGGGAGGGAGAATTTAAAAAAAAACAACCAAAAAACCGAAAGCAAAACAAAACATTGTTTTCTTGGGAGTGAAGTCTTTCATTCCCTGTCCTAACTAGCAAATGCCATTCATTAACTCAAAATGGAAAGAAGGGCCCCACAACACACTATTTGAGCAAGCCGACCAATACACATTACAGTTTTAAAAATGAAGGTTACATGGTACAAATCCCAGCACTGTCAAAATGACATCTATTTCTTTGCTTGCTTTGTGATCATACCCCTTGGAGGTGTAATGAGAACTGTGGCATTCAACTCCTTTTTCTCTGCAGGCTTTAAAATCTAAAAAGAGCACCTTTAGTGTTTAGTCCACTCTCATCATGGCACCTGCATTTTCAAACTCTCCACAATAATTGAGTACAGAAAACAGACCAACTGACTCTGTAAAAAATTCATATCCATTTTTAACCACATGGGCTCTACATATAAGATCCAAAATCATCCTTATGGAGAAATTTTGCAACCACTTCTACTCCAAATGTGAAGGACACTCATCTGTCATTTTCATCCCAACCTAAGACATCTTTATCAGGGTCAGAATAAGAAAGATCACAAAGAAGACCTTGATCTGATACATCAGTTGGTCACATAATTCAGTGAATATGCTCCATAGACTGAAGATCTATTGATAAACCTCCATGACAAAATATTTTCTCATTTGAATGGCTGCTATAGGTAAACAGTTCAAGTAGTCTGTGAAAGTTTTCCATAGTTCAATGTTATATCTTTCTTTACATTCATCATAAAGTCCATACATTCTTTTGATCCTGGCATATTCATGGGTTCCTCTGAGAAGAAAAAATTCTCAGGATATTTGATTTCGCACGCCAGTAAGAGGCAGATAGTTTCCAGCGACTCCTTCCCTTGTCCATGTAGTTGCCAAGAACCAGGTAGTTGCTTTCTGGAGGGAAGCCACTGTACCCAAAATGTCAAAGTAAATCATGGTATTGCCCATGGATATCACCACATATTTTGAATGATAACTTTTCAACCTTGCCAGCATCACTGGCATAATGTATATTTAATTTAAGCATGCTTTCCTCTACCGTATAGTTAAAGTGACTACTAAAGCCTGTATTTAAAATGTCTGTGACTCTTTCCTGAAGCCAAAGTTTCTGTTGAAATATGTGTTGACACGCCCAAGTACAAGGTGGTAGGTTGTGTGCCCATGTCACTGTCTTGAGGATTCAAAACCAGACTTTTGAGTTTTTTTTTTTTTTTTCAGGATTATTTGCATATTTATTTATTTTTTTTTCTTTTTTTTTTTTAATTTTTATTTTAATTGTTGATCTTATACAGTTTTCTGTCTTTTATTCTCACCCCAACCCACCACCCCAGCCCTTCCCTCCCATTTCCACCCCCCCCATAGTTTTTATCCATGTGTCCTTTTTACTTGTTTCTGTAAATCCTTCCCCTTTTCCCCTGAAATTCCCTCCCCTCTCCCCTCTGGTGACTTTCAGCCTGTTCCCAATTTCTATGTCTTTGGTTATATTATGCTTGTTTCTTTGTTTTGTTGATTAGGTTCCTGTTAAAGGTGAGATCATATGGTATTTGTCTTTCACTGCCTGGCTTACTTCGCTTAGCATGATGCTCTCAAGTTCCATCCATGCTGTTGCATAGGGTATGAGCTCCTTCTTTCTTTCTGCTGCATAGAATTCCATTGTATAAATGTACCACAGTTTTTTGATCCATTCATTTACTGATGGGCATCTAGGTTGCTTCCAACACTTGGCTATTGTAAATTGTGCTGCTATAAACATAGGGATGCATAGTTTCTTTTGGATTGGTGTTTCAGGGTTCTTAGGATATAGTCCTAGCAATGGAATTGCTGGGTCAAAAGGTATATCCATTTTTAGTTTTTTAAGAAAAATCCATACTGTTTTCCATAGTGGTTGTACCAGTCTGCACTCCCACCAGCAGTGCACTAGTGTCCCCTTTTCTCCACAACCTCTCCAACACTTGCTGTTTGTTGCTTTGTTTATGAGGGCCATTCTGACTGGTGTCAAGTGGTATCTCATTGTTGTTTTAATTTGCATCTCTCTGATAGCTAGCGATATCGAGCATCTTTTCATGTGTCTCTGGATCCTCTGTATGTCCTCCTTGGAGAGGTGTCTGCCCAAGTCCTTTGCCCATTTTTTAATTGGGTTGCTTGTCTTCTTAGAGTGGAGTCGTGTAAGTTCCTTGTATATTTTGGAGATTAAACCCTTATCTGAGGTATCATTGGCAAATATGTTTTCCCACACAGTCGGTTCTCTTTTTATTTTAATACTGTTTTCCTTGGCCATGCAGAAGCTTTTTATTTTGATGAGATCCCATTTGTTTATTCTTTCCTTTATGTCCCTTGCTTTAGGGGACATATCAGTAAAAATGTTGCTGCGTGTAATATCTGAGATTTTCCTGCCTATGTTCTCTTCTAGGACTTTAATGGTGTTACGGCTTATGCTTAAGTCTTTTATCCACCTTGAATTTATTTTTGTGTATGGTGTAAGTTGGTGCTCGAGTTTCATTTTCTTGCACGAAGCTGTCCAGTTCTCCCAACACCACTTGTTGAAGAGGCTATTTTTACTCCATTTCATGTTGCTGCCCCCTTTGTCGAATATTAATTGACTATAGACACTAGGGTTTATTTCTGGGCTCTCTATTCTATTCCACTGGTCCACGTGCCTGTTTTTATGCCAGTACCAGGCTGTTTTGATTACAGTGGCCTTGTAATACATTTTGATATCAGGTATTGTGATCCCTCCTGCTTTGCTCTTCTTTCTCAAGATTGCTGCCGCTATTCTGGGTCGTTTATGGTTCCATATAAATTTTTGAAGAGTTTGTTCTATATCTGTGAAATATGCCATTGGTACTTTAATAGGTATTGCATTGAATCTGTAGATTGCTTTGGGAAGTATGGACATTTTGATGATGTTAATTCTTCCGATCCATGAACACGGTATGTGTTTCCATTTATTTGTGTCTTCCTTGATTTCCTTCTTCAGTGTTGTGTAGTTTTCTGCATACAGGTCTTTTACCTCCTTGGTTAGGTTTATTCCTAGGTACTTTATTTTTCTTTTTGCTATATCAAATGGTATTTTTTCCTTGATTTCTACTTCTGTTGTTTCATTGTTGGTATACAAAAATGCCTTTGATTTCTGGATATTGACTTTGTATCCGGCTGTTTGGCTAAATTCATTTATTAGGTCGAGCAGTTTTTTGGCCGAGACTATAGGATTTTCTATGTATACTAACATGTCATCTGCAAACAATGATAGTTTTGTTTCCTCCTTTCCAAGTTGGATGCCTTTTATTTCCTTTTCTTGTCTAATCGCTGTGGCTAATACTTCCAATACTATGTTGAATAGAAGTGGAGAGAGTGGGCAGCCTTGTCTTGTTCCTGATTTTAGTGGAAAAGAATTTAGTCTTTGCCCGTTGAGTATGATGCTGGCTGTAGGTTTCTCATATATAGCCTTTATTATGTTGAGGAATGCTCCCTCTATTCCCACTTTGCTGAGTGTTTTTATCATAAATGGGTGCTGTACCTTATCGAATGCTTTTTCCGCATCTATTGATATGATCATGTGATTTTTGTCTTTGCTTTTGTTTATGTGATGAATTACATTTACTGATTTGCGAATGTTGAACCATCCTTGCATCCCTGGGATGAATCCCACTTGGTCGTGGTGTATGATCTTTTTAATGTGTTGTTGGATGCGGTTTGCCAATATTTTGTTGAGGATTTTAGCATCTATGTTCATCAGCGATATTGGCCTGAAGTTCTCCTTCTTTGTTGTGTCTTTATCTGGTTTTGGGATTAGGATGATGCTGGCTTCATAAAAAGAGTTTGGGAGTCTTCCATCATTTTGGATTTTTTGGAATAGTCTGTGGAGAATAGGGGTTAGCTCTTCCTTAAATGTTTTGTAGAATTCTCCTGTGAAGCCATCTGGTCCAGGGCTTTTGTGCGTCGGGAGTGTTTTGATTACTGATTCAATTTCACCAGCCGTTATTGGTCTGTTCAGACTTTCTGTTTCTTTTTCATTGAGTTTTGGAAGGTTATATTTTTCCAGAAACCTGTCCATTTCACCTAGGTTTTCAAATTTCTTGGCATACAGTTCTTCATAGTAATTTCTTACAATCCTTTGTATTTCTGCAGTGTCGGTTGTAATATCTCCTCTTTCATTTCTGATTGTGTTTATTTGAGTCCTCTCTCTTTTTTTCTTGATGAGCCTGCTTAAAGGCTTGTCGATTTTGTTGATCTTTTCAAAGAACCAACTCCTGGATTCATTGATCTTTAGGATTGTGCTTTTAGTCTCTATATCATTTAATTCTGCTCTTATCTTGGTTATTTCTTTCCTTCTACTTGCTCTGGGCTGTCTTTGTTGTTGTTCCTCGAGTTCTTGTAGGCGAAGGGTTAGGTTGTTTGTTTGAGATGTTTCTGTCTTTTTTAGATAGGCCTGTATCGCTATAAACTTCCCTCTGAGGACTGCCTTTGCTGTGTCCCATAAGTTTTGGGTCGATGTGAGTTCATTATCGTTTGTTTCCAGAAACTTTTTGATTTCCTCCCTAATTTCATTCTTGACCCATTCATTGTTTAATAGCATGCTATTCAATCTCCATGATTTTGAGGGTTTTGGGTTTTTCTCCTTGGGGTTGGTTTCTAGTTTCGGTCCCTTGTGGTCAGAGAAAATGCTTGGTATGATTTCAATTTTCTTGAATTTGTTGAGGCTTGATTTGTGTCCTATCATGTGGTCTATCTTTGAAAATGTTCCATGTGCATTTGAAAAGAAAGTGTATTTAGCTTCTTTGGGATGAAGGGCTCTATATATATCAGTTAAGTCCATTTCCTCTAGAGTGTTGTTCAGTGCCACAATATCTTTGTTGATATTTTGTTTGGAAGATCTGTCCATTTTTGACAGTGGGGTGTTAAAATCACCTACTATAATTGTGTTGCTGTCTATATCTTCCTTGAAGTCCTCTAAAATTTTCTTGATGTATTTAGGTGCTCCTCCGTTGGGTGCATATATATTTACAATATTTATGTCTTCTTGGTGGATTCTTCCCTTGAGTATTATGAAGTGGCCTTCTGGGTCTCTCTTTATGGCCCTTCTTTTGAAGTCTATTTTGTCTGATATGAGTATTGCTACCCCAGCTTTTTTTTCCTGACCATTTGCTTGGAAAATTTGTTTCCAGCCCTTCACTTTGAGCCTGTGTATGTCTTTTGTCCTGAGGTGGGTTTCTTGTAGGCAGCATATGTGTGGGTCATGCTTTCTTATCCATTCAGCTATTCTATGTCTTTTGATTGGAGCGTTTAATCCATTTACATTTAAGGTTATTATTGATAGGTATTTATTCATTGCCATTTTCGTACCTGTGTTCCTCTCTCTCTTTCTCTCTCTGTCTTTCTTCCCTTAAAGCAGTCCCTTTAGTATCTCTTGCAGCATTGGTTTGGTAGAGGTGTATTCTTTTAGACTTTTTTTGTTTGGGAAGCTCCTTATTTGTCCTTCTATCTTGATTGAAAGCCTTGCTGGGTAAAGTAGTCTGGGTTGCAGGCCTTTGGTTCTCATTGCTTGGAATATTTCTTGCCATTCTCTTCTGGCTTGGAGCGTTTCCATTGAGAAGTCGGATGCTAACCTGATTGGGGCCCCCTTGTATGTTACTTCCTTTTTCTCCCTTGCTGCCTTTAAGATTCTCTCTTTGTCTTGGAATTTCGCCATTTTAATTATGATGTGTCTTGAAGTGGGCCTGTTTGGGTTCCTTTTGATTGGGACTCTCTGTGTTTCCTGGATTTGTGTGGCTTTTTCTCTCACCAAATGAGGGAAGTTTTCCATCATTACTTTTTCAAACAGGTTTTCTATCCCTTGTTCTTGTTCTTCTCCTTCTGGTATTCCTATTATACGGATATTATTCCGTTTCATGTTGTCTTGCATTTCTCTTAAACCCTCTTCATTCTTTCTAAGCCTCTTTTCCTTATCTTGCTCATTCTGAGTATTTTTTTCTATTTTGTCCTCCAACTCGCTGATCCGATCTTCTGCTTCGTCGATTCTGCTTTTCATTCCTTCTACTGTGTTCTTCAGTTCAGAGATTGTGTTCTTCATTTCCTCTTGGCCCTTGTTGATAGTTTCTATTTCCTTTTTCATGTTGATATAGTTTGCCGTGAGTTCATCATAACTTCCCTGTAGTTTATGGTAGCTCATTGAGAGCTCATTGAGCTTCCTGACCACCATTGCTTTGAACTCGATATCTGATAGTTGAGTTGCCTCTGTTTCATTTAGCATTCTTTCTTGAGCTTCCTCCTTTCCTTTCATTTGGAGATTGTTCTTTTGTCTTCCCATTGTTTGTAAGACTCTTGTTGTTAGCCTCAACTTCTTAAATTGATCTGTTCTGGCTCCCTGGGTTTGTGGTATGACCTTCTGTGGTAGAATATCTGTGAGATTCAATGGTGGATTCTCCTTCGGATATCCTGTTGTTCACTGCTTCCGCTGACTCATCAGCTGGAATACCCTCTTTTGGGGGCCAACTCTGGATCTCCCCCCGCCACAGTTCCAGGCTTGCTTGTTTGTTTGTTTTGTCTCACTCGTGTGTATTTACAAACAGAAGAGGGGGGAAAATGAAAAAAAGAAGAAAGGGGAAACAAGAGGAAGGTAGAAAAGATAAAATTGAAGAGAAAGGAAGAGGGGATAAGAGAAGAAGGAATTCAAGGAAGGCAAAAGGAGTTGGGGAGTAAAGAAGAAGATATAAACAATGAAGAAGGAGTAGTTAAGAACTCATATAGATATACAGGCTTACAAACAAAAAGACACTAACAAACTGGCAAAACAAAAAAGAGACACGCACACAGACACCCCCACACAAATATAAGCAGCCAAAGGGGGGAAAAAGAAAAAGAAAAAGAAAAAAAAGAAAAAAAAAAAACAAGCAATGCACAACAAAATATTTTAAAAAATAAAAATATATTAAAGAAATAAAAAATTTAAAAAATTATTAATTTAAAAAAAAAAAGAAAGAAAGAAAAGAAAAGAAAAAAAAAAAAAAACCCTCTTGTTGTTTTCAAACTTGCCAGCCGGTTTTTCAGGTCTTGCTGGCTGCAATGGCCGAGGGGTGATCTTATTGCTTTTCTCTGTGTTCAGAACTCAGTCCTCACTGTGCTATGTATCCCAGCGTTAGTGGGCACCTCTCCCCACAGGGTTTCCAGCGTGTGATCTGAACTTCCTGGTGTGTGCGCACTTCTCTGAGGTTATGGGTGTGAGCTAGGTTCTCCAGACGTGCACAGCCGCCTGCCTTTGTCCCTGGGAGGCTTTCAGTGTTCGGGCACAGCTGCCTGCATTGGGATCTGAGAGAGGCCTGCGTTCCAGCTGCTATCTGGCGCCTGCACCTTGGGCCTGAGCTGTCCGCGTTTGCGAACCCGCAGGTGAACTGGCGCCTCTGGCTCCACAGCTGTCTCCAGTGGTCTGCGCCTATGTTTTCGCGAGTGTCCACTAGCCCGAGACCGTGCGCGGTCCCCTGAGGGTGTCTATTTTCATTCAGCTGTCTCACTTCGCCCGCGCCTCTGTCTCTCTTGGGGCGCCTATGCTTTCGTAGTCGCGCGGCGACCACGAAAACTCGGTTCAAAGTCGCGCAGTGACCTGGTGGGGTGCACCCACTTTCGCTCCCTCGCAGGGCACCCACTTTTGCTCGGGCGCAGTCGCGCGGTGGCCCCTGAGATCTCCCAGCCGGTTCAGCGGCTGACCCAGCTCCCTCCCCAGGGCCCTGGGGCAGGCTTGGCGGAGCGCCGGGCCGGGGCCTCGGCCGCCCGTTCTCCGCGCGCTGGAACCCTGGGCTCTTATTGTTCCGAAGAGCTCTCCTTACCGCTTGCTTTTCAGTGTCCGCTACAATTTCCGACCTCTTATTCTCCCATATGCTGTATTACTGTTCCTTGTCTGTTCTGATCTTTACGTAGATTGGTCTGGTTTTTCTCCCATGTGTAGAGGGGGAGTAGGTTCTGCTCCCTCCTACCACGCCGCCATCTGCGACTTTTGAGTTTTAATAGCAATTAGTAACATAGTACAATTTAAGCTATTAATGATTAAAGTTAATACATTTTGCATGATTTCCACATAGTTGCATCAAGCCTGAACCCATCCGTTCAGAAAGCTCCAAATTATAGAAACAACACTGTTCTGTACAAGTGACCGATCATGCTTTCTTTCGTCTATGTCTTGTTCTGAGTTGAAGTTGAAGCTTTTAAGTCAAAATAAAGGAACTAACTTTCTATCCACCAGTTTATACAGAACTTACATTATCTGTGACTTTTAAAAACTCAGATCTGTTGAAAAGAAATCTGTTTCAACAGATGACCATGTGTAATACCACGTGACGAGAGTGGATTCAGACTTATTAAACGATGAGCATGTTAAATTCTCTCAGTGTCTGCTTCTCAGCACAGCACACCCGGGAAAACTGTTGGTGGCATATTGAATGGAGTTTAATGAATAAACTGCTCTGGAAATCACATACAGGCAAAAGAAGCATAGCTTGTTAATTTATTATAGTTTATTAAATCATTACACTGAAAAGTTAAAAATAAAACATAACTTTATAGTACTTAGATATTTGCTAAAAGTTAACTGCTATTCTTAATGTTTTTGAAGTAAATTAGAAAGTGAAGCCTACTTAATTATGAGAATGGATATTTTCCAAAAATATCTGAAATACTGTATAAAACTGCAAGTACTCAACTATTTCTTTTCAAATAAGTATAAGAAGCCTACATATGACTGTAGACCTAAAAAATTCAAGATACATAATTAAAAACTAACAAGCAGTTACCTTTTAGAATTAGTAAGAGCTTTTGATAGAGCACTTACATGCACATAATAAATATGTAAACATCCATAGAATCTGTATTAACAACCAGTACTTTGAAATGGAAATGGGGAAAAGTAGGAGACCTCAGCTCAATAATATCAAAACCAAAAATTTAGAATAAAGAAAAGAAATGTAGGGAGTTTGTTATGAAGATAATCACCAAACTTTATTGAGTTAAAAAAAAATGGGCTGAATAATTATAGAGAAATATCTTCCTGGGAAGAACACATATTATTAAAAATGCCAATCCTACACAAATTAACCATCTCAGTTAGAATCCTAAATTGTGATTAAACTGAGGAGAGTGACATTTGAGTTCACATGGGACACTATAAGTAAGGATTTCACAGAATAATTTGGAAAAATGAATGGTAGTAAATGGAGAGTTTCCCTGACAGATAATTAAATTTATTGATTTCAATCAGGTTTTATAGTAATGAGCCACAAAGGCCACTATATAAATAGGAAATTATAGGCAAATATAAATAAGAAATTAATTCACTGATGATATTTGGTAGCACATAACATCTTACAGAAGAGAATGTGTTTGGAAGCCATGCAGCCAGGGTTATCCGCCAAAATGTGTAGATGACCCATTAAGAAACCATTGCTGCTGTAACAGGAACAGACATACTACAGCCAATGGAAATGAGGGGACAGAAATTCATGTCTAGGACCCAAAGAGACCTGGATTGGGATACCAAAAGCTATGTATAATTATAAAAAATGGCCCAAAAGTAGACAAGCCCTTGAGAAGTAATAAAGCCTTTGAATCACTGTAGTCTCCAAACTGAATAAAGTTGATGTGATGTAGCCAGTCCCCAAATGCCTGCTAGAATTATAAATACATATTGCTCCGTAGAGAAACATACCTTTCTGGAACTCAAAATATGTTTTCAGTTGCTCATATGCTGTGTACAATGCTCAACCAAAACCAATAATACATATGAAAAGATAAGACAATGTAACTAAAAACTAAGAGAAACTTAGACCAAAACAAATAGTTCTTCAAGTGGATAATACCTCGAAATAACTGTACTTAGTACATATTCAAGAAAAGAAGATATAGGATTGAAACTTTTGGCAGAGAACTGAGAAGTAGAACAAGATAACAAAATCTAAAATTTAAAACATGTGGACTCTAAAGGAGCCAAACTCATAGAAACATAGAGTGGACTGATGGTTGCCAGAGGATGGAGGGGAGGGACAGTGGGGACATGTGGGTTAAAGGGTACAAACTTTCATTATAAGATGAGTAAGTTCTGGGAATCTAATGCAGAGCATGGTGATTATAGTTAAAAATGCTGTATTATATACTTAAAGTTGCTAAGAGAGTGGATCTTAAATGTTCTCACCACAAAAAAAGAGAGAAGTAGTAGTTATATAACATGATGGAGGTGTTAGCTAGTTCTATAGTGGTAATAATCATTTTGCAGATATGGAGTGTATCAAATCCACACTTGTTACATTGACATGTTACATATGTCAATAAAACTGGAAAAAATACAATAACCAAAATTAAGAATTTCAGGAGTGTGTTTAGTAGTGTTTATAACAACTGAATAAAGAGTGAATTAATGAAAGAGAAATCAGAATAAAATAACCCAAATAAAATGCAGAGTAACTTATGGGGATAAAAAAGAATTGAGGGTCAAAAATACAGGGGCAGAGAATCTTTCTCAGTTGCATAATCAGACATCCCAAAGGAATATAGAATGAGGCAAAAGCAATATATAAAGAAGTAATATTTTCATTTCCTCCACAAAATATATAAGTCTCAGATTCAAGAAATGCCTATGAATAACAACTAGGGTTTTAAAAATCTTCATATACCACCTAAACCATTGAAAGCTAGACAAAGAGACGATCATAGAGCAGCCAGAAATACGAAGACAGATTACCTTCACGAGCAACGTAAACATTGATAACTAATTTTTCAAGTAAAAAGTGGAAGTCAAGAGATGACAGGACAATAACCCTAAAAAGAAATTGCCATAAAAAATTCTAGACTGGGAAAAGTATCCTACCCTCCCTTGTAAAAGCGAAATCAACAAATGCTTAGGCAAACCAAAACTAAGAGAATTTTCCACCAGCAAACCTATACTAAAGAAAATATTGAAGAGTATTTTTCAAAGAGAAATAAGTGACCCCAGATAGTTGAGTAATATGAGAGAAATAAAGAACAATAAAATGAATATTAGGTAATCTAAAAATATTGACTATATAAAGCAATAATAATAATATCTTTGGGATTTTATATAAAATTTAAATACAAAAACAATAATAGCATATAATTTTTTAGCATATGGAATATGTAAACTTTCTTACATTACCTGACAAGAGGCAAAGTAACTAGTTTATATCAGATTTTGATAAGTCAAGGATAATATTTGCTCTTTTATTATAACCACTAAGAGAATGATAAAATATAAAAATATCAACATAATAGGAGGGAAAAATTAAATATTAAAAAAATAATTAGTTGATCAATAGGAAGGAAATAAGAGAAAAGAACATAGAATAGATAGGACAAATATAAACTAAATTGTGAGATATTATATTCAAAGCCAAATATGTCAGTAATTATACTAACTTTAAAAAAAGAGTACCCTAATTAAAAGACAAAGGTTATCAGGCTGGATAAAAAATTAAACTTATCATGTGTTTCTTGAAAGAAAGTTTTCTAAAATTTAAACAGACATAAAGTAGAAGTATGGAAATACTATACTTTGCAAACATTAAGCAAAGATATTGGCTTAGGTATATTAATACTAGACAAAGAAGACTCAAGGCAAAAAGTTGCACTTGAGATATAGAGGGACATTTCATAAGGTGAAAATTTCATTTTGCCAACAAGTATAAAATATTAGCTTTTTATTCTACTAAAATATAACATCAGAGATATAAAGCAAAAATTAATAACTGGGAGAAACTGACTAATTCGTAATGGAACATAACTTTTCCATACAGAAAGGACAAACTGACAGAATAAATCACTGATGATGTAGAAGCTTTAAACAACACAAGAAGCTTTACCTATTGGAAATTTATAGACCACTGCAACCAACTATACACATTTCGTTCAAGAGCACATAAAGTATTTTTAGTTAATTTTGGCCATACGCTGTGTCACATATAGTATGTTTCTAATCAGTGTATAATTAAGCTAGAATTTAACCATGAAAAAATAACTAAAAACTTCTTATGTTGGGAAATTCAAAAACAAAATTACACCTGAAAATCACCCATGGTTCTTTTATTTTTCAGTGTTTTCCTGAGAATTTTTTCTTTTTTTCTTTATTGTTGATACTAATGCAGATGCCCTCATCCCTCCCTCCCCCTCACCCCCCTCCCCCTCATCCCCCACCATCACCACATTGTTATCTGTGACCGTGGGTTTTACCTGTGTTCTTTGGCAAATCCCTCCACCTTCTTTCATCCAGTCCTTCCCTCCCCTCTCTCTCTGACAGCTGTCAGTCTGTTCCATGTATCCATGACTCTGTTTTGTTGATCAGTTTGTTTTGTTCATTAGATTCCACATATAAATGATAAAATAGAAATCATGAAATAGTTCTAAATGAATGATACTTGATATTAAAAGTGCTTTAGTGCAACTAATGCTTTGCTATGAGAAGAATTTACAGCCTTAAATATCTGTTTTAAAAAAAGGAATGCTGAAATTAAGTGTTCAAAAATTTAAGAAGGCAGAGAGGAATAAAAAAAGCAACTGATACAAGTAATAAAATAATAGGATGAGAAAAATAAACATATAAATACAATAAAGAGGATTAGCAAAGTTAAAATCAGTTTATATAAAGTCTGACAAATTTTTTTCAGACAAAATTTAATACTATTAAAGACTAGGATAAAAAGTGAGTTTAAAGGAGATAAAAGGGTTTTACTTAAAAAAGGGAACACAAAGGCCAGATCATCGAGATATTAAAGCAATTATAAATTGGTTTAATGAATAACCTATACCAGTAAATTTGAAAACTATATGAAGTAGGAAAACTCCGGGGATATAAAACTTATTAAAATTGACAAAAGAAGTTATAGAAAATCTGGACGATGTAATAAATGTCACATAAATTATATGTCTAATAAAAAGCTTTCATAAGAGGAGGCTGCAACTTATATGTCTTCATCAGTGAGTACTTATGGAAAAAGTAATGCCTAATTTATAGTGCAAGAGAACACAAAATGGTTATCATGATATAAAAACATGATAAGGATAAAAAGAAAATTATAGGCCAATCCCAATATTGAAATAGAATTAAATAATCTAAAAAATATTACCCAGTTAAACCAATAAATATATAAAGAGCAAATATATTCAGCAAACAGATTTATCCAAGAAATAAAAATTTTGTCAAACATCCTAAACTCAAGTAACAATTTTCCACCAAAACGTTTCTGAAAAATCAGTCTGTGGAGTCTTTTGGGTGCTTATACAGAGTACAGGCTGTGTGCTGGGATTTTGGCTGCGTGTGTGTGTACAAACAGATATACCATATATATGGTTTACATCTGTGCCTATATATAAAAATATATTTATATAAATATAATATATGTATTTAATGTCTTCATCCTCTAGTAAAAAAATGCAAGCAAGTTAACTTACAGGGAAGTGCCAATGCATGTATTCATTATGACCATTTCTGAAGGAAAAGAATGTCATCAGGAAAGATTCCCATCACTCTTACCTAGCTGATGTAGGATTTCTGAAAAGGGAACAGTGAAGGAAATCTCTTTAGTTATATAAAGTACGAGCAGACTTTATTAGGAAGAAATCATTTATACACAAAGTAATGCAAGACTTCCATTTTGCTGTTCTTCTAGGTATTTTGGAAATGTTCAGTTCAAACTCAAGTTGCTAATTGTTGTGGAGTGTTCAGCCTGGTTTCAGGAGCTGTAACCCTCACCCCATGGTGGGCTGTGTAAGAGCCCCAAGGGACCCACTTCATCTGGGTCTGTTCTGTCACGAGGACGTGACCTACGAAGGAGACAAAGCTTATCTCCCTGACAGGAGCACTGCTTCTGCCTCATCCATCTCTGGCCCCAATGCTTGGTTGGCAGTCAATGACAGGTAAGACTCCTCATGGGAGGGGCAACCTAAGCCAGACACAACCACTTGGGAGGCCTCATGGAAGGACTCGGGGGGCTGCAGCAAAGAGGATGTGATGGACCCTTGCCCCCCGGCTATTCTGACATAGCCCGAGTCCTCATTTCCATCTGGGAGATGTCTCCTGCTTCCTAATTGCCTTAAAGCCTGAAACTGTGGGGGTGAGCGGTGCAGCCCTGTGCCGGCCAGGACTGCTCCCTGGGTGATTGGGCATAAGAGAGAATTCCTAAAG
Source organism: Glossophaga mutica (assembly GCA_039655065.1). Classification (NCBI taxonomy): domain Eukaryota; kingdom Metazoa; phylum Chordata; class Mammalia; order Chiroptera; family Phyllostomidae; genus Glossophaga; species Glossophaga mutica. Next base: position 156,114,228 of record CM077303.1, on the reverse strand, counting down.
TCCTGTGAAACCTGCTTTGCTAAGAGTGCTCTTCCTTAGGTGATAAGTGTCCCAGGAGGAAATGGGTATGTCTCCCAAAGTTTGGCAACCCCCTTTCCTGACAAACACTGGCTCGGATTAAACCCTCAGATTTCTTTGACATGTTAAACTTGTATTCCGGTGTATTTGAGCCCAATAAAAGCCTAGTGAGGATGGGGCTCTGGGTCATTCTCCTCTGAGAGTTTGACCCCTTTCCTCCCCAAGCAGAAAATGTCTTGGTAGTTTTCATTTTCATCCGTGACGGAGGGATGGGGCTCTGCGGGCGGAGCCCCCCAACATCTGGCACCCAGGACAGGGGCTCCCGCAGCTAATAAAACTTTAGACCTTTACATCATCACCTGATAGATTTTTTGATCCTTTTACTAATTTGTATAAAATTAGTAAATTAGACACTCTAGTTATTCTTTTAAACAGAATCTCCAGTTAAAAGTACCACCATTATAGGACAGTTTGCATCATGTAGCATCTATCCTTCTTCAGCAGTAAAAAGTCTTCAAAATAGTGGAGTTCTCTTGAACTACTTTTCACTCACTTACAGGTCCTTGAATGACTTTTGATCACATTGGGACCCTATCAAAATTTGTTCCAGGAAGGCATCAAGGAACAGGAACAGGCCCAGTCTCTTTAGAAGTCTTTTGAATCTGATAATGAGATTCCTATCAAAATTGCCTAGGTTATAAATCTTTCTTTGAGGTTATGTGAGGTTTTTTTTTATTTTTTGCAGCAAAAATGAGTGCAGGTGAAGATCAGTTGATGATAACGTTCTATTTATTTTCTGAAGCGAGATGGGGGAATGACAATATCAGAAAGTCCAGTTTACTCACTGTGAAAAATACCCTGTATTTTAACGTTCATTAAGACTTTTCCCCTTTGGATATATCCTGTTGGCTATATCTAAAACAAATAAAAATGTAACAAGAAAACAAATAAAACATCAAAAAAGTAAAAAACCAATGCTAGTTCTTCCATACACCTCCACCCATTTTAGTCTTCTTATTCTCCCAATGTCTGATCAGTACATGGAAATGTGCCTACATTTTGTTGACATTAGATAACCCAAGAGAGCAGTGTAATGGGGCTAACTCTAACATATACTAATAGCTATCCCTGTTCTTCCCTTTTAAACCAAGTCTTCTCCACTGTATCTTCATACTTCATATTTCAGATAAGTTTGAAGCAGCTTAGTTTATATTTTTTGCATTTTTTGAAAAGAACAGAACAACCTTGTTTTAGTTTTTAAACATGTGTTTGTGTTTGTGTGTGTGTGTGGATAGAGAGAATGAGAATGCATGTAAACCCAGGTGGACATTTCTTTATCCATATAATTCAAAATGTTTTTCTGGTGTGTGTAGATGTATGTATCTTTTTCATTGATTTTTGCCAAACTCAATGAGAGATGTTATCCATATATTAATATTTTTCAACATAGGGAAGCTTTCTTTAATTATTTATTTGATCATTGATTTTGTTTCCATTTTTTAAATGTTTCTCATTCCAAGTGTTTCTTAGAAACCATTATAATTCAAAGAGTGGTTTATTTTCTCATGGTATTTTACCTCTGTTCTTTTTAAATCACCTCAACACTCTCAGTGATATTCCCAAGTTATTCTTGTCACATCACAGTTTTGCTTGTCCACAATATCAGTTGAGTTCTCTAATGCAGCCAAGGTAATTTTTAGTTCTTCCATTGTATGTCAAAATGTCTTCAAACCAAATTTCATCTCAAATATGACCAGGAAGGATCATGGGCAGGGAAATACTTCCTGAGAAGCAGTATCTGGAAAAAACCCTGGGAGAACCTAAGAAACTCCATTAACTGCCAGTCAGTTCTCGTTATTTATGTCTAGAAGGATCCATGAGGCACTATGGACCTAAATCCCTTCTCTGTTTCTCAAAGAGTGATGGTGTAGTGTTTCTCTTCTCTCTCCTCCATTATAATGTAACATGCATCAGGATCTGCTTCTGTACTTTACTCAAAGATCCTAAACTTATAGCTGAGAGGTAACATCATTTCCTTTGGGGAAGAGTGGGTATATTTTATAAAGAGAAAGGTACATATATTTTTTTAAACAGAATACTTAGGAAGAAGTATGTGGGTTAAAAAAGGCAAAAGCACTGGGCTTTGGGAGATATTTATTCAAGAACAACAGGAATCCACATATTCTGCTTTTGCTAATGGCTGGTTTTTATTTTCAAAGTTCCCTCTTCTCAATCAACATCGTTTAGTGAACCCATGGCAATAATGTCACTCAGACTTGATTAATCAGTCTCATAGCCCCTAGGCCATAGTGATTGCTTCAGAGATGGGCACATTATATTTTCAGAGATTATAAATCATCATAATAATTTTGTTGAACTCAATGAAAAAAAGGCAAGTAGCAACTCTGTCTGGATTTGTAACTGAGAAGAAAAACTAAGCACTTCTGCCACATCTTTATAGTACATGGATTTGAAATTAACATAGAAAAAGAAATCAAGTCCTGAATGTCTGTATGAGCCATAAATTCAATTATATTAATCCATCCTACCCTAAGTCTACTCATTATAAGAAACAGTTAACCACTGCTTTCTTCAGCAGGCATTGACTATATATTTACTCTCTTATGTGAAGACTCTTAAGCAACATAGTCAGTTTAGACTATGACAAGAGAAATATAAACAAATAAGAAAAATAACTCAATTTCATATGCAAGCTATGTTTTCTGATTCAGCTGCATCAGATGTAAAGTAGATATATGAACTTCCTCCAAAAAAAAAAAGAAAGAAATTTTCCAGATTGAGAATGATACCATATAGTATATAATTACATTTTCTACCTCATGTAGAAGTCACCTATTTGTGGGCTCATCTATGATATATTACCCTTGAATGTAGTGCATTTCCCTCCTGTTTAACCACTTTAAGTCTTTTATGTGGGGACTACACATAGCAAGAATTGTGCAAGGACAGAATCCAGGAAGACATTATTACTTAACTAGTAGACAAAAGAGAAGCATTCGGTGAACCAGGTTTGGGGGGTGGAGGAGAAAGCAGCTATAGACCTACTATAAATGCTAGCAGACAGAACTTTCAAGAAATATCCTTTGGACTTCCTACCAAGATGGAGGCATAGATAGTTATACTTTTTTTCCTTGCACAACCAAAAGGACAACAACCAATTTAAAAACAAAAACCAAATAGAACTGCCAGGAAATCAAACTGTATGGAAGCCCAACAACCAAGGAGTTAAAGAAAAAACAGTCATCCAGACTGGTATGAGGGGCAGAGACAGGCAGCCAGGGCAGAGAGGGTGCACAGCAAAGTGGTGCCTGTCAGACCAGGCTTCCCACATTCATGTGCAGATAAGCAGAGAAGAACAACTGGCCAGTGAGATACACAATGCAACCAAGGGTTCAAGTTTGGGAAACTAAACCCTCAGAATTCTGGTTGTAAAAACCTGTGGGGGTTGTGGCTGCAGGAGAAATCCCAGCTTCACAGGAGAGTTCATTGGAGAAACCCATGGGGTCCTATGATGTACACAAGCTCGCCCACTCAGGAATCAGCAACAGAAGAGATGAATTTGCTTGTGAGTAGTGGAGGAAATGACTGAAAGCTGGGTGAGAGCTGAGCAAGCATCATTGTTTCCTCTCTGATCCCCCTCCCCCACATACAGTATCACAGTGCAGTGATGTGGGTTGCCCCACCCTGGTGAATACATAAGGCTCCACCCCTTACACCATAACAGGTGCACTGAGACAAAGACATACGGCCCAAATGAAAGAAAGATCAAAACTTCATAAAAATAACTAAGTGACAAGGAGATAGCCAGCCTACCAAATGCAGAGTTCAAAACACTGGTAATCAGGATGCTCACATAAATGGTTGAGTATGGTCACAAAACAGAGGAAAAAATGAAGGCTATGCAAAGTGAAATAAAGAAAAATATACAGGGAATCAACAGTGTGGGGAAGAAAACTGGGACTCAAATCAATGATTTGGAGCAGAAGGAAAAAATAAATATTTAAGCAGAACAGAATGAAGAAACAAGAATTCAAAAAAAAAAAGGAGAGGCTTAGGAACCTCTGGAGAAACTTTAAATGTTCCAACCCTTGAATCATAGGGGTGCCAGAAGGAGAAGAGGAAGAGCAACAAATTGAAAACTTATTTGAACAAATACTGGAGAACTTCCCCAATCTGGCAAAGGAAATAGACTTCCAGGATATCCAGAAAGCTCAGAGAGTCCCAATGAAATTGGACCCAAGGAGGAACACAACAAAACACACCATAATCTAATTAACCAAGAATAAAGATTAGAAGAGAATCTTAAAAGCAGTAAGAGAAAAGGAGAGAGTTACCAACAAAGGAGTTTCCATAAGACAACCAGCTGATTTTTCAAAAGAACCCTTATAGGCAAGAAGGGGCTGGGAAGAAGTATTTGGAGTCATGAAAGGCAAGGACCTACATGCAAGATTACTCTGTCCAGCAAAGCTATCATTTAGAATGGAAGGGAAGATAAAGTTAAAGAAGTTCATCATCACCAAGCCCTTATTATATGAAATGTTGAAAGGACTTATCTAAGAAAAAAAGAAGATCAAAACTATGAAGAGTAAATGACAAAAACTCACAACTGTCAATAACTAAACCTATAAAAAAACAAACTAAGGAAACAACTAGAACAGGAACAGAATCACAGAAATGGAGATCACATGGAGGGTTATCAGTGGGGAGGAGGAGGGGGAAGAATGGGGGGAAGGTACAGGGAATAAGAAGCATAAATGGTAGGTACAAAACAGGGGAGTTAAGAATAGTATAGAAAATGGAGAAGCCAAAGAATTTATGTGTATCACCCACAGACATGAACTAAGGGGGGTTCATGAGAGTGGGAGGTGGGTGCAAGGCAAAGGGGTATAATTGAGAGAGAAAAATGAGACAACTGTAATAGCATAATCAATAAAATATATTTTTTAAAAAGAAAATAAATATTCTTTGGTAGTGAGGGAGATCTGACCAAAATATCCATCATTTCATTAACTCTGACCTGGATAGCAAAGCAATTTCTCTTACTCTACCAATTTTCCATGTGTGTCCCTTCTAAAAATGGCTTACCTTCTTTTTAAAAAATATTTTTTGTTGTTCTATTAGAGTTGTCCCAATTTTTCCTCCTTAGCCCTCCTCTGCCCAGCCCACCCCCAGCTCCCACAGTCAATCCCCACACCATTGCCCATGTCCATGGGTCATTCATACATATTCCTTGACTAGTCCCTTCCCCTTCTTTCCACCCTTATCCCACTCTTCCCTCCCCTCTAGTTGCTGTCAGTCTGTTCCTTATTTCCATGCCTCTGGCTCTGTTTTGCTCTGTTTTGTTCATTAGGTTAGTAATTTTTATCATTAAGAGTATACTATGTAGAATATGCATGCTTACCCTTAACAATCTTTTCTCTACTCCCTTCCCTTCCTTAAAAAGAGACTTAAACTAAATCAGGGTTTTGTTAAGTTCTTAAAATCAGATTGGTTATTATTTTAAGTTTCACTGAAGTAAGAAGTATTGTAAATATGGCTGGAACTTGTAGCATATGTTTTTCTTCTTTAAATAAGAAGAAAAGGCACATTGGTGAACCAAATGAAAGAGAAACAGGTATCGATCAGCTGGGCTTCATAATAAAATACCATAGACTGGATAGCTTAAACAAGAGAAAATTATTTGTCATAATTCTAGAGGCTAGGAAATCTAAGCTTCAAGGTACTGACCTCTTTGGTTTCCGGTGAGAGCTCTCTTCCTGGATTGTAGATGAGCACCTTCTAACTGTGTTCTGAGATGGCAGAGAAAGCAAGAGAGAAGCTCTGTGGTGTGCCTTTTTAAAAAGACGTGAATCTCATCCTTCAGGCCCCACTGTCGTGACCCCATCGAACTGTAATTACCTCCCGAAGACTCTGTCTCTAAATGTCATCACACTGGGACTTGGAAATTTACCACATAAATTTTAAGGGTATGCAAACATTTAGTTCATAATAGTGTTGATATAATGTTTGATAGAAGAATCCAAACTTATTTAAATGTTGAGAAGAAGCAGAGATTCATAGACACTTTTGCTTAGTCCATTCTCATATGTCTTCTTACATCATCATAAGACAAATCTCTAAATCACTGTAGATATTTGAGTGATTCTTATGCTTACAGAATGAAAACATTGCCTTTTGAAGCTGTGTCTGAGCTATTAGATTTCCAGTCCTATTTATTCAAACTCTTTTTAGCTCCTTTGCCGTCTTCCAGTCTAGAGAATTCCAGGGAGTATATCTGGCTGGCAGCCTAATTGTCTGAGTATATTTGATATCTTTAGCTAAACAGGTCATAAGCTCTAAGCATGAGTAAGGAAACTCAAGAGAGCATTTTTCCCAAAAGCTTTCAAATATTAATCCCATGATTGACTCTCATAATTATTAATCAATAACTTCAAAAAATCAGAAATTTAAAGGAAATGATATCCTATGTTTTATTTAGACATTGTTTGCATTTTGATTCCTGAAGTACTGTTTGAAGTCCAGGATAAGAGGGAGTTTTAGGATTTTATCAACTTTTAAAGTATGTTCTTTCTCTCTCTCACACAAATTGCAAATATTTTAAGATAAACATGTACTAGCTCACCTTACTCCCATTAACAACCAACCTGAACAGTGCTACTTCATAGAACAAGTAAGGAGCACATTGAAATCCTGGAGGTCAATGACAGAATGCAGAAAGAGACATACATTGTTCTACTTATTCTCTATCTCATGCTTTTTTTCCCCCTTTAACTCTATTTAATTCAAATAATTTGTCATTTGCAAATGTGTAGTGAAAAAAATTTCAATAACATTCACTGGAAAGAAGAAAAACATGTAATATTTTTCTCTCACAGCAGTACCAGTAAAAGGCCTAAAGAAAATAAATTTGCTTTTATATAGATATTTTAGTAAATATTTTAACTTATGCTTCAACAGGTATTGAAGATACCTATTTCTTTTTTGATCTTTTGGCATTTAAGAGGTATGAACTAACATGAAATATATTTTTCTGGTTTTTTAAAAAATATAATGTTCAGAAAATGTATTTTGTAATCAACATATGGGGTATGTTTTTCTGATTAAGACTAACAAAATTTCCCAGGCTCAAGTCATGACTCTTGAATAAAAAAAATGCTGGAAATCTCTAAGAAATTCAGATTTTAAAAGGTTTTTTTTTGCCTAATGTACTCTTTTATTGCCAAATTGAACTTTACTAAATTTGATTTTATCCTACATATATCACTGTAGTTGTATGTAATAAGTTAAAGAGAAAAGGTAAATAGGGCATTTTGAAAAAATATAATTCAAGATTTGATATGTATTCAGGAATATGTACTTTTAAATATATTATCAAAATTGACTCTCACATCAATCCTTAGGTTATAGAAATATTTTAAAGTATAAAGTGAACTTCACTCTAAAATACAGATATAAATATCATATGGAATTATGTTACATATAAAGAACCTCACTAAATATCCCATTTAGGACTAAATATCTTTGGCTGCTTTCAGGAATTTCAGTGCATTGTTATTTCAAAATCATGAATTTTTCATAAAAATATTGATGATCATTAGTCTGCATGTTCTAGGACAGGCTTATTCTTTGGTAACATGCTTGTAAACATTTTTCATAAAGATTGAATCTATGTAACATCAATAAATATCAGTTAAAAACTGAAAAATAAATATATTCAATGACCTACTAGACCAAAATCCAGACGTTTTCATAGAATAGACTGGATATGTTGATCATATGAACTGCAGGTTTGAACTTAGTTTTGGCTTTACCTTTTTTAACGTAAACAAGAACACCATTAATATCATTATATGCCCTGTAACACATATATAAGCACACTTTCTTTTTTTTTTTTTTTTTTTTTTTAGATTTTTATTTATTTATCTTTAGAGGGGAAGGGTAGGAGAAAGGGAGAGGGAGAGAAATATCAATGTAGGGTTGTCTCTCGTGTGTCCCCTGCTGGGTACTGGCCTGCAACCCAGGCATGTGCCCTGACTGGGAATCGAACCTCGATCCTCTGGTTCACAGGCCTGCGCTCAATCCACTGAGCTACACCAGCCAGGGCTATAAGCATACTTTCTTATCTATCAATAAGAATTTTTTCAAGATAATGAAAAGAAGAATCATATTGTTCTAAAGTTACTTTTAGCATATTTGTGTGAAAAGGTTAGTTCAAATTTTGAAAGGCAAGCTGCTGGGTTAAGTAAGTGTGAGTTTATGTCTCTGTGTATGTGTGCACATGTATGAGGTCTGTCCAGAAAAAGTCCAGCCGTTATTAACATGAGATGGTTTGTACGGCATCGTTGTAACCTGGCAGCCAAGGAGAGTGCACTGGAATGTGCATGTGTGAACAATGAGGTTTCACCGTACTAGTCAGTGGGGGCAGTAGATGCTGTGAAGTGAACTTGTGTACTGTGTGGCCATGGTATTCAAAATGACTGAGCAGGTAGAGTAATGAATCTGCTTCAAATTTTGCATTAAGCTTGAACATTCTTCCATGGAAACTATTTGGATGATTCAGAGGGCTGCAACCATGGGCAACCAGTGATTGGCAGCTTCATCATGACATCGTGCCCACTCATCCATGACATTTAATATAGAGTTTTTGGCGAAACATTAAACCATGCAGGTGACTCAGCCCCCCTACAGCCCAGATTTGGTGCCCTGTGACCTCTGGCTTTGCCCAGAACTAAAATCACCTTTGAAAGGGAAGAGATTTCAGACTGTCAATGAGATTCAGGAAAATAATGGCAGGGCAGCTGATGGCGATTGTAAGAATTGTGTGAGGTCCCAAGGAACCACACATGTACATATACTCATATAAATGTATATTTTAGTTTAGTCATTTCTGAATCTTTCTGAACCTAAGATTGATTATTTATGACCTTCCCAACTTTTTAATTCTGCCCTAGGATTCTGTAATGATTAAATGGATTTTTGAAGAGTGATATGCATTTTGAAGGAAGAAGTTATTTATAGCTAAAATATTTCACATTATTAATCTGTAAAGAACAGAGGTTATTTTATTTAATTATAGTCATATTTCCAAGTTGGCTGATGGTTCCCTCATTTCTCTTGCCAAACAAGTGAATTATTCTTGGAATCCTGTCTGTATTGTTGAATATTGTTAATAGCACGTTAACAATCAGAAATACAAAGGAGGGCTGTTGATGCCTGTGGTCAGAACTACTTAGCTCAGAGTTACAGATTTCAAAAATTTCAGTGACTTGCTTGTGAATCAAAGGCTCCCTCCAACTGCCTAGCTCCAAAGAGAGATAAAGTATGGGCATAGATTCAGCAGCTAAATTTGGTTTGTATCAGAAACAGAATATGCAAATTCCCTGTGGGAGAGCGCTACATGAAGGGTCAGAAGGAAGCGGAACAAAAACAATTGTTGTTATGGACAATATGTTTGTGTCTCCCCCAAATTCTTATGTTGAAGTCCAATGTCATGGTATTAGAGAGGAAACCTTTATGAGATAATAAGATTTAGATGAAATAATGAGGGTGCAGCCCTCATGATGGGATTAATGTTCTTATGTGAAGAGGAAGAGACCAGAGTTGGCTTTCTTTCTACCCTGTGAGGGCACACCAAGAAGGTGGCCATGTGCAAGCCAGGAAGAGAGTTCTCACCAGAACTCGACCATGCTGGCACCCTGATAAGACTTTCAGCTCCCGGAACTGTAAGAAATAAATTTCTGTTGTTTAAGCCACTGACTCTATGGTATTTGGATGTGGCATTAAGAGCTAAGACAGCTCTGTATCGCAGAAGTGAAGGAGAGAAAGATGAATCAACCACTTCAGTTTGTGGGTGGCTCAAATCTTCTCATCCAAAATGGAGATACAGAAGTTTCCTGAATCTGGTAGGGTCCTAGGAAGGGGAAGAAGCACAGAAAGCAGCAGTGAAATAGATTGCCAACTCTGAAGGACAGACAATGTAGTAAGTGGGTGCAGATTATTAAAATTTACTTAAAGCAGGCAACCTGGGGACTGCATTGGTCAGCAGTGCTGAGAGCCATGGTATATTTGAGAATCTCCCCCTTCTCACCCCGTTTACTGGCGAACAGAAGAATGTGAGTGCAAGTGCAGTTTAAGGAAACACTTGGGGAGGAGAGAACTCTATTTAGTGTTTACGTTTTTCTTGCTCAGTTTGTGTTATTCACACACTCTCCATTGTTCTTACCTTGGGTGGTGTTTCACTTGTTTAAAGCTCAAACTTCCTAGAGCCTTTGTCATTGAGATTGCCTTGCCAAAGTGAACTGCTCAGAATGTCTTCTTAAATGTTGTTAACCACATACCTCCAAGACAAAGACAAGTCATTCGTTAGATATTGTTAAAGGCAGAGAGTCCTTTTAGCATATAGTCCTTTCATCTTGCAGACCTTTTATGGGCTTTCAATGTGTTTCCTTACATATATCCTTAGAAACAAATTAAAAGATGGTGATATTTGGGGCTAGGAAGCCATGTTTTTGCTTTTGAATGGCAAAATAACAAAAGCACAAAGATGAAATGACAGCCCATGGAAGGCTTTAAAAATATATGTAACAATTGTTTAAAAACATTTTTTCTTCTGTAAATCAATGTATTGGTTGATATCATTTCATGTTAAACAGAGGAGTATTTCTAAAACCTCGTGCAACAGTCCTTAAGGAGCTTCAGAAAAAAAAAAATCTGGATTGTTCAGCTAAAGTTCAGATAAGCATCTGAATGTCAATTCCTTATCCCACTGAACCTATTATAATTCACCAATTTCTTCTGCATGTGTGATGCAATGTGAAGTGTAGTGTGTCTAGGGTGAATTTCTTTGAGCACTGAATAATTTCTTTTCACTGTGGTCTTCAGTGCTCATTAGTTCTTTCTACTCTGGCTTGTTCATACAAAGGATACCTTGCATAAAGAAAGCCTGAAAACATCTAGAAAAAAACCCAGAAGTATACAGTTAAAAAAAAAAACATTTTCATTAGCACACTCTATACATAAACCCACATATACTTGCAAGGAATGGATGATATATTTAATTGTGTGAGTTAGTTCGTTTTAATTAAAGAGAAATGTAGCCTTTTGATCTATGGAATAAACAATCTAACAATAGGAAAAATGCAATCTGTCGAGACATATTTGAGTTATTTTTCAGTAATTGGCTTGGCAGCAGCTTCAGTCACAAATTTCTGTTTCACAGATTGTCCTCAAATGAATAAAGGTTTGCTTTGAAATGTAATTAATATTACTTTCAGCTGCAAGACACTCTCAGGTTGTCAAAGGAATCTGAAGGAGGTAGCTACAGAAAAAAAAAAGAACAGAATAAAAATGAAACTGAAAAGTAAATTAAGGCAAATTAGTGAAGACAAAGTAAAACCGACCAATACAAAATGTCAGTGTCATGAACTGGATTTTACCTTCAGTTCAATCTCCTACAGACATTAAAATTATGAATATGGCTAAATAATTCACAGGGTGTCTATTGACAGTGATTACCTCATTGTATCATTTAAACATGAATGAGAGTAGGTTTCATTTATGTATTAATCTTAAAATGTAAAAGCTATTTTATTATATAAGGAGATGGGGCAGACTGAAGGAACAGTGGCTACCCTTAGAGTCAATTCCCATAAATTCACATGCATTGACCAATACTACTTCCATCCTTATGATAGTTAATCATATACTTGCTGCAGACCTTCATAGAAAGAGTTTTACTAGCGAAGGGCATAAATCCCAGTTATGTGTATTCAATTACAAATACTTTAATGACAGAATATTTCCATATTTTCCATGAGCCTGTTTTATTTTAACAGGGGTCCATAGAAAACCCCCCAGAACAAATAGGAACTTAGTTGCAGTTAATTGTCCTCAGATGTGTACTACGACCCCACGTATTTGAAACACCAGTGCTCCTGATACGTAAACGATTAAACAAGAGTAGTACTGCACACACCGGTGGAATCCTAAATATCTTTTCTCCTCATTTTGATAAATGAATTTGTGAATGTATTTGTATTTATTAACCTTGAAAGAGTTGAATGTGATCATTAATATATAGTTAGAAAAAATGTTGCCGTTTACAAATAAGAACTTACAATTTATTAAAGAATAAGTTCAATGATTTTTTTTTTTCAATCCGGTCTACTGGAATTAGAGAGATGCTTTCTTCTCAGCCTTATAATATATGTTATAAAGCTACAATTTTTTCCCACAAATATACAGAAATTTGGTGTTTGTGCAGAGACAGTTTGTGTTACAAAATTATTTTATGTTCAAATATCTAGAGTGTTTCCTATTCACAGTTAACTGTTTCTTTTGGTGACATATTATCACTTATTATGTGACCTACAATTAGTTTCAAACCTGTGATACCTACAGAGTTTGATAACACAAAGAAGTCTAGGAAGGGTATTTTGAAAATAAAGAAAAGGGGGAGATTGGATATGTGGCTTTACTGTACATCCTAAATCTGGCAGGAAGACCAGCTTTTGAACAAGCTGTTATTTTCCACATGGGAGTAGCATCGCTACAGTAAAATGCCAGATTTCATCCATCATAATGTCATGGCTCATATTAAAATGTCTTCAGGGACCAAAGGGAGGGATGGGCAAAAGACATCAAATCAATTTTCAGGCAATTGCTATGGTTTTCAGAAACTAAGCCCTATGTGATAGTGTTATGGCTGCACAAAGGGAGGTTATAAATAAGGTCCATACATCAAGGGAGGAAGTAATTTAGAAAAAGAAAGCTGATTTGACTTTTGTGTGAGTCTGAACATATGGTTAGGGCACAGCTGGGTTATCATTCTATACATTCTTATAAGAGAGTAGAGCCAAATCAATACTTCAGAGAAATTAGCTAATCTCTGGGCTTGAAACCATACATATTTTGGATCAGTTGATCAGGACTTGGGATTATTTTGCATTCGTTTTAAGTTATTATTCAATTATTAATACAATAAAATCTAGTCAAACATTATCACTTGGTGACTTTGCTAGCTAAGAACTAATTTCTATATGGTGCATCTTTTCTTTGGAGTGTGTGGAAGAGGAATTGGCCCAATTAAGAGACCTGCAATTCATACAGAAAATTTCTTCTATTTTGAGCAATTTATTGTTAAATTTATAAGACATAAAGTGCTGCAACCTATATTTGGCAATACTGCCTCCACTCTGTAAACAGCTTGTCTTTCAAGAACGTAATCATCACTAAATAACCTTTTCATGGAAAAGTTGAGAAGGGGTGGATGAAGGATGCCTTATGGTATTTCCCTGAATTAATATAACTGCAAAAAAAAGACATGAATAATGTTACATGGTCTGTTCAGCAGAAAAAAAAAAAAGGATACCTAAGTATTTGTGATACTCTCATTTCCTGTTCAGACTTTAATTATGAAGATATGGAAGATATCTTCCTTCTAAGCTGTAGAATCATAGTAAATCATCATATACAACAAAAATACTTTCACCCATGTTCCTAATATATAATTTTGCCATTTAACTTGAGGAAATAAAGCTTTGTGAAAGTACTAATCTTCAGATACTCAAATTGTTACATGTTGGAAGACACAGTGTTTCAGTGTCCAAGTTATCAAAGTTAGTTAGTACACATCCCGCCCTAATGAGGGACATACTGTGGTGGCATATTGATGGCATATTAGCGTGTCTGCAACACCACAGACAATGATGTAAGATGGAGTGTGAAAACCTAGTATACCTTTTACAACTACAATATGTACAGAAATGGTTAATAAGGAGCCTAACTTGGGGGAGTGACAAACTACACAAAGACTGAGAAAATAAACTGCCTCAAAAGTTTGCAGTAAGCAGCTTAGTTGGAAATAATAGGTGTACTATTCAGCTGTGCTAGAAAAAAATTGTTTCTTTTGCATTTTTCAGTTATACTTTATTCACATGCAAATCAGGAATTTCATAGATTCTTAGAGGTCAAAAATCAGTCATAAAAGCCCAAGTAATTTTAAGTCAATGTAGATATCTTGTTTAACTGGATATAAACAAGGTTCTATTATTTGCCAAAAATGAATGTTTGGTGCACCATTAACATTAAAGCTATTTCTGCTGTCTTTAATTATGCAGTTATTTTATTTTCAACTTTAGTAGGTTGATACAATATAATTTTAGTCTGTGTTCAACAGAAGAGATTTGTTCAAAACACATTTAATATATATATATTATATATGTTTATTAGCATCATAATACACTGAGTTAGCTAAGCTTAAACTATTCATTGGCTTAGAGAAAAGAGTGATAGGAAGAAAACAGAGCTATTTTCTAGATCTTGATAAAATTCCCTGACCAGAGTGAATGTAAATTAATAAGGACCTGGTTGTTGCTGTATAATTTTATTAGAATATTCATTTTATGTTTTTGATAGGTAGCAGGAAACTCATAGATTATTTAAGCTACAATCATCTTACACATCCATCTACAGTCTTAGTTTTAAAGCAATGGAGGAAGGACTTCCTGTCAAGATAGAGGTTTAGGTAAACATGACTCACCTTGTCACACACCACAGCAAAATTTACAGCTAGACTACAAAACAAGTATCACCCAGAATATCATCAGAAAATTGAGTTGTATGGAAATCTGACAACAAAGGGATTAAAGAAGCCACGTTCATCCAGATGCGTAGGAGGGGTGGAGACATGTGGAGAGGCATGGAGATATGGAGATGTGGAAAGAGGGGTCCTACAAACAGGTGTGGTGGATAAAAATTGGGAGGGATACCTTGGGAATAAGGGATCCCAGTCCCATACCAGACCAAGTTTCCAGTGCCAAGAAGATAAGTCCCCATAACTTCTGGCTGTGAAAAACAGTAGAGGTTGGGGGCAACAGAAAAACTGGGATTCTCAGGACTCTCTTCTTAAAGGGCCTGCTATGGACTTAGGACTTAACTCAGACTGCCTCCCTCTGGTCTTTAATACAGAGGCAGCAACTAGAAGGGCACCAGAGCATATGGGGAGAAATAGAAGTGTCTGCTATCAGGGTGAGTGTCATGGGACAGCTTCCTCCTAGACAAAACTCCAGAGGAAAGACTGCAGCATTGTCCCATTTCAACAGAAAAGCAGAGCCCTTACCCCACGTAGAGCCACAAATCAGTGACACCATTTCTGAGACTCCATCAACCTAGTTCACATGGTCACACTGCCCTGGTAATTATCTAAGGATCTGCCCAATCCAACTTATAGTTTTCTAAATGGGCCACACTACTAAATCAGGGAGTCAGAGCAGCTCTATCTAGTACATAGAAACAAACACAGGGAGGCTGCCAAAATGAGGAGACAAAGAAATATGGCCCAAATGAAAGAAAAAGATAAAACTCCAGAAAAATAACTAAATAAAATGGAGATAAGGTATCTAGCAGATGCTGAGTTCAAAATACTGGTAATTAGGATGCTCAAGACACTCACTGGGTACTTCAACAGCATAAAAAAAACCCAGGCAAAAATGAAGTTTGCACTAAGTGAAGTAAAGAAAAATTTACAGGGAACCAGCAGTGGAATGGATGAAGCTAATAATCAAATCAATGATTTGGAACATAAGGAATAAAAGAACATTCAATCAGAAGAGCAAGAAGAAAAAAGGGATTAAAAAATAGAAAGCCAAGGATTGGCTAAGGAGCCTCTGGGAAAATTTCAAATATACCAACATTCGAATCATGATGGTACCAGAATGAGAAGAGAAAGAGGAAGAAATTGAAAACTGGAACTCATGGCAATGGATAACAGTGTGGGGATTGCTGGGGGGAGGGTGTATAAGGGTATTAAATAGTAATGGAAAAATACAATAAGATTAAATTAAAAAACAAAAAATAAATAATATTTTTAAAAATATACCTGTAATTGCTAAGTAAAAAAAGAGAAAAAGAATGAAAGAAAACTTCCCTAATATGGTGAAGGAGGTAGATATATAAGTCTAGGAAGCACAGATTCTGAAACAAAGGGACACAAACAGAACCACACCAAGACATTTCATAATTAAAATGCCAAGTGTTAAAAATAAAAGCAGAATCTTAAAAGCAGCAACAGAAAAGCAGATAATTACCTACAAAGGAGTTCCCATTAGACTATCAGCTGATTTCTCAAAAGAAACTGCAGACTAGAAGAGATTGGTAAGTATTCAAAGTCATGAAAGGCAAGGACCCACAACCTAGATTACTCTATCCAGGAAAGCTATCATTTAGGATGGAAGGGGAGATAAAGTGCTTCCCAGACAAGGCTAAAGGAGTTCATTATCACCAAGCCCTTATTATATAAAATGTTAAAGGGACTTATTTGAGAAAAAGAAGATCAAAGCTATGGATATTAAAAGGGCAATAAGTTTACAACCATCAATAATCGAATCTAAAAAAAACAAACTAAACAAACAAGCAGAATACAGAAACAGAATCATAGATACAGAAATCATTCAATGGGTTATCATTTGGAAGGGGGCAAAGGTGCAGAGATTGAGAAGTACAAATTGGTAGGTATAGAATAGACAGGGTGATGTTAAGAACAGTATAGGAAGTGGAGTAGCCAAAGAATTTACATGCATGACACATGGATCTGAACTAAAGGGGAGATTGCTAGAGGCAATGGGGTATACCAGGTAGAGGGAATCAAAGGGGGAAAATTGGGTTAACTGTAATAGCATAATCAATAAAATACATATATTTTTTTAAAAATGAAGGAAGCATTAAGTCAAGAATCATCACAGGGTAATATTTTGTTAAGTACTTGCTTTTCAAAAATGATGAAACCTCATGTAAGTTGAAAACATTATTTCTCTTTTGATATTATATCATTATTTCATTGTTTTCAATTAATAATGTATCCATATGATAATATAATGTTTATTTTCATATCATGTGATTCATTTATTTAACAATTATTGAAAGTTTACCGTGCAAGATACTATAATAAGTGCTAGGGCTACCATGGAATAAGGAGCATTATTATTATTTTAGTTCAAATTTATTGAGCATAACAAGTACTTTACATACCAAATTCAGTTAAAGTTTATAACAACATTATGAGTTAGTGACTATTATGATTCTATTTTACATATGGAGAATGTAAGTCTTTAAGAGCTTAAGGGATCTTTCTTGCCTGAGGTTACAAAGACAGTAACCAAGAAAATAAATCCAGGACTTCCTGATACTGAGTACTTGGCCATCCTAGCTCTCCAGGAGCCATGTGTAATGAGATAAGTGTTATAAAAGGAATATATATTTCAAACTGGAACATCTTGGCAGACATAGTGAAAAAAATCACATTGAATGTGGGTCATGAACTTTTAAGGAAGTTTTCATAACTGCCACTGACATATCTTTGAGAAAACTCCACACATCTTTCTCTGTTTCTATTTTTCATCTGATATATGGAAATGTTTCTTTTATCTCTTCATTGTGAAAAAATGTTGAATGATCAACTGAAATCTCCTAAGTGCCTTTCTTTATGATAAAGAACAGCTGTAATTCCTGGCATAAGAATTATTCTTCTGTAATAGCCCCATTTCAGCTTCAGGACTCTGCTATATCTTTATGCTTATTATTAAGTAGCATATAAAAGATCCCTACCTGTGTGGAGACATGCTGGGTCTTGCACAAATTTAAACACATACCTTCTCCCTGGAAGTATTAAGTAGCACCAACTAATTACACAAGAACATGGTTTGCTTCCCATAACTTGCATTAATAAGCTTGTGCTTGTGTTCCATTAAACAGTAATATGGACAACATAATAAAGAACACTGAGTTGAGAATGAAACCAAATGAAATTGCCCAAAGCATGGAGTAAATAGAACACTGTGTGTGTGTGTATTTAATATGATAAAATAAAGGTAGGTAGGTGATTTCTTTATTTTAATGATTTGGGCTCTGAGAGAAGGTAGCTAAGCAGTTAAGAAGGCAGAGAATCCAGAGTTAGATTTTTCTGTTTTGGATTTTAACTACATTGTTGGTTACTTAGGTAACTTGGCCAAATCGTTTGTCATTCTAACCTCACATTTCAATATGTAAAGTAGGAAAAAAATAGTATCTCCCTCATGGTTGCTGTGAGAATTAAATGAAATAATGTACATAAACCCTTTACATGAGTGTCTGAAATGCAGTTAACACTTGAAAAACAGGGAGAAAAACAGCTATTACACATAAGCAATTTAAATGAAAAATTGTAATCTCTAGACCTACCCAGCCATATGCTTAAAATGGATGGCCCTGCATCTGCGACGCAGGAAACATAGTCTGGGCAGTAAAAGGAATGGCGCAGACACGTTCAGACTTCACAGCATATCCTGTGTGCCAGTTAAGAGTTTGAAAATAAAGTTTTCATGTCTTACTCCTCTGAACATTTCCCATTTTCTTTGTTTTGTCTCTTCTGTACTTTTTTTTTAATTGATTGGAGTTTCCCTTTTGAATCCTGTTCTCCTCTTGCCTTTTGTTTCTCCTTTGTGTTTTTCATCACTTCTTGTACCTTATCTCTTCTCCTTTTTTTCCCATCCCATGCTTTTGTTTAATCTTGTTGTCTATTTTTAATGTCAATGCACCCATCTTTCTTTTATTCTCATTCTATTTTATCTTTCTTGCTTTTCTTCCCCCTTTCTCTTTATTCTTGCTGTATTCTACTTTAGTATTTTTCTTTATCAAATCCCTTCACACATTCAGTCAATCATATAAAGTACTTCGCTATTCTGGGGAAAGGTAATAATTTTGAAGTATTAACTATGCATTAATATCACCTTTCCTTTCATTCACTTATATCCCGAGAGTTTCCTCTCTTCCTAGGCACTGTAGAATTAGAAACACCAAAAGTGACAATTTTGTACTTTTAGGTTCAAAACTTACATTTAGCAGTAAGAGGGAAGAGCTGAAATATATAGTCTATGAGCTCCAGACAAGAAACTCCATGTAGGGGGAGAAGAGTAATAGAGAAGCAAGAAACTTAGAAGTATGGCTGATAAAGGGAATTCTGTCATTCCTTCATCTTTTTGGTCTAGGAGGAAACTGCAGAGGATGATAGATATTCCTTAAAATATGCACAGCCAAGAGTAATAGAGATTATATTTGCTTCCTGTTTGGAAATCTGGGACTCATCCACTTTTTTCTATGTGTCTTATACTATAATAACATGACTCATATTAGAAAATTAATCACTACCTTGGCTTCAGAGACAGAAGGATGTTGAGGAGCAATGTAATGTCAGTGTATTATCGCCAAGCAGCTAAACATGCCTAGCGTCCAACAAGACAAAGGAGATAGATACGTATATGGGTAGGAAGAAAGCACAACACAGTCATGGGTCCAGAGGGTTGTCAAGTCTGCAAAGAGAGGCTATTAAAGAATAGGCTGTCCATTCAGTGGACATGGCAGGATCTGCCCATCTGAGGCACTGTGGATATTTGTGCTCCTAAACAAAGACCGTACGGAATAAATTTTATATCTCAGTGAAAGTTACTATCAGATGGATCAAGGTCAAGCGGTGCTGTTTGTTCCCATGAACATCTTCAAACTGCATAAACTCCTGAGGTCTGAATTAATGCCGAAGAGAAATAGACCTGAGAGGAACATTGCTGCATCTGAGAGAACATGCCAAGAAGTGCTGAGATCAAGTTTTAGTGGTGAAGCGGAAATGGCAAATCTAAATGGAAATTAATGCAATTAGAATCACACCAAGATTTGTGACTTTAGAAAAGCAAGGCAGCTACATAACAAGTCTCCTATTCTCTTATGCCTACATTCATTCTCAATATTGCTAACATAAATATCATAGTATATGTTTATAGTATTCATGTATTTAACATGGGCTTTGAAATCAAAGAGACTTGGCTTCTAGTAGCCATTCTACTCCTTGCTACTTTTTGACCCTGGGCAAGTCACTTATGTGTTTTAAACTCCACTTTCCTTCTTTATTAATTAAGGACAATAATATGTAACTGAATGAAGAATGTGAGCAAGACACAACAGCTTACAAATCATAACACTTAAATGCTAGCTCATTTTAAAAAACATTTATTTATTTATTTTTAGAGGGAGGGAAAGGGAAGGAGAAAGAGACAGAGAAACAGTTGCCTCTCATACATGCCCCCACCAGGGACTGAACCCTCAACCCAGGTAAGTGCACTGGTGAAATGAACACCATAGTGACCTTTCACTTTGAGGGACCACGCCCAATCCACTGAGCCACACTGATCAGGGCAATGCTAGCTCATCGTAATAGTATAAATGTGTTATTTGCTGCTTTCCAGATTGACAAACAGAAATCATAATTCTAATTTTTTAATTAAGTTATTGGGTAACATTTGTTAATAACATAAGTTTCAGTTGTATGATTCTGTAATACATAAGCTGTTTCAGGTGTACAATTTTATAATACATCATCTGTATTAATTTAGGTAGCACTGAACTTTGTGATGTTGACAAATATTTACAATAGAAATCAGAATTATACCCAGATCGTAATTTTCCATGCAATTCCCCTATTTGAGAAAGTGGACTCCGTGAATAATTACAGCAGGACTAAAGGACCATTTCAGACACACCAGTATGTATGTCTGTCCTCCGTTTAAGAAACATTTACACTGTGGAAATTGTATAGTGATGGTTCAGACATCAAAAGAAATAGCTGTTGGCATTAAGGAATAACAATCAAATTTTTTATAGAAAACGAGAAGTTTTTTAAATATTGTTTATAGAAATGCAGTTTTTCTGCATTTTGCTTTTTATTATTTTAAGGCTGTAATATTTAAATTCAAATAATTTAAATAAGTTAACTTAATTTTTAGGATATGTTAAAAGGTGCTATGCTACAGAAGGCATATTATAGAATTAAAAAAAAAACTTTCTACCTGAAAATATTTTCACCCTTATTAATGCTGAAAAATTCTTATTTAATTGTCCAAAATAACAAATATCTATTTTCTTATATTTTATATGTGCCTGTCTAATTTGTTGTTTTTCAATGAAGTTTTATACTGTTATTTTCATCTGTAAGAGTTATTTGAAATTCAATACAATATTTAAGTCTTTGATTCTTACAGATTTTTCTTTAAGTCAAAAAAACATTTATTTCAGCTTTAAATCAAATTACTGATTGAAACTACTGTAAATGGGATGGTAAAGCATTTAAATCTTCTTTATATCACTTCAGCTTTCATCTGAACATTGTGACAATATCTTATGTTCCAGTCATAGATGAGATTGATTTGTGTCATATTTGAATGCATTTTTCATCATTATTAGCAAGATATTGCTTGCTGTGATAATAAGCATTTTCAGGAGGAAGGTATTTTATCACTGAGATTGTAGCAGCTTTTCTCACTTTACTGAAAGTCTCGCTTCAAGCTCTGGGATATGTTCTATAATAGAACCTTCTTAATAGAGAAGCAAGGAAATACGTCTCACATTCTCCTCAGGGAACTCAACTGTCTATTTAATATAGAGAATTTATAGAAGATACTTCCGAGGTATTGTGTTATCATAAGAAGTGGTATCTCAGACGTGGTTTAGAAAGAGGAATGATGGTTTCTTTGCTTATTGGTCATTGTCTTAAAAGCTGATGTTTGTAGGCGGCAGCAAATTTAAAGTATCTAAATAGGATCACTTTGGGAAATAGCATCAGGATTTGCATTTCAAAATCACAGCTTCCGTCCCTCCCCCAGAATCACACAAAGTCATTGTCTTGACTCAGCTTGATGGCTCTATTCTCTGTCCTTCCTAGCAACACCCACAGTGTGGCCTGTTCCTTGCCAGCAGTTAGCTCTCGCCCTTCGTGTTATTAGCAAAGTTATTTCAGTTAGTCTCTGATTGCACTGTTTTCTCCCGGCATGCTCCTTCCACCTAATTGTCCATTTACTTACCTTTCAAAGGCTTCTTTATACATGTGGAGGTCTACACTTGCCTGTCCAGTATGGAAAAATTTACTTTCCCTGTTCTATTATCATATTCATGGCTTGGTGTGCAAGGCAGAGTGTAGCACTGAGCTTTTACCATAGGCCTCTTAAAAGCATGTATATGGATTAAAAACAAACATATGCACCTTAAAAATGTGTTGGCTTTCAATGTTTTTAATTTTGAGCTGCCAGCTCTGATCCTGGAACTCTTGGGATTATAAAATTTTGTATTGAGGATGGTTTCTGAGCACATTGATTTTCTACCCTAACCTCCCAATTCTATGAAGTTCTATTTTCATCTACTAAACCCTTGATGCACCCTATCACATTATTTTCAATATCTGCAGAAGAAAGTGGATGAATTTAGTTTGGATGAATATGGATTTGAAGTTTGGTTCAAGAATCAAACTTTTCAAGAGCACTGTTACATGTTACAAGACTAAGTTCCCACTAGAATGTAAGTTCCGTGATGTCTGGGCTTTTTGACTCATGTATTCAGTTGTCTATCTTAGTGACTAGAATCCTACCTGAACAGTGGTTGTTCAGTAGAAATGTGTTCAACAAATAAATCATTCTTCATGATCTGCCCAACTGATCTCATATAAATTACACCCATAAATTTTAGTTTATTATGCCCTTCAAAGTAGTATTAACTATCTACACAAAGCACTCTTTTAGGAATAATAAAAACTAGATCTAGTTATTTTCTGCGTATTATCTGTTTACCATGTAAAATGTATAGTCATATTAAAAATGAAAGGGAAATGAGCACTGAAGAAATAAAAGTATTTTATAGGAATTTGGCAAAAATAAATATAATTTACAAATGTACAGGTAAATTTCATAACTTGATATATGAAACATATATATACCTAAATCCACAAAGGAAAAGTGAAGGTGTTCATTCATGCCCCACAGTGCATGAGACCCACTAAGCATGGATCCCAGGCCTCTGGTGTAGGATAAAGAAATCTGATAGAGAACCTCACCTCTTCTTTACCATTCACAGTGGATTTCAGAACTTAAAAAAGCAAAACTTATATACATGTATCCCTATTTGCTGAATGGATGTCAGTGAGGAAAAATAGACCTTAGTACATGCAATTGTACTTTTCTAGGCAAAATTTTCAGAAGATACCCTAATGCGTTTGTCTGGTAGGGGAGTAGAAAGTAACCTAACCAAAAGGACAAAGGATTACTGGATAACAGAATGAGAACAATAGGGTCGGGGATAGGAATTGGTGGGAGCAATTGTTAGATCACTCCAGCGGTCTTCAGCCACTTAGTTTATGACGGTAAGAGGGTTTGAGGGAGACCACAGGGCTTCCCTGAATTGCCTGAATACTACTGATGAAGATGATGCTACTGTTTCTGTCTTATGAAAGGCTGACCTTTCTTCTGTTGACACTATTACAGATTCCCCCCATTTCCCCTTTTTGCCCCTCTCTACCCAGACCCTGCCCCCCACCACAGTGTTGTCTGTGTGTCCATGGGCTATGCATATATGCATGTATGTTCTTTGGCTGATCGCTTAGCTCTTCATTTTGAACTTTGAGGAGTTTGTGGGTTTAATAACTCTTATCTCCACACCCATGGTAACTGCTAGAACAGCAAAACCCTATTCAGAGGACCTTCAGGGAGCAATTCAGGATTCAAATCTATCCTAAAATTGTGCCAGTATCTTGATGGACGGGACTGAGAAGGAGCGACATCTTTCAAATACATGGCATTAATCTCTCATTAAATTCTGTTGCCAGTACATTGGGATTTATTAGTTCCTTTTAAACAAAGCACCATGCGTATAAAAGACTCGTTGATAATTGTGTATTTGGCAAGAAGGTATGTCTATTTTTACACGACAGGTATGCATCTTTTTTTTTGAAATGGCACAGCTAAAGAGATTATTTTATGTTGAATAACAATTCAGAAAATAAAACTGAAAGTGCATTGTATTGTGAAGAAAAGACCCCTCTGTGGTGAAAACAAACCCTCCTGAGCCACTTACTAGAATATTTATCCAAAATGCATTTACTAGCCCAGTGGTTCACAACACAGTTGCAAGGAGCTTCTTTAAAATTTCCAGGCCTCACCCCAGGCCAATTCAATTAGACTATCCTGGTATGGAGCCCCCGAAGTAGTACTTTTAGGGGCTCCTCAGTAGTTTTGATGTGTAGCCTGAGTTGGGAAGAATTGATCAGACCCTTTTCTGATCTATAACTTACAAAGGAATGCTATTCCCAAAGTTTCTGGAGCAGCTGTTTGCACTTGGGAATACATTTTCTCAAATGAACAATGTTGTATACTGTGGTTAATTCCCTAGGCCTTTCCATAAAAGCCTAATTAAGCACAATGTGTCTGAAGCTTAGTACTCTGCTAATGGAATTATAGAACTTAATCAACATGTATACTAAAATAGGCTCTGAATTTTAAGTGGTTGGAAAAGAATAAAAAACAGATCACTGTCTGCAACCTAGTCAAGGAGGCCCACTCTGCTTACCTCCTGCATCCCTTCCCCACACCTGCCTGCCCTTGTACCCTCTAGTTGTGAGAACTGAGGAACCCAACAGCTCGCTTCTCTTGTCCCTGCTTTTCCTAGATCATGTAAAAACTGACCTACCAGCTCCCCTCCCATGGCTACAGCAATGCTGCTTCTGGCCAGGACTTTTTTTCCTTCTAGGGATACAGACATGGGACCAAAGCCCTGTGTGGTGTGCCTGTGTGTGTGTGTATCTGTTTGTTTGTTTGTCTTTTCCTTCTCTACATTTCCTTACTGCTCTTTTGAAAGTGATGGAGTTGTTTTCTGCTAGCAATGTAAAACAGATAAAGACAAAATGATTTTTTCCTATGCTCATTCCTCCCCCCAAAATTTACACACAAAGACATTATAAGTACAATACCCTACATATAATTTGTCTTCCAAAACAGAGCAATTCTGAAAGTAAAATGGGTGGTAAATAATTACCCTGGGAAACAGAAGTAAACCAGGACAGCTCTCTAGGTCATTCAACATATTAAGACAAATTTATTTGCATTTTATCACAGACACTCAATGCTGCCAAGAGCTTTAACATAAAGTGTAGGGATGAGGTTGAGAGGGGAGTGTTACTCCAGAAGCCCTGGTGTGGGGTGACATTCAGCAATGAGATAGAGTGAGTGGGTCAGTAAGTGGGGGATGAAGGAGAAGACTCTACCCAACAGTAGCTGAAATAAATGAAAATGAAGAACAAAATGTCCAGAGGAGTTATGAGAGACAAGAATGAATTCATATAGTCATTGAGTCACTGAGAACCGTTGGTCGTTTTAGAGGAGGGTGTCTTTATTTTGTAAAGGATAAAAATGGGTTACAGAAATCAAAGTGAATACTGTTCATGGAACATTAATGTTAACAAGTGAATATATACCACTAACTTTAGTTCAAAAATACTAAATTTTATTTAGCTGAGTTGTTTTGCTTCCTATTATTCCGATGCCTTTTCATACTACTTCTCAATTGTGTGCTATTGGCTGACACTATCTGGTACCCCCAACTCAACTGAGAGAGTCTACCTCTTTTTGTATCTACCTCTACCTCTTCTGACAGATGACTTTTCTACCCCCTTCTACATAGCACAGATGACCAAAAAAAGCACTTAGGGAAATCAGTGTGTAAAATTTCAGCTTCGTGACACATTGATTTTTTTTCATTTACTTATTTGACCCTCAGGAAATCTCATTCATATGCCACTTGGCACAGTTACCCATTCAACCATATGTATGTACTGAGATTTCTAATCCTTAAATTTTTGAGCAGACTGATAATATGTCCAATCTGATTGATCTTGTCATTATTTTGTGTCAGTTGGAGTTTATGATCTGATAAACACTTTGATACCCAGGGAATATTTGAGGTTGAACTGATTGACTCTATTTTTTGGTCCCATTTTCTCAAAATACTCGCACCATTTATAAGATACCTGATAACAAATTCAAGTGTTTTGTCCAACACAATAATTAATTATGACTATTAGAATGACTAGACACTATTATTTAACATCATTAGAGATAATCTGCCTTAAAAAACAAAAGTTTTAATACCACATCAATTTTATTAGATTTTTATTAACATATGTCACACACACACAAATATCCAAAGAGACAGAATGCACAATATTTATTTAAAAATAGTTATTCAGCCCATCAATTTGCTAGGCACTTTAAACTTCATAGATGTTTTATTCCACCTTCATGATCAATCTCTGAGGTATAGTTAAGAAACCACCAAAGAATAGTAATCAAGGAAGGGCTGGCATGATTATATATACACAAAAGAGTTGGAGGTAAGGTAGAATGAGTATGGCAAAACCATTTGGAGAGGCTGTGGTGGTAGTTCAGGTGAGACTTTAGAGTTACCTAGACTAGGACAAGAAAACACTAGAGAGCAATAGACTGATTTGAGATTATTTTTAAAAGGACATGCGCTATGTTTGTTATTGGGGTAGGGGGTTGAGAATAGCATTGTTTATTATGTCTTACATAAGTAAATTGATAGCAGTTCCATTCAGATATAGGAACCTCTCAAAGACAGTCAGATTGTGACCAGTTTGAAATGGGTGATTCAAAGAGTGATATTGTATCTTATTTTAGATATGCTGCATTTGAAGTGCTTTTTAAGAAACCAAAAGTACATTTTGTTGATTAGGTTCCTGTTAAAGGGAGATCATATTGTATTTGTGTTTCACCGCTTGGCTTATTTCACTTAGCATAATGCTTTCCAGTTCTATCCATGCTATAGCAAAGCGTAGGAGCTCCTTCTTTCTTTCTGCTGCATAGAATTCCATTGTGTAAGTGTACCAAAGCTTTTGATCCATTCATTTACTGATGGGCACCTAGGTTGCTTCCAGCACTTGGCTATTGAACCTAATCAACAAAACAAACAAACCAGCAAGATATAACCAAAGACACTGAAATACAGAGCAGGCTGACAGTGACCGGAGGGGAGAGGAGAGGGAATTTTAGGGGAAAGGGGGAGGAGTTTGCAGGAACAAGTATAAAGGACACACGGGCAATAACAAGGGGTGGGGTGAAAACAGGAGGGAGGTGGGGAGGTCTGCAGGGTGGGCGGAGATGGAGGTAAAAGGCAGAAAACTGTACTTGAACAATTAAAAAAAATCAGAAAACAAATCTAAAAAAAAAAAAGAAAAGAAACCAAGAGTACTACAACAGCATTGTTGGATGTATGGTTTAAGCTTAAATGAGAAGCTGTTCTGGACATTATATATATGCAAGTTATCTGTGTACTGACAGTAATTACAACCAAGGGTGTGAACGATAGCCTCTAGAGATGAAGGAAGAAATGATAAGGTAAGCAGGCCAAGTATTATGGCTAGAAGGATGCAAACTTTTAATGTTAGGTGGTAAAGATAAAACTTGACAAGGACACAGAAAATGAGTGGCCCACACGGGTTAGGCACTAAGAGTGGACTGTGGACTTGAGGTGATTGCAGTGTGTTAATGTAGGTTCATCCATTGTAACAAATGTACTACTCTGCGGGGGAATGCTGATAAAGGAGAAGTTGGGGGAGGGGAGAGCAGGGAGAAGGCAATCTATGAGAAATCTCTGTACCTTCCCCTCAATTTTGCTGTGAACCATAAACTGCTATAAAATAAAAGCCTTAATAATTTCTAAAAAAATGGAGGAGATCAAAACTGCATTGAGTTGGATAGCCAACCTGAGAGTGGTTTTCGAGAAAGACTTCACAGTGTCAGTTACTACTGAGAAGTCAGGTAAACTTTGAACTAAAAATTCCTTGTTCAGTAGTGATATGATGAGGTGGAAGAAAAATTGGGAACATGAAGAATGCAGTATTATATATTCCTAAAGTTTTATAATCTGCTTTTGCATTTTATAATATATTTGTAAAGATATTTCCATGTTGTTAAATATTTTTTTCTAGTGGAGTGCTACCATAATTTATTAAATACATTTAATGTTGTTGGCCATTTAGATTGATTCCAACATTTTGGCCACTATAAACAATCCTATAAGGAGCAACCTTACAACTCTGTCTTTATGGATATAATTATGTCCTTAGGCTATATTTCTAGGAGTGTAATTGTTAGGTAAAAACTTTGGGGGGTTTTATTTGTTTGTTTGTTTAAATATAGGGATACATAATCACTGGAATGTAATTACCAAACCAGTCTGAGGCTAAAACTGCCTAGTATCCTAATATCTTTCCTCTGATAAATGAAGTAAGTCTGTGATTTTTTTCCCTTTGATTACCCATATTTAAATCAGTCCATACATGCCTCCAAGACTACTTTCAGTTTATTCACAGTATAAAACCTTACTTTTAGAAAGCAATAACATGTTAATATTTAGTTAGCACTTACAATGTTGCAGGAAATATTTTATGTAGATTGATATTGATAAATAGATAAAGATAGATAATAGATGATAGATATTCATTTACTTCTGGTAAGATCCCATTTTTTCCTTTTATTGTTTTTCTTTAGCTATTAAGCATAGTAGGGTTAGACTACTTTTACATAGGAGGTTGAATGAATTCTTATATTCAATTCCAAAGAAAAATTTTAGAGGATATAGACCTAAGTAATGGTGCCATCCTATAAGGTCCCATCCTATAACATAGGCGTAAGCTAGTGTTGGGGAAGAGCAATAGATGGGCCTGTGTTCTTGACAGCAATCCTAAGGGCAGAGGATTTTGTAAAAAATTTTGTCTTTTACCATGTGTTTTCAATGTAATGTCCTCTCTAATTTTCAAAATAAACTATTGGAAAACATATGCTTTCCACTGCGAAGGAGAAGGAATCAGAGGAGAAAGGGAAGGGGAAGAGGGAGAAGGAGGGGAAAAGGAGATGAAGGGAAAGAGCACTTGCTTTACTGAATGTACGGTAATTAATTATAAAGGCAAAAGAAATTGAAATGGTATGACTGTAAGGGGTTAAGCAGCACTTTTCTAACAAAGAGAAATGGCTTGGAGTATGAGAGTTTCTTCTGAGGGAATATGTTTATTTTCCTGGGTGAAGATCAAAGTTGAAAAGCAAGAGATACAAGGTTTTCACTTCTATATCTGCATCCACACCTTTCTGTATGGGAAGTTGCAACATTAGTGAGAGAGCTGTTAAGAAAATAAAGCAAGTAAGATCTTTTGGATAGAATGGACACAGGTACTAACAGCTTTTAGCCAACCACTTAAAAATAGAAGATAAAGCCTGTGTAAAATAAAAATTGAGAAAACTTATTTTAAATACCACCATAATAAATTAGATTTTAAGATCTTTATGATAATTATAGCAGAAAGATTCTGAAATTAGCTCCTGAGAGATATATCTAGTTGATTTATGGTAAAATGCAGTGTTTCACTGTATGCATCTCATTTTGATATTATTAAAACCATCTCAGACACATATTTATATATCTCATCCTTCCTTCTTAGGTTTCAAAGTCAGAAATGGAGTCAGTGATTATTCTGAACATTGAGAAACTGTTTTCTTTGTTTTTTATTTTCATCCTAGAGCATGTCATTTTATTTGTCCTGCATTTCTGTGTTGGTTACCTCTTTTGATCCAGTATACTTTCCATAGTTGCTTTCCTCTATTGGAATTTATATGTGACACTTGGGAGCCATAGGAAGTACAGGGGACCACTTAGTTGAGATCATTTTTACTTGTGTGCTAAGTGAAGGATTTTGATTAGATGTTTTCTAAGATCCCTTCTAACTTGAAAAATGATATTCTTTTTAAATTTTTTTCTTGTTTACACTATTACAGATGTCCTAATTTCCTTCTTGCCTGCCTCCACCAAGGCCTTGTCCCCATCCCCTCAGGCCACCACCACACTGTCATTTGTGTCTGCAGGTTAAGTATATGTGTTCTTTCTCTTTGCACTCTTTATTTTTTAAGTACAACTTTAACACTCATGATAGAAGTGCATGGTATGTAGTTTCCAGAGTAAAATTTCAGCTTGCTCACACCCCGTTTAGAGTTGTTAGGGCTTGACTGATTTGCAATGGAATAATATTTCAGGTATAACTCACTTAGTAACAGACATTGAAACATGGTTTCTGAATCTTGTATCTATGCATATATTTTATATAATCATACTAACATTATGATAAAATGTGTGATTACAACACTTGTCCCATAGCTCAAAATCATCCTGATTATTATTGATATTATTAATTTATATAGTGATATGTTTATAGAGACATTTGACTTATATTTTGCCTTCCATTTGAAGGACAAATTAACTGTAGTTTAAATTGCCATTTTCAGTTTGAAATAAAAATAAATAGCTTGTCTTTCATCTCTGCATTCATTTTGTGAACATTTGCTGTCAGAGAGTGACTTCCTCACATAGTGAATATGCTTGATTCGCTTCCAAATCATGCTCTGTGAAACTGAATCTGGCTTCATAATTTCAGACAGAACAAAAATAAGATGAATTTTATCTTCCTATCCTGAGAAAACTAAATTTGTTAATCCTCTGTGCCACAGAGTTAAATCAAAAGATTCAGACTTGGAGAAATTATAACACTGGCTTCTGGAACATATTCTTTTTGATTTCCTTTTTCACTATGCTACTGACATTTTAAGTGACCTGAAGTAAGTAATGTAAATGCATCATTCCCTTTAATAAGTGAATATTACTATGGAACCTCACAGGGATTTGTGTAAGTTGTTAATTTTTTGACAGCCTTGTGCATGAAGGGAGATTTCAAGTTACATTCATTATATAATTCAATTTGAAAAAAATTAAGATCGGAAATGGGCTATTTCACAGTATTGTTATATAACTATGATCTTTTTCTCATTCCCTTCTCTTCTACCACCTCATTTTACCCCCATGAACCATCTTAGAGGAAAGCAGCATGAACATATTGTGAAAAATATGAAGTATGCCAAAGTGAAAAACTTTCTGATATTATTAATTCCCAAGTGTAGTGTAATTATTAAGCAAAAGCTAATAATGACTTGTAGAAATTAAACTAGTGATATTGTGAGAGGTTCTCCATTAAAACAGCTTCTTGCTATAATACTTTGGAAAAATCATACTTTTAGAGAGGATGATGGTATCACTTTTATAATAAATACCTAGCTTTAGCAGACAACTTTGGTAAATCACAAAGAACTTAAGATCCATAGCTTTATCAACTATTTAAGCCAAAGTTGAGTGGCCCTGGAATCTATCTTTCCAAATCATGTGACAGATGGGAATGAGGAGAACATGAAAGGATCCAGGAGGCACCAGATAGGCCAGCAGCATCCTGTTGTCTGCATCCTGTAATCTGTAGAATCTTGTCACTGTGTCATCTGTAGTTCAGGCCTGTGTGGTCACTGCACTATGTGTCTACCATGTTCTGTACCTTTAGGAAAAAGTCCTCTTGCTACAAAATCAAATGGCTTCCTCTTTTTTTTCTATCTTATTAACCTGTCAGGAATGTTGGATGCTCTCAGTCACTTCCTAATCAGGAAGCACCACTTTCCTTCGCTTTTCTGATAGTAATTGTCTCTTATTTCGCTCTTAACTCTACAACTGCTCCTCACAGGTTCCTTCGTCCACGGACTCCATAAACTCTTCTTCCACAACCTCATGCCCACGGGCTCTGCTCATATGCTGCTGATAACTCCAAAACTGATGCGTCTAGTACTGATCCCTTTCTACAGGTGGATCCACTCATCTAATTGCCCCTGTCTTTTGATAGCCAGCAGACACCTCAAACTCAAGGTGTTCACTAATCTAATCCTTTCTGACCTACTTTCTACCAACCGTGAATCTCCTCTTGCATTCACTATCCAAGGGAACTAACTCCCTCCCTGCCTGACAGCACAGGCACTCATCTTGGTGACCTTCTTCCTCTCCACTTACTACCTTGACTAGTCTGTCACTGAGCACTGTCAGTCCTTCCTTCCAAATTCCTGTGGAAGACAGATTGAAGACAAAGAAAGCTTTGGAGCAAGACTCCCTGGCTTCAAACCCCAGTGTTAGCCTTTGGGAAGGCCTGAGTTTGAGCCAATTTTCTCTATACCTTTGAGTCTTCTCAACTATAGAGAAATAGTACCTTAAAATACAGGATATTTTTATGTGTGGCAGTTTGATGAAACAATGCAGGGCAAACACTGGCCTAGCCTGTGATAAATACTAATACATGTAAATTGTTTTTATCATTAGCCTCACTCTCCATCTCACCCCAGTCCTGCCCTCTAACCACATTGTTACACAGTTGCCAAAGGAGGGCAACTTTAGTTACTTCCCTATTGAGCTCCTGCCTCCAGAATCCAGTCTCTTTCCACCCTGCAGTCAGAGGGGGCTTTCTGAAATATATGCACACCTCCTTGTATAATGCACTTCATTTTCTTTTCATTGCTTTTCAGATTCCGTCCAACTCAACACTGTGCCTGAGACTCTTCATCACCTGACACATAAGTTTCAATTTCAGCTCCTAGAATGTATGATTCTCTTTCTTCCTGCCCAGTCTTCCACACATGTTTCTCAATGTCAGGGATATTTTCTTCACTCTCTTCCTCACCCAGGGCCAATCCTATGCATCCTTCTGCTTAGTCGTTTTTGCCAGTTTCAATTAGCTGCCTCTGCTCCATGTTCTCTAGCACCAGCGCTTGTCAGAACACTTGTCTGGTGATTCTGGAATTTTTTAAAGAACAACCTCTCTCCTGAGATTACTCTGTTCTGCTTCCATCTCCTCTGCCCAACCACTGTCTTACACAAAACAGCATTTATCTTATGTAGTATAAATGGCCTCTGGGGTAACATGTTTGCAGCCTTCATTGGACACCCAGGAACACACACAGACTGGCTCCCAGGAACATACATGCCTTATGCTCCTGAAATTTAATTTTTTGTTATACTTGCCATATATGTTATTTTTTATTTTTAATCATTCATCTAACTGGAAGACAGTTCTCTTGTCACTAGTTCACTAGTTCATATTGTTAGCAAGGAAAGAGGTAGGGGGTAAAGAGCTTCAATTAATATAGCAGGCTTGCAGATTCTGAGGAACCAAGAATACCCCCGTCCAGATGAGCAGATTCAAACCTCAGTGTCTTATTTTTAGGTTTAGGAATCTGGCCAATGAAAGAGGCAGAAACACTAGCAGTGTCGTCCTGTAATGATTTTTTTTTTCATGGTGCCAAATGCATCAGCCTTTGCAAGCATCAAGGGAGAAAAAAGAAAAACAGATTAGGCTTTTTAGCAATAACAACACATGCATAGAACAGCATTGACACAAATATGTCAAAAACACAAGTGTTTAAAAGGTGTTTTCCTCAAGAGAGTGCTTTTATATGCTTTAAATAATTCTAAAGTGTAAAATAAAAGTTTACTTGCACTGCATATTGTGTATTTTTTTTCCTTAAAAACCCTCACATTTGATTTGAGGGCAAACTGAATTTTCTTATTACCTAACTAGAAGAGAATATTTGAGATATTTTTCAGCTCCGTTCAACTTCAGCTTTGACTAAAAAAGTGTATGCCTAGGTGGGTGTTGATTAATGGTGCTAAAAACACTTTGTGTAGGATTTTATGCTAATTACCCTTTATACCCTAACCCGTGTCAATTTTAACAATCTAAATTAGCATTTTCTCCAAGGACTCAGGAATGTGAGAATTGTGAAATTGGCTCAGTAAGCTGAGTTAGCAGTGAGAAAATTGAGATGTTCTATATTTCTATATTAACATCTGCTAGTTCAAAGTATGATCCCTTCAAAATGATGAATATATTCAAATAAAATGAGAGTTAGGAGAGGTACAGCATACTTTATATTTTTTTAAAAATGTAATATTTGACATTGTTATCAAAAATTTCATGTAATCATGGCTCAAATAATTGATTTTTATATACAATGTCTGAGAAATTGATTGCATTATTGCAGATACAAATATTTTAGCTTCTTTGTTATTTTGGCACCTGTATGATAGAATATACTCTAAAAAACATTTGGTTAAGGATAAACGTCAGATTAAATCCCAGTAAAATTTAACTTTTGTTTATTTTTTGCGTAGCTCAAATAGGAAACACATGCATTTCCAGATGGTTCTTTTAAAAATAAAATGCCTAATCTCTTCAAGGAGGAAGATTTATAATAAACTTCTATTTCATAGAATGGGAGTGGACTTAGACATTTAGAAAGCAGACACAGTAGTTGTCAACTGCATGGAGAGGAATATTCATCACCTTAATGATCTATTCCAGGTTTGGGAACTTACCCAGTTTCTTGTTATTATCATAATCTTTAAGACCTAAGACATATACAAAAATGTAAAGGTGACATTTTATTTGAAGGAAAACTTTTCAGCTTCAGGTGAATACTCGGCTGATCTGAAGTCACATGTAGAGCCAAGTGATTTTTGTTGTGCACATATTGTTGGTGAAACCTGAACCACAGAATAATTCTCAGTTCACAGTGCCCAAAAACACCGACTTGTTTCCCAAATCCAAAATCTGTTACTGCTGACAGCTAAGGGTTGAAACCCGGATGTTGGTTGATTTGGATTATTAATTAGTTGTTCCAGTTTCTCCATCATTCTGGGGAATATCCGAATGGCAGATCAAGACTTCTCTATGTTCTACCAAGTTCTAGCAGTAAAAACAAACTTTAGAGGGAACGGCTGCCTCCCAATACACTGGTATAGGAGCTGCTCGGAGAAGCTGCAGAGAAGCATCTGTAGGCTACTATCTGCGTAAAATTTCCTAGAGAATCCACTGATTCTGTGAGAGCATGGAAGGAGGCTCTGCATGGAAGTGGACAGGCACACTTGAGCAGTGATCACTTGAGTTGCATTCTGGCATTCCTCGTTTGCCTTCCTTTCTCAACAGAATCACTTGCTGTTCTACTCCTCTCTTCCCACTGTGTTGTGAGCATGTGTTTCACGATATAGTCTTTCCTATATGCCAGACTTTTGATTCCTGTTCAGGTTGTCTCATGTGGGCCTTAAGAACCAAAAGTTCCAAGCCACCTATGACCACTAGTCCTACAGGTGACACTGGCACCAAGAAACAACATGGAGCTAACACAGGTGAGTATGCTATTTACTCAGCTTTTATTACTGCAGAGTCAGTCCAAATCCATGCTAACCTAATAACAACAAAAATCACTCAGATGCTATCAGCAAAAACATCACACAAGATAATTGGGAGATAACAAACCCCAGTCCAAGTCTCAGGCTGTGGGTCCAGAAGTCAGCATGGTAGGCAGGGACCTGTCAGCACCTTACAAGGCAGAACCTCCAGAGTTGGCAGCAGGGCAAAGTGCGCAGTCCAGCAAGGCCGAGTAGTCAGGAGATCAGCATAGTGTGGAGCAGCACCTTTGTGCAAGGAGTTCAACTGTCTCAGCAGTGGTCTGAGGTCTCCACTTCTTATATCCTGAGGGTCGTGTACTCCACCCTTCTGAGTCTCCCGACAAATGTCTTGACCCCCTTGATAATTCATCCGGGAATTTCTATTGGGCTCATCCTGGGGTAATCCACCTCTACAGACCTGCCTGTTCAGGTCATGCATGCAGATAGTTTGAACACTCCAACCTGCCAGGCATGACTTAGGTAGGTTTTTTCTTGAACCATGCTCTACTGCACATGCTCTAAACATGGTTTCTTAGTTGACAAGACTGATGACATCTTAGTTCAGTTCTACTCTCCACCCACTGTCCTTTATAGTTGGATTTTCCTTTCCTCTTTCAAATCATCTTCATAAATCCCAGCAATGCTGTGTTCATATCCTCATGGATTATATTATAGAATAGTCACAATACTGGAAATTTAGGTCATGCAAAAACACTTAATTCAAGACCAGTTTTAAAAACTAAGTGTAAAGTTTGTGGGGGAAGTGAAAGTGGCTAAGTATTTTAATGCCATATTAATTTTTAATAATTCTACTTTAGGATCACATTTCTGCTATGTTATACTTGCCAAGATTTTTTTTTTTACTCTTTGCTCATTATTTTGCCTGGTTTAATGATACCTTTTGTAATGTAAAGCCTTACTTGGTATACTATTGCCTGTTTTCTTAGAATTATCTCCAGTATTTCATAGCATGCTTTTTATGAAATTAGCATCATATCATGGTCATCTTGCATCTAGTTCATGTTCCAGCCTTACTAATTTCCAGCTTGTTTTTCAAGAAAAGGTCC
The DNA here is from genome assembly GCA_039655065.1 of Glossophaga mutica. Lineage (NCBI taxonomy): Eukaryota > Metazoa > Chordata > Mammalia > Chiroptera > Phyllostomidae > Glossophaga > Glossophaga mutica. The sequence goes on along the minus strand of CM077303.1, from coordinate 156,078,133 downwards.
ACCACTTAACTCATGTTTAGAAGATGTTTTTATAGGACATTAAAAATATTTTATATTATAATAACAGAATGTTCAAATAACAACACAATAATCACCAAAGTAAGTAAGAATTTTGATGCTGTTAACAGGATTTTTCATTAAGTACTAACAATGAATGTTATGAACACAAGATTGCTGCTTACTAACTGAAGTGGAACCACAAAAAATGTAAGCACAGCTTAAAATTAGCTTTGAAATTACAGAGTTCTTAATTTTTTTTGACATTCTCATTTGAGGGCGTATCCATGGAATTTTTAGAGAGAGGGGCAGCAGGGAGGGGGGATGGGGAGAAACGTTAATGTTAGAGAGAAACAAACGTCGATCAGCCTCCTCCCACAGGCACTCGACCAGCGACTGAACCCACTACCCAGGTATGTGGCCTGACCAGGGTTGGCATTGGTGGCCCTTTGATGTATGGGATGATGCTCCAACCAACTGAGCCACACCAGCCAGACCTTAATTTTTAAATATTATGGAATTTTATATTTCAAATGAGTCCATAAAGTGATTATATCAATATTTTATGTAAGTCATTTCAAATACTGGGAATAATAATGAGAAAATGTGTAAAACACCTAACAGTATGCTTGGAACAAGGGAAATGCCCTAAGTTTGTTCTCTGAGTTTCTCCTTCCCCGGCCACACGGGCAATTCCTTCTAACCATACTTTCTAGACCTCCCAACTAAATGTTTATGTTTTTCCTTACTTCATCTTTGTGATCATCTTTTCCTATACTGTATCAAATTTCTGGGCCATCTCATGTAATGTTAGAGCTTCAAACAGTTTATTGTGCCAAAGATTTCTGAAATATGTTTCTGGACCAAATATTTCCCAATCTTTCTTTCTTTTTTTTTTTTTTCCTGGACATCTTACTGGATTTTCTTCTGGCATCCAAAATCCAAGTGTTTCCATTAAATGGTGTTTAATTTTCGTTGATTTCCCATCTATCCAATGAGACACAAATCTTATTAATCACACCCCCTAACTGTCACTTTAATTCATCTTTCCCCCTTTACTCCCTTCACCCTGCACAAATGCAGACCCCTTCAACTTTGTTAGTCCATTACTGCAGCCTCCTGAAAGGTCTCCCTCACTGTAATGATCTCACCTCTCGCTCTTCTCACACCATCTTCAGACACACTATGCAACCATGTGGATCTTTCCACATTGCAAACATAACCATGTAACTCCTCTGGCTTAATGCATTTTTAAAGTTTGCATTACTTTTATGACAGAATTCAATCTCCATGGCATGGCATCCAAGGCTCTTCATACTCATTCTCTACTCGGTTCCTTTGCTCATTCTTTTTTCTTTGCTTGGAACAAGCATTCTTACCTTCTGGGGCTTGTGAATTCTTGTCTATAGTCAAAGAGTCAGTTCCTCTAAAGAGCCATTCTTTATACTCCAGAGGCAAACTTGTGTTTCTTGAAACCGTATGTATTCCATAATTATGGCATTTAGGCATTTGAGAGAGATGTGTTGCGGGCAAATGGTTGCACTTGATCTGAAAGCAGTATCTGCTTCTCACTCACTATACTTTCCCAGAGTCTGTACAGAGTGGAGATTTGTTTTTGAATGAATGAAAGACCGAATGAATGAATGAATTCGATTTCTTTATATCATGGTCGTGTCAAGCTACAATCCATGTGGTATCTCCCTATTTCTACTTATGTGCTTTGGGGCTGCTAGGCATTCCAATAGTAATGAGTTTGGCCTCTGTTCATTCTTTCATTAAAATAAAGCAGGCTTCCTGCCAAACCTGACTTTAATCTTAAAAATCTCTGTCTTCAGAATAAACTTTCACCCTCTCTCCTAGCCAGAAAAACTCCAATCATTTGGCTTTTATTTTGAGGAAGAATTGTGCCATCACTTTTCATATAGAAAGATTTCAAAACCTCCAGGATCTTATTAAAAACTGGATCATAGACTTTATGGGAGATTTGATAACAAAAGCATCCTCAAATAAATACCAAAATACTACTTAATGCAGTTATTCCAGTTATTCATCAGAAGTTAAATTTTTATCACATACACAAGAAAATGATACCTGTACTGTGCCTAATGGCCTGAAAAATGCAGTGAAAAGACTGAATCACTCAGTATGCCACATGTGTCTAATGAGGAAAAGTTGTGCATCTCCAAAATACATTTTTCATCATTTTTGCTTAATTTAAACTATATTCAGAACTGTACAAAGCATTGCCTTCATTTCTTTCACTGAAGCCTTTACACTTCTGAAGTCGAAGCTATTTCTTGCAAACTTGCTCTTTATTAAATATATCTGATTTACGTTCTGCAGGCTAGAGAAAGGTCAAATTAATTTCACCATAGTTCCACTTTCCACTCGCATATGTTATGCAGCATGGTACTGCTGTTATAAATAAGGCATCCTCCTAAGTAACAACATGGTGTCTTAAATTATATTCAGCACCATAAAAAGATTCCAGGTTCCATTCTAATCAGGCTTTTTGTCTCTGGCATGTCACATATGGCCCCTTTTGAAATTTGTTCTGATATGTCTTTATATTTCCAAGAATTGTGTATCAAAGTTGATTTACAAGAAAGAAATTCAGAGAACAGCACGGAAAGCCACATGTTTGCTAATGAGATATAAGATCTTACAAGGGTTAACTGGATTAGGATTCGCCATGCCCATGTGTATGCAAGGTGTGGTTTGGCAGAAATCTATCTTTTGCAGCTACCTGTGCCTATCTACTATAACCCATCTGATTTGCCTAAAATTATTGAGGTATTAAAATCAAATAAAATGTCAAAACACTTGGTGGGTGGGAGATGAATGATGCAAATGTAAGCATCCTATATTTGGAGTATAAACAACAAGATCTCAAGGTGGGTATCAAACTTTAAAAAGTTGCCCAGATATAAATAGTAAAAAAGAAAGAATTGGCTCCAACTGGACTTGGATTTTTTTAAGTCCAAATTAGTTTTTCTTTTGTAATTATGTTATTTTTGCATCGGTTTCTTACTGGTGATATGAAAATAGATAAATTATGATTTTTCTATAGCAGTTTTATTATCTTATAAAATTTGTACACTTTCTAAATATTCTTCAACATATTGCCTTGCATGTTTTTAGTGTCAAGACACATCATTTGAAAACAGTGTCAAATTTGTCTTTTTTTCTCTCATTTTTAAAATCCATGCCTAGAACAACCAGAAAAATAAATGCTAGTATTAAGCACAGATGTTTGCTTTTTGTTCATGACTGTGAATAAAATGATTATATCATCAGTAAATATACACTATATTTACTTTAGATAATCTTTTAAGGAATAATTTTCAGCTCAATTACTTCTATTTCTATATGCTAATTCTTTTTATTCCAATTTATTCTGAATTCCTCTATTTTTATATGCTAAGTTAAGAATGACTGTGAATGTTAGCCCTGGCTGGCATGGCTCAGTGGATTGAGGTCCGGACTACGAAGCAAGAGAACTAGGTCACCAGTTCAATTCCAAGTCAGGGCACATGCCTGGGTTGCGGACCAGGTCCCCAGTGAGGGGCACAGGAGAGGCAACCACACATTGATGTTTCTCTCCCTCTGTCTCTCCTTCCGTTCCCCTCTCTCTAAAAATTAAAAAAAAAGAATGACTATGAATTTTAACACATGCCTTTCAACAATTATTGTAACAGTATACTATTTCCCCTTTGGCCAAAGACAAAATAAGCTATAAAAGCAACAATAGAGGAGAGACAGAAACATGTATAGGGCAGAGAGATCCACGAAAGAGGGCTATCTTCTCCCTGAGCAAGAATGGTGGTCGTTAGGAAGACCTTCATATCACTGATTAATTAGATGCCTGTTTCTTTTTTAATTAAATTTATCGGGGTGATATTTGTTCATACGATTAGCTTTAGTTTTGGAAATGAAACAATAAGTTACTTGTCTGGGCATGCTTCCTTCTACTCCAATTACTTCTCAAATGGAGTAGGGGGAGATGAAGTTAAAGGAGAAAAATCACAAAAACCTTGTATAATAAAATTGTGTCGCTGTACAGAACTCAGGGCCCAGAAATGAAAATGTCTCAACGACACCAGAAAGTACCCAGAATACCTAAATATGCCACACATCTTAACATCATAGCAATGCTACAAGCAGGAGTAATGTTAAAGGAAATGGATTTCTGGGGCACTATGTCCATTTTTAAGGATAAAAATTCTGTTGAAACTAGGAGGGGGAAAGGATCTTTGAGAATATGATGTGGCTTGCAAGTTGAATTAGTTTCCTAGAAAGAAACTTTGTCGTGGTATTGGGTACTTCTAGCCATTCCCAATTATTTTCATGCCCAACAGACACTATAAACCAGAGAAAGTAATTTTCGCTGCCACTTGGCCAAAGCCTCATATAATTTGCTGAAACTGCCTAAGCCTTCATTTCCTCATAATAATGGGGCCTGAATCCTACCCTTTACAGGTACAGTGGAAGGTATTTATGATTCCTTGAGCACCACTTCACAGAAGATTCTAGAGAAATAAAAAGCATTGGAAAAGCACTTGCAGACCACTTACCAGACTGCATGTGGGGCTTTTTCTTTTTTCAACCAAACTTTTTTCAGGATTCTGAGTTTTGGAGTTACAGTATTTTTCAATCAGTTTTTCTGTTTAACATTGTCAGGGATACACATTTCTATTTGTATATATACTTAAATGGCCTAATCCCACGTATCTAAAATAGTAATAAATGTGCACACAAATTTGGGAGGTACATGAAGAATAGCAGCATGGGTGCCATTTTGGAATCCAAAAGTTAGTCACGTGCAAGAATGTAGCCAAAAAAGCACTATGAAATACTGGACTCTGCCTATAAATATATTTTTGATAAGTAAACCACTTCTGTTTTTACTTTAAATAAAATTAATTTGTCTCTGACATCCTATCTTACCCGTCTTCATTAACATTCTATCTTAGTTATTATTGTGGCTTTCTCTTCCTTCACAAGGTCAGACTCTAGCTAGGCCAATATGGAACCAAGAAATGGGAAATGAATGATATTTCTGGTTCATCATGCTTTCTGCTGACATTCATTATTTTTTCATTTTTTCAACAAATATTTTTGGAACCCATGAGTAAATAGCACAGAACTTAAGAGTGCAAATTATTCTAGATTTTGAATCTCAACCCTAAGACAAAATAACTGGGAAGCCTTAACAGAGTCACTGAAGTTCTCTTTCTCAGCTTTAGTTAAGATAGCCTAGTGGCACATTGTGAAACTTAATGAAGTCACTTCTGTGGGTAGGTGCCTTGTCAAATGGAGTAGGGGATCATTCTCCTAGAAAAGCCAGGGAAAATCTCTCTGAAGATGTAAAGTTAAAGATGAAAACTAAATAAAAAGAGGGTCTTTTTGACAGAACGATCTAGGGGACATTGTATTAGACAGAGAGAGAGAAGAGAACTTGGGGCAAAAAAATGATGTGAAAATGTGATTGTGAATAGAATTAGAGTGAAAGGATCCCAGGGTGAGTGTGGACAAATAGTCAGGAGCCAGATCATGTAGGGACTTTAGGTAATGGTTGTAATTTTATTTTATTTATTTTTTAAATTTTATTTTTCAATTAAAGTTGACATTCAATATTATTTTATATTAGTTTCAGGTTTACAGCATAGTAGTTAAATAATTATATAATTTACAAAGTAATTCTCCAGATAATTCAAGTACCCCCTCTCAGAATTCATAGTTATTACATTAACTGTATTCCTTATTCTGTACTTTATGTCCCTATGACTATTTTGTAGCTGCCAATTTTTAGTTTTTAAATCCTTCACAGTTTTCACCCTGCCACCTAATCCCCTTCCCCTCTGGCAGCCAAAGTTGTTCTCTGCATCTGTGAGCCTGTTTCTGTTTTGTTTATTTTTGTTCTTTAGGTTTCCCTTGTAAGCAAAATCATATAGTATTCCTCTTTCTGTGTCTGACTTTTCACTTAGCATAATATCCTCTAGGTCCATCCATATTGTCACAATTGATAAAATTTCATTTTTTTATGGCTGAGTAATAGTCTATTGTATATATCTACCAATACTTTTTTTCTTCCACTTGTCTATTAAGGGGCACTTGGGTTATTTCCATATCTTGGCAATTGAAATAACTTCAACAAACATGGGGGCACATATAATCCTGAGAGAAATGCAAATTAAGACCACAATGAGCTATCACCTTGAACACCTGTTAGAATGGAACATATAAGTACTGGTGAGACTGTGGAGAAAAGGGAACCCCTGTGCACTGTTGTTAGGAATGCAAATTGGTGAGGCCACCATGGAACACAGTATGGAAGTTCCTCCAAAAATAAAAAATGGAACTGCTTTATGGTTGTAATTTCAAGTGAGAAGAGGACTTTAGAAGTTTTGAAAGGAGAATGACAAAATCTAATTTACATTAAGGAATAAAATCTATTTTGTAGGGTAGGTTGAAGGAAGGCCAGCACGGAGGACATTAGGAAGCTATAGCAGGGACTGTAGAGCATGGCTGGTCTGGGGCAGAAGCAGTGAAGGTGACAAAAGTGGACAGAAAATGCATTTGAGAGGTCTAAAAGATAGGACTCATTTTGAGGGTGATGGGGGAGAGGACTGGTGGGGTAATAAAAGGGAGGAATCAAGGATGAGGGCTAGACATTCATAATAATCTCAAAGACCACAGGATTGAGTCTATTAGGAAAACTTGTCCTTTTGTGGAGAGGGGTATTTTGAAAAACTAAGTGTTCTACTAACAAAGCCTCTTCATTTTTAGACCTAGAATGGACCCTTTAAGCTGAGTATATCATTCCAGCTTCTGTACTATTCTGGGGTATAGAAATCTCTGGGGAGCCTGGGGAGCCTAGGGACCCCATGACTTCATTTCTTCACAGGGTCTGGTCATGATTTTCATTACAACCTTTCCAAAGGGCACTGCTGGAGCTGCTGGGTCCCCAAGGACCAAACCTCACAAACTGCTCCCTATTTGAACAGGAGGCAGCTCCTCTTTCCTTACTTTGGACCGTTGGTTTCTTCTCCCATTTCTACATGACTCAAGGGGATTTTCGAAAAACAAAATACAAAAAATATTATAGTGAACTTATGCCACATAGCTCCTTGAAGCAATGCCACACAACTTCTGTGTTTTATGTTGCTGTTGCTTCTTGAATGGGAGGAAAGGAAATGGAAACAAAAATATGGGAAATGTAAATATAACTTAATATTGCAAAAACTATTCAGCTCCTTTATAACTTTCTTTATGTCCCAAGTTTCAGCAACTAATTTATATTATTTATGTAATCAAAATGCTATTAGATTCTAAAGCTTTAAAATAATTTTACAATTTTAGGGGTGATTTTGGATAACAAGGCATTGTTTCTCTCTTATCCCCCTCTTTTTCTCTCCCCCCCACACAACTAGCAATAAAATGTACTCATTTAAAACCCAGCATTTATTGTCTACTAACCATATAGACAAAGTTGAGTTGGTTAGTAGAGAATGCAAAAGAATTAAGAAATAAATTGAAGAAACTGAACCTATGCATATAATTATAAAAATTAGATGACAATTCAAAGTTTTTTCAATATTTCACATTTTTATACCCAGATGCTTCCCTTGAAAACTAAAATTACAAATCAGACATTTAAAATTTTTAAAAGTCACTCACTTGTCCTGTTTTATTACCATAAAATAAGAGTTGCAAAGGAATTTAACAGGTATTCTTTTTAAATCACTTATAACACATTTAAGTCAAATGTGCAATATCCACTTTAAGTACTTGTCTAGCATTTATAGTGATGCACAACTCATTTCTTCCAAAAATGTCCTTCTATCACTGAATATATTATAGTTAGCACCCAATACATTTGAAAGAAGGAATGAAGGGAACAAATTCATCTTCACTGAACCCCTTGAATCAACTTATTCTTATGTCTATAAAATTCACTCAATTCAAAACTCTAATTCTGAATATAATTTTTCTGTAACTCAAGCACAATTTTGGGAGGTGGAATTCACATTATCAGTGTTTCAGTTCAGTGTTTGGGAATTTGAGCAGATGAGTTCACAATTTTGGGCAGGGGAATGCTGAGATTTTAAGGGATCTTCATTCCAGTTGATAAAGTAGATAACTGCAACCTAGTATCCATTTGGAAATCAGCCAAATTCCTGACTTTGTTTGAGATGTATAGAGGCACTGAATTACTTAGGGGTCCATAGTAGCCCCTTCCTCTTCCCCTGAGCCCAACTCTCTTATACTGTGCCCTCAGAGGATTTTGCCTATAGTTTACTATCACTTTTAGACCTAGAGCATCTTAGTTGCCCTCTGAACAAGTCCCTTAAAATGTTTGTTCACTCAGTAATTACTATGTAGTTCATCATTTAGTAATTATGGAAATCATTCTAGTTTATCATGTAATGCCTATTCTGGGACCGATAGTATATTTCTTAAGTAACACCAGATGCATTCCCTGCACCAGTCCCTGTGCTTATAATCTAGAAAATGGGATAGAAATAATTCCAATAGTGAGTGATATAAAGGAGAGTATATAATCAAAGGTATTTGGCATTAGGAGAGTATATAATCAAAGGATTTGAAAAGTGTGGGATGTTAGGGAAGGCTTCACTGAGAAAGTGGCATTTGGATTTTGCTGTATTTTAAAAATAAAGAAATGCTCAAATATAAAATATGAACGGTTGAAACAAAGTAATTTAAAGTGCGTTTCTGGACTCAAGTTTTGTGGTCACCACTAAATCATCAGAGGATGGCAATCTAATTGAGTAGGTTATTTGGCAGCTCTGTATTGTGGCTTTGCTCTTAGCTGTGTACCTTTGAACAGGTAACTTCAGTTGTCTCCAGGTCCTTTATTCATCTCCATAAGATATAAGGAAAGACTTCAAGACTAAATGAGATCGTATGTAAAAGGCTTAGCACAGAGCTCAGGAGCTGTGGATGCAGGATAAATGGTAGTTTCTTTCACACTTCCCCTTTGTAGAACTCATACTCATTCATTAGTTTATTCAACAACTTCTTATGAACTCCTACAAGATGCTCATATCCATGGAGGCAGTGATCTGCGTTTCCATTTTTGAATTCTCAGCAGAGAAGAGTGTCTGTGTTCTCCACTTATCTGTTCAATAAACATGCTTACCTATTTATTTGTTTTAATAGAACAGAGTCAGGCACTCCTACTAAGGGTGGCATCTTGAAATGCATTAAAGGAAAAGTAAAACACTAATTATTTCTAGGACAAAAGTCATAGCAACAAATGGGAAGTTGACACTTTACAAAGGCCTGAGATATGGGGACAGCCATAGAGGTATTGCTACAAACACCTACATTGCCCTACTTTTGTTAACTAGGTACACTTGATTTTGAGCTTTATTTGAACTGCTTCTTAATATAGTTTTAGGTTCTGGATCAGTTGGCAGATTATCTCCGTGCCTGCTATATCACTATATTTTCTATACTTACTGATATTTAAACATCTCAGAAAATGAGATCCTTTTCTTAATATTTTTATAAATACTGGCAATGAAATTCTATGGTGTTCACTTTATTGTTTAGCTGAACTATTTCCTATTCTTTTGGATGAGATTAAATAAAAACATTGGAGAAGAGGGATGGCACAATTCAACCATTGTTTGTCATAGTGATCATTTTCTAAGAACAAGTCATGTAAAGTACACATAAGACAAATGATTATGTGGCACCAATTCTTAAAACGATGGGGAACAAATTCTTAGTGGAGTAAAGGTGGCGTCTGAGGGGATGGCTTCCACCAGAAGTTTGTAGTTATACAATCTAGGTTTTGTGTGCAGTCTATTTGCTTACTTTCATAGTTATATGACTATGATGAGATTTATATCTGTATAAACTAGTCAAATGTTTCTTAAGAAATCTAACTGAAGTTTCCATGGCCTCTTATTTTACCTGTTAAGGAAATAGAGAAGAAATTGCCAGCACTCTCCTTAAAATCTATTTCGAAATGAATCTAAAAATCTCTGCTTCTTTGGTTGAAAACATTTTGGGGATTTCATCACTCTGTCTCTTCTTCAAAATGTGGAGGTTAACACAAGGTAGAGAGAGTATCTGAATAGCATCTGGCCAACAGGTGGTCATGTAAAAATGGGTGCTAAGCCCCTGCAGTCTATGTTCCAAAGTGCCTACATGTATTACTGACTACTCCAGTGAGATGCAAATGGAGTGTGGGCTTCCCAGGATGTACACTGAATGATTCATGTAGGTTCAGAAAACATTTTGAAGTTCTTTTTAAAGGACATGTTAAAATTAAACTATAATTTGCATCCATAGAAATGCACTCATATAGTTTGATTAGTTTTGACAAATGCATATACTTGTGAAACCCACACACCTGCCAAGGTGTTGAGTATTTCCATCACCCAACAGAGCTCCCTATGCTCATTTTCAGTCAGATATGCCCCATCTCAAGAAACCATTTTTCTAAAGTCTGTGACCGTAGATTAGTTTGGTCTGGTTTCAAACCTCAAGCACATAGGACCAGAGACTCCATGTTCTTTGTTTTTTTTTTTTTTTTTTTTTTTTTTTTAACCACAGCATAATTTCTTTTGAGATTCATCACTGTTGTTATATATGACCAACATTTTTTCTTATATTGCTGAATAGTATTCCATAATATCTACATCAGTGTTTAAGTCTGACATTGTGCTGTTTGATTTTGGCTTTCACATCTGCTATTTATTCCTCTGTTGCCTCTTTTCTGTCTTTCAATGGGTGAATCAAGGTTTTATTGTTTGTTTTAACATTCTACTGTGTGTCCTCTTTGACTTTTTATAAATTTGGAAATAATTATAGGTTCATAGAAAGTTAAAAAATAATAGATCCAGTGTAACCATAACCTGGTTTTGTTCAGTAAGGACATCTTATATAATACAGCATAATATTGACTAATAGTCAATATAGTCAATCCATAACCTTATTCAGATATCACCAATTTGTAATGCACCCATTTGTGCTTGTTAGTGTAGTATATGCAACTTTATCACATGTATAGGTTAGTTTAACCATCTCCACATTCAAGACACAAAACTGCTCTGTCACCAAAAAGGTCCCTCATGCTACTCCTTCGTAGTCATGTCCAGCCCCCTCTCCTTAACCCTAACCCCTGGCAATCATGACTATGTTTCGTCATTTCAATAATGTTATACAAATTATTAAACTATACATTATGTAACCTTTTAAAATCTGACTTTTTTTCATTCTACATAATTTTGTTAAAAATACCAATTTATTTGTTATAGAGTATACATGCATATACATAATCAAGTAAAAAGTATTTGTTTTGATGGAATCATATGGTAATTCAGATAAATTAAACAAAAAAGATGATATTATATTTAAAAATAAACTATGTACTTTCATAGCTGAAAAAAAATTAAGTTGTTGTGTTATCTATAATCCATTCCTTACATTTCTGAGTAACATTTCATTGTATGGATGTGCCACTATTTAACCATTCATCCTTTGAGGGATATCTGGATAATTTCAAGGTTTTGGCAGTTATAAGTAAAGATGCTATGAACATTAATGTACAGGCTTTTGTGGAGACATAAGTTCTCATTGGCTGGAATAAATGTCCAGGAGCATAATTGCTGGGTTATATGGAATATGTACGACTGCCAAACTATTTTCTAGCATGACTATGCTATCTTATATTTCTAGCAACAATATGAAAAATAAGGTTTTTCACATTCTCACCAGTATTTGCTGTTAATGTAACTTTAAAAAAATTACCTGTTCTAATATATGTGTTTTGATATACATCACTGCGGTCTTAATTTATATTTATCTAATGGCTAATGATGCCAAACATTTTTGTGTGCTTATTTGCCATCTGAATATCCTCCTTGGAAAGATGTCTGTTCATGTGTTTTGCCCATTTTCTAATTGGATTGACTTTCTAATTGGATTGGATCTACTATTGTGTTCTGAGAATTCTATGTATATTCTGGATATGAATTCTTTGTCAGATATTTGGTTAGCAAATATTTTATTCAGGCCTGCAGTTTGTCTTTTCATTGTCATAACATGGTATGTCTTAGAGCTAAAGTTTTCAATGTTTATAATGTTCAGTTTATTGATTTTTTTCTCTCATGACTCATAGTTTTGGGCAATGTCTTTGGACTCTTTAGTGAACCTCAGGTCCTGAAGTTTTTCTATTTTTTTCTTCTGAAAGTTTGATAATTTTGTTTTATATTTAAATATAAGATTCATTTTTAGTTAATTTTTATAATAAGATGTGAGGCTTAGGTCAAATTTCTTTCTTTCTTTTTTTTCTTTTGTTTTCCTTCCTTCCTTCCTTCCTTCCTTCCTGCCTTCCTTCCTTCCTTCCCTCCTTCCCTCCTTCTTGCTTTCTTGCTTTTCTGCCTTTGGATATCCTGTAGCTTTAGCACCATTTGTTGAAAAGACCATCCTCCCTCTCTTAAATTGCTTTGCACTTTCAACCAGCCATTTCACCACCTATATGCAGGGTTATTTGTGATTTTTCTGTTCCAATGATCTATCACTCCACCAGTACTACATTGTTTTCATTAATGTAGCAAGAATAGTCACCATTTACTATGATTTCACTTTCTATGGTTTGTTACCTGCAGTTAACTGGGGTCTGAAGATGTCCTTCCGTTGGTGAATGAATTAATAAACAATAGTAAATCCACCCGATGAGACATATTCTTCAGTGCTAGCAATAAATGAGGTAGCAATTCAAGAAAAGACATGGAGGGACCCTAAATGCATATTACTAGAATTAGAGAAATCCAAAAAGGTTTTCTCCAGTGCCCTATCTGGGACATACTGCATCATTTTTGAAGTCTTCAAGTCCCTAGCCATCTCTCTTTTTCCCATATTTGAAAGCCTTTCTGAGTTTCTTTCTTGTTTATGATCAAGGTGTTTGAGTTGTAAGAGAGAGAGGTATTATGGAATGGGGCTACTTCAACTTATCCAGAACTGTAAATCTGTCTATGAACTTTTTAGTTGTGACTTTCTTGTTAAATTTTGGTGGCTGCTCTGGTGACTACAATATGCATCTTTAACTTACCATGGTCTATCTTCAAAGAATATTCTGCTGATTAATTAAAAAATATAAATCTTACAACACTATTCAAATACCAATTTCCCAATATTTATACTCTTGTTATTATGTACTTTCTTTTTAAATATAAGTTGAAAAATGTGATTTTAAAAATTTTAGAGACCAGCCTTTTAAAGATGTTTAAAGATACCTTTGTGTGTGTGTATAAATATAGATATATAAATGTTTTAAGTTCTTTATATTTTCCCACATATTTGTACTTTCTTATATTTCCATCTGTCCTACAAAACCAGGAATCTCTCTGCTGTGATTTCTCAGCAGCTTAAAGAACGTTTTTGTTTTATTTTGTTTTGTTTTGTTTTTGTTACTGATATCTGCAGGAAATAAATTGTTTCAGTTTCTGTCTGTTTCAAAATATCTGTACTTTGCCTTCACTTTTGAAGAATTTTTTCTGGGTATAGAATTCTAGGTTGATAGCCCTTTTTTTTCCTTCAAGTGGTTTCATTGTCTTCTGGCCTTTATGACTTTGGTAAGAAAACAACCATCATTTTTTGTTATTGTTGTTCCTCGGGGTTAATATGCCCCATTGCTCTTTATCTCTGATTTTCAGTGGTTTAAATTCAATATGTGTTCTTTCTATCTCCTCATTTCAGTTTTGCTGAAATTCCTGGATATTTGCTTGATATCTTTTATCAAGTAAAAAACATATTGGCCATGGCTATTCAAATATTTTTTCTGTCCCATTTTACACTTTCTTTCTTCCTGGCTCAGTAACAAATACAATAGACCTTTTGATATTGTCCTGTGTATCTTGGATCTTTTCTATTTTTAACACTTTTTAAAATCTTTGTACCTAAACTTGGAGACCACTGTTTCCTACTCAATGTAAGAACCAGAATGCCTAAAGAGTTTCTCTAAAATTTTCTGTCTATCCTTGGAATTCAGGTGGCCTAGGAATCTGCAGTACAGGTGAGGGTGGGTCTCTCAGCTTTCTGCCCTCCTGTACTCATGATTATGATTGCTTGGTGAGGCCATGAAGAATGTTTGTCAGTTTTGTGCAAATTCACTTAGCCTATGGGGGTCCAAAGAATAATAAACTATAATCCAGTTCATCCTTGGCCTTTAATCTTTATTAAAGTTTGGCTGTTGTATTCTATCCATATCTATGGTAGCTCCTTCTTGCTCCCAAAGTTGCAACAATAATGACAGCATCCATGGGTGCCTTTCTAAAAGGGACCTTTCGTTTTCTAGATTGTAGTTTATCAGTGGTATCTTAGGCCAAGTTCTCCAAAATAGACCCTAGGAGATAAAGTTATATGAAAGTGATTTATTAAGGATGTCCTCTTGGGGGGGACCAATAAAAAGTAGGGGACACAGGGCAGGGGAGGAAAGGAAATCAGGCAACGGTAGGATTTCAGGCAAAATTCCAGTCTCAGCCTGAATCTGGAAGGAGAGCCCTGGAACGTAAATCATGGTTCAGGACTTTTTCTGACTGGAGGTGAGGGTGCTGGGATTTCCTTCAAGGGGTCCAGGATCCAGACTCCAGTGTTGGCCAACTCTTTGAAGGTTAGGTTTTTCCAACAGCTCAAAGCAATACTCCTAAAAGAGATTCATGTGTGGACTACTCAAAGCCAAGGCATGTAGGCACCTGAACGAAGTCTACAAAGTAAGTGTCCCAAAGAGATCTGGGTACAGTATGAATTACATATGCTACAAGTGACAATAACCACTTGATAACCAAAAATGAAACAGGTTAGACAATGTAAGTGACCGTTGTAGACAATAGAGAGAATAGGGGAGAGTTTTGACACAGTTAAAGGTAGGGAGAGAGATCTTGGCAATGGAGTATATGCTGATATATCAGTTATAATTTATGACTGCCACCAGTGACTCATCAGTAGATAGTAAATGTGTACTTTGTTTTATCCCAAAATGTTTTATATTCTTATAAATATTTGTATTCTTATAAATATTTTTAAAAGCAACTGAAGCATATAAATTTGTCTCATTGACTAAAAAAGAAAATAAACATGTCTTTGACCAAGACAGGTTTTTCTCTTTAAACATGCAAGGTTTTTAAGGGAGGAAAAACACCCTGGAGTAGGCTCAATTCAAGTCAATCCCCAGTCAGCTTAGTTTTAGACTTCTGGTTTCTTACTGGTGATGAGCTAATGCAATTAGGTGCCTGGAGCTTGTCATTTCTTTCTTAATAGGCTTCTGGGTTTGCCTACAGCTTCCTTAGCTGAGAAGACTGTAATTCACTTCACATCGGTGGGTTATTTATAGAAAGTTGGCTCAGGAACTGCAACCTATATAAAACTCTTTTTTTTTTTTTTAAATTTCCTGTGTAAAGATGTGTTTGCTGAAAATCTGTGTATGTTTGAATTGTAAAGTACAAGTTGACATGCTGCTTCCCTTCATATCAGGTTAATATTCCATGTTCACAAAATGGTAAAATAAGTTTTCGCTCTCAAAGTTAGTTCTCCCACAAGAGGTTACACTTAGTTTTTGACTTTGCCCTTGTTACCTTTATCCTGACTCTATATACTGTTCCATGTAGTTTATTTTTTCTTTTGAAGGCTAGCTTTTATATTAGCTTTTCCTAAACACAAAGTTGGGTTTGGGTCTTACCTGAATTATTTTCTGAGTATGGCTGACACATGCTTGGCATATTTATTCTTGAGTTGCATTAACTAACTGCTGTAATTCATAAAGTTAAGGATTAGTACCATTGTGCCCTTATTATGTCTTCATATTATTTAAAGATATATCAGGACTTAAAAACTGACAAATATTGTAAAACAAAGAGATTCTTTGAATCACAGGTTGAAATTTCTATTGATTTTCTTATTTAAAGGTTGATCATAGTCATTAAAGTGAAGTACTTTTGCTCTTACCTCCAAAACATTTCTTATTCTTAAGTTAGATAATTTTTTTCTCATCTGCTTTGTCTAAATGTACCTAGCTGCACATAAAATGTACCTAACATCCATGAAAAATGTCATTTATTTTTATTCAGATTCTTATTAGCATAGTTCTGATATTGAAGCCCCACATACATTTTGGACTGTTTAACAGGTTTGTGCCCTTCTATTCTCTCTCTTTTTTAATTTAATCTTCATTGTATTTTTTCATTACCACTTAGTCCCCTTATATGCCCCACCCCCAACAAGCACCACACTGTTGTCCACGTCCATGAGTCCTTTTCCTTTTTGCTTAATCCCTCCGCCACCAAAACTCATCCCTCTATAGCTGTCATCTTGCTCTCCATCTCTGATTCTGTCCCATTTTCCTTGTACAGTTTATGCATTAGATTCTACATGAGTGAAATAGTACGGTATTTGGCTTTCTCAATTATAAACTTGTTTATTCTTATTTATAAATCTTTTATTTATTATATATATTTTTATTGTTGACACTATTACAGCTGTCCCTCATTTCCCCTCCTTCTCTTCTCCACCAAGCCCCCACCTTCACCACGTTGTTGTCTGTGTTGATGGGCTTTGCATATCTGCATATACGTTCTTTGGTTTCTTTCCCTCTCCCCAGCCCCCTTCCCACTGAGAGATCTGTCAGTCTCTTCCATATGTCCATGTCTCCAGTTTTACTTTGTTCATCAGTTTGTTTTATTCGTTAGATTCCACATGTGAATGAGATCATCATATGATATGAGTAAAATCATATGGTGCTTGAATTTCTCTGACTGGCTTATTTTATTTAGCATAATATTCCCAGGTCCATCCTTGCTGTTGGGAATAGTAAGAATTTCTTCTTTTTTTAGAGCTGCGTAGAATTCCACTGTGTAAATGTACAACAATTTTTTTATCCATTCATCAATTGGTGGGCACTTCAGATGTTTCCAGATCTTGGCTATTATAAATAACATTACTATAAACATAGGCATGCATATATTCTTTCTGATTAGTGTTTTGGGGATTCTTATGATATATTCCCAGAAGTAGGATCACTGGGTCAAAATACAATTCTACTTTTAACTTTTTGAGGGAACACCATACTGTTTTCCACAGTGGCCACACCACTCTGCCTTGCCACCAACAGTGCACTTGGGTTTCCTTTTCTAGCCAGCATTTGTTTGTAGATTTATTGATGATAGCCATTCTGGAAGGTGTGAGGTGATGTCTCATGGTGGTTTTAATTTTCTTCCTTCTAATGATTAGTAACATTGAATATTTTCTATATGTCTATTGGCCATCTCTATGTCCCCTTTGGAGAAGTGTCTATTCAGGTCCTTTCCCTATTTTTAAATTCAATTGTTTGTCTTGAGCCCAGAAATCAATCCATGTCTTTATGGCCAATTCATATTTGACAAGGGAGGAAAGAGCATACAATGGAGTAAAAGCAGGCCTTTCAATAAATGATATCAGGAAAATTGGACAGGAACATGCTAAAAAAATGAAACTAGACCAACAACTTACACTATACACAAGGCTAAACACAAACTGGATAAATGAGTTAAATGTAAGTTTCAAAGCCATAAAAGTCCTAGAATAAAACATAGGCAGTAAAATCTCAGACATCTCTTGCAGAAATTTCTTTGCCAACTCATTTCCTAGAGCAAGGGAAATAAAGGAAAAAATAAACAAATGATACTGTGTCAAATTAAAAATCTTCTGCACAGTGAAAGAAATCATAAACAAAATGAAAAGGGACCTCACTTATGGGAGAACAAATTTGCCAATGACATATCTGATAAGGGGTTAACTTTCAAAATATATATAAAGAATTTATGAAGCTTAACACCAGGAAGACATTCAATCAATCATAAATTTTAAATGTATCAAATATTAACACCCTCTCTCAGCCTAAATGTTCTACTTTCTAATTGAGAATAATAAAGCAACTACCCATGTGTTTGTGGAGACTAATAAGATAAAGCCTATAAAAATGGTTGCCTTATGGATAGTAAGGACTCATAAATGATAGCTATTATTATTCTAGTCAAATTAATCTTCAAATGGAAACAAAATTTAAATTCTACTCTTGATCTAGGAAAAATATGTATTACTAGAAATTAATGTAAATATATTTTATTATATCATTCCAAATACCAGTGACCCATTGGCACCTTTTATTCAAGAACAATCCATTGTATGTTTTTGGCTTCTTTGTTGAAAATTAGTTGCCATATTTTTGTGGTTTTACCTCTGGGCTCTCAATTCTATTCCTTGGTTTCATGTGTTAGTTTTTCTGCTAATACCATACTGTTTTGATTACTGTAGCTTTATAGTATAATTTGAAATTAGGGCATGTGATACCCCTGGCTTTTTTTACTCAGGACTTTTTGAACTATTTGGGGTCTTTTGTGGGTCCATAAAAATTTGAGAATTTTTTTGTTCTATTTCTGGGAGAAATACCATTGGGATTTCTATAGACATTGCATTAGATCTATATACTGCTGTGGGTAATATTAATATTAATATGAATAATATTAATATTTTAACAATGTTAATTCTTCTAATTCGTGAACACAGAATATCCTCCCATTTCTTTATGCCTGCTTCAATTTCTTTCAATAGTATTGTATAGTTTTCAGTGTATAGGACTTCATTTCTTTTCTTAAGGTTATTCTTATCTATTTTTTTAAATATATTTTATTGATTATGCTATTACAGTTGTCCCATTTCTCCCCCATCATTCCCCTCCACTCTACCCACCCTCTCCCACCCACATTCCCCCCTTTAGTTCATGTCCATGGGTCATAAGTTTTCTAGCTTCTACATTTCCCATACTATTCTTGCCCTCCCCCTGTCTATTTTTTTCCCATTATCTATGCTACTCATTCTCTGTACCTTTTCCCCCTCTCCTCCTCCCACTCCCCTGTTGCTAACCCTCCATCTGATCTCTATTTCTGTGGTTCTGTTCCTGTTCTAGCTGTTTGCTTAGTTTGCTTTTGTTTTAGGTGTGGTTCTTGATAGCTATGAGTTTGTTGTCTTTTCACTGTCATAGTTTTATCTTCTTTTTCTTAGATAAGTCCCTTTAACATTTCATATAATAAGGGCATGGTGATGATGAACTCCTTGAACTTGACCTTATCTGAGAAGCACTTTATCTGTCCATCCATTCTAAATGACAGCTTTGCTGGATAGAGCAATTTTGGATGTAGGTCCCTGCTTTTCAAGATTTCAAATATTTCTTTCCAGCCCCTTCTTGCCTGTAAGGTCTCTTTTGAGAAATCAGCTGACAGTCTGATGGGAACTCCCTTGTAGGTGACTGTCCCCTTATTCCTTGCCGCTTCTAGAATTCTCTGCTTCATTTGAATCTTGGCTAATGTAATTCTGATGTGCCTTGGTGTGTTCCTCCTTGGGTCCAACTTCTTTGGGACTCTCTGAGCTTCCTGGATGTCCTGGTAGTCTATTTCCTTTGCCAGATTGGGGAAGTTCTCCTTGATTATTTGTTCAAATAAGTTTTCCACTCGTTGCTGTTCTTCTTCCCCTTCTGGGACCCCTATAATTCGGATGTTGGGACGTTTAAAGATGTCCCGGAGGTTCCTAAGCCTCTCCTCATTTTTTTGAATTCTTGTTTCTTCTTCGTCTTCTGTTTGGTTGTTAGTTTCTTCCTTCTGGTCCACTCCATTGATCTGAGTCCCAGTTTTCCTTCCATCTCTCTCAGTTCCCCATGCATCTTCCTTCATTTCACGGATTGTAGCCTGCATTTTTTCATCTAGTTTGTGAGCAAAATCAACCAATTCTGTGAGCATTTTGATGACCAGTGCTTTGAACTGTGCATCTGACAGGTTGGCTATCTCTTCACTGCTTAGAGGAATTGGCTCTGGGGCTTTTATTTGTTTTCCGGTTTGAGCCATTTTTGGTGGTTTTTTTTTGTTGTTGTTTTGGTTTTAGTCTGGTCGTGGCTATTACGTAGTGAGGGGGTGGAGCCTTAGGTGTTCCTCAGGGCGGGGCAGCCCAGTCGCTGGGTTGTGATGCTTTAGGTGGGGGCGGGGTCTGAGAAGGAGCAATGGCGCCTGCTCTGCTCTCTCCTGGACTCCGGCCCTTTCCGCTGCTTCCCCTTCACCTGGATTATCTGCGCACGCGCGCGAGCTGTTACGTTGTGAAGAGTGGAGCCTCTGGCGCTCCCCAGTGCGGGGCAGCCCAGTCGCTGGGTTGTGACGCTGTATGTGGGGGTGGGGCCTGAGAGGGAGCAATGGCGCCTGCTCCACTCTCTCCTGGATTCAGTACCCTCTGCCACTTCCCCTCCGCCTGGACCGTCTGCACGCTCGAATGTGAGACCACCTGGTCAGTCAGCCAGCTGCCTTGTGAGGCCTCACTGGGTCTGCACAGTTGCCCCCCAGTGCCCGGGGTCCGCCAGCTGCTGCCTGTAGGCCCGGGGACCGACAGCCGCCAACTGTGCACCTGGGAACTGCCAGCCGCTGCTGCTTGCGTTCCTGGGTCCGCACCTCCACTTTCTCCTGCCGCGACTCCGCCCCTCTTACCAGTCTGAATGAATGGTTGTTGGACTTCCGTACAGTTCAATTTTCTATCAGTTCGGGTTGTTTTCTTGTTTCTAAATATTTGTCGTCCTTAATTTTGGTTGTGAGAGGAGGCACAGTGTGTCCGCCTACGCCTCCATCTTGGCCGGAAGTTATTCTTATCTATTTTATTTTTTGTTGTAATTGTAAATGAGATTGTTTTTCTTCATTTTTTTCTGATATTTTTGTTGTTAGTACACAGGAATGCAAATTTTTGTTTATTGATTTTGTATCCTGCAACTTTACTGTATTTGTTTATAGTTTCTAATAGGTTTTTTTGTATATACAGTGAAATACTATTCCATCATAAAATAGATGAACTATTGTAATTTATGACAACTTGAATGGATCTTGAGAGTATTATACTAAGTGAAATAAGTCAGATGGAGAAGTACAAGAACTGTATGGTATCACTCAAATTATTTTTTTTCCATTTTTTTATTTTATTTTTAATCAGTATTTTTTTAATTGTTGATATTGTACAGTTTTCTGTCTTTTACCCCACCCCAGCCCACCACCCCAGCCCTTCCCACCTTCCTCCCATTTCCACCCCCCATAGTTTTTGTCCATGAGTCCTTTATACTTGTTGCTCTCGTATCACTCAAATTATATCATGTGGAATATAAAACCAAAAGCAACAAGTGAACAAACAGAGCAAACAAACTCATAAATACAGACAAAAGAATGGTGGTTTCTAGGTGGGAAGGATAATGGGAGGAGGACAAGAAGGGTAGAAAGTGTCAGATATAAGATGGCAGAAAAAGAGTGGATTTGGGGTGGTAAGCACACAACAGAGTATACAGATGTAATACTATAAAGCTGTACAACTAAAATCTATATACTGTTATTAACCAGTATTATACCAATAAATGTAATAAAAAAGAGCAACCCACGACTTGTACTCCCTAAATCTGAGACTTGGGCTGCTCCGTTTATGTCTCATGGTGTGCCTCACTATCTGTGTGATGAGATTCTCTTCCCTAAAGAAGTGAAATGAGTGATAGCTACACAGTTTGGGTGCTCTCTTCAATGATACATATGTGGTCTTTTTACATGTCGAGTAGACATTGGTATAAACATTGAGAAATCTGAGTTGCAAAGGGAGATGAATAAGATGGATGTCCAGGGGAAAGCAAAGTTGGGATATGGATAAAGTGCCATCTGTGCTGCTCATGGCTTTGCTGATTTGTAGTTCTAGATCTCTCAGTGCCTCCTGAGTGCCCAGAAATGAAGCACTCCACTTCCTACAAATGCCCTCCCTCTGCCCCCAGTCTTCGTTCTTTTCCCCTTTTCTTCCTCCTCTTCCTTTTCCTCCTCATTCTCTTTTTCTTCCTCTACCTTTACCACTTCCCCTTTGTTCTTCCCCTCTTCTTTCTCTTCTTTCTTTTATCCTCCCTTTTCTTCTTTGTTATTTCTCCTCTAGCTCTTCCTTCCCCTCCTCCTTCAACTTGTTGTTCTCCTTCTTCCCTAAGGCTAATTTATATGTTTGTATTACTTGTATCCTTGCAACACACAAGAATTTAAGTTAGTTATTTCTTGATTAAGCAAAAGATAGTTTGAAATTTTACAAGTAAATCTTTGGATAAGAGATTAGATTTACACTCAGAATGTAACCACACTAATTAAATGCCTTGTGTGGATTTTCGTATATTTTAGTTAACACTATCATCAACCCTGAAGTTCGTCATTCCTATTTTACAAAGAGGAAACAGGAGTTCCGAAAGGTTAAGTTATTTTTCCAAGGTCACATACATGATATGTATGATTCAAATGCTGTTGTCTAGACCCTTTTCCGTTGTTATTCCTCTTAAAGGCTCAATGGTCCCAGAACAAGGATTTTATAAATATCTCTCTTAATTTAATATGTATAACACTTAGTCATGCCTATCATTCAAGGCAAGTGGTGAGCACCATTTTATTCATCAAATTACAGAAAATGTAACTTCAGGTATTAATATTAAGTCAGCATCAGACATTATCATAAAGCTGCCAAAGATTCCCTTTATTCTCTCTTGCTGTCAATCCCTCGGGATTAAAACTGCTATACTTGCATGACCTTGTAATGCTGGTTCTTCTACTTGGCTTGTGACTGCCAGAATTTCATGGTTCCAGTGGTTCAATGGATCCATCTGACTTATCTATTTATTTATTTGTTTGTTTCTATTTTATACTATAATCAAGATAAGCAGTCTATTCTCTTTTATTTTTTTAATTATTTTATTGTTCAATTACAGTTGTCTGTTCTCTTTTATTAATATTGACCATCTATTTTGCTTTGTGTTGACAGTTAATAGATAAGCCATAAATAGAGCTTTTTGATAAATCTTAAACTTTATTATATTTTTTGGTCAATCCTACTGAGGAAATGAAAATACGTCCAGCTGGTAATCAAGCTGCAGTGTTCCTAACATCATATAATGACGCATCCAGCAAGACTAATAGGATGTAGACCAGGCTAAAGTGCAATCCTCTAAATGATCAACACACCCTATTTTAAAATATCGCTACTTTTTTTACCATTTAACATGAGCTCCATTTGTTTGCACCTCAAAAAGAAAATTAGCCCTGGCAGATGTGGCTCAGTGGGTTGAGTGCTAGCCTCTCAACCAGAAGGTCGCCAGTTCGATTCCCAGTCAGGGTACATGCCTGGGTTATGGGCCAGGTCCCCAGTAGGGGGTGTATGAGAGGCAACCGCACATTAATGTTTCTCTCCCTCTCATTTTCCTCACCTTCCCCCTCTTTAAAAATGAATAAATAAAATATTAAAAATCACAAAAATTATTGCAATATAACATTATTGAGTTCTTCCAGCTTCTGGACACCATACAATCTTGAATAGAACCCCACTTCCCTAATCCTTCTTCAGAATAATCTAGCACAAGTCCAGACTGCCTACACCCTATTTATTTCACAAGTCATTCAGCCCAGGGTCAAGACTAGTGTTCGTTTATATATTTACCTTGAGAAACTATTGCTGTGTGACCCTTCAGGTTGGTTATCTCAGAAGTGTGGTGCTCTTACTCAGCACCCGAAGTTGAAAGAAATTAACTAAGACATGTCTACCATTGAAAATGACCATATTTCATCAATTCTAAAATGCTAACCATTACAAAATAAACTTTTTTTTGCAAGTCTGTGAAAAGTTATTTGCTGCCAAATTGAAACAAATCTTTCTTACCACTTAGAATTTTTTACTTTATACTTAATCAAAGAGCTATTTAATTTACACATAGTTCAATTGTTATTATATCATTTTTGTATATATTAAATGGAAAATATGGAAAAGATACATTAACTAGGAGGTTCCCAAAATTTTTTCACATTGAAAATTCAGCTTTTCTAAATCAACTTGGGGCTCAGAGGCATTAATATCAGTGAATTTTATTTATCCCCATGTGATATAATCCTCTTTGCTATTAAGATTATTGGTGCAGGTGCAATATTTGTTAAATGAGTCTGCACTATTATCTCTAATTTCCAGTATGATGCCTATTCTACAAGCTGAAATGCTGGTACTTTGTTTTTCTCTTGCCAGAATACATTGATAAGTATATCCTGATAACCATCTAGCTACCAGATATTGCAAATTTTCAGGAATGTTATACTATTTGTAAAAGGTGCATTTTAGAATCAGTGAAATACGGTGTTAGTTTTCCTTCCTGACATCCTTGCTCTAAGGTGTTGTGGTTTAGAGAAAAAAGTTTCAGACAAATGCATACATTTATTTAACATTCAGGCAGAGGAAAAACAAGCAAAACAAAGCCCTAGTAGGTAACCTGGAAGTCAGCTAACCTTCTGGTAGAAGTCATGAGACAAAATCCTCTAATAAGTAGCTACACAGAGGCCACATGAGATCAGAATTCCAACTTAGGCCTCCATTTCAAAGGTTAGAAAATATGAATTACTTACATTCTTACACAGTATTTAGACCAGGATGGTAGTTCCTCTGCAAAATTTTTATCCAAAACCACATATCTTTACATCATTAAATTTTCACAATTAAAAATCATTTGTAACTTCCAGAATGCTAATGAAAATACCATTGCTGCCTTGGGAATTAGGATACAAATGTTAACTGAATTCCACAAAGTTATAATTTAAAGATAAATTGCATGCTATCAATATGGGAGAATTGTAAAGAAAATTACAGACAGTGCAAAAGATGTATAATTTGATCAGTGTCTTTTCTTTAGCAAAATGAAAAGAAATGCGTGGCTGGTGCAAACAACATCCTTTGCAGCCTTGCTTCTCTAGTTTACTAAATACTATCAAATGTTGAACAAAATGCTTAAAAATCTTTCTCTTTGAATGAATCTTTCTTAAACTGCAGTCAGTATTGTAGGAGAATAAATTAATCCTCTTTCCTTTATGTATTGTGTAAGTACCTAAAATATAAAATATATAAAAATATATTTAGCATAAATATTAAATAAATGACCTAATATTATAAGTAGTTTACTGAAATCTTAAGTCAAGAATTGAGGTCGTGAGAGCCCAATGGTAGAATTATTTTTATTATTCTTGTACTTCTCCAAAGTCATCTATGTTATTAACATCAACCACAGGACTCTTGAACATGGGCCATGCACAATAAGCCACAGAAAGTACTGGGATGCAACATAGTCTGTGACAGGAATCTTTCCTCTGAGGAGCCAAAGCCTTTCAGCTTGGTAAGCACAGATGACAAAGAGCCTGTAAGGATTATCACTCTGTTCTTCCAGCAGACCTGAGCAGCACACTCCTCTTATTTGCCTTTAGAAATAGGAACTTCAAAGCCTCTAAATTATAAACATGAAATGTTTTCCAAAATAATCTCATCTCATATATATTAGAATGTTCTTAGGACATATAATCATTTTTCACAATTGTAGGTTTTATTTATGTATATGTATGTATGTATGTACTTTTTCCTGGAATTTTTAAAATCAACAAAAGCCAGCACAGTAACCCAGGCCTGAATCCTTGGCTCAAATTGAAAGAATAAATAACTTTTATAGATTTCCAGAAAAAAAATTGTATAAGCCATTACCACTAGACATTTACTTCTAAGAAAGAAACAAATATCCTCCATCAGAGAAAAACAGAGATGTATTCTTGCCTTTTCCTGCTCAGTAAGCTCCTTAATATTTTTGTTTTAATTCCAAAAAGCCAAGGATTGTTCATACATTCTCAGTTTTCAAAGTCAGTATATATCCACCTTGTAATGATTTCTAGGTCAACGATTCTAGTTATGGTTTGCCTCTAACAGGGCTATACTTCATGATTTCCAACCCTTTTGTCTGAAAGTGTTTCACTTTTTATACCAGTGTTTTCTCAAAATGTGATATTTGTTAAAACCTGTATTTCTGGATACTTTCTTACACCAAATATGTCAGAACTGCTCTAAGTTAGACTTCATAAAGACTTCCCCGACACTACTTCTTCCCACTGAGGTTTGAAACTTCATTCCAATCCATTCTAATCCATCAAGTGAATTATATATAGAATCTATATATTCTACCACCAAAATATACCCTTATCTCATTCCTTCCTTTACTCATTTCTCATCTTTTCTTATTTGGGTGACTAAAGTGACCATTTAATCTAATTTATTTTATATTAATTTTGACCTTGCTCATTCCCAATCATTCATTTACATTGTGGTTCTGTACTAGGGATGACTTGGCCCCTAGGTGACATTTGTTCATGTCTGAATATGTTTATGGTTGTCACAGTCAGAACATAGCTACCACTGACATTTAGTGGGTAGAAGCTATTTAAGCTGCTAAACATCCTGCAATACACAGGACAACACAACAAAGAATTATCCAGCCCTTAGTGTTAATATTGCTCAAGTGCTGAAGTGAGAGACGTTTACCCTGACCACTTCTACCCTTTCTCTGTCTACAGCCACTATATCTGTTTTTTCAATGGATCTGTCATAGTCCCCTAATTAGGACTTTTGTTATACAACTTTTTTTGTAATATTGGTTTTTTTATTTTTTTAAATATATTTTATTGATTATGCTATTACAGTTGTCCCATTTCTCCCCCATCATTCCCCTCTACCCTGCACACCCTCTCCCACCCACATTCCCCACCTTTAGTTCATGTCCATGTGTCATAAGTTCTTTAGCTTCTACATTTCCCACACTATTCTTGCCCTACCCCTGTCTATTTTCTACCCACCGTCTATGCTACTTATTCTCTGTACCTTTTCCCCCTCTCTGCTCCTCTCACTTCCCTGTTGCTAACCCTCCATATGATCTCCGTTTCTGTGGTTCTGTTCCTGTTCTAGCTATTTGCTTAGTTTGCTTTTGTTTTAGGTGTGGTTCTTAATAGCTGTGAGTTTGCTGTCTTTTCACTGTCGTATTTTTCATCTTCTTTTTTTAAGATAAGTCCCTTTAACATTTCATATAATAAGGGCTTGGTGATGATGAACTCCTTGAACTTGACCTTATCTGAGAAGCACTTTATCTTCCCTTCCATTCTAAATGACAGCTTTGCTGGATAGAGCAATTTTGGATGTAGGTCCCTGCTTTTCAAGATTTCAAATATTTCTTTCCAGCCCCTTCTTGCCTGGAAGGTCTCTTTTGAGAAATCAGCTGACAGTCTGATGGGAACTCCTTTGTAGGTGACTGTCCCCTTATCCCTTGCTGCTTCTAGAATTCTCTCCTTCATTTTAATCTTGGCTAATGTAATTCTGATGTGCCTTGGTGTGTTCCTCCTTGGGTCCAACTTCTTTGGGACTCTCTGGGCTTCCTGGATGTCCTGGTAGTCTATTTCCTTTGCCAGATTGGGGAAGTTCTCCTTTATTATTTGTTCAAATAAGTTTTCCACTTGTTGCTCTTCCTCTTCCCCTTCTGGGACCCCTATCATTCGGATGTTGGGATGTTTAAAGATGTCCCGGAGGTTCCTAAGCCTCTCCTCATTGTTTTGAATTCTTGTTTCTTCCTCGTTTTCTGTTTGGTTGTTAGTTTCTTCCTTCTGGTCCACTCCATTGATTTGAGTCCCAGTTTTCCTCCCATCTTTATTGGTTCCCCATGGGTCTTCCTTCATTTCACGTATTGTAGCCTGAATTTTTTCATCTAATTTGTGAGCAAAATCAACCAATTCTGTGAGCATCTTGATGACCAGTGCTTTGAACTGTGCGTCTGATAGGTTGGCTATCTCTTCACAGCTTAGAGGAACTGGCTCTGGGGCTTTCATTTCTTCTCCAGTTTGAGCCATTTCTGGTGGGTTTTTTTTGTTTGTTTGTTTTGTTTTGGTTTTAGTCTGGTCTCGGCTATTACATAGTGAGGGGTGGAGCCTCAGGCGTTCCCCAGTGTGGAGCAGGCAGTCGCTGGGTTGTGACGCTGTATGTGGGGCGGGGTCTGAGAGGGAACAATGGCGCCTGCTCCGCTCTCTCCTGGATTCAGTCCCTTCTGCCACTTCCCTTTTGCCTGGACCGTCTGCGTGAGTGAATGTGGGACCACCTGGTCAGCCAGCCGTCTTGTGCGGCCTCACTGGGTCTGCACAGTTGCCCTCCTGTGCCCGGGGTCCGCCAGCCACTGCCTGTGCACCTGGGAACTGCCAGCTGCTGCTGCTTGCGTGTCCGGGCCCGCACCTCTACTTTTTCCTGCCGCGACTCCGCCCCTCTTACCGGTCTGGATGAATGGTTGTTGGACTTCCGTACAGTTCAATTTTCTATAAGTTCTGGTTGTTTTCTTGTTTCTAAATATTTGTTGTCCTTAATTTTGGTTGTGAGAGGAGGCACAGTGTGTCTGCCTATGCCTCCATCTTGGCCGGAAGTCATATTGTTTTAAAAATGTGTTTCATGATCAGCCTTCTGGTCAAAAATATAAGCATTTGATGCCTAGCACCTAACATAATAATTTGTACATTATAGCTGTACAGACTTGACTTACTGAACTTCAATTAGATTAAATAGTCCAGGCTCATTTGTATATTGTATGTAATTGTGTATGTGTATTTCAAAAGAAGCAATATATGTAAAAGTGATTCTAACATTAAATTAGTAGCTATGTAAATATTAATTCTGTTACCCCTGGAGGGCTTTGCAAAATGCTGGAAAAATCCTCAAAAATACATTTTGTTTTGTTGAATTACAGTGGTGTACTGTGCCTCATAATACCTGAGAATGAACCACTATGCTCATAAGAATAAGATATATCTATTAGTTTTTAGGAATGCTCACAGTTGATCTTTATTGTAGATTGAAAACAACATTCAAAACTATTTTAGATCATTTCCAGTTAAGTGAGTCAGATCTGCCACAGGTATAGTCTGACGATCTGAATTATAGAACAACAGATAATAGAGTTAGAAAGAGCCCATTCATCTCACACTCTTGAGTGTCCTTGAGTGCAAGGAAGTCAGGTATTATTATTATTATTTTTTGTGTGTGTGAACATTTACATTTACTAAACAAAATGAAGGTAAGTAATCTATCAGATGTAGAGTTCAAAACACTGGTTATAAGGATGTTTGAAGAACTTAGTGGCTACTACAACAGCATAAAAAAGATCCAATCAGATATGAAGGAAACACTAACTGAAATTTAAAAAATAAACAATATACAGAGAATCAACAGTAGAGTGGATGAAGCCAAGAATCAAGTTAATGATTTGGAATGTAGGGAAGCAAAAGATATCCAATCAGTACAGCAAGAAGAGGAAAAAAAGAATCCAGAAAATCTAGGATAGTGTAAGGAGCCTCTGGGACAACTTCAAGCATTCCAATATTTACATCAGTAGGGTGCTAGAAGGAGAAGAGAGAGAGCAAGAAATTGGGAGCTTATTTGAAAAAATAATAAAACTTCCCTAATTTGGTGAATAGACATACAAGTCCAGGAAGCACAGAGAATTCCAAACAAGATGGACACATAGAAGACCACACTGAGATACATCATAATTAAAATGCCACAGGTTAAAGGTAAAGGGAGAATTTTTAAAGTAGCAACAGAAAGGCAGATAATTACTTACAAAGAAGTTCCCATAAGACTGTCAGCTGATTTCTCAAAAGAAATACTGCAGGCTAGAAGGGATTGGCAAGAAGTATTCAAAGTGATGAAAAGCAAGGACCTACAACCTAGATTAGTCTATCCAGGAAAGCTATCATTTAGAATTGAAGGACAGATATAGTGCTTCCCAGACAAGGTAAAGCTAAAAGAATTGATCATCACCAAACCATTATTTTATGAAATGTTAAAGGGACTTATTTAAGAAAAAGATTAAAACTATGAACATTAAAATGACAACAAGTTCACAACTATCAACAATTGAGTCTAAAAAACAAACTAAGCAAACAAGCAGAACAGAAACAGAATCATAGATGTGGAGAACATTTGGATGGTGGCCAGTTGGGAGGGGTTCTGGGAGAACAGGGGAAAAAGGGATTAAGAAGCACAAATTAGTAGGTACAGAATAGACAGGGGAGATGTTAAGAGTAAGTATAGGAAATGGACTAGCCAAAGAACTTATATGCATGGCCTATGGACATAAATAAAGGGGAGTGGATCGCCAGAGGGCGTAGGGGGTGCTGGGTAGACAGGGGCAAAGAGGGAAACATTTGGACAACTGTAATAAGTGTAATCAGTTAAAGAAATCTGTCTTGAAACTTTAGTATAATTTTTTCCTAAAGAAGAATAGAAAATTTGAAATTATTCTTTTAAGAAAATATTACAGAAAGTAATTAGACTCTCTAAATATAAATAAGTTTTATCATTAAAACAGGAAAAAAGTTGTCTATTTTATAAATCATTCTGCCATTAGTAATTACTGAATGATTCTTTAATGGCTCATAATGAATTCAATGCATTTTCTAAGAATTATTTTGCTCCCAGAGTTATGTGGATTAATTTATGTATATTTAATTTAAAAATTAGAATCACTTTGGGAATCTATCTCTATACACTCAAATTTTATGAATAAATCAGCTAGGTTTTTGAAAAATGCATAAATATATAAAATACTCTTTAGCACATTTATTTTTGTAAATAAACAAAATATCAACTTTGTTTATATATTGTGTAGTGTGAATACACATGTATCTCAATTTAAAATTTAAATATTTCCTATTACCTCTTACATTAAACTAATGGATACTTTTCAAGGTAGATACCTTCTGAAATTACAAAACAAAATACACATTTTAAAGGATTCTACTCTGTGGATTCAATGATTAGCCCCATGCATATATTCTATACAGTTTTACTAATTGTATCCAAATGTCTATTTTAAAATGCCTTACAGCCACCTAATAGATCAACCAAATTACAGTGATTAGTGAGATGTGCCAGCATTTCTAGGCTTGTTTTAAGGATGAGGAATTACTTTTTCAAGAAATAGAATCTTTTATTAGATTTTCTGTTCATTAGCATGGAAAAATATAAATAGATAATAAAAATGTATTCTACCATGGATTTGACTCTCTTGAGGATCCTTTAAAAATCCTATGCGTAAACAGTTATCTGAATTCTATGCTGATGATTTTCAGATTAAGGGTTTATTCTCATGAAGACCTATTTAAGTCATTCTACACTATGGAACTAGACTGTGCCACCAGAATCACTGTCATCTTAACATTGTATTTCAGGAAAATAAAGATGAAGCAGCATAAATCCTTGATTACTACCGTTGTACAAAGCTAAGCTAACCTAAATGAAACAAATAATCCTCAAAGCAGGAGTGGTAGAACACTAATTTTGTGCCCATGTAGTTGATCTTCTTGATATTCTCTATTCACATTCCTTTATTTCTCACACCTGCATTTGAAATTACTTGTAAACAGAACAACTTCATTCTATCCTGTAGGTGGTATGTAGAGTTGAATCAAGTAGAACGGAAGGAATTCCAGGTATCCCTTATCTGTCAAACATCCTTCTTATTATTCCCCTCTGAGTATCTGTATCACACAGGGAGTTGGTTGGGCCACATACAGGCATTGCTGTCCTTAGAGACGTGGCAACATAAGCGAAGAAAGTTTCTAGGAAGGTATACTTCCCAGAGGTAGCTTAGAACACATGAAACCCAACAGTCCGTGGTAAAGTAGACACAAATATTTGAGGGACATCACAACATTTTTTAAAGACTGTATTTCTTTATTTATTTAGAGATAGGGGAAGGGAGGTAGAAAGAGAGGGAGAGAAACATCAATGTGTGAGAGAAACATTGATTGGGGTGCCTCTCGCATACCCCAAATGGAGATGGGCCCACAACCCAGGCATGTGCCCTGACCAGGAATCAGTTGGTGACCTTTCACTTTGCAGGGATGATGCTCAAACAACTGAGCCACTCTGGTCAGGGCTAATTTATTTTAATGCCTCAGACTATTACGTATCTTTTTTTTAACAGTCAGGGATTATATCCCCTACAGAATCTGTTTTACTATCCCTGTGAATATGTATTACTCTACAATCGATAATCTACTTTCATGGAACTAAATTTTATTCAAGTAGAGAGTCTTCTTTAGCTTCCATTCACTTAAAAAAACTTCTAAATTACTAATGCATGTAAAATAGAACCTTTGCAAAAAATAATAACTCACCCATTATATTTAGCAGTTCCACAATTTTAGTCCTCCAGAAGTTAAGACAATTTTATTATGTTTCAATAATTTTTGACATTTTTCTTGCCAAGAAGTTCTAGAAGGTTTCATTTGCACTTGGGACTCCTATTTCAAAGGAGACAGTGATTCATCTGAAGAAATTCTATTAAACCATAAATTAAATACAGTAATGTGATTATTTTATCAATTACCTTCTTAATTCAAAGCTTACTTTGAATAATCTCTTCTAATAGACCCTCATATTTTTTTCTTTGAACAACTTCAAGAAACTGATTTTAGAGTTCTTTCAAAGCCTATGTAATATTTTTCTTTTATTCTGAAACCACTTCTTTATTATTTTGTACCCAGTCATGATTATTAGATTTTTGTTTCAGATATATATTGCTGCATAACAAACCATCCTAAAATTGAGCGGTTGAAAATAATAGCAATCATTTATTTTGCTCACAGATTTTCAATTTGACAAGTTTGTTGGGGAAGACTTCACTCTGCTCAAGGCACCTTCAGCTGAGGGCCAGGTATCTGCCTCCACTTTGACTCACAAAGCCACAGGTTGGTTCTTATTGGCTGTTGTCTAGATGCTCAGACAGGGCTATGAACTGGGGACCTCTGTTCTACTTGATATGAGACTCCATGTGGCCTGGGTTCCTTCTAGCTTGGGGTCCACAGGTGAACTTCCCAAACAGAGCCAGTTGCCTGGCTCTGCTGTGTTGCCTTTTATAATCTAATTTTCAAAGTAACAGTGATACTTCGCCTGTATCTGTTGGAGACTATGGAAAACATCTGTCCTGTTTCAAGAGGAGAAGACTTAGACTCCACCTCTTGATAGAGTGGCAAAGTTTAAGAAGAGCATGTGAGATAGTAGATATTATTATGGTCTTTGGGAGAAAAATATCTGCCATACACTCACTACTATTATTAAGGCAATTGTTACCTATTAGTGCAATTTGGATGTTTTGTTAAAACTGTTTTTAACTCCTACGCTCTGAATAACCCCGGTCTTTCCCCTCACCCAACTCTGACCACCCGAAATACCTTTAAAATATATTTTCCCACGTAATCAGAGATGTATACAGTATGATCTTTGGGTGTTCTAAAAAATTTTGGGTAAGTGCCTGATAAAAGGTCTTCCTACTAATGGTGGTAGGAAATTGTCTGCAGGAAAACCCTCTGTGAAGAGAATGTTTTGTTCCTGAATCTTCTCTTGTAGTGACAAATATGCAAACAAATTGAATGTTACACTTAGTAAAGTGAATTAAGTATCTTTTTAACTATTTTCAGTCTATTACAAGAGCTTAAGAACCTTGAGTTTAAGACTTTACGTGGTGTTTAACCCCTTGATTTCAAACATGAAACGAGGAAAGCTCGTGGGAGTATCAATGCTTATCAGAATATAAACATTCTGTTATCAGAATATAAGTTCATTATATCATCAGACAAAGCCACTTTCAATTATCTAAGCAAACTGACTAATCCCAAGAAAATAGTAAAATATATTTATAAAATGAACACACCATGCCTAGCTGTGCAAACAGTAGACTACTTCTCTAAACAGATGAGCTCAATTTTGTCTCGTAGTGAATTTGGTATCTCCTCTGCTTTGGATTGCCTCTTTCAACCCAAACAACTTCATAATTCAGTGTATGAATTTCCAAAGTGATGGTTAAGTACTTCAAAGAACTGCTATGTTTGAAGCAGGGGTCTTCCTAAAAATAAAGATATTATCAGAAGAATTAAACAATAAAGATAAGAATTTTATATGGAGATTATAATTATAAAGGGTGTTAGATTATTGAAGTAAAATCAGGGCAGAAACCCCTTAAAGGTACAAAAATTGAAAGGTCACTTCAGATAGTAGATGTCATTATGGTCTTTGGGAGAAAAATACCTGCCATACCCTCAGCCTATAATAAAACCTATAATAAAATCTACTCATTTTTTTCTTAAGACACTATTTAGATTGTTCAAGATCTTTCTTATGGTAGTTTCAACAAAATCTCAAAAAATTTCTTCCAAGCAAAAATTTTAAAAAGAATACTTTTTACACTTTGAGAACACATTTTTGTTTTTTTGTAAAGAAAAGGCATACTTCATTTAAAACTTATAATTGGTTTATTATGGCCTATGGATATGACATATATGTGTGGTATAAAGAATGAAAACACTAACCGTATCCTAAATTTTTGAGGTAAGAATTGAACAAGATTTTTTTTTTTGTCCAGTGAGTGGTGGTACTGCAAAATTGATTAAGTTTTCTTTTTCTTGTGGAAGTTAGTGACACAATTATTCTCATTAAAGTTGTAACTTCTTATGTTGCTCACAAATGGATCCACTCTCATCTCCCTTTTTCGGATAAATATTAGTTGGCATCTAGAGAGCAAATAATGAGCCAATATAAAATATCTGCCAAGTTCTTAAGGTTAAAAGTTCATCATTAGGTCTAAGAACCTGCTGTGCCTCTAGGGCAGATGTCATTGTTTTGAAGTGGGAACCCTAGACCAGGTAATAAGTACAAGCTAGGATGGTCTCCTCCAGTGAAATTCAAGTGTGAATATAAGTTTCTGTAGGGTATTTATCTGGTAGTTAAATTGCTGGTCATAGACTATATATCTGTTCAGCTTTACTTAGTAAAACTCAATGGCTTTCTGAAAAATACATAATTTACATTCCTAGCAGCAGAGTATAAGTGATGGATATTCTACCCAACCTGTATTATTATCAAAATTTGTTTTTGCCACTCTGGTATGCATGAAATTATAATATATTATTGTTATTTGAATTTCATTGATTATTAATCAGGTGAACTTTTTTTCACATCATTTACTCCCATTTTCTCTCCTAAAAATGACAAAGTCCTTTGTTGCTTTTTTAAAAATTATTCTTGTCTCTTACTGATTCATTGAGGTTTTATCAGTCTGCATTCCCACCAACAGTGCACTAGGGTTCCCTTTTCTCCACATCCTCTCCAACACTTGTTGTTTGTTAATTTGTTAATGATGGCCATTTGGATTGGTGTGAAGTGGTATGGCATTGTGGTTTTAACTTGCATCTCTCTGATGGCTATTGAAGCTGAGCTTACTTTCGTATGTCTGTGGGCCCTTTGTATGTCTTTCATTGAGAAGTATTTGTTCAAGTCCTTTGCCCATTTATTAATTGGTTTGTTTGTTTTCCTGGTGTTGAGTTGTATGAGTTATTTATATATTTTGGAGATTAAATCCTTGTCCAAGATATCATTGGCAAAAATGTTTTCCCACACAGTTGTGATCCCTTTTCATTTTTTAATTTTTGCATTGTTGTTCAATTACAGTTGTCCCCATTTCTCTCCATTACTCTCCCCTACCCTACCCACCTGCTACCTTCTACTTTTAATCCTCTCCCTTGTTGTCTTTGTCCATGGGTCCTTTATACATGGATACTTTTTCCTTTTGATGATGTTTTTTTTTTTAGCCATGCAGAAGCTTTTTACTATGAGGTAGTGCCATTTGTTTATTATTTTTCTTTATCTTCCTTGCAATTGGAAATATATCAGTGAAAATATTGCTATGTCAGATGTCTAAAATTTCTCTGCCTGTTTTCCTCTAGGACTTTTATGGTGACAAATCTTTATCATCCATCTTGATTTTATTCTGATGTATGGTATAAGTTTGTGGTCTAGTTTCATTCTTTTGCACATACCTGTCCAGATCGCCCAACACTATATATTGAAGAGGTTCTTATTACTCTATTGTATGCTCCCATTCCCTTTTTCAAATATTAATTGACCATAGAGACATGGGTTTATTTTTGAGCTCTCTTGTCTGTCCCATTGAACTATGTGTCTGCTCTTATGGTGATACCAGACTGTTCTGATTACAGTGGCCTTGTAGTATAGTTTGGTATCAGGTATTGTGATCCCTCCTACTTTGTTCTTCTTTTTCAAGATTAATGAAGCCAATTGGGGTCATTTTTGTTTCCATATAAATTTTCGAAATATTTGTTCTAGATCTGCAAAATATGCCATTGATATTGAAAAGGGATTGTATTGTATGCATAGATTACTTTTAGTAACATGCACATTTTAATGATGTTAACTACTCAAGTCCATGAACAAGGGAAATGCTTCCATTTATTTGTATATTCTTTAATTTTCTTTTTCTTCAGTGTTCTGTAGTTCCCTGAGTACAGGTCTGTTACCACTTAGTTAAAATTATTCCTAGGTGCTTTATTTTTCTTGGTGCTATAGTACATGGGATTTTTTCCCTACCTTTTGATATTTCATTGTTGGTGTGCAAAAGTGCCAATTTCTGAATATCGACTTAGTATCCCATATTTTGCCAAATTCACTTATTAGGCTGAGTAGGTTTTTGGTGGAGACTGTAGGATTTTATATGTACACTATAATATCATCTACAAATGACAGTTTTACTTCCTTCTTTCCAATTTGGATGTCTTTTATTTCTTTTTCTTGTCTGATTGCTCTTGCTAGCACTTCCAATACTATGTTGAATAAAAGTGGTGAAAGCAGATATCCTTGTCTTGTTCCTGATATTAGTGGGAAAGCTTTTAGTTTTTGCACATTTATGATGTTGGCTGTAGGTTTCTCATATTGCCTTTATTATGTTGGGGTATGCTCCATCTAGTCCCACTTTGCTGAGTGTTTTTATCATAAATGGGTATTATATCAAGTGATTTTAGGGGCATCTATTGATATAATCATGTGATTTTTGTCTTTCCTTTTGTTTATTTGATGTATTATGCTTATTTATTTTGTGAATATTGTACCATCCTTGCATCCCTTATATGAATCCCACTTGATCATGGTATATGATCTTTTTAATGTGTTGCTGGATCCAGATTGCCAATATTTTGTTGTAGATTTTAGCGTCTATGTTCATTAGCAATATTGGCCTGTAGTTTTCTTTCTTTCTTGTGTTTTTACCTGGTTTTACAATTAGATAATACTGGCCACATAACAAGTGTTTGGGAATTTTCCTTCTTTAATTTTTTGGAATAGTTTGAGAAGGATAGGAGTTAGTTCTTCTTGAAATGTTTTGTAAACTTAGCCTGTGAAGTCATCTGGTCCACCGCTTTGTGTGCTCGAGTTTTTTGATTATTGCTTCAATTTTGCTAGCTGTTATTGGTCTATTCAGGTCTATTCAGGCTTGCTGCTTCTTGATTCAATTTTGGAAGCTTGCATGTTTCTAGAAATTTGTACATTTTCCCCAGGTTGTCCAATTTCTTGGCATATAGTTGTTCATAGTAATTTCTTACAATCCTTTATGTTTCTCTGTTATCGATTGTAACTCCTCCTCTTTTGTTTCTGATTTTTGTTTATTTGGTTCCTCTCATTTTTTTCTTGATGAGTTGGTTAAAGGCTTGGCAATTTGGTTTATATTTTCAAAGAATTATCTCTTGGATTTGTTGATCCTATGAATTGGTGGGGTTTTTTTTGTTTGTTTGTTTGTTTGTTTGTTTGTTTTTTGTCTGTGTCATTGAATTCTACTCTGATCCTGATTTTTTCCTTCCATCTACTCACTCTGGGCTTTGTTTATTTTTGTTTCTGTAGTTCTTAAAGATGTAGGGTTAGGTTGTTTATTTAGATTTTTCTATCTTTTTTAAGTAGGCCTGTATTGCTATGCACTTCCCTCTAAGTACTGCCTTTGCTGTGTCCCATAGGTTTTGGGCTGTTGTGTGTTCATTTTCATTTGTTTCCAGAAACTTTTTGATTTCTTCCTTGATTTCATTATTAATCCATTTATTATTTAATAGCATGTTATTCAGTCTCCATGTATTTGCATTTTTTTGAGTTTTTCCTTGAGGTTGGTTTCTAGTATCAAGCCATTGTGACCCAAGAAGATGCTTGATATGATTTCAATTTTCTTGAATTTTTTGAGGCTTATTTTGTGTCCTACATGCAGTCTATCTTTGAAAATATTCCATGTGCATTAGAAAAAAATCTATATTTTGCTTCTTTGGGGTAGATGGTTTTGTAAATATCAATTAAGTCCATTAGATATAGAGTGTTGTTCAATGCCACAATATCCTTGTTGATTCTTTGC
Source organism: Glossophaga mutica (assembly GCA_039655065.1). Lineage (NCBI taxonomy): Eukaryota > Metazoa > Chordata > Mammalia > Chiroptera > Phyllostomidae > Glossophaga > Glossophaga mutica. The sequence continues at coordinate 156,039,981 of CM077303.1, read as the reverse complement.
TAGGAAGGTCAGTCCATTGTTGACGATGGGTTGTTAAAATCCTCTATGATGAGTGTGCTGTTGCAATATCTTTCTTAAGTCCTCCAAGATTTTCCTTTTATATTTGGGTGTTCCTATGTTGGTTACGTATATGTTTACAGGGGTTGTATCTTCTTGATGAACTACTTCCTTAAGGATTGTGAAGTGGCCTTCTTCGTCTCTTTTTATGGCCTTTGTTTTGAAACCTATTTTGTATGATATAAATATTGCTACACCAGCTCTTTTTCCATGTTCATTTGCTTGGGATATTTTTTTCATCCCTTCACGTTAGTCTGTGTAGATCTTTACTTCTTAGGTGAGTCTCTGGTAGACAGCATGTATGTGAGTCATGTTTTCTTATTCATTCAGCTACCCTGTGTTTTTTGATTAGTATATTTAATCCACTTATATTTAAGGTTATTATTGATAGGTACTTAATCATTGCCATTATTTCCATTTGTACCAGTGTTCCTCTATCTTTTTCTTCATCTTCCTTTTTTTTTTATTGTTGTTTAAGTACAGTTGCCTCCATTTTTCCCCCATCCTCCCCCCACCACAGCCATATCCACCTCTCAACCTCAATCCTACCCCCTTTTGGCTTTGTCCATGTATCCTTTATGCATGTTCCTTGACAACCATTCTCCCATTTCCCACCATTATCTCCTCCCACTTCCACTCTGGTTATTGTCAATTTGTTCTTAATTTCTTAAAGCAATTTCTTTTGCATTTCTTGCAATGTTGGTTTGGTGGAGATGTATTCTTTAAGCCCCTTTTTGTTTGAGAAACTCCTAATTTCATCTTCCATTTTAATTAAAAACCTTGCTAGGTAGAGTAAGGTAGGGTAGAGTAGTCTTGGTTGCAGGCCTTTGCTTTTCATTACTTGGAATACTTCTTGTCATTCCCTTCTAGCATGTAGTATTTCTGTTGAAAAATCAGCTAATAGCCTTATCAGAGCTCCTTTGAATGTTACTAGCTCTTTTTCCCTTGCTGCCTTTAAGATTATCTCTTTGCCTTTAAATTTTGCCCTCTTAATTATGATGTGTCTCGGAGTGGGCTACTCTGGGTTCATCTTTATTGGGACCTTGTATGCTTCCTGGACTTCTGTTACTTTTTCCCTCATCAAGTTAGGGAAGTTTTCTGTCATTACTTTTTCAAAGAGGTTTTCTAAACATTGTTCATTTTCTTCTCCTTCTGGTATCCCTATGACACAAATATTATCATGTTTCATGTTGTCCTATAGCTCCCTTATACCACCTTCATATTTTTTAGTCTTTCTATTTTTAGCTCTCTCTGGGAGATTTTTTTCTACCTCATTCTCCAGCTCACTTATTAAGTCCTCTGCTTCATCAAGCCTGTTTTTAATTCCTTCTAGTGTATTGTGAATTTCAGATATTGTATTCTACATTTCCTCCTGCTAGTATAGTTTCATGTCATTTTTCCTGCTGGTGTAGTTCCCAATAGGTTCCTTGTAGCTTCCATGGTGTTCCCTTTAGTTCTCCCTAAGCTCCTGTTACATGCTTATAACCATTAATTTGAACTCAATGTCTGATAGTTTGCTTGTCTCGATTTCATTTAACATTCTCTCTGAGGATTCTTCCTTTCCTTTCAATTGGGTTTTTTTCTTTGTCTCCCCATTTTTGGTGACTCTTCTTGTTTATTTCTGAATATTATATTGATCTGTTTTGACTCAATGTCTTTGTGGTGTTATCTTTTGTGGTAGGAGACCTGTGGGACTCAGTGGTGCAGTCTTCTTGATCTCCTGAGCTGGATGCTCTTGGTATGTCCTTTATACAATTTATTTGGGCTCTCTGGTTATAATTGGGTTTTGGTTGTTGTTGGCTGGCTGACTGAGAGTAACACTACCTACCACATCTTGTATGCTGTTCTACAGGTGGTGCCAGAACAAAACCAAACAACCAGGAAACAAACCCACACTTGCAAAAATAATGCCCACCACAACCACACGATCAACAGCAAATGAGCAGATATTAATAAAAGTATATGGAGATTATGACTATTATAAGAGAGGAAAAACAAATATAAGATGAGTAATTGAAAGAAAAATTATTTTGATTAGGTTCCTGTTAAAGGTGAGATCATATGGTATTTGTCTTTCACTGCCTGGCTTATTTTGCTTAGCATGATGCTCTCCAGTTCCATCCATACTGTTGCAAAGGGTAGGAGACAAAAACAAATGGGCAAGCATAGTATAACCAAAGACAGTGAAATTGAGAGCAGACTGGCAGTCACCAGAGGGGAGAGGGGAGGGAGTTTCAGGGGAAGGGGGAAGGGGTTTGCAGGAACAAGTATAAAGGACACATGGACAAAAATTATGGGGAATGGAAGTGGGAGGGAGGTGGGGAGGGCTGGAGCAGTGGGCTGGGGTGGGAGTAAAAGACAGGAAACTGTACAAGATCAACAATTAAAATAAAATTTAAAAAATGACAGACAAAGAAAGAAAGAAAAATTATTTTGAGATGGTTGGGGTAGGTGAAATAAGAGTAGGAAATAGAAACAAAGTGAAGAAAGAAAGAAAAGAAAATATACGTCATAAATTAAAGAGGAAGGGAAGAAGGCAGAATGGAGTAAGAAATGGGAAGAGTGTAGTATTAGATTCAAACAAAAATTTTTAAAAATGTGAGAACAATAGGAACCAAATTGGAGAAAAAGATTTACAACAGCAAATGAGCAAAGATTCAGATAGGTAGAATGGGACTAAGAAGGAAAAAAGAAAAGCTTATGAGATAGCTAGATGAAAGAAAAGTGATATTGAGAAGATAGTGGGAGAAGGAATACTAAGAGTGAGGAATGAAATCAGGCTGGAGATGGGAAAATTAAAATTTAAAACCAAAAACAGTCTTCTCCAGTATGGCTCAGTAGGCTGAGTACTGGCCTGTGAACTGAAAGGTTGTGGGTTTGATTCCCAGTCAGGGTACATGCCTGGGTTTTGGACCACATCCCCATTTGGAGGCATGTGAGAGGCAATTGATCAAGGTATTTCTCCCACATTGACATTACTCTTTCTTTCTCCCTCTCTTCACCTCTCTTGAAAATTAAATAAATAAAATCTTAAAAAAATAAACTACAGAGATTTAAATAAATAAATAAAACAAAGAAAGGGTAGGAGGAAGACAAAATGGAGTAGGAGAGGGGAACAATAAAATTTGAGATTTGAATAACAAGAATTGTGAAGATCTAGAAACAAAACTGAAGAAATACAATAATCACCATACGCACAACTAATGAGCAAAAATTGATAAAGGTGGTGAAAGAATAAGGATATTGTAAGAAGGGGAAAATGTGAGATGACTAAAGACAAGAAAAATGGTTTTAAGTGGCTAGAGTGGGGACAAATAAGAGTGTGGAATAGAAACATTGTAGCAAGAGAAAAAATAAAATTTAAAACAAAAATAAAAAGTGGGAGGAAGAAGGTAAAATGGAGTAAGAGAAAGGAGAAGCAAACTATGAGATTTGAAATAAACTAAAATATAAACACTAGTGAAATAATAGGCCCAAACTCAAAGGAAAAGAACTGAATGTTAAAAAGCTATGTAGGAGAAGAATTAATGCAAATCATGAAGAAGACCACAGTGGAATCATCTCAGCAGAATCTGGTGTTTACCACTGTCTTCTCTTTCTGGACCTGCCCCTGATAATGTCAGATTGTGTCCTAGTCTGGCCCTAGGCAACCTGTTCGATCACAGTCTGTGGCTTTCTCCTTCTGATTTGGCTGGTCCCCACTGTGCTGCCCTGCTGGCTTTCCATTGGATTAGCTCATTTAATGACCCGAGAGGACTACTGATACCTTCTCCACCTGCTTCCAGGGAGCCTCTGGTGCCATTGGGAAGGTGGGTACCCTGTGGCACCTCTGTGGAGTACTGTTTAGTCTTCCAGAAAGATGGCAAAGTGTTTCCCTGCCCCCTCATCACATGTCCTGGTCTGTCCCAGATTCTTTCAATAACATAGTTTCTGGTGAATTAGCTATCTGCTTCCTGTGAGGGGCCAATCTGTGTAAAGGGGTAACTCTTTCCTGTTTGGCGCAGACAGCAGCTCTGTGTAGGCACCGAGACTCGATGGGGCCCTGGACATCCCTTGTTGCACCTGTCTCTAATCTCTCTGCTTTGCAGGTTTCAGCGGATCAGGGTCAGAGGAACAGTGTAGCTTGTACTGTCTGGTAAAGGGCCCTTTCAGAGCTTTTTCTTATTTCCCCTATGGAATTGCACCCAGCATAGGGCTTCTGAGCCTGTTCTCACTGATCTGCAGAGTTCCTAATCCCACAAGGCGGGGTGGGGCTTGCCTGTTTGTGAGGAGAAATACTTGGCTGCAGCAAATCTCAGGTGTTCAGCTCCTGGCCATCCAGTACCCAGCCTGCTGTGCTCTCACTGGAAACTCAGGCCAAACTCTCCACTCTGTACAGTTCCCTGATCACCAGCCATGCTGGGTTAGGTCCCACAGTCCCTTCAGCATGACTCTATCCCTGTGAGTTCTTTGTTTGCAGAGCTGCTTCTCATGCATGCATGGGCACACAAGCACTGAGTCCCTGCCACATATTGAGTCTCGTCTCAGCAACTCTTTTAAAAGTGTTTCTGTGTAGACCCCACGCTGCAGCACCAAGCCCTGGGGGACCTGTTCTCCACGAGCATCTCCTTCCCAGAAATCACTGTCTTTCTTGATCAGGGCTGGCCGCAGCCTGTCAGAGCCTCTGACAGTTTTACATAAAGTTTCTCTCTGGATCTCTCCTGGATGGTGCTGGGCCGAGTCCTGCAGTGATACTATGATATGGGGCTGTGGGTGTGCTTTCACCACTCCCCCCAGTGTTTCTCAGCCTCAGGTAGGCCTGCTTTTGCCACTCTGTTTCTGCAGCCAGCACCTCCCTGACCATCTCACTCGGCCCCTGGGGCACACAGCAGCTAAGCCAATCCTTAGCTGCCCCGAATCTGTGTAGCAAGAAGTACAATGTTGGGCAGTGTTGGTGGCAGTTGCTCCACTAGGAGAGCCCAGGCACCCACTTCCAAGTGCCCTGCAGGTGGGCAGGTTCTTTCCTACTCACACATACTCCCCAAATTCTTGTCTACGTAAGCACTTAGTCACACACACTCTCACTCACTCTACTGGATTTTCGAGTTGGTTGCTCTGTGGTTTGCTGCAAGACTGGTCCAAGTCTGAGAGCAAGTGGGCGGAGCTTCCAGATACTCTGTAGCCATCTTGGATCTCCCTGGTTTTATGCGGGGGGGGGGGGGGGTGTTTTCTTTTTCTGGTAGTAAAACTTGCTATTAAGGATGCTTATTAATTTTATAGGAAGGTATGGATTCTGAAATAACCAAAGTCTCATCTCAGAAAAGGCAATATTGTATTAGAAAATATATGGGGAACACTTGTGAAATGTGGGACCAATTTGAAAATCACATTATGAAAAAATGGGAAATATAGGAGTCGTTTATCCAACCACCAAATGCTCTTTCAGCCAAGAACAAATATTCAGATACAGGGATAATTGGTAGTGAGTCTCCCATACAGTTTTGTCCTTTTATGTTTATTACAGCTATAAAAGTATTTGGCCTCTCTATGTGTTAGACAAAGGCTGCAGGAGATGACTAAGGACTTGGTACTGTCTGAAAGGAGTGTGGCACTTTTATTTTGAATTTAGCTTTAGTTTATGGTTACTGAAAACAGGAATTTTAGAACTGGTTCTGTGGGAATTTTGCCACTGTTTTATTTTATCTGTTAACATACTCTGTGCTATGTTAACCTGTTTCCTCCTTTTTAAGCCATGTGGTTCTTACCTAAAACTTTGCCAAAGGAAAAGAATGAACTGAGGGGTCCTCTGGACTTTTCATTATATTACACTTTCCTTCTTTTCTTTTTAAAATTTTTTAAAGATTTTATTTCTTTTTAGAGAGAGAGAAAGGGAGGGAGAAAGAAAGGGAAAGAAATATCAATGTATGTTTGCCTCTCATGCACCCCCTACTGGGGACCTGGCCCACAACCCGGGCATGTGCCCTGACTGGGAATCAAACCAGTGACCCTTTGGTTCACAGGCCAGTGCTCAATCCAACAAGACGCACCAGCCAGGGCATCCTTCTTTTTTAAAAAAATTTCTTACTTAAGTATAGTGATATAGAATTTTATATTGCTTACATTAGTTTCAGGTGTACAATATAGTGATTCAGGTCACCCCACTAATTCTAGTAATTATCTGTCACCATGCTTCTTCCCTGGGTCTTTGACCTTTAGTTTTCCTTGCCTCTGTGGAACTCTTGACAGCAAACTTGTTTATCAGTGTTCTAATTTGCCCTGATCTATGGTGGAGCAGTACTTTTCTCAAAATGTTAATAGACATTAAGTAAGAAGGGTTCCAGGGTCAAACCAATAGGGGAAATAGTTGAAAATTTATAATGGGAGTAGTTTTCAAATTGGAGAACTTCTCAATTCTGCAACTTTTGTATTTTAGGTATTACATGTCTGTATACTTTTACGTTTAATATGTTTTAAAAATATTTCAATATAGTGTATTTTCTTCCATTGATAACTTCTTGCATACCTTAAGGCAACCATTCTTCTGAATTTTCTATTTACTATTTCCCAGCTATTTTATAAAAGAAGTTTACTAAATACTACACAACTAAAATATATAAAATTTGATTTTGCTTGTTTTCAGTTTTATAGAAATACCACAGCAGTCTTCTGAGTTTAGCTTTTTTTATTTAATATTGTTTTCAACTACTGTTTACAAGATTTACCCATGTTATTTTATGTATGAATGTATGCTTATTCACTTTCTCTCTTGTATAAAATTATATCGATTTTTAAAATATTATAACTTTTTTGGATATGCTTAGGCTTCTCACTGTTTTTTATAATGTTGACATATGTACATTTTTGTATGCATATGAAGCAATTTACCAACCAATGCTAAAGTGGCACACTGCATATTCATCTTTAAGGTTCACTACTTACAAAGAGATTTGTGACAAAACCAATTTTTTTTAAATATAGAGGATATATATGTTTGAATAACTGTGCTCTAACTCATCATTTCTCTTTTCTTAATGATTTTCCAGCTACTCTTACTTACTTGCTTTTTCAAATAAACTATTGGTATATAATAAACATTTTTCCTATAACCTATTAAGCAAAGCCCTTAAATGACAATGAGTAACTAGGCATTGACATACTTGCATGGTGAGAATACAAAATGGTTTAATGTCTATAGAGAGAAATTTGGTAAAAGATGACAAAACTGGTTTTTCATTTACCTTTTGTCCCAGAAAACTTATATCAAGAAATTTACCTGAAGATATTTCTCCACAAATACAAAGCAACACATGGAACATCACTTATATAAACAAAATATTGGACAGAGGCAGTAGCTGAATGAACTGTGGCATATTGCCAATAATGAAACATTATGTAAATATGAAGAGATGTAGAATTATAAGATGAAAAGTAGCTATAATTTATAACTGAAAAAAACAAGATTATATAAAACATGCTAAATCTGTATAGAAAAATATTTTTTAAGAATTAATATTTGCTTATATTGATAAAAAACAAAACAAAACATGGACTAATGAGAAACCATATCCAATAAGAATGGTGACCTATGGAGGAGAATTAGAAAAGGAATAGAAGAATAGGGATAAAAGTGATATTTGGCATGAGTTTATGTGTTCTGTTGTTTTGAATTTTGAAACGTAAACATTTACATATTCAAAAATTTAAAACATGAAATCTAAGTAATACTATAAAAAAGAATTATTTCTGATCATGCTAAATTAACTGGTATCTCTTACCCTAAACAAAGGTTTATGGAAAAAATATGAAGTAACTCATTTCAGAAATTGGACAATAGGCTTAATGTTGTGATCCTTGAGATAAAGGACACAAATGAGCAACTCATATGATTACTTGACTTCTTCCTGGAGGCATATTTTAGACTTCCTGGTAGATAGAGAAGAATCTCAAGCAGACTGATGATCTTACTGCATTGAGGTAATAGAGATTGGCATTCTGGGAAGCTCGAACAGCTGGAATTTGCAGGGCAGAATACCAGAAAGAAATGAACTATACAGATAAAAAGCTCTGGACTTCTGCATAAAGGTTCTCTTGAGTCTGTTGCTAAATATTAAGCTGCACTTAGGTAGAGTGAACCTCCACAAATTTAGGTGAAGGGCTACTTAAGAGCTGTAAGCTAGACAATTTCTAGAACTCTCATAAGGCCCTGAGACTTTGAGTTCAAACAGCCAGGATTGAGAAATCTCTTTGAGCACCCCAGGTACTCAATAGACAACACAGAAAGGTGATGCCTTGGTAGAGGTAAAATTTCCCAAAGTAAAGGCTCTTCTAAACCCAAACCTTAAGATTGCTTTAAAGCACAACTTGAACACCTTGATCCTTAAGCAATTTAAATGTCTGACAAAATTTTTTCTCTTTTTTTTAACCTTTGGACCCCCTTCACTTATTTGTCATATCCCATTCACCTCCTGTCTCTGGAAACCATTGATATTTTCTATGTATCTATGAACTTAAGTTTTATTTTGCTCTGTTAGATTCCACATATAAGAGAAATCATACAGTATTTGACTTACTCAGTATGATTAATTTAACTTAGCACAATGCCCTTGCAGACCATCCAGAATTTTTTTATTATTTATTACATGAAGACAGAAGCACAGAGATATTCAAAGAGATACTACTTTTTAAAATATTAGGAAATGTAACAAAACATGGAAACATCAGTATGTGGTAAAAGACCCAAAAGTGACAAAGATAATAGAAATAGAGGACAAGAACTTCTAACTTGCTACTATAAACATGTTCAAGGATTTAAAGAAAAACATGAACATAATAAGAAAATTTGCAATACAATGAAAAAGTCACCAGATAGAATTAAAATATAGAAGCAATGTTCATATGTACACTTCAGACATAGCAATAGGAAAAATTCTTAATGAACTTAGAAAAAGAAATGTTTCTCTATTAAAATGCAATTAAATTAAAATTCAATAACAAAATGATATCTTAAAAAACATTAAAAATTCAGAAATTAAATAACACTTTTCTGGGTCACCCATGAGTAATTCTCAAACTATTTTGTGTGTATTTAAGACATAGTGAATAAATGAACATGGTGAAATTTTGCTATGAGAGAAGGAAGATTCAAAGGCAGAACATGGAGAACGAATCCTATGGTGTTAGATTTGAATTCAAGATACCAATATGAACCAGTAAGTTCTTAGCACTATATTTTGTAGCTGTATTTACAGAGCTTTAGTGGATGGCATCGCAGGCCATCAAATCTTAATCTTGACTACTCAATCTAAGAGAGCTAACAAACAAATCTAGACCTTGATTTCTAAGCAAAAACCCTATCTTATAAGGAACCTGTGCTTCTGGGAGAAATAGGTTGCTCTGTGTCAAGCTGAATGTTCGACATCCTATTTACAATGAATGGGAAGATGTCAAGAGAACATGCATCAGATAAAAGAGCCTCCCAGTGCTCAACTTTCTGACAATTGAGCATGAAAAAATAATAATATTGTGATGTTAATAGAATATATACAATACATGAGTCCATAGTTACAAAACCAAAATGGAAAAGAAGACAAATGCCAGTTAATAAACATAATTAAAATTGATAGATAGCATTAGAAAATCACCATTGTGAAACTACCAATCTAATACTATCCAGTTAACCAAATGATTGATAAGAGCCCTGGATGAAAAGTTGTTGGGTAAAAAGATATTCACACACCCATAAAGTGTCAATCCATGAATAACACATTAACTAGAAAGGGAAAAGATTCTTTAATAAATTGTGATAATTACCACCTTTACCACTTATTACTGGCATTTACCATTGCCAATAATGTGACAAACTCATCATGTCTCCAGATATGATGCATTTGTACGTATATGTTACCTCTGTAGTCATCTTCCCAGAATATAAATTTGGGAAACATTGTGAGGAAAAAAGTCAGACAAACCAAGGAAATTCTACAAGACAACTTCTCTGGATTTTATGCAAATTTCAGTGCTATAAACAGGAAGTGCTATGAGGAGCTATTTAGATTAAAGCAGGATCTTTGACTATATCCTAGGTTTAAACGATAACAAATGCATAGTTTTGGGTGACTAAGGAAATTTTAATATAGAGTACATCTTAGATAATATCTTGTTATTGGTTGTGATAATGGTATTGTGGATATGTAGAAGACTCACATTAGTCTTACCAAATGCACACTGACACTGAAGTCTCTAGGAGCCAAGTTTCATCATATTTGAAGTTTACTTTCAAATTATTCAGTTATCCAATATATGGGTTCTAGGAACATGGAGATAGCATTTATTCATCAAGTGACTACTGAATAACCATAGACAACCAATTTGATATTAAGAGAGCATGACCTTCTCTACTGACTGCAAGGAAATGTATCAGTGTTTTCCAATGTGTAGATGTATATTAATAACAAAATTTTGTTTACATAGATAATTTCATATTATAGAACCTTCTGCTGTGTTGAATAGTTTAATAATACAAATAACTCGAAAAGACTATCTTTGTGTGGGGGGGGTTACATGATTTATTATAGCCAGTGGAGTGAGGTAATGCACTTCACTACAGATTTAGACCCTCTTTAGTTTTACATTCATCCATTGAGTTTTACATTTTTGGCTTGTTTACCCTTCCATACTCAATCTACCAGAAAGTCCCCCCCTCAAACCTAGTCCACATGTAGTTTTCTCCATATCAATTAACTTCAAGTTTATCTCTCCAGTGCACAGACCGAAACCTCACACTTCTCTTTTTCTGTCAAATATATCAGGTCAAGTCTCAAAACATATCCAGAATATCACCACATTTTACCAACTCTATGACTTCCATTACCTCTATGAGCTCATTTCCTCATGTTCTCCCATATTTTGTTTCGCTCCAGGTATCCTGATCTCCTCACCTACCTGAGAACTTCCCCAGCACATTTTTTATTTGAGGCCTCATGCTTGGTCTTTCCTTTACCTGGAACATTCTCCTCCAGGTATCTACATGGCTTACTTTCACATCTCTCATGTTTGTGCAAGTCTCTGTTCAAAACTCAGTTTTCTTGCCTACTTCATTTAAAATAGCAAGCTTTCCAGGATGTCTTACCACCCACTCGTTTCTGATTTTTCTGCATAAAAATAATCACCTTTTTATATGTGATATGACTTTTTACCTATTTTTAACTGCTTATTTCCCCTCATTAGAATGAAAGTACCATGTAGACAGGGAGTGTTACCATTTTGTTCATTGCTATATTCCTGGTACCTAAAACAGTAATGACATATTAACAGGCAGTAAGCAATAACTATTCAGTGAGTAAATAAATCTTTAATTGAATACATCAATACCTGGAAATCTTTTGTCTTTAAAATCATTATGCCTGAACTCCTATAGACTTCATGAATAGGAATAATCTTTTTTTAGATTTATTTTTTTACTATTTTTTAATATATTTTATTGATTATGCTATTACAGTTGTCCCATTTCTCCCCCAGCATTCCCCTCCACCCTGCACACCCTCTCCCACCCACATTCCCCACCTTTAGTTTATGTCCATGTGTCATAAGTTCTTTAGCTTCTACATTTCCCACACTATTCCTGCCCTCCCCCTGTCTATTTTCTACCCACCGTCTATGCTACTTATTCTCTGTACCTTTTCCCCGCTCTCTCCTCCTCCTATTCCCCTGTTGCTAACCCTCTATGTGATCTCCAATTCTGTGTTTCTGTTCCTGTTCTAGGTGTTTGCTTAGTTTGCTTTTGTTTTAGGTGTGGTTGTTAATAGCTGTGAGTTTGCTGTCTTTTCACTGTCATATTTTTTCTCTTCTTTTTCTTAGATAAGTCCCTTTAACATTTCATATAGGAATAATCTTAAAAAGACTATCAACTATAGGTCTACAGTAAAAAGCAATATTTCTCTATAGAATATGCTAAAAGTAAAATAATACATTTTACTTTTCACTTATTTTCATTTTCTGTTGTTAGAAACTAGTATGTATATTAATAAGAAGTTTAACAATAGAAAAACAAAAGCAGATAAACAAATATCTTTAAGGCCATAATTGACCATCAAAAATTTACCTTGTGGGTTCTAAAGTCATAGGAAGGAAACTAAACCAAGCAACACCAATACTATGCCAAAATAGTTTAATAAAGAATTGTTGCAGTTCATTAAAGAAATTGTGATATCGATTGAACATATAGTTATTGAGCACCTACTATATGCACCTTGCTATTCCAGATGCTATTCATTCTATGGCAAATAGGACAGAACAATCTCTGATGTCTAGTAAGTTACATTCTCATTCAGAGCTTTCATTCCAGTGGGAATGTACAATATAGAAGACACGGTCCACTGTTTCTAAAATGAATTACCTGTGTTATCAATTGGAAAGAATTGTTTGTCACAAAATCATTATCTCTGCTATATATATTTCTCCATTTGAAGTATCACTACTAAGCATTATTAAAACAAAGATATGAGTGGGTGTGCACAAACTCCACAGCTACAGCAATGACACAGGCTGGTGCACCATCAATGGATGCAATTATGTAAAACTCACCTTCCATAGACAAGTAATGGTGATGTTAAAATAACTTCACTTAATACCATCTCCCAAGAGCTTATTGTAGTCTTTCTGTCTCTGAGAAACTTGAAAAATAACAAGCAATTTATCGCCCTTCATTGTAGGGGTCACTAAGCAAACGAGCACAGAGGCTCAGGGGCTGTGCCTCCCAGTCCTGTTACGGTGGTTCCATCAGCAACATCCTGTCACTGAAGGAGCACCAGATATTAGAAATGTAACTGCAGTGAGGTTTCCCTGACAGCACACAAGAGAAAGAACAGTTTTTACTGAAATTTCAAGGGCTGGAAAATGGATTTTGAAGTCAAAGGCATGGTGCGGGTAAAATTTTATTTTATTTAACTGTCCTGCTGAATGAGTCAATGCACATTGTAGCCATCCAACCATAAGAGACACCTCACCCTTCAGAAAGAGGACAAATCAGGCAATGTTATGAAATAACATAACAGCCATCAATGGTAGCATTTTTTGTGTGTATATTGTATATATAATGTATATAATAGCATTTGTATATATATAGTAGGTAGCATTTGTGTGTGTGCACACATACACATATATAAAAATAGGTGCTTGCATTTTACCATCTGGCCTTGTAAAAGGAAGAAAGCTGTTTCCCTAAGATGTGGGGTATGTCCTAGTTGGTACAAGTCTGTCTCAATTTCAAGTTTATATTTCCAACATGAGGAAAAAAAGCTTTCAATTATATGCCCTGGAATGTCAGCTGATTTTTTTTCTTTTGGAGGAAAAAAAAGAAAATCACGTGTTACCCATGCTTAACAAGTAAATTATTGCTACTACACTTATCTGCTAGTTCATCATATTTTAAGAGCAATACAAAAGCATACTCTATTGCTTGAGCCTTTCACTTGCTTTCTTTATGAGATAGTATTTTGTAGATGACAAAAATCTTACCGAGGGTATTATGAAAAAAGTAGATCCTTACCTTTTGATATCCTTACCAGTATATCAAGTAATTCCATGTTGAGTCTGAACATTTATAGCTAAATGCTTTACTATAGACAAATGAAAATAGTACTTATGTTTGATTGCAGAAAGATACTCTAAGAAATTAGAAATAAAATGCCATTTTGATTCATATTGGTAAGCCTGTGTGCATGGCTATGTTAGGGTATTAATGTAATACTGTACAAACCTCTATACCTGCAAAATGTCCAAAGAAAAACCTACTAGAGATACATTAACAATATTTTGACTAGTATTCCTGTATATCTTTTAAAAGAGCAGATTGCTATTAGTTCATTTTGTTCATTAGATTCCACATATGAGTGAACAAGCAAAATAGAAGATAGACTCATAGAGAATGGGCTGACAGCCCTAATTTGTATTTCAAACTGATGTAGGTGGGCTTCCCACATTCCCACATAACATTGCACACCTATTTCTGCAATACCATGTACCACTCTTACCTTCTTGTGGTAGTCTGGATTTAATAATTTGTTGCCTCCACTATGATGCATTCGTTTACACAAGTTCAGTAGTAATGATGTGCCAAGCACATAATAGGCAGCATAACATATTGAACAATAGCCAAAGTATCTAATTCGAATCTTATCTCCAAAATATTTTCTATGACTTTGTGACAGTTACTTAATCTCTCTTTGCATCTCAGTGTTTTCATCTTTAGAGTATCAATAATAATAGTGCAGTTTATCAGTCTTTGGTACAAAAAGGTAAGCAGTTTAACCAACAAAGTTGAGTTCATTCACAATAACAGAGAAATTGTAATTTGATACTTGCAAATTGTAGTAAACCATAGGCATGTTCTGAGAGCAAAGGGAGGAGCTGTTCTATAAAAAGGAGTATGTTGAGAATGGCTGTTTTGAATGACAGCTCAGTAGAAGAGAGTGAGAGTTTGGAGTTGTGGTAGCTTCTCATTGTCTGTGTTGTTGCTGGACAAAATTGAAAATCATCTTTGTTTCTGCTGGGTACATAAAGTAAGCCTTTTCTTGCTGTGCTTTGTAAACTAATTGTGATGAGTAGTTCCTGAGTGAGAACATCCCCTTCATTGCTTACTGGCTCTATTTCCTGGCTTTATTTGCGTTATCTTATACAGCTTTTGTCATGGTTAAGAGAGTATAAAGAATCTAAAACAGTGTTTGGAGAAGTTGTACACACTCAATAAAGCTTTTTTTTCCTTTGTTTGTATAACAGTGGTTCTCAATCCAAAGGGGAAGCTTTTTTAAAGGTCAATGTCCATCATCAAACGAGATGTTATGAAACTAGAAATCAATACAAAAAAAATGAAAAACATGCATGGAGGCTAAATAACATGTTACTAAACAATTAGATCAAGGAAGAAATCAAAAAAACACTTTAAGAAAAATGGAAATCAAAATGAAGCAACTGAAAAATCTATTGAATACAGATAAAGCAGTTTTTGAAAGGAAATTCATAGCAATACAGACTTACTTGAAAAAAAAACAAGAAAAATCTCAAATAAACAATCTAACTTCATAGAACAAACATTTCAAAAATTTATATGGAACCATAAATGACCTCAAATAGCAGCAGCAATTTTGAGAAAGAAGAGCAAAGTAGGAAGGATCACAATACCTGATACCAAACTGTATTACGAGGCCACTGTAATCAAAACAGCCTGGTACTGGCATAAAAACAGGCACATGGACCAGTGGAATAGAACAGAGAGCCCAGAGATAAACCCAAATCTCTACGGTAAATTAATATTTCACAAAGGGGGCAGCAACATAAAATGGAGTAAAAATAGCCTCTTCAACAAGTGGTGTTGGGAGAACTGGGCAGCTGCATGCAAAAAAAATGAAACTTGAGCACCAGCTTACACCATACACAAAAATAAATTCAAGGTGGATAAAAAATTTAAATATAAGCCATGACACCATTAAAGTCCTAGAGTAGAACATAGGCAGGAAAATCTCAGATATTTCACGCAGCAACATTTTTACTGATATGTCCCCTAAAGCAAGGAACATAAAGGAAAGAATAAACAAATGGGATCTCATCAAAATAAAAAGCTTCTGAATACTAAAGAAAACAGTATTAAAATAAAAAGAGAACCAACTGTATGGGAAAACATATTTGCCAATGATACCTCAGACAAAAGTTTAATGTCCAAAATATATAAAGAACTTACATGACTTCACTCTAAGAAGACAAACAACCCAATTAAAAAATGGGCAAAGGACTTGAAGAGACACTGCTCCAAGGAAGACATACAGAGGATCCAGAGACACATGAAAAGATGCTCAGTATTGCTAGCTATCAGAGAGATGCAAATTAAAACCACAATGAGATACCAATTCACACCAGTCATAATGTCCATCATAAACAAAGCAACAAACAACAAGCATTGGAGAGGTTGCGGAGAAAAGGGAACCCTAGTGCACTGTTGGTGGGATTGCAGACTAGTACAACCACTATGGAAAAAAGTATGGAATTTTTCTAAGAAAACTAAAAATGGATCTACCTTTTGACCCAGTAATTCCACTGCTAGGACTATATCCTAAGAACCCTGAAGCATCAGTCCAAAAGAACCTATGCACCCCTATGTTTATAGCAGCACAATTTGCAATAGCCAAGTGTTGGAAGCAACCTAGGTGCCCATCAGTAAATGAATGGATCAAAAAACTGTGGTACACTTACACGATGGAATTCTATGCAGCAGAAAGAAAGAGCTCCTACCGTTTGCAACAGCATGGATGGAACTGGAGAGCATTATGCTGAGCAAAATAAGCCAGGCAGTGAAAGACAAATACCATGTAATCTCACCTTTAATAGGAACATAATTAAGAAAACATACAAACAAGCAAAATATAACCAAAGACACTGCAATTGAGAACAGGCCGACATTCACCAGAGGGAAGAGGGGAGGGAATTTCAGGGGGAAAGGGGAAGGGTTTAGAGCAACAAGTATAAAGGACATATGGACAAAAACTAGGAGGGTGGAAATGGGAGGCAGGTGAGGAGGGCTGGGGCAGTGGGCTGGGATGGGCGTAAAAGACAGAAAACTGTACAAGATCAACAATTAAAATAAAAATTAAAAAAAAATCTAAATTTATAGCTAAAGGAACTCAAAAAAGAAAAACAAACAAATCTCAAAATTAGTATAAAGTGATAGTAAAGATGAGAGTGGAAATAAACAAAACAGAAGCTAAAAAACAGTACAAAATATCAATGAAACCAACAGCTGGTTCTTGGAAAGATAAGCAAGGTTGATAAACCTCTAACAAAACTCAAAAAAAAAAAAAAGAGGGGACACAAATAAATAGAATCAGAAATTAAAAAAAGAGTGACAACTTGCAAAGGATTCTAAGGAAATATTGTGAACAACCATATGCTAAGAAATTGAAAATCTGGAAGAAATTGATGAAGTCCTAGGAACATACAATTTTCTGAAACTGAATAAAAAATAGACCAGAAAATCTGAACAGACTGATCACAGCCAATGAAATTGTGAAACATTAGCCAGTATCTTTCAACAAACAAAAGTTGAATCAAATGACTTTACGGGTGAATTTTACCAAACATTCGAAGAAGAACTAATACATACCCTTGTCAAACTATTCCCCCAAAAAATCAATAAGAGGGAAGAGTCTGTCACTATTTTGCTTGTTTAGTTCATTTTGTTCATTATGTTCTACATATAAGTGATATCATATGGTCCTTGTCTTTCTCTGATTGGCTTATTTCACTCAGCATAACACTCTTCAATTCCATACATGCTCTCACAAAGGGTAAGACTTCCTTCTTTTTTTTTGGCCAAGTAGTATTTTATTGTGTCAATGTACCACAGCTTTTTTATCTGCTCATCCACTGATGAATACTTGGGTTGCTTCCAAATCTTGGCTATTGTAAATAACATTGTAATGATAATGACTGATCCATAGGTAGAGAGCAGGATGACAGATATCCTGGGGTGGGCATGGAGGGATTGAACAACAAAAAAAAGAGAAAGAAAACTACTCATGGACATGGACAAAAGTATGGTGATTGCCAGGGAGAAAGGAGTTGGAAGTAGAGGAGAGTATAGGGAGGATACATGGTCATGGGCTGAGACTTGACTTGAGGTGGTGAATACACAATACAGTGTACAGATGATATGTTGTACAATTGTTCACTTGAAACCGGTATGATTTTGTTAACCAGTGTTACCCAAGTGAATTCAAGAAAAAGTAAAAAAGAAGGAAAGGCTCACAAGTTCATTTTATGAAGCCAGCATTATCACAATTTGAAAACCAGATAAAGACTCTACAAAGAAAGAAAATTATAGGCCAACACCCCTGATGAATGCAGATGCTAAAATCTTTGAGAAAATATTAGGAAACCAAATCTAGCAATACATTATAAAGATCATACGCCATGATCAAATGATATTCATTTTGGAGATGCAAAGTTGGTATAATATCCACAGATCAATTAATGTGATCTACCACATATATAAAATAAAGGATAAACTCAAAAAAAGTTTCCATATAAAATATTTTTTAAAAGAACCTGCTTAAAATACATTAAAAATAAAGGATAAAATCATATTAATAGATGCAGAAAAAGGATTTGACAAAATCCAGCACCCATTTATAATAAAAACTCTCAGCAAAGTGGGAATAGAGGAACATACCTCAACACAATAAAGGCCATATATGACAACCCCACTGTCAGCATCATACTTAACAGGGGCAAATTAAATTGTTTCCCTTCATATCAAGAACAGGACAAGGATGTCCACTCTCACCACTCATATTCAACATTGTTCTGGAAGTTCTAGTTGCATAAATCAGACAAGAAGAAGAAATAAAATATATCCAAATTTTAAAGGAAGAAGTAAAACTGTCATTATTTTCAGATTTCATTGTACTATATATAAAGAACCCTAAAGATTCCACCAAAATCTATTGTAACTGATAAACAAATTCAGTTAAATAGGAGAATACAAAATAAATACTCAGAAATTTGTTGCATTTTTATACAGCAATAATGAAATATCAGAAGGGAAGACTAAAAATACTCTCATTTATAATTATTTCAAAAAATAAAATACATAGGAATAAATTTGACCAATGAGGTAAAAGACTTGTACTCAGAAAATTATAAGACATAGATGAAAGAAATTAAAGAAAATACAAATAAATGGAAGTATATACCATGTTCATGGATAGGAAGAATTAACATCAATAAAGTGTCCATATTACCCAAAAAAATCTATAAATTCAATACAATCTCTACCAAAATACCAATGGTGTTTTTCAGAGTACTAGGGTGTAGGTACTAGACCTATCATGGGGATTACTTCATAATTTTAGTGGTTAGACATGCATATTGCTATTTTTAATTTTTTTCAATTACTGTTTTCATTCAATATTATTTTGTATTAGTTTTAGATGTATAGTGTAAGGGTTAGACAATCTTACATTTTACAAAATGATCCCCTTGATATTTTAAGTACGCAACTGTCATTATACATAGTTAGTACAATACTATTGATTATATTTCCTATTCTGTACTTTACATCCCTGTTATATTTTGTAACTACTAATTTGTACTTCTTACTCCATTTTTTCCACCCATCCCCTCAAACCCTCTATTCTCTGTATACCATCAGTCTGTTCTCTGTATCTATGAGTACGCTTCTATTTAGTTTGTTCATTTGTTTTGTTCTTTATATTCCATATAGAGCTGTAATCATGTGGTATTTTTCTTTTTCCAACTTATTTCACTTAACGTAATACCCTCTAGGTCCATACACCCATGCTATCTCAAATTATAAGATGTCATTTTTTTGGTATGGCTGAGTAATATTTTGTACATATGTACTATCCATTTTTTATCTACTCGAGTATTGATTGACTGTTGGGTTGCTTCCATAGCTTAGCTATAATAATTAATTGTGATGAACATTGGGGTGCAGATATGCCTTTGAATTAGTGCTTTGGGTTTCCTTGGATATATACCCAGAAGTAGAATCACTGACTTATAAGACAGTTCCATGTTCAATTTTTTAGTTTTATTTATTTATTTATTTACTTACTTATTTATTTATTTATTTATTTATTTATTATTGTATGTTGTTTCCATTACCATTTAGCCCCCTTATACCCCCTCCCCTCACAATCACTACACTGTTGCCATGTCCGTGAGTCCTTTCTACTTTTTGTTCAATCCCTCCGCCTCCAACCCTCTCCCCACTTAGCTGTCATCCTGCTCTCTATCTAGAAGTTTGTCTCTATTTTGCTTGTTGTTCATTTTGTTTATTAGATTCTACATATGAGTGAAATAATATGGTATTTATCTTTCTTTGACTGTCTTTTTTCACTTAGCATAATGTTCTCTAGGTCTATCAATACTATAACAAAGGGTAAAATTTTCATCTTTTTTTTGTGGCTGAGTAGAATTCCATTGTGTAAAGGTCCCGTAGTTGTTTTATGCACTCATCTATTGATAGACACTTGGGATGCTTCCATATCTTGGCAATTGTAAATAATGCTGCAATGATCATAGGGGTGCTTATGTTCTTTTGAATTAGTGTTTTGTGTTCCTTCTGATGTATTCCCAGAAGTGGTATTGCTGGGTCAAAAGGCAGATCCATTTTTTTTTTTAATTTATTATTTATTTATCTTTTTAGAGGGGAAGGATAGGAGAGAAGGAGAGGGAGAGAAATATCAATGTACGGTTGCCTCTCGTGTGTCCCCTGCTGGGAACTGGCCCGCAACCCAGGCATGTGCCCTGACTGGGAATTGAACCGCGATCCTCTGGTTCGCAGGCCCACGCTCAATCCACTGAGCTACACCAGCCAGGGCAAGGCAGATCCATTTTTAATTTTTTGAGGTATCTCCATATTGTTTTCCTCAGAGGCTGCACCAGTCTGAATTGCCATTAACAGTGCAAAAATGTTTTTTATTGGATTGGGGCTTTTTTTGGTGTTGAGTTGTGTGAGTTTTTAATAAATTTTTTATATTTACCTCTTATTGGATGTATCATTGATGAATGTGTTTTCCCACTCAGTAGGTTGCCTTTTCATTATGTTTATGATTTTCATTGCTGTGCAGAAGCTTTTTAGTTTGGTGTAGTCCATTTGTTTATTTTTTTCTTTCATTCTCCTTGCTCAAAGAGATATGTCAGAAAAAAATACTGCTGCAAGAGGTGTCTGCGATGTTACTGCCTATGTTTTCTTCTAAGAGTTTTATGATCAGGCATTAGTTCTACAAAAATAAAAATCCAGCTAAAGTGGGACAAGGAGAGTTGGAGGTTATATACAGAGGAGCTTTACGAAAATGGGATGTGATGTAATGACCCTCTTTCTCTTCACAAGTGTCAAATGAAAGTTGATGACTACAGTCAGTATGAGGAAGAAAGTACAGATGATTCTTCCACTTCAGAGGGAGACAAAAGAGGAGGAGGACTATGACAATGACTTTGAAGATGACTTTATTCCCCTTTATTTCCCAAATAGTTGGGCAGTATCTATATAGAATCAAAATGGTGTCTGAGGAAAAGATTTTGTTTAACTAGTTAAAAAAGTTGTGAGAAATTGTCATCCTTTGGAATTGATTAATCATAATTTTAAACATAAAGTCAAAAAGGTTGTTAAAATTTGAGGAAAACCATAATGTGAAAGTAATAAATCTTAATGAATTTGATAATTCTCAAGCTTTAACTATATGCATAAGAACCTTTCTGTCAAAAGGGGTGTTTTTACTACTTTATTTGTAAGATTTTGGTCAATGCCTTGGCTTAAAGGTTTACTCATTAAATCATCAAGGACAATAAATTCAATATCACAGTAACAATATTAAAATAATAGCAAAAGCATTTAACATCTCTTGACCGTATACTCTGTAAAAAAACTGAACCTCAAAAATAACCCCTCAAGAAAGGCTGTTTATTTCCACTTTATAAGTGGGGAAACTGATATATAGAGAAGATGCTTGCACAAAGTCATAGAGCTAAGTACCCAGTAAGTGGCGAGGCGCAGACTGGAACCAAGGCTTGTCTGATGCTAAAGTGGGATTTGTTCTGCATTTCCTCAGAGACACACCACAAGTAGAGACAGACAAGCAGCATCCAAAGACCAGAAAGTCCATAAAGGTAAAACAAATGGGGAAACAATGGCAATAGGGAAAAGTTTTGTGATTTGTTTTACTAAAACAGGGATTTTGTCCTTTCTCTTTCTATTATCCTCAATGTTCCGCTTGGGTTTCCAAACTCACGGGTTTGTGTTTGTGTATACTGGAAAGTACCAATTAAAATGACAGGTAAAGTCATAACTTCATGATTCTTAGGAGTAGTCAAAGTCTTTTTCAATTCTGATTAAGTGACATCTACTGATAAGATTTTAGACTGATAAGAATTTTAACTGAAATAGAAATACACAGCTCTGAGCTCCCTTCGCAATCTTATAAGGAAGAAAATAAATCATTAGTGTTCTTTCAATGTATTTAACACTTGTTAAGTGTCTACACTGTGCCTGGTACCTGATCCTGTTCTTCCAGCTACGCCAGAAGAGTGCAATCTCTGCTGGGTTAATTCACAAAGGATGGCAGAGTAGAAAGTGGCCAGGGTCCCTTACCTGTGTGTGATAACAACACCTAATGATATGTCTAAAATTTTTCAATCAGATAATACATATAAACGATGTGGAGGGATATGCAGCACAAAGTGGGTTCTCAAAAACAGCTGTGTGTTTTTAAGTGGAACAAGCTGGGAAAGAACCTTGGTCAGAGAAACCAAAGTCAAGGAGAGTACAATAAAAGCCTAGAGAGAATACAGGTGAAGTGTTGCTATGGAATCTTTTTTGCTTATAGTCTGATCTACTACCAACTATACCTGAGCGTTCTGTCATCACAGATTATCTTTTATAGCACGCATCTGTAAGCCTTTCCTGGCCTAGCAGTGGCAGATAATTGTGTTAAATAACAATGTAAGTGCTGAGGAAGGTACCACTAACTCTTTCTAGAATGAAGAGAAATAGGAATTCACATTTAACTCTACTCAGGGGATACTTTTCAGGTAGATTACTTTAGATGGCACAAGTTACACACTTTGTTTGTGTTCTGTTCCTTGAATGCAGTGCTATGCAGTAGGCATTTAATGGTTCTCAAATGTATTCAAGTCCTAATCCCCAGACCTGTGAATGTATTACCTCACATGGCAAAAAGAACTTTGTAGATGTGACTTAGTTAAGAATCTTGAGATGGAGAGATTGTTCTGAGTTGCCAATTAGACCCTATGTAATCACAAAGGTCCTTACAAAAGAAGTCAAGAGAATTCAAGTCAGAAGAGAAGTAAGACATAAGAGAGAACTAAATGAGCAGTGTGAGAAGGACCTAACCAGCCACTCCTGACTCTGAAGGTGGAGGAAAGGGCCCTTGAGCTAAGAATTGTCAGCAACCTCTAGAAGCTGGAAAAGGCAGAGGAATGAATTATCCCCTAGAGATTCCAGAAGAGTACAGCTCTGCCAACACCTTGACTTTATCCAAGTAAAACATATTTTAGACTTTCAACCTCAAGATTGTAAGACAGTAAATGTGTATTTCTTTAAGCTAATAAGTTGGTGGTAAACAGCAATAGGAAATGAATACAAGTCATACCAGGGCATGTCAATAGACATAATATCCTCAGCCTTCTTCACTCTTCACCTAGATGTCTCATTATTATTTCTAACATCTAAGATAGATGGAGTCTTTTTCACAACCCTAAATACAATTTGTATTATCAAGCAGAAACTCATTAAGTGTGGTACTTTTGAGTAGAATTAAAGTCTGCTAAAGTAGAAATGTACCAAAGTCTCTGCCATGAGACGGTCTCATGTATTTCTTTGTCCATATGCAATATATGGCAGACCTGGGAGTGTGCCCAGCTTCTGTGACTCACTCCGAAGGTCAGCGTCTATCTTTTGCTTTTTATATAACTGTATTATGCTTCAGGGTGCAAAGTGCTGTCACCTCCCCTTCCTCTTCCAACACTGCATGCTCAAAGTTATGAATGGAAAGGAAACAGTAAAAGCTGAAGTAGGTGGAGATGAGAGTGTAGAAAGAAGACATCCCTGGCAATTTCCTGTTTATTTCTTGCAGCATGAATATTCTTGCAGAAGTGGCATGGGTATTCTTGGATTTCTATTCAGTGTAGCCACTGTACTGCAAGAATATGGTAGGCAGTAGAGGAAAGCCAGAGATTAATTTAATTTAATTAATATCCCATCAGACAGGGCCTCTAACTCAGAAACTTTTTTTTTATAGCAATAAGCCCAAAGGTCCCAGGGTAGTATATTGGTCTAATCACATATCAGTAAAGCAAAATTCATTCATGCTTTTTGTCTGCTAACCTGAGCACACTGGGTTTGTCTCCTCACAGTCATAAAGTGGCTGCCGGAGGTCCAAGGACCACCACTAGACACTAACTTCCTTTTTTAAAAGTGTTTTGTTGTTTATGCTATTACAGTTGTCCCAATTTCCCCCTTTAACCCTTCCACCCAGCCTACCCCCCCAGTCCCAGATTCGTTTTCCATGTTCCCCACACTGTTGTCCAAGTCCATGTTCTTTGACTAATCCCTTCACCTTCTTTCAGATAGTCATCTCCTCTCCCCTTCCCTCTTACAGCTGTCAGTCTGTTCCATGTTTCTATGCCTCTGATTCTATTTTTGCTCACCAGTTTATATTGTTCATTAGACTCCACTTACAAGTGAGATCACATGGTATTTGTCTTCCACCAACTGGCTTATTTCACTTAGCATGATAATTTCGAGTTCCATCCATGCTACTGCAAAAGGTAAGAAGTCCTTCTTTTTTACTACTCTGTAGTATTCCATTATGTAAATGTACCATAGTTTTGTTTTTTTCTTTTAATCTACTCATCCACTGATGGGCACTTACACTGTTTCCAAATCATGTCTATTGTAAACAACACTGCTATAAACACAGGGGTGCATGTGTTCTTTTGATTTGGTGTTTCAGGATTCTTTGGATATATTTCCAGCAGTGGAATCACTGGGTCCAAAGGCAGTTCTATTTTTAATTTTTGGAGAAAACTCTGTACAGCTTTCCGTAGTGGCTTCACTAGTCTGCATTCCCACCAACAGTACACTTAAGGTTCCATTTTTACCACATTCTCGCCAACATTTGTTATTTGTTGATTTATTGATGATAGCCATTTTGGCAGTGTGAGGTGATATCCTATTGTGGTTTTTAATTTGCATCTCTCTGATGATTAGTAATGTTGAGCATTTTTTCATATGTCTACAAACCATCTGTATGTTCTCTTGGAGAAGGGTCTATTCAAGCCCTTTGCACATTTTTGAAAAGATTTTATTTATTTTTAGACAGAGAGGGAGAGAAGTATCAATGTGGGGTTGCTTCTCATACAACTTCCACTTCGGACCTGGCCAGCAACCCAAGCATATGCCCAGACTGGGACTCAAACCTGCAACCCTTAATTCACAGGCTGGCACTCAATCCACTGAGCCACGCCAGCCAGGGCCTTTTGTACATTTTTTTATCCTCACCTGAGGATATGCTTATTGATTTTAGAGAGAGTGGAAGAGAGGAAGAGAGAGAGAGAGAGAGAGGGAGAGAAACATCAATGAGAGAGAGAAACATCAACCATGCACCTCTTGCATGTACCCTACTGGGACCAAACCTGTACCTGGGCATGTACCCTCACTGGGAATCAAATGTGGGAGCTTCTGGTTTATGGGGTAATGCCCCAAACAACTAAGTCACACCAGCCAGGGCACTTTGCTCTTTTTTTAAATTGAATTGTTTGTCTTCCTGGTGTTGAGTCACGTAAGTTCTTTATATATTTGGAGATTAAACCCTTGTCCAATGTATTGTTGTTAAATATGTTCTCCCATACAATGGGTTCCCTTTTCATTTTGGTGATGCTTTCTTTAGCTGTGTAGAAGCTTTTTAATTTGATGTAGTCCTCTTTGTTTATTTTTTCCTTTCTTTCCCTTGCCCTAGAAGATATGTTGGCAAAAATATTGCTACACGAGATACCTGAAATTTTACTGCCTAAGTTTTCCTCTGGGACTTTTATGGTATCACAACTTATATTTAAGTCTTTTATCCATTTTGAGTTTATTCTGGCGTATGGTGAAGGTCAGTGGTCTAGTTTCATTTTTTTGTATACTCTTGTACAAGTGCTAACAGAACAAAAAAAAACAACACAAAAACAAAATCAAAATAAGCAAAAATAAAAATAAAAACCCTTATTTTTTATTTAACAATGGCAAAATCAACAACAAAATATCATAAAATAGTAAGTGGAAAGAGAAATAGAATAGTAAAAGAAGAAAGAATATGTGAAGATCAAAGGAAAGAAAATTGATTATGTGCGGAAAGAAGGAAGGTAAACAATAAGAGTACAGGATACAGGGAAGAGGCCTGGCTGGTGCGGCTCAGTGGATTGAGCGCTGGATTGCTAAGCAAAGAGTTGCTGGTTGGATACTCAGTTGGGGCACAGGACTGTGTTGTGGTCTAAGTCCCCAGTAGGGGGCACACGAGGGGCAACCACACATTGATGTTTCTCCCCCTTTCCCCCTTCCTTCCCCTCTCTCTAAAAATAAAAAAATAAAATCTTTTCTTAAAAGGATACAGAAAAGAAAATTGCAAAAAGGAACAAAAGAAAAAATAAGCTAAAGAAAGAAGGAAATTATGGAGTAAGAAAAGAGTAAAATAAGAGATATGAAAGAAAAAAAGAAGAAAAAAGAAAGAAATAGAAGAAAAATAAAAAAATATTAAAAAGGCTATGGGAAAATAAAGAAAACAAAACTAATGAAAAAGAACAATGCGTAATTTGTCTCAGCAGAGTTTAGTGCCTGCCTGCTGAGTTCTCCATTTGAATATAGCTCTGATAGTGTCTGAAGCTGGTGTACGCCAGTGTCAGATGCTGTCCACATCTAGCCCTCAGCAGCTTGTTCAGTGCTACAAGGGAGCCACAGTTTGTGGTTGTCTCCTCAGGTTTGGCTGCACACAGGATGGGCCACGCTGTGCTGTAAAACAGGCTTTTATCATCATAGGACCTAGGGGTGGGACAGCAAGCATCACTAGGCACAACAGGATCCACCTCCACCTGCCTCTGCCTGCTAGCCTGCAGGCCCGCTGTCAGTACAGTTTAGTCACTGACCAACCGGATTGTTTCTGAGAGAGCTTCTGGGAGAGTTGGGAGGATGGAACCCCTGCATCTCCCTTGGGAAGTGCCATTCAGACTTAGTAAAGATGGTGGGTATGTTACCCTGCCCTTGAGCTACATATCTGAGTCTGTCCTGAATGATTTCCCTGAACTTGGCAAGGCAGAGCCTCTAGTAGAAAAGCAGGTGGGGACTGCAGAGTTCAGAGTTTGGGTCTGCCAGAAACCAGAAGGGCATTTCTATGTCTCTCCCACACCTGTCTGGTTCCCAGGAAAGTGTCTAGGATGGCCCTGTCTTAAAGCAAGTCTATGACACCCCCTGAATCTGCTTAAGTTCCTGTTTTCTCAGCAGGGATTAAGATGCAGTATGGGGGAAAAAGAGACACAGGGTGGGGTGAGCGGGATTCCAAAGAGTGGGGCAAGTGCTATCCCATAGGGTGGGGTAATTGTTTTTCCTCTGGGAGGGGCTTGCTCTTCTCAGAAAAAATGGCTGCTGTAGTATCTAAGTATGTCTCGACAGAGAAGACCTCCAGCCACTCTCCCATGACTCTGCCCAGTACTTCCCACTTCAGAATCTCCTCAGGCTACTCCAGTCTACACCACCGTCCCTTTGCCATAGCTCAAGATGAGTGGCTGTGAATGAAAATCTGTACTTTGGCCCCTTAAAAAATGTAGTGGCTTTGTCTCCAGTGAATTTTGTCTCTCCCCAGCAGACAAAATCCCCATGGCCTTTCACTGCTGGATGTTATGTGGGTGGTTCATCCCAGCACTGATGCTGCTCCATGCTTAGGAACCTGGTCCAGAGTGTGGGCTTCTTTTCTCTCAGGGAGATGCTCCTACAGCATGCCATAAGCTCAGCCTGCACCCGTGGGAGCAGGCTCATCCCCTTTCGCATCTCTACCATTTCTACCGATTTTGGATCTTAAGGTGGTTTCTGCCTGTCCTTCATTAAAAATCTCTACTTCATTCTTTCTGATGCATAGAATTCCATTGTGTAAATGTACCACAATTTTTTGATCCATTCATTTACTGATGGACACCTAGGTTGCTTCCAACACTTGGCTATTGTAAATTGTGCTGCTATGAACATAGGGGTGCATAGGTTCTTTTGGATTGGTGTTTCAGGGTTCTTAGGATAAAATCCAAGCAGTGGAATTGGTGGGTAAACAGGTAGATCCATTTTTAGTTTTCTTAGAAAATTCCATACAGTTTTCCATAGTGGTTGTACCAGTCTGCACTCCCACCAACAGTGCACTAAGGTCCCCTTTTCTCCACAACCTCTCCTTTAACAAGAACCTAATCAACAAAACAAACAAACAAACATAATATAACCAAAGACATTGAAACTGAGAACATGCTGACAGTCACCAGAGGGGAGAGGGAAGGGAACTTCAGGGGAAAAGGCAAAGGGTTTAGAGCAATAAGGATAAAGGACACATGGACAAAAATTAGGTGGGGGTGGAAATGGGAGGGAGGTGGGGAGGGCTGGGGTTGTGGGCTGGGATGGAAGTAAAAGACAGAAAACTGTACAAGAACAACAATTAAAATAAAAATTAAAAAAACAGTCTCTACTTCAGGTCATCTTTAGTTGTTTATTTTGGGTGGCTTTTCCTCTGTTTATTTTTATTTCCAGTTTGGTTCTGGGAGGAGGTGTGAGAAAGATCCTTCTGCTCTGTCACTATCTTGCAACCCACCCTCAGTAACTGTTGCTTTCAATCTCAATCCATTCCCACTTAGAAATCCTTTCATATACTGCCATAAGGTCTCTCATTAGACTTTGTTCCTAGTGCTATTGTACAGTTGCATCTCTCCAAAAGTTTACACCTTCATAGGAGCCTGAAAATATATATCAATCTATTAGTTACCTCACTTTACTTGAATTTATTTTTTAAATTAAGAAAAATATTTTTGCCCAAAGCAGAAATTTGCTTAAGATAAATCTACTAAAAAGGTAGGATTTGGACCATTGTGTCTCTCAGGTCATTCCACAAATTCTGTAAGTATTATCACATGGGCAACTTGTTATCACATTCCTGAACTTAAAAGCAGAATACCAAGAGTTAATTTTGTACTACTTCAAAAAAGCTTTCATTTCTGCAGGAAAAAATAAAAATTAAATC
Organism: Glossophaga mutica; assembly: GCA_039655065.1. Lineage (NCBI taxonomy): Eukaryota > Metazoa > Chordata > Mammalia > Chiroptera > Phyllostomidae > Glossophaga > Glossophaga mutica. The sequence goes on along the minus strand of CM077303.1, from coordinate 156,011,107 downwards.
ATCCACAGAGAGATTACAATTATCAGGATTTTTTTTTTGTCATGATTGTGATGTGCCTGCCTATTTCATGTGATGGTCTTTCTCAATTCTGATACAAATGACATTGTGAGAAAGATGGATGATTTCTTGTTGTGGAGAGCTGAGCCATCCTATGCTTTGTTGAGTGTTTAGTAGTATCCCTGGCCTCTACCCACCACATGCTACTCAATGGTGAAAACTAACCAAAAGTGCTTGCAAGTAATAAAATGCCTCTGGGAGGCAACTTTATCTATAGCTGATAGATAAATAAGTGACAGATAAATCACTCCTGCTATAAGAAAATTAGAATCTAAAGGAAATGATAGTTCTAGGTCTCAAAACATTCTGACTTCATCTAAAAGTTTTGTTATAGCCAGACAGAGAGAATGCCTATGAGTGAAATGAGAGAGCTGTTTATTAATTATGTAACACCTTAAAAACCAAACAACATTCCCCTTGGAATCTTGACGTGATCCACCCACAAGGGAGGCATCCATTTTATTTTTACTTCACCGAAGACTGAGCACTGGAAGTTTCAGTGGGCATAGTGGTCAGCAGAGATGTGTACCCGTGGGTTGTCAGAATAGCAAAAGTGAGAGGTGGCTCAGGGCAGACCCTGGATTAGCTGCAGCAGTGGTAATCAGCAGCAGTGAGTCAGAAACTACAGCAGCATTAACAGTGACACTGGGATACAGCAAATGACACACAGAATGTGCCTACAGCTAAGTTTCCAAGGTACCTACAAATAATAGTGGCTGGTTAAATCTTAAAATGGCCAAAGTGATCTGTGGTTCCAAAATAAGGTTAGATCAGAAGACATGGTTTGTAGAAGCAATGCTGAAGAGGGTAAGGAGCTCAAATTCACATTGACACTAAGGATAGGTGACTCAGCTCTTGAAATAGCCCAGCTATATTTGAAGGGGTAAGAGAAGCTACCTTAAAGAGGGGTTAAATCCTGAATAGGTAACTAGAAAAAATAAAACAGCAAATTCTGAGCATTAAAATAGGCTCATTTAAACCCATAAGCTAATAAGAACTAGGAAAAGTAGAGTTATATGCAAATCTATGAACTATCATTTAAATTGACAAATTGTAGATACCTTATATGCTACAAATACATCAATTTAGTAATTCATATTAGTTATAAAAAATGAAGTCCTAGAAAAAAATTTAGTGACTCATTACTGGACTTGACTACCAAGAAAATTCAAAATTGATTGTCATGGGTTTTACCCCTCATTTTAATAAATTTATTCTTCAAATTAACTTGTAGTCTATCCTATCAGGGTCTGTTTGAAGTTCACTTGGTCCTTTGAAGGTACAATGCAATTTTTTATCAGTGACTACATTATTTATGAGGCTTATCATACAGAGTTTAATATATGATTGAAGTACAGTTACTTCAAACATGCAATATTAAGAAAATATACTGAAGGGTTCAGAAGAGTTAGGAAAACCTCAGCTAATTAACTTCTCTTAGCATATATTATCAACTATTCAGTGCCCCAATAGGAATTTTTAACAACTAGTGCAAATCTTATAGATGCAAATAACGTTAATGTCAGACTCCCTAAAATGGCATAGTGATTGTATATATTTACTTTCTCTTCTTTAAATGACAGTAAGATAATAAAGGTATAAATTCACAAAGACAAAGAGAAAAGGGGAAAGGATAACAGCAGATAAGTGATTTTAACTGCAAGATGTACATGAGATGGAAGAGCAGTCACTTGTTTGATTAGAAGAGGAAGGTATAACTGAGGTGACTACAAAGGTTGATGATACCCATAAGAGGCAATCTCTTCTTCCATCAAATCCCCCATGTGCCCAGGACTTGGAGATCCAATTTACCTTTGGAGTGTAGGTAAATTAAAAACAGGGGCACCTCTATCATGACAAATACATGTGAATACTTTTTAAATACTCTTATACATTTTTAAAATCTGTAAGGGAAATATTATGTTCAAGCATATATGACCTAGCTCATTTTTCACCTACAGGCATTTTTATTAGCAACAAACACACACTATCAGTCATGGAATTGCTGGCATGCCCTGAGGAGAGACTCTGCTCTGTAAGAAAAGAAATACATGTTGGCTTAGTAACTTGGTTCTCTAATGTGATCTCTATGCAGATCAGACACAGTTGTACTTGAGTTAACGATGACTGTACAAAACCAAGGATTCTGGGATATAAAGCTTCTCATAATATTTACCACACAAGCTCTTGATTATTAATAGGTTTCCTGGATATATAATGAAGCCCTGACTATCTGCCCGCAGAATTCAGCCAGTTCAGCTGGTGTCCAACAAACTGTAAATTAGAAGCCAGTTTCATGTTCATTTGGGGAAGCAAGGCAATTGTCCTAGCTTGATCATTTCTGAATAAGCTAATTATGGAAGACCCACCAAAACTATAACAGTGAAAGCCTTTTGCAAGGAGCTTCCTCAGATAACCAATGTAAATTTCCTCTTATAAATACTGCCTTTCTAAACTGACATTGCAACAGATAAAATAAAATCCAGCTTCAACCACATTCAGTCAGTTTGTCCCCTAAGAGTGTGACATTTCCTATGAAAGTGCCTGAATTATTGTTCTTTAATGAATAGATGAGGTGAATAGATGATGTAGAAATGGCAGAATAGGTGATAGAGTATATATACAACTAATATACCATGTATTACTTGTTTCAAGGCCATCTTCCTTTACTATGACTTTAAATGAAAACAGAATCAGAGTGGGGAAAAACATGGGATTGGTTGAAATATGGATATGCAACGATTAAAGCAGATAATTACTGCTTCCGCTAGTGGGGCACTAAAATAAATTGAATGAGAGACTTTGAGCCTTGGTGATATGATAGGGTAGTGGGAAGACACAGGAGAAGACATGGAGAAGAAGAGTGATGCGGATACCGACTAGCAGTATTCGCGTCATTATGGATGAAATAAAAACATACACACGGACTACGGAGTCCAGTGGAGGAAAAAAGACAACAGCAGGGCTTTTCTCTCCAGGGGAGCAAAAGCTGCAGCCTCTACCTTGACAGGCCTTCGTATCTCCTCACATTACAAGATGGTCCTCACTCCCTATCCAAGTTACAACAAAGGAGCCAATGCCCCTAGTCACAACACAGAAGAAGGACATTAGCAAATGAAAAGGCAAAAGTGGTTGAGCCAGTTACACTGGTCCCTGTAAGGTTTAGCATGGATTTTAGGAAGTCACAGTAAGCATTTTTGGAGGGTGAGGGAGTTTTCAGCAAAAAGCAGCTTAGGTATATTGCACATTTGATTACCCACAAGAGAACCTATCTGTGGGTGTGGGTCCTGTACATCTCCGAGTGGGAGCTGGGCTCACACCACGCAGAAGGGTCTGCCACAGAAGAGACAGGTGTTGAAAATAACATAAACAAATCAATAAACAAGTGTTAGAGAGGATGCAGAGAAAAGGGAACCCTAGTGCACTGTTGGTGGGAGTGCAGACTGGTGCAGCCACTGTGGAAAACAGTATGGAATTTTCTCAGAAAAATAAAAATGGAACTGCCATTTGACCCAGCAATTCCACTGCTAGGATTATATCCTAAGAACCCTGAAACACCAATCCAAAAGAACCTATGCACCCCAATGTTCATAACAGCACAATTTATAATAGCCAAGTGTTGGAAGCAGCCTAGGTGCCCATCAGTAATTGAATGGATCAAAAAACTATGGTACATTTACACAATGGAATTCTATGCAGCAGAAAGAAAGAAGGACCTCCTACCCTTTGCAACAGCATAGATGGAACTGGACAGCATTATACTAAGTGAAATAAGCCAGGTGGTGAGGGACAAATACCCTTTGATCTCACCTTTAACTGGAACGTAATCAACAAAAGAAAAAAGCAAACAAAATATAACCAGAGTCATTGAAATTAAGAACAATTTAACAATAGCCATAGGGGAGAAGGGAGGGGAGAGTGGGAAGAAGGGCTTTCAGGAACTACTATAAAGGACACAAGGACAAAACCAAGGGGGAGGGTGGGAGCAAGGGAGGGAAGTGAGTTTGGAGGGGGTTGGGGAGAGGGGTGGGGAGAAAATAAAGATAACTGTAATTGAACAACAAAACAATTTTAAAAAATTAAGCAATTGGGCACCCAGCTCTTTTGCTCTACCCATTTTTAGAGGTAGCTGGGGTTATAGCTCATTTTAACCAGGGCACAGCATCTGAGGACTAAATTAAACCACTCCAGAGAAAGGGAGTGGTTTAATTAAATATATTAAAATTATGTTTTATCCTCAATAAAAAGTTAATTCATCACATATTCAAGCTACAGTAAACCCAACAATTGGTAAGCCTTGACCTCTTACACAGCAAGTCCAATCATAATTTTAAAGCCTCACTCTTTTAAAATGATTCCCTTTATAAAACCTTGGGAAGATAACATAAAAGAAAACTTAGATGACCTTGGCTATGGTGATGCCTTTCTTTTTTTTTCTTTTAAAGATTTTATTTATTTTTAGAGAGAGGGGGAGGGAGGGAGAAAGAGAGGAAGAGAAACATTGATGTGAGAGAGAAACATCAATTGGTTGCCTCTCTTGTGCCATGACTGGGAACCAAACACTCAACCCAGGCATGTGCCCTGACAGAGAATTGAACCATTGACCTTTTGCTTTTCAGGACAGCAAACAACAACTGATCCACACCAGTCAGGTGGTGATGCCTTTACAGATGGAATACAAGACCTGATCCATGAAAGAAATAACCAATAAGCTAGGTTTCATTAATTAAAATCTTCTGCTCTGTGATAGGTAATGTCAAGAGAATTAGAATACAAGCCATATTCTGGGGTGAAATATTTGCAAAAGATACATCTGATAATGATTTTTACCCAAACTATACAAAGAAAACTTAAAACTCAACAATCAGAAAGTAAATAATTCAGTTTAAAAATGTCCTAAGACCTTAGCAACTACCTCACCAAAGAAGATACACAGTTAGAAAATAAGCATATGAAAAGATGCTTCACGTCATAACTCATCAGGAAAGCACAAATTAAAACTATGAGATGTCACTACACTCCTGTTAGAATAGCCAAAATCCAGAACATAGACACCACCCGATGCCGATAAGGATGTTGAACAACAGGAACTCTCATTCATTACTGACAGGAATGCGAAATAGTACAGCCACTTGAGAAGACAGTTTGGCAGTTTCTTATAAAGCTAAACTTACTCTTACCGTATGATTAAGCAATCCTGCTTCTTGGCATTTACGCAAAGGAGCTGAAAACAGGTTTACACAAAATCCTGCACTGGATGTTTATAGCAGCTTGCCAAAATTGAAAGTAACCAAGGTATCCCTCAGTAGATGAATTAATAAGTAAACTGTGATGTATTCCGAACTCAAAGTATATCCTTCTAGATTCCCAAGTTCTTGAGTATTTCTCATGATAAATTTAAAAAATGCAAACCATAGTATATTATTATAAACTATCAGGACATCGGTTTAAAGAAAAATAAGCAGAATTATCTTATGACTGACACTGGAGGTTCACGTTTGCCTCACATTTCTTAACTCTCTGGAGCAATTAAAGTGTTGTAAATTATATTGTCAACATACACTTATGATACATTAAGTTCACTTGAATTTCCATATAGTTTTACTTTTTATGTAGTGATTTAGTGTAAGATATATGGTAGAATCCATAAAATTGTATAGAGTAGTGCTTAGTACCTTGTGTTCAATAAAGTTTAGAATAGGCCATCTTCCAATTCAGTATTATCTTCTGTGATTTTATGTAGGCTAGATCATATGTAATTCAGGAAAAAATACTCTTGTTTTGGTCACATCACTATATATCCTATATAATTTATAAGCATTTACATTATTATTTTGTTAATTGGTAAAGTTTTGAAAGCATAGTTTAACACAGAAGAATGAAATTAATAAGACAAAGCACAAGGAAGAGTTAAAAAATTAAGTAAACCTAGTTTGAATAAAGGAATGAAAGTAGAAATAAAAAATATACACTAACAAATACCTGCCATCCTAGCAGAAATATAAAATTATATCTTTAAAAACAAAAGTACATGTTTCTGAGACTGTGTATGGCATATGAATATTAAAAAAACAATGTATCTGCAAATAAAAAGCTTCTTAAGTTTAAGGAATTAAAATCTAAATCATTACATAAAGAGCAAAATTTATGTCCAAACATTTCCTTCCTAGGGTTCTGGTAAGCATATAAAATGTGAATATACAAGATTTATACTGCAGACTGTTATAATACCAATGAAGATTTCAGCATTTATAAAGTCAATAAGACCGGTTTAAAAGCTTGGTAAATATATTTATGGACACAACCAAGTTACAAACTGCATCACAAACAAGAGTTTAGTATGAATTAGCCTAATAAACTTCAAATGTGGGCAGATAATCTTACTTTCCAATTTAATAATAGTTTAAACACCAGATTTAGAGAGTTTTAAAAACATAAACATTCACAGAGGATTTTTTCAATGTGTGCAATGAGTTCTTTAATAATTTCAGAAGCCATTAAATTAAATTATATTAATATGGACTTTAAGAATTCTTTTACACCAAAAGGCAGTTAAAAGTTGGGAACATAAGCCATGTGAAAACCAGCACTAATTTAAGAATGAAGAACTGTCACTAGGAATATTTCAAAGCTATCCCTAGATCACACAATAGTTTTTTATCAGTCGGTAGTAGAAACCAAAGTTCCTGTTATCAAGAACATTGTTTAAGTAAAACTGCTTTGTACTCATTCATAACACGTGGGGTGGCAGAAGAAATTTGATGTGTTTTTCAACTTTAATTTCTTTACCTTTTAGACACTCAACAAGAGTATATTCCCACTTTCCCTGGCAGTGCGGGGAGAGAGATGACTAAATTCTGAGACATGAAATGGGGGTGGATGACCTACATCATTTATAGGCACTTTCCCAGCGCTTCCTGAGCAGACCTCCATACTGCCCGGGGGCCTTCTCTGGGGAAAGGGTGGCAGAGACAGTAGTGGCATGGCGGTTCCTGTGCGACTCCAGCCCCTTTTCCTAGGCACCCTGCCGCTCTGCTGCCCACGTTATACTCTGTGTGAGCAAGAAATAAACCTTTATTTTGTTAAGCTAAAGTTACTTTGAGAGTTGTCATTGAAGTTAGTGACTATCTCATTATTTTAATAGTTAACTAGTAACTATCTCATTATTTTATAGAAAAAAATACTTTTAAAATGTTTATGGAAAATAAATACCTTAATACCCACTATGATGGTTATAAGCAAAATGATGGACAATGACAGGTATTGGCAAAAATGTGGAGAAACTGGAATCCTCGTCACTCTGGTGCAGCTGCTATGGAAGGCTGCTTTGAAGTCCTTCAAACGTTTCAATATGAAGTTACCACATGATTCAGCAATTACACTGCTAGGTATATCCCCAGTTAAAAATACGTCCATAAAAATACTCACAAATATTTGTAACAGCATTATTCCTAATAGCCCAAAAGATAAACTAAATGCTGTGTATTCATACAATGGGATAGTATTTAGCAATAAAAATGAAGTATTCAATTATGTCACAATATAGATGAACCTCAAAAACATTATGTTAAGTGAAATAAGCCATCATATATAAAATATCTAGAACACGCAAATATAGAGAGAGACTAGATTAATAGTTAATTTGGAATAAAAATAGTGTAGGGGAGGGAAATGGAAAATGGCACCTAATGGGTATGGAGTTTCTGTAGGGGAAATGGAAAAAAAAAAGTTTTGAAATCAGATTTTGGTGATGGTTGTCCACTAAAACATTGAACTGTATACTTTAAATGGGTAAATTGCATTGTATGTGAATTCCATCTCAATAAAACTCTTTTAAAGAGGAAGAATGGACATGGGGAATATTGTCGATTATCTGGATGACTAGCTGCTCACTGAAATATGTCATATTGCAAAGCTAATGTTTATTTCTCTTCTTAACAGATTTAGAATTAGAGGTTTTCTCACTCCAATTATTCTTTTCTGTGGCAATTTCTCAGGTGGGGAACCTGAGGAGAAAAAAGAAAAAAGCAGGATCTCTGTTAAGAGAAAATATACTCACTGACAATGTGTCCAGAAGTTAAGGCTTAAGAGTGGGGTACAGCTAGTGAGTATTGTTTTTTTGTGGCAGAGAATAATGGGTTTATGTGTAGTATTGGTAAGATTGGAATTTAATTACCAAATTCTTTGTTTTTCTCCCTTAAGTCTTCAATTTGAGTATAGCACTAATGGCATCTGGGGATGCCGAAGCAACAGTGGCAGTATTCCAAGAATTTGAATTGGTGACTAGTAGTTAAATAAAGGGGTTTCTGGCATAGAGTTGAAAGCTGTTATTGAAACTAGAATGTCATACCTTTAAATTGCACTGTCTCAGAAGTAAATATTAACCAAATGTTTTTGTAAGAAATGGAATTCTAAAATAGGATTATATTTTTCTAAGTAATAAACTTTGATCACATTAAATATATATATGTAATATGAGTGTAATTCTGCACACAAACTATATAGACCTATGAAAATATTTAGATACTAGAAAATGTGTTTTATCAGGCAGGTCCTATTGTTTTTCAAAGATACTCACTTTCTTTAATAGGGTGAATTAACACAGATTTAGTCACTCAGCTAACAAGTGATGAAATTAGAGTCTTTAATGGAATTTACCATACAGATTAGAATATGTTATAGACAGATTCTGAATATGGTTGTTAACAGTTCCTCCCTTCCCTATACATGCATGCCTGCTTCTCTTGTCAAAAAGCGAAGTCTATTTCCCACTCCTTGAGCATTGCCTGGAAATGTGACTTGCTTTAACACCATCCCTAGCTTTTAAGGAACTTGGCAGCTTCTGCTTTTGCTTTGTTTGGTGAAGTGGATTGCCATGATGTAAAGAAGCTTGAGCTAGACTGTTATTTTTTAACCTGAGCTCATAGAAAAACTTTTTTTTTGCAATTTTTAAAAATTGTTTAGTTACAGTTGTCAGTCTATTTCCCTCCCCATTGCCCTCCCCTGCTCCATTTGCCCCTACTTCCACAGTCAGTCCCCTAGTAAATGGGGAAACAGGAAGTAGAGAAAGCCCATACAGGGAAGCACTGGGCACCAGGCTTGTGAATGAAGCTTTTGTGTCTCTTCCAGGCTATTGCAACTGCTGTCTAAATGCAGCTGATGAAGTGCCCTAGCCAATGCAAAGTAGAGCTGAAGAATCACCCAACTGAGTGCTACTTGAGTTTGTAACCCAAAGATTCATAAGAAATAATAAATTATTGTTGTGTAATTTAAAGCTACCATGTTTGGGTGTTGTTACCCAGAATTAGATAACCAGAAAAAATTGATACCAGAAATACATTGTCACCTTAACAAAATTTTAAAATATGTGCTGATAGCTTTGTTGGGCATGAGGGGCTAAAGCTTGAGGAAAAGTGAGGAGATTGTTCATGGGGGTTTGGAATACAGTGAGAAAATTACTCTTGGAAGATAGCAAAAGGCTATACCTCTGGTGTAATACAGAGATAAAAAGTACAGAAGACATATTGAATGAACATGTAAATCTGGTTAGAGATTTCCGGGCAGCATGTATTGAGTAACAATTATAGCTAATACCAGGTAGGGCATAAATCATGCCTTGCTGAGCACCACCTAAATTCCTAACCTACAGAAGTATAAGAAAAAATAAATCATTGTTGCTTCAGGCCACAAAGTTTTGGGGTTGTTACATAGTAATAATAACCAACACAGACCATCAAAAAAGACTGACTAGAATACTTTCAGAATGCTGGTCTACAAGGTTGGTCTTCCAAAACAGACTCATAGTTGCATACTCTCTAAGTTGCAAACACCACCAGGTACTTAAAGTTGCAAAACAACAACAACAAAACATAAAACCTTACAAGGTGGAAATAAATTGTACTTTTGTTAGTTCATACCCATAATCATGGTTCTTAGGTGACTTGTTTATAACAAGCTCTCTCCCATTCTTCTCTTTTGAAGAACTGTGGAAAAATATTTCAGGAACTCTTTATGCCTCAGACACATTCTGAGGGCCTGTGGGGCAGCGTGACCTGCTTTAATTTCTTGTGAAAATCTTTTGGATTGTCTGTGTTTTACTTTGAGAACAGAAGGAAGGGTTGTATGATAGGTACCACTGGACCTTTTTTCCTCAGGCAAAATATGTGCCCAGGATTTGCTTCTGGCAGATGGATTATGTAAATGAGTGTCCTAGATAATGATCGTAATTTTCTCTATGATTGCTCTTGCTAAAAGGGAAAACCAGAAGTTAAAGGATTTCTCTAGTATCCTCTAACTTATAATTTATCCTCAAAGCTAAAATAAAAGCATATCCCCGATGACAGTGGTAACCCTTTTCCATCAGATGTTCCCATATTTTAAGTCTCATCATTGTATAATCTAAACTATATATGCCTATTCTGGAGAAAGGATTTGACTTAGTGTTAGCATTTGTCACCACAAACTCATTTCTGACTGTGAAATTATTTTTAATTTTTTAAAATGAGTACATGGGAGAAGAAGGAAGAAGAATAGGAAAAGAAGACACTGAGAGGAAAAGATCCAAATACTCTGCTTATTCTTTTTCTCTTCATGTTTGCATTCATTTAAATGAAAATTGGGTCTGGTGTTCTACTCCACAGTCTAATTCAGGGGACCCCAACCTCTGGGCCATGGGCCAATACCAGTCCAGACCTGTTAGGAACCAGGCCACGCAGCAGGAGGTAAACTTGAATGCAATGCACTTGAATTATCATGAAACCATCCCTCCAACCTCCAGTCCATGGAAAAATTGTCTTCCCAAAAAAAACAGTCCCTGGTGCCAAAAAGGTTGAGAACCACTAATTGCTGTTGGAAAATTTAAAAACTCACATCTCCTCAGACTGGTCTAATAGAAAGGAAAGGCTATGAGAAATAGAAAGGCCATGTTGTATTCTTGCTTCTTCTTTTCTATTTACTTATAAACTAAGAATATAAAACAAATTTCAAAAACATATAATAAATAAAATTTGTATTATAGATGAAAAGATACTATTTAGTAACATGGTACATAAGTTGTCCTTACCCATTAGTGTAAATACTACTATAGTATTTAGTAAATATATATTTTAGGAGATGCATTTTGGGAAAATAGAGTGTCTGTGACAAAGTAACACCTGAATTAGAAAATATAGAAAATTAGACATCAAGAAAACATGAGTCATCAATTGAAAAAGTTAACCAACAGGAAAAATGGATATTCTAACAGAAAAGTGGCTTATGGAGACTTTTTATTGTAGTGGCAGGACATTGAATTGTTTTGAAAAACATACAACTACTTTTACCAAATGGCAGATACAAAAAAAATATTAGGCAAAAAAATTGTTAAATCTGATACTTTTTAGCTGAATATGAAGAGTGGCATAGATTCTCTTAGGCCCAGCTCAGAATGGCAGTATGCTAAGTGTTGGACTAACAGTTCAAAATATATTTGAATGATTTGTAGTACAAACACATTTATAGATGATGATATATAAGACTATAAGCAAGATAATATTCTTTGATTCAGGAACATCTCCTTACATTTAATATTATTTACATTCTTCTTAAATCAGATAACAAAGGACAGAATACAGAATTTTCAGAGAAATTAAAAACAGGACTCGTAGGGAAGAAACATTCTTGATGAATGCGGTTCAAGGAAAAGAAAAATCAAGTAGGAACATAGCAGGGGATGAAAGGAAGGTAAAATCATGGAAGATAACATACACAATATTTTTGTTTAACATGGCTACCATGAGAGAAAAGTAACAATGTGCAAACATACACCCAAATTTCCTCGGCAGCAAATAAATATAGAAGCTGAGCAGCAATGGTTGTCAATCACAGCATGGTTCACGGTTATTCATAGATATACAAGGGGGGACACCAAAAAAAAAAAAAAAAAAAAAACAATTATTTTCTGGGGGTCAGGCCCCTTGTAGTACAGGCTTCCCCTGCCAGATGAATGTTCTAAGGACCCATCTGTATCAGTGTGCCAGCTGGTGGTGGTGTGAGAAGCTGTATTCAGCTTCATGAATTTTTTTGAAGACTTTCAAAGCATTTGCCCATTTCATGATGGGTGATTTACCAGTACACCTGCCCACACTGGCTGAGTGTTCAGCAGTTTTTGACCACAAACAGTATGATCCCTGTGCTCCACCCTCCCTATTCATCTGATCTTTCCTCTAGTGACTTTGTTTTTTCATCCCCTGGGTAAAAAATGAGCTCAAAACAAAAGGTGAAACAAAAAATGGCAGAAGCACTAAAAGGCATCAAAATTGATGAGTTCAAAAACTGTTTTGAGTAGTGGAAAAAATTGTCTTCTTAGGTGGAGTGCATCAAATAGAGAATGCTTTGAATGTGACTGGCATTTAAACATATAAGAATAAATACACATTTTTTATAAAGAAATTATGAGGTTTTTTTGCATCCCCCCATAGATGAATAAAAATCATAGAAAATAAACATATCCAAATATAACCAATAGTCTCAGCCTCTTTGCCATTAATATCTAGAGGAGAAAGAAACTTTAAAATATAGCAACGGTGAAAGAACACCTTATTAATATCTTGGAGAATAAGAGCTAATGGTGTGCAGCAATAGAAAGCTAGAAAAGCAGGGACTGGGAACAGTACATAGGACAGAAAAGGCACAAGTGAACCAACTATGAATGGATTAGCAAAACACGGCAACCTAATGCCTGAAGAGCTGGGAGAATCTTCAGTTGGAGATTTTGAAGGGATTTTTAGGGAGCCTCAAAAGGATTGGTTCAGATGCTATAAAATTTTTATACGATGGCTGCATATTCTAGGTTGAACTTTTTCCTGTGATTTATTCTCACAGCAAAGTGAAACTAACATACTCATGGTAAGAATATAAAGGTTTTCCTGCCTACAATTCTCTTAAGAGCAGCCTATTGGAAGCCTTTGAATAATTTAAGCTTATGGAGAGACTTTTATAATATATTGTGTTTTTCATGTTAAAAAGAAAACTTCAAAAGAAGGTGTAACATAATTGAGATATGATAAATTTGACAGTAAGTGTCATTATCAGAGTTCCACTGACAGCTTTTGAAGTAAAAAAAATGTTCTTCCTACATAGACACAAAACCTCTTATTGCATTTAAACAATTTCACCCAATATATTAATATTCTACAACTGCCCCTTCATTCTGAAGGTTACCTAAGTGAAATGGTTTTCATGATATTTGGGCTTTTAATCTTTTGAACAAAGATCCTGAATATAGAGAAAATAAAAAAATTAAAGGATGAGATGAAAGATAAAAAATATGAAAAGATGGTCTCATGTTTGCTTTCTGTACACCAATGCCTCACCTTGCACTAGACTGAGCACCCTCCACTTTGACTAACATCACTGCGAGTCATGTGAAAAGCAGATAAATCCATGTCATTCAAAGCTTTCCTAAACTTAGCATAAAACCAGGATGTGTTTTCCAAATGAATTATTCTTATCTTTAGCCTTCCCTAAAAATAGAGTATCACTTAATTGAGAAATCACCTCTACATACAAGATGCTAAATTTATATACTAAAATTTTAACTCTTCTTAGAGCTTTCTGGATATCTGAGTTTTGTTTTATAAATAATTAGTGCAAATATCCAATAAAGCAACAAAAAACACTTAACCAGAATTATGTATAATATGTTGGCAAGTAAATCTTTTAAGGAAAAAATCATTTAAAAAACTGTAGTAAAAAATGAGTAAAAAAACACCAAACTGCAATTATGTAAAGAAAATCTGAAATTGGACAGATTCTCATGTTCACGCAGCACACATGACTTTGAAATGCCAAGGGGAATGAACTTAAAATCCTACGGGAAGAGGAAGTTAGGAAAGAGGTTGGTATGACAAAAATTTGGCTCAGTTGTATTTTTTTTCCACAGGCTGTGTTTTACAAGGGGTAAAAGTTAGTAAAAGTTGAATTTCTAAAATTCAAGCACTGTATATAATTTCTAAATTGGATACACTGTTATGAATATTACACTTAGATTTTGCAGCTCTGAGCACAAAAGGTCAAAGCAGGTACCAGAAGTAAAACAAAAGAAAATAAGTAAATCCATCAATTATGGGGCTTAAGTTTCACTGAGTAGTTCACTAATCTAATGAAATCAACCAATTGCTTCAACATCATTTGACACAATTTCAGAATATGAAATATGGTCCAGCAGTTTATTAATTTTTCCATCACTCATAAGACCTATGGAGGTAAGTGTTCCATTATATATTGTCATTTCCCAAATCGAGAGAGTAGATGAAGTCATTTAATTATTGTTCCTCCCAGCCAGTCCTCTATTTTGCCTGACTCTCCACCCTGACCTCACAACACTAATCAATATATCTAGGAAAATCATCCATAAAATCAGAATAATTCACTAAAATAATGACTGCATTATCATAATGTATCCCCTATATTCATTAATATATTCACTCAATAAATATTTATTGAACTTATTGTGGTTCTAGCACTTTACTAGATGCTGGTCTTGCACATGACCAGCCTCACAATGAAATCTGGGTAAGTAAAGAGGCAAAAAGGTAAATAACACATGGAATAAAAATATGTAATAGGGTGACTACAGTTTAGAAAACAGAAAATTCCAGTGATAAGGTTATACATATACATAGGTAACTAAAGGAATGAGCAGCTTAAATATCATGGAAGTAAGATTTAGAAAAACAGCACACAAAATAAATATCTGAAGACATCAGATTAAATCAGGATGCTGCCACTTAGCATGGTGTGACCTTGGGCAAGTAACTTAAAAATTTCAGGTTTTGATTGATTATGGTGGAGAAAATAAAACCTACTTGCTAAACTTTTTCTAGAAAATGCACAAAAATTTCTGTTTTCTATGATGGTGGGGCCATCAGTTGGACCAATTCTCCCACTCAAGAAACCTAGAAATGTTTTCCAAACCCAGGTCTAGGAAAAGACAGCTGAGATAGAAGCAAGTCTCACATTCAGGGATAATTTTTCCCCAGGGGAGGTTTGCCAGTCTGGAAAGAGCTCAGTAAGTATTGGCATATTCCCTGTGTTACAAGAGTGAAAGTCTGGTACAAAGCTAGCCAAAGTGTGGGTTATGACAAATCCCATGTGCCTTGTGTTAGGACCCTGAAAGTTGCATCATACAAAAAAAAAAAAAAAAAGGAAAATAGTAAATAGAATTGTCCTAGTAGAGAATGAAACCCAGTTTCGAAAACATCTAATACTGAAGGTGGAGAAGGTATTTGCAAATTGTTGGTATCCCTGAGCATCTGCTGGAAAAGTAAATCTACCAATCTTACTATTAAATTATACCTAGAAACAAATGTTTTAAATAAAGAGAGCAATGTAGGGGGGGATTGGGACAACTGTACATGAACAATAAAAAATTTATAATGCAAAAAATGCAATAATTAATATAAGAATAAGCTCAAATACACTCAAAATCTGTTTTGTGTACCAACAGCTATAAATCTACTTTTGCTATTCCTGTATATGAGCTCTAAAGATACTTGAAGATTCTAGAAAATAACTGTGAAGTGAAGTAAAAAATGATAAATTTTGTGAGGTATATGTACACAATATCATTTAAATTTTGATTGTGAGAGACTAATCATTTGGAAGAATCCAGCAAGGTTAATTGGAAAACATGACATTGGATATTGATGATAAAGGAAGATTCACCTTGGCAACCAGAGAGAAGTTCAGAGTACTTTCCAATAGAAAATGAAAAAAAAAAAAAATGAGAGTACAGGTGAGAAGTCAATTGATGTCATAGAGAATGGACTGAGGAGACTGATCAATTTGATTTTGCAACACATAAAAATTTCTTTGGAGAGGATAATGGGATTTGTGGACAAATAGAGCTACCAGAAATGTGAATTAACAGAAATGAAGAGACCTATTAGAAATCTATTGCCTTTTTTTTTTTCCAGGTAAGTGTAAGTGCTCCGGTTGGAATAGTGGTAATGGGGACTGAATTCTTAAGACAATGCAGTTGGAAAACATTCCCCCAAGCAGATTTATAGCTCTATTATTAATAAATAGAATAGTGACAAATTTGATTTTCTCATGGAGAGGTTAGAAAAAGTAACCTATCTGTGTAATTCACTAAGCACAATTTTAGTGACAACCAAGAAACCAGTCTGAATGAATTTAAGCTCTAGTCTAATCTTAATATCATACATATAAACAAACATCATTCTGCCCTAGTTTTTCTCAATATGAGGGACTTCTTGGTTTACTACGGTCCCTCATAATTTAGAAAATTATTCCAACCCACAATATTAATTTAATTCCAGTAACCTAAAATAAATAAATCTTGGAGTTTGCCTTGAAGCCATAAAGGATAAGGTATCTGAAAAAGGACTAAATGGGGGAATATTTGCCTCAGACTTCCTAGAATTATAGTGGAAAAGACAGCAATGATTTTCCATTTCAATGGGAATCTTTCAAATGAAGACTCTGTCTTTTCTGATGGTGTTATTGCTAAAGTTATTGAGGATTTCAATGTTAGAAACAATTATACTGTCCTGACACAATTGGAAATAATGAAATGGTGAACCAGATGAGATCTTGGTTTTAAAAAATAGCCTATGAGGTCTATCCAGAAAAAAAGTCCAACCATTGTTAGTATAACAAGAACAGTTTGCACGATATCAATATAATTTCCAGGCAGCCAAGGAAAGTGGACTGGAATACACATGCATGAACAGTGACAATTTCACTCTACTAGTCAGCGGGGGTGGTAGATGCCATTGAGTGAGCATGTGTACTGTGTGGCTGTTGTGCTGAAAATGGGTGAGTAGAGCAATGAATCTACATTAAATTTCATTTTAAGCTAAAACATTACTCTGTGGAAACTATTCAGATGACTCAGAAGGCTACCACTACTGGCAACTGATGATTGGCAGCTTCATCAAGACAACACTCCCAAAAAAATCACATCTCATGAAGTTTTTTGGTAAAAGATCAAATCATCCCTACATGTGACTCAGCTCCCCTACAATCTAGATCTGATGACCTGTGACCTCTGGTTGTTTCTCAAACTAAAATCACCTTTGAAAAGGAAGAGATTTCAGACTGTTAATGAGATTCAGGAAAATACCATGGGGCAGCTGATGGTGACTGGGAGAACTGTGCAAGGTCTCAAGGTGTCTACTTTGAAGGGGACTGAAGCATCATTGTCCTATGTACAATGTTTCTTGTATCTTCTTCAATAAATGTCTTTATTTTTCATATTACATTGCTGGATACTTCTTGGACAGACCTTGTCATATATTAAGATATTTTTTTAAATAACAGTAAATATGTGTGTGGAGGCACATGTATAGTGTATATTTATATACATATATACCCATATGTTCAGATTAGTATATATTTTTGATATATGTATATTTAAGAATTAGTGATCTTTTGAGATACAATTGACACATAGTGTTATATTGGTTTTAGGTGCACAATTTACTGATTAGATATTAGTATATATCATAAAATGATTATCACAATAAGTCTAGTTGGCATCCATTAGCATGCATAGTTATAAATTTTTCCTTGTGGTGAGCACTTTTAAAATCTATTCTCTTAGCAACTTTTAAATATATTGTACACTGTTGGTAGGAACGTACATTGGTGTAGCCACTTTGGAAACCAGTATGGAGGTTACTCGAAAGAATTAAATATAGAACTACCATATGATCTAGCAATTCTATTTCTGGGCATTTATCCAAAGGAAACAAGAACATTTACTTGAAAGATATCTGTACCCCCATATTCATGGTAGAATTATTTATAATAGCCATGACATGGAAGTAACTCAAGTAATAAATGGATAAAGAAAATGTGGTATTATATACAATGGAATATTATTCAGCCATAAAAGAAGGAACTAGTAATATTTGTATTGATTTAAAGAATTGATATTATTCACATTAAAATCATTGTATTTATAAAATTATGTCCTGGAAAGCTGAAATCAGTATTTAAAATCCTATTACATATGTAAAACATGTTCAGCTTGATAATTTATTAAAGAAATACTAACAATGGTGGACAAAATTCAAAAATTGGAATATGCAAACATTGGCAAAATGTGAAGCCAGGACTCCAATTACTGGTGAACATGTATAAATTATACAATCATTTTACAAAACTGTTTGATGGTGTCTCCTAAAGCTGAGTGTATGCATATTCTATAACTCTGCAGTTCCAATCCGAGGTATATACATGGCAGAAATAAGTGCAATGTTCTTCAAAGCACCCTAGTTTTAGAACGTTCAAAAACGCACTAGTTTTAGTAAGTTCTAACTTACCAAATAACTGATGCTATGAAAATACCTAATAATAATAGAATGAATAAACAAATCCTGCTTATTCACACAATAGAATATTTTTGGCATTGTGAATGAATGGGCTACAATTTCATACAACAAGATGAAGGAATCAAACAAACACTGTTCAGACTTTACACACACACACACAAGAGTAAATATTTGGTTCAATTTATATAAAATGAACAAAAATAGGAAAAAACAATCTATGCTACTAAAAAGTCAAGAATAGTGGTAACTCTTGGTAGGTAGTGAGTGGAATTAGCATGAAGGGGTCTTCTGGGGTATGGTAACAATTTGTCCCTTTATTTGAGTGCTATTATAACTATGTTCTTAATTTCATATATATGTGTGTGTATATATATACACACACACGTGTATGTATAATTTTAATACATAATTAATATATAATCCTATTTATATATTCTTGATTGTCTCCTTATGTGTAAACATGTAAATTAAGCTTTTCAAAGTAATTATTGAATCATTTAACTTTTTTTTTATCCTTACCTGAAGACATTATTTAATTGCTTTTAGAAAGAGGTAGAGAAAGAAACATGGGTGTAAGAGAGAAACATTGATCAGCTACCTCCTGTACATGCCCCGACAAGGGATCAAAACTGCAACCTAGTCATGTGTCCTGATCGGGAATCAAACCCACAACCCTTTGGATACGATCAGATGCTCCAACCAACTGAGCCACAACAGCCTAATTCATTTAACTTTTAACATCCATTGGAAAGACCATAGCTTCAGTTAAAAAAATACATAGTTGATATTTATTTCATGAAACTTAAATTCTGGAGCATTGTTGACTATATTAGTCAGGGTCTTCCAGAGAAACATAACCAGTAGGATAGTATAAGGAATTGGCTTACATGATTATGGAGGATGAAAATTCCCACAGTCTTCTGTCTGCAAGCTGAAGACCCAGAAAGCCGGTGGTATAGTTTGAATTTCTGAAAGCCTGAGAACTGATGGTGTGGATTTCACTCCAAGTGTAAGGGCCTTAAAACCAGAGTGTCAAGGGCAGAAAAAGATAGATATTTCATCTAGCTTCCTAGTCAAGCCAAGAATGAAAATTTAACCTTCCTCCATCTTTGTGTCCTATTCAAGCTCTCAAGGAATTGGCTGATGCACACTCATATTAGGGAAGGTAATCCGTTTTTCTCAGTTCCTCAATTCAAATGCTAATCTTCTCTGAAAACATTCTCACAGACACACCCAGAAATAATGTTTAAACAGATACCTGGGCATCCCATGGCTCAGACACATAAAATTGATCATCAGAATGAGTAAAATATCCTCTTAAAAATGAGCATTCACTTTATAACTAGAAATTAATTATAGGTGTAAAGTTTATGAACATTTAACATGTAGTTTTAATGTATCAGTTTCTTTTCCCTAGAATATATTTGTTTCTTATCCATAATTCATATTCATGTTCACTTAAGATAACATATAGTAAAAACAGAAAAATAAAAATAAAACAATTCAGTCACCCTGAGAACAATAGTAAAATCATTTAGGTTTATAGGCATGTGACTCTACAGGGTCTGGCTCAAATAATGGCCCTTTTTTGTGGGGGGGCTCCACCCGCAGAGCCCCATCCCTCCGTCACGTCACGGATGAAAGTAAAAACTACCAAGACATTTTCTGCTTGGGGAGGAAAGGGGTCAAACTCTCAGAGGAGAATGACCCAGAGCCCCATCCTCACTAGGCTTTTATTGGGCTCAAATACACGGGAAGACAGGTATGTCAGGTGACAAGGATCAAACAATGGTTAACATTTCAAAGCAATCTGAGGGCTTAATCTGAGCCAGTGTTTGTCAGGAAAGGGGGTTGCCAGACTTTGGGAGACATGCTCATTTCCTCCTGGGACACTTGTCACCTCAGGAAGAGCACTCTTAGCAAAGCAGGTTTCACAGGACTTTAGGAATTCTTTCTTATGCCAATCACCCAGGAAACTGTTCAGGCCAGCACAGGGCTGCACCACTCACGCCCACAATTTCAGGCTTTAAGGCAATTAGGAAGCAGGAGACATCTCCCAGATGGAAATGAGGACTCGGGTTATGTCAGAATAGCCAGGGGGCGAGGGTCCATCCCATCCTCTTTGCTGCAACCCCCCGAGTCCTTCCATGAGGCCTCCCAAGTGGTCGCGTCTGGCTTAGGTTGCCCCTCCCATGAGGAGTCTTACCTGTCATTGACTGCCAACCAAGCATTGGGGCCAGAGATGGATGAGGCAAAAGCAGTGCTCCTGCCAGGGAAATAAGCTTTGTCTCCTTAGTAGGTCACGTCCTTGTGACAGAACAGACCCAGATGAAGTGGATCCCTTGGGCTCTTACACAGCCCACCATGGGGTGAGGGTTACAACTCCTGAAACCAGGCTGAACGGTCCGCAACAATTTTTTATTACAGAAACTTTTATTACAAAATCATAAGCATGTAATTCTGTAACATAATATCACTCTCATGTGCACCAACCATATGACATTTTAGACAACATGTTCAAATTAAAACTATAAATTATTATGCCCATATCATTACTCTACAAACCACACTCAAGCAGGTCTTACTTTTGTGAGACCCTGTATATACCAGTATTCATTCATTTAAAATATTCACTGAGTTTCTGCAAAACCATATATCAAATACTTTAGGTACAGGAGATACTGCCTGGCCATCACTAGCCAACATTCTATTGGGAGATGCAGGAAATACACAGTCGCCTAAAAATATACCTAACATTAAAATTACGATGAATGTTAGGAAAAAGAGATAAATGCTATGAGAGAAAACGAAGGGGCATTTGACTGGATGATGTTGGATAAATGAGTTATAATCTGAAAGAAGAATAGGAGGTAACTATTTTAAAGGTCAGAGAAATAGAATGTCAGGCAGAGGAAATAGTATGTGCAAAAACCTTGGGATAAGATCCAGCCAGGCCACTTCCAAGAAAAGAGAAGGCCACTGTGGATGGAGCACAGGGATCTGAAGTTGTGGTTGTCAAACTGCCATGCATGGGAATTCCTAGAGGGCTGGGTAGCATACACACTGTTGGTCCTCCTACTCTGCCTGAGTTTCAGTAGGTTTGCATGGGGTTTGAAAACTTGCATTTCTAACAACTTCCTAGGTGGTATTTATTTGCTGTTCTAAAAATCATATTTAGGAAACAATTAATGTAGAGGAAACAATTAATGTAGAGGAAAGCATGAGGTTTAGAAGGAGCCAGACCACCTAAACTTTAGAGAGCACATTAAAGAAATGTTTTTTTAAATTCTAAAAACAAAGGTAGCACTAAAGTTTTTTAAGTGTTGCATGGGCATGATGCGATAGATATTTGACTACATCATTTGATACTGGCATGATGCATGAATAAAAGCTCTGGGAAGCAGGAAGCTGTTGTAACACTCGAAGTAAGGGCTGATAGTAGCTTGAGTTATGATAGTGGTGATGAAATGTACATGTCAGGGAAATTTTCTGATCAATTGGGTATGGATGGTAAAGAAAGAGAGAGACCAAGGGTGACTCCTACATTTCTGGTTCTTGTAATTGAGTGGTTGAAGGTGTTCTGCACCCGAGTAGACAATATTTGATGATCAAAAATCACTTAATTTACTTTTGATCAAGTGAAGTTGAAATGCCTTCGGGATGTCTAAATGAAAATATTAAGCATGCAGTTTTGATCTACCAGTCCAGAGTTCTGAATGTTTAGAGATTTAACACATATAGTTGTTAGTCATTTGCAATTTGGTTGTCATGAAACTGAGTTGCTAGAAAGAGAGTGTACAGAAAGAAGAGAAAAGGGCTTAGAATGAAGCTAAAGGAAGTCCACATTCAGCAGTCAAGTAAAAGGGATGAGCCAACAAAAGAGGAAAACCTGCCAGAAATGTGAGAAGAAACCAGGAGTATGTGGTGCCTCAAAATTCAAGGGAAGAAAAATGTCCAGTAAGATGAAGATTTTTCATCTTAATCTTCTTGAAGTGATTAAAATGAAAATTCTTACTATATAAGAAACATCTTACTTGAAGTGTTTCAAGTAATGGAAAAATAGGATAAGGTAGTAGCAGTAGAGGAAATTGGGACCAAGCAAGATTGATTAATATCAGAGAAATAAGCATGCTGGAAAGCAGATGGGATGATCCTATTCCAAGGGAGAGTTAAGGACAGTGGATCTTGGAAATGTTAAACTCTATCCATCTCTCTCTGCCTCACTCTCTTTCCACCCCCTCCCCAACATACACACAGGTATGCACATGTACACACAGGCGCACACTTTAATTTTGCTGATGTAAAAAGGTATCTTGTTTGAAATTGTATTTTATTACTGGTTTAGTTGAATCTGTTTAATGTACTACACATTACCCATTTGTAGTATTCTCTTCATGTGTAAATTGCCTAATAATATCCTTAGTGTATTATTTTTCAATAGAAGTACTCAATTTTTATTGTTTTGTGAAAACATATATTGAAGCTCCTTGTTTATGTTTACTCATATTACATTTTTTAACTTTTAATTTATCCTTGATTATTAATATTGCATGATTCCTAAAAATGTCATTTAATCAACACTATCTATACTGTTCCTTTGGCCTCTGACTTTGGTGCCAAGCTAAAAACACTTTTCCCACATTAAAATTATATAAATATTCACAAATATCATGAAAATTTTAATACTTTATTTTATCTTTTCAGATATGAATTCAGCTTGTATTTATTCTTCCAAAGTGTGTGATAAAAATCTTGCTCAATTTTTTCTCCTAAATGCTTAACTACTTTTTAAATACTATATTTTTAAACAACTGTTTGAAAGGTGTAAAAGGTCCCAGTCAGGGAACATGCCTGGGTTGCAGGACAGTACCCAGCGACGGTTCTTAGCAGGGGATGCACGAAAAGCAACCATACATTGATATTTCTCTCCATCTCTCCTTCCCTTCCCCTCTAAAGATAAATAAAACCTTTTTAAAAATAAATAAATCTTAAAATTTTCTTGAACTTGCACTTCCAATGTATATAATATACCTATTATTTTACATATTAAAACTTTCTTACAGTCGTAAAAAAAAAAAAAAGGTGTAAAAGGTAATGTCAAATGCTGAACCTACTTTGAATTTTTCTGTGTTCAAGTCAATGTACCTATGCTTTTGGAAAATCCCACTCAGGAAAACTTGACTCCATTCAAAACTTGTTTATTCCTTCACAATGTATTTTTTTTCTCTTAGCCCAACTGAAGTACTAAATTTACCTTAAATACACACACACACACACACACACACACACACACACACACCACCCCTCTAGAAAGTTGACCTAGATTGTAATTACCCTTCTGTTTAAAGAAATGTACTACATGGAAGATTTTGTCTTTCTATTCTAGTTATCCATTAGCAATTCAGAATATATAGAAGGATATATTTTGACTCTTGATGCTTTTAGAAATTACTTTTCTTCTTTAGAATACTTTTTTGTAGCTAAATAATAACACTCTGTTTATTATGGAATAAACGTGTTTTAATTCCAAGAGTACAATACAAAGGATATATTTTTAGCAGTCTTATTTAGAAAGACATGTTACATTCACTGTTTTCTTTATTCCCCCTTTGAAAGGTATGGTATTTGAAATTATATGATAATAATAAATAAATGCTTGCATAAGATCCAAGAATTACAAATGTGTGTGGAGTAGAATGTAAAAGGCCACCTCTTTTGCTTTCTCCCTACTTGGCTGTGTATGTAAGGTTCTTCATGACTAACATATAGATAAACCATTTGTTTTTTGTATTTTTTTACATAAATGAAATCAATAGGAATAAATTTTTTTACTCAGCAATGTGTCTAAAGGATTTAATAAATGAGTTAGACTGTCTACCTTAATTTTTTTAAGTCCACATAATATTCTAGGGTAACATAATTTAGCTAAAACTGTAAGACAATATTGATGGGTTTTAGATTTTTTCTCTCCATTATAATGGTGCAACAGATATTCAAAGATAATGAACTTTCTTCGTGATTGGTCTTCCTGAGGCTGTTCTTGCTCCTCAGTGTTCCTTAGCACAGTAGCCAGGTTGCCCCTTCGAGCGCCTTATCTGAGCATATCTTCCCCAGTCATTCCTAGGATGGCCGACAGCCCCTGCATTGTCCAGACTTTCATTGCCTCTCCCACTTGTTTTCTTTCCTTCCTCTCACTCAGCTGTGTTGGTGTTTTTGACATTCATTGAGCATAACAGTCATGTTCCAGGTTTAGCATCTTTACCCATATTGCATGGAGTGCTCAGTCATCTGATATCTAAATGTTTAATATTTTTTTCTTGTGAAAGTTTTTCTCCAATGGTATCATGGCGAGTCCTTACTCCACTATCCCATCTAAAATCTCAACACATGTCCTTAGTCATTGGTCATCTCATTTTCTGAAGTGTTATTTTTCTCCTTAGCACTTACTCTCTTATGTATTATAGGTAATAGATGAGTCTTACTCTTCTTGTTCCCTGTCTGTTCCACCCAGGCAGGGGCAGAGATTTGTCTGTTTTATTTCTTCTGTATCTCTTCTGTATCCATATCCTCTAGAAACAGCCCTAGTATATAGTTGTCATTCAGTGTATGAATTTTATTCATTTGTGTGCATTTTTCTATAAAACAGATTCCTAGGAGTGAAAATTTCAATATGAAAAGTATGGTCATTGTAAATTCTGATGGTCCAGCAGTACTGCCAATTACCTTTACATCAATAATTATGGGAGCAACCATTTCTTTGCCAATAGTGGATATTTTAAATCATTTTAGTGTTTGTTTATTTAATATAAATTATATTCACTGTTAAATACCTGATTGCTTGTGAAAATAATTGTTTCATATATACTTTAACTCCTTTCTCTATATCATATTAACTGCTTGTTCATTTGCCTATTTTTTACTTAGAGATAGTTGTATTTCATTTGCTTTATTGGAACTGTTATACATCTTTGGGTATAATTCCTGTGGTTAATATATAGTTTGTAATTATATTCTCCCATTATAATGCATGGTTTTAGTTTTATTATGGGTTTATTTTTCATAAAGAAATTTCTGATGATTACTTAGATTTTTTCTTCCATAAATCAATTTTTCATTTTCCTTAGAAAAGAATTCTTGGTTCCAGAGATATGTTTTATTTTAATGATTTTATACTTCTGTGTTTTGCATTTAGCTCTCACACATGCCTGGACTTAGTTGTTACTTTTGGAGGGAGAAGATATATGAGTGATACGCCTTTTTTCTAAAATTTTGTGATTGAAAGATTATTTCAAAATGCACTTTTTTCCCTCATATGCTTAAAGGATACTAGCTGTCAGTATTTTCAGAAAGGAATAATTATATTCCTATTTAAATTTTTTGGATATTATAAGGCACTGATATTGCATATATTGTGGTAGAAAAAGACATTTTATTTTATATACATTTGAAAATATTTTATTAAAATATATTCTCTCTTGCTGGATATCATGCTTTTGACAGCTGAACAGAACTTCATAGAGCCAGGCTGGCCATTAGTACTTTGATTTTCACGATGCCTTTCTTTATTTAATAGGCCTGAAATATTGATTAACATTTACAGATTCAATTTCAAGCACTTGCCAGAGGTTAGGGAGGGCCCAGAGTGAGCTGTTCGTGCCAGTCAAATTCTAAGGTGTAATGAAATTCCCCACTGTGCCTGTCAACTTATCCTCTGCACAGGTCATTTCCCACATGGTCCCTGGTGTTGAAAGAAGCCATTTCCACTTCAAATATTTCGTAGACAATAGGAGGAAATGATATGGCACTAATACTGTGTTCTTTATCCTGCTGTGGAGGATTGAATAGACTCCATTATGTAGTAATGCTCTTTTGAAAGAGCCTTATCTGCCTAGAAGGGTTCATGGGGCAAGTCCAAGGACAGGCACAACATGTCAGGGGGATTACAGCATTTCACTTGTGTTTGCCGTTTTCATTTTCAAGTCTCAGGCACTGGAGATTCACAATTGATTAAGGACAAAAGTCCTGAGTATTTACTTCAGTTTGTTGACCTTACATACTTACTAACCCAGCCATGTGTGGGATTGAGCTCTAGTTCCTTCTTTCTAATCAATTGCTTTTCAATACCCTCTTGCCACTTTTGAAGATTCCAGCTAAAAGAAACAAATCCAGGACTTTACTAAGCTATCCTTAACATCACTCTCCTATCACTGATTAGGAAACTACTAGTTGATTTCTTTCTCCTCAAGAAATTATGTAATTTAGAATTTCATATTTCAAACATTTTCTTCTTTCTTGCTGAAATTATATAAAAACATACATGTGAATAAGTTGTATGGTTGTGGTAGAAATGCTGGAACTCACAGAGAGAGTCAACTATTTAAGATGTGGATCACTTTTTGGGATATCTATAAACAATCAAACAGAATTTCTACCTAAGTAGTAGCTAATTAATATCATACAGTTTACAACCAAATACAGATGTTTATAAAAGAGGGGAGAGGTATTAAAAAATAACCCACTGAAGCAAATGAAATTTTTTTTTATTGGAAGTAGTCTAGAAGGGCATTTTAAGTTCATTTTGGAGTATCAAATCGACTCCATTGTTGTAAAGTGTGTGTGCATGTATTTATATGAGGGCCACATTTATTTTCTTAGAAACCATTTGGAAAGCCTTAGAGCAGCTCTAAAACTTGTCTGTGCTTCTTTCCTTTTACTCACAACTCTTTACTGATTGACAGACACTCTGCCAATTACTTCACATATTTGGGTTTAGTCAGTTTTTTGTTTTTTGTTTTGACTTCACTGGACCTGGGGATTTGACTCCATTCTTAAAGTTATAGGTGAACTGTGGGCTTTTCTGCTGGCACTGCTGAACAAAGGTGTTTGTCTCCACCTACCAAAGGTGTTCAGGTCTTGCTCGATCTAAAGATACAGTTAATAGTATTTTAGAAGAGTCAGAAAATCCAGCAGAGGTTCTGGAGGTATAAGGTCACAGAGGCAAAAGCCAACAAAACAACAACAAAAAAATTTCACCAGAGAAGCGTGGGCTCAATGTCTCTAGCCCCTGCCAGGAAATGACCATTTATAAACCAACTGAGCACCTCTCTTTCCTTGGATTGGAACAAGAGTGTAGGAAACACAAAATTATGAATTTTCAAAGGAGAGGGCATACTTCCAATGTAGATCAGAGTAACAGGAGGGATTGAGAAGGCATGAAGCAAATAGTTATTATATTTTAGCCCCTTGGAATGTATACTGCTTTGTTTCAGAAAGAGTTCTATCACTTTAATGTCTACCACCTATGTTGACAAGCCTAACTTATTCCTCTCCCTCCCCTCCATAATATTTAGCATGAAGCAACTCCAATTTCAGCTTGGGCAGCAGTTCATGGGAGTGTTTGTCAAATTGCTTGCATTAGTTAAAAAAAAATCTATGCTCCAGATAAATATTGATTAAGCAAAGGAAGTTAGAATATCTCTCTTTTCTTTCATAAGGAAGCAAAAAGCATCCCCCAATATCAATTTTTCTTAAGTGCTAATCTCTGAAAAGCATAAACTTCTTTCACCAACACACTCCTACCACAAAAACAAGAGAGAGAAGAAAAACAAAAGTGAACAAACAAGGAAATAAGTATAATAAAAACTATCAATCATTCTCAAGTTATTTTTTCCTCTGGTATTTTGCCAGTGTGGTATTTGGCCTTGCCTATAATACAGTGAATGCAATTTTAAGTATGTTGACATTATCAGAACCCCAGTCACCTCTGGCTACAGTTATGCTATGGGCATGAATTCTCTTTTGCCATAGGCAAAATTCTTAAGTAGGCTGCAATTGGATGACTAGGCAAGGGTATATAAATTGAATATAATGAATGCAAATTGATAGTGTCAAGTATATTTAGCCAAGAATAAAATGAGGTAGAAGGAGTTTGGTTTTGTTTGTTGTTTTTAGTTTTCTTTTTTTTTTTTTTGAGCTTTATTTTGTTATTAACTAGTTTCAAAAATAAGTGAGCTCCCTTACCTCAAGTGGTAGTAGTTGCGGCAGTAATGACTGTGCCAGGGGAACCTGGATTTCAGGATGTATAATCTTCTCTATACACTTACTCACTACATATTCCTCTGGCCCAGAGCAATTATCTTTTCCCCTCCTTATCTAAGTCTCTTCATGCCCATAATCATCAAAAGACAGAAATAGACAAAGGTCATATTCTGGGAACGAGGGAAGCACAGGGAAAATAAACATACCACTAGAGATGCTATTGCGGGGGAAAAAGGCTTCTCATTAAACTTTACCATCACTGCAGCACAGAAAAGTTGACTATGGTGAAATCATCACTCCAGCATGGAGTTGCACCTCAATAAGCAGTGAAGGCTGCTCCTATTTAAAGGAGCTGGTTGTGTGTGGTTGTTTTATTGTTATTCAGCAGGCAGTTTGACTACATAATGAAATAATAAGTGACAGTTTAAAGAAATCTATTAAGTTGACATTTTCAATTAGATTTGTACTTATTAATGTGAGCCAGACCTTTATCAAAAGGGGGGCAGGTTTCTATAGTAAAATACTTGTGGGTAAATGTTAAACAAATAAAACATATTTCTGTAGGAGTCCCCCAAGCTTTTATTATACCCTCTTGTTAAAAGGGAGTATAGCATAAAGAATTTCCCTGTGACCATTTATAACTACCAATCTGTGCTTCTTAATCTCTTCAGCTCTTTTTCCCAGCCCCCCAACCCCTCTCTCCTCTGGCAACCACCAGTATGCTCTCTGTGTTGATGAGTCTGTTTCAGTTTCGTTTGTTCCTTTAATGTGTTCTTTAGATTCCATATATAATGAAGCCATATAGCATTTGTGTTTCTCTGACTGACTTATTTCACTTAGAATAATACTCTCCAGGTTCATCCATGCTGTTACTGGAGATAGTGAGGGGAACACTATGTAAAGTATATGTCATCTAACTGTTAAGCTGTATACCTAAAGCCAATACAAAATAATATTGAAAGTAAACTGCGATTGGAAAATAATTTTTGAAAAAGAATTTCCAAACTTTACCAGATCATGGAACATTTCCCCCCCCACGGAATCTATTGTTTCAAGGTACATTTCTGTTCTACAGAGAACAGTTTAGAAAATTTTAAAAAGATTCATTCAAAGCAGCTGTTGGATTTCAGCTGCATTTTCCAGGAAATCAGAAGTCAAAAGATATAGGATCCCAGGTAAAACTTGGAACAAGTTTTGTTTCGTTATGTTTATTTTATTTTCTACTTCATCACGTTACCTTCATATTTATCTTCTTTTGGGGGAGGGTTGATTTTCAAGTTACTTTTGTTTTGGTTGGCTAAATGAGATTTTAAAATTATGTTTTATTTATTTAAGAAGAAATTACTGTAATGTTGCCTTATTGGAGAGGTTTTAAGGCTAATGCTTGCTCTTGATTATTACAGAGACCTAAAGGGATTGCATATGGTAATGCTCTGTGTGTCAAAGATAATTCTAAAATAAAACTGAGGACAAAAAAACAAATATTAACTACATTTGTTTTGTTTTTTAGTAAACCCAGATGGGTGATAATAGGAGGAAACAGGGTCCATATGATTTCTCTGGTCCCATGCACTTCTTGTATTATTCTGGTCCCATGACCCTACATATACCCTTACTAACAATAAACTCTGTCTAGACTTAACTATTTGGCATGTATAGCCTTTCAGCTGAGTTCTCATTTGACAGCTATAGCTTAAGGATTTTATAAAACTCTGCCATATTCTCTCCTCTTCTATGCAGGATGATAAAAAAGGGAAAACATGAGTAACAAAATCAAAGAATATTGTACTAAAGTGCCATAAATATCTGTTTCATTGAATGGTATAGCCAAAGAATTGTTTTACTTCAACAAGAATCTCTCTTAACAAACAAGTGACTGGGTGCCCATGGGAATGCCTTTGTATGATGCAGAAGACTGCTCATGCTCACAGTAGAACAAAATGTTGCCTTTGAGTTAGATGGAAGGCAGCTGTGCTGGGCTGTGCTAGGTTGGGCTCAGCAGTGACAGGGAGATCACTAAGGGAGTGATGCTTCTCTGCATCATGCATTTTGGTAAAAATGTGGATGTTTTCTGTTTATCGATAGAGATCTTGTTTTATCAGAGAATTAATACTGTATATAACAGGATCCATAATTATAAATTATCTGCAGGCTCTTGAAAAAAGTCATTTGAGAAACAAGGAATGAAAATTATGCGATAGCTTACGTCTCCCCAAACTGTTATGGCATCACCGAAGGGATACACAGCAGCTGGGTTCTACATATCTTCTTCCCAGGGTTGGGCAAAAGCCCATAGCTGACTGTCAGAGGTCAGGTAGACATCTGTGCTCAAAGTCCAGTGTGGCCCTGCAATATTATCTTTGTTAATTTGAGAGTTACCAGTTGTTCTTGTTTTTGTTGCCATTCCTAATACTAGGTTCACAATACATTTTTTTCTGTCTCAGTTACTTAAGTCAGCCAGGTAGCCAAAAAAATGAGACTCGGGAGAGATAAAAATAAAAGTGACCAAATCCAGAATTTGTCTGAACAGCAGGATCAAGCCTCCCAACTCATTGTTCTGCAAGCTGAAGGAAATAGTTTCATTAGTGTCCAAGTCATTTGCATCGGACAAAGATCTGTTCCTGATGTTGTTTTGTTTAAAGTCAAGATAACTGTTCAAAACAGTGAATGGAAGGTAGCATTGGTTGTTTTAGTTTATAAAATAAGCAAACAAAGAGCTCTTAATTCTTAATTTAAATCAAGTAGTAAATCTAGGATTTATTAAAATATTACACACCATCTCTCTTATTTTATCAGTGATTCTGTGCACATTTAAACATCTCAATGAACTAAAAAGCATTTCCTGGAGAAGGAGTGAGAAGCCAGGAATGTGAGATAAATGGAGAGAAGAAATTCTGAAAAGAAAGAGGAGGCCAGAGGGGAAGACAGTGGCAATGAGGGCGGTGGGGTGAGGGTAGAATTGCGGGAGACATGTTATAATTCACTATAACCCATATATAATTACTATATTATTGATGTGCACGCATTTCTTTAGTTATTTTAACTACTATTTTTGTAATTTGGGATTTTTTTTTTACATATAGATTGGATCTGTTTTATTTTGTACATCGCTCTCCTGTTCTCTTTATCCGTTTCCAAATAAGATGTTGGTGAGTTTTTAAGTTTATCATTTATATCAATAATCATTTCCTTTCTCATATTTTGTTTATGGTGATATCTCTCCCAATTTTTAACTTGGCAGTTGTGTTTCTCTTCTCTTCCAAATTTAAAAAATTTTTTCTTTAAAATGATGAACTAGTTGAATTGACATATTTTCTCAAGTTTTTTAGAACTTTCTGGATTAATCTATGTTTTCTGCTATATCCAATACATCTCTTTCAGAGAGCTGAATACCCCTTGTTTAACAAAATTTCCCTTTTTTTATCTACTTGACTTATTATTAATGCAATGGATTCCATTGTCTTCCCATCTAATGAGTAGCACAGCTGGGCTAGTTTTGTTCAATGAGGCCCTCTCTAGAAAAAAGGAAGAATTCTGTCTACTCACTACTCTCATTTCTGAACTTTGTGCCTAATGTTCTCATCTGATCCCAAAGGACATCCACAGATTTCCTGACTACATTGTCACCACCCACTCCAGAAATCATTCCAATTTCTAGGTTTCCTATGCATGATGGTGAAGGAAACTTGGCCAGGCCTTCTAACAGTGCATTCTTGAAGAATTTTTTTTTTTATTTCTCTTTGCTATTGTTCTTCATTGTTCCAAAGTAATGGTGTTTGAGAAGTAAAAGGATTTTGTCTGTGTCACCTCTACTTATTGCCAGTTGGCTCTCTATGCCTCACATTAGATTTCTGTCTTTACTCAATCTAAAAGTCATGTTAAAATTCTGACATGCTATAGTCATTCTTCTTCATTCCCAGTCTTTCTTTGAGACTATCAGTTGTGGAGGAGGAGATTGGGTGCTGAAGAGGTGCTGGCTAACTGCTTCCAGAATTATTTTCTCCTCTGAAATCAGACACCACCTCCATTGATTTCCCCTCTCTCTCCTCTAATTGCTCTATTATGAACTGATTGTTTGTGTCCCTGCAAAATTCATACGTCGAAGCTCTAATCGCCATGTGATACTATTTATAGGTAAGGCCTTTGGATTAACTACTTCTAGATGAAGTTGTAGGAATGGGGCTCCCCTCTCCACATGAAGTGAAGATACTTCACCAAAGCAGCCATCTACAAGCCAGGAAGAGATCTTTCCCTAGAACATAACCGTGCTGGCACCCTGAACTCAGACTTCCAGCTTCTATAACAGTGAGAAAATGCACCTGTGTTTCTTAGCTGCTCAGTTTTTGGTATTTTGTTACTGAAGCCTGAGCTAAGTCATGATTTTCCTTAGTCTCTTTTTTGTTCAGTTAACAAATATTTGTTGAGCCTCAAGTGTGCTCCGAGCCCTATTCTGAGCAAGGAACACAACAAGGAAAAAGGAAAAAAAGGATGACCCTTACGAGAGAAAATTGTAGGGAATGCTATATAACATATGCTAGATGGTGATATGTACTATGGAAAAAATATAGCAATGTAGGGAGATGGGAATTCAGAGAGAGAGAGATGTTATTTGCCTGACAAAGTAACATTTGCATAGCGAAATGAAATATGGGAAGAATAATGAGGAAGTCATGGAAAAAATGTTTCCAGAAAGAAAGAGCAGCAAGTTTAAAGGCCCAGACACAGGAACAACCTTGGTGCGTTCATAGAACAGCAGGCAGACTCATGGATGTGCAGTGGAATAATCGTAAGTAGTAGATGAGTTCAGGGAGGTAGTTAGCACCAACCTAATTTCCCTAAAGCATCATAATTATGTTGCACCTTTCATCAAAACCTTCAGTGGTTTGAAATTTTCTGAAGAATGAATTTCAAATTCTTTACTTCGACATCAAAAGTCTTGCTCAAATTGGAACTTCCAATATGTTTAGGCTCACTTTCTCACCTTGCTTAATTCTCCACTCTGATAATGTTTACCATTTTCCCAGACAATCCCTTGCAGAGTCCTAATTCTTGGTGCCTTTCCCATAATTCTGTTTATCTTCCAAAGCTCATTTTATCCTCAAAGATTCTGCTCAAATGCTACATTCTTCTACCTAACTCCTTCCTCCAGTGGCCCTGGGAAAATGTAAACAGTACTACCTCTGTTCTTACATAGCACTTTGATTTTATCTATATTGAAACAATCATTTAGTTATTACCTACACTTTAATAGTTACATGGATATTTCTTCTACTAAATTATAAGCTACCTAGGCCAAGGCCCACTGCAACTCTAAAGCATTTATTTTGTTGGGTATTTAAAGAGAACTAACTCAAAACCAATTATTTTATAATATTTCATAAAGAAAATGAGCAAACTTTGTCCATTTGGTTTAAGAATTTATTTCCATATACTAGGTGTTATCTCATAGTACTTTCCATCCTTACAGTGCTGCATCCTCACAGACAATTCCAGAGATGTGAAATCTGACTGCAGATATGTGACTTTGGTTGCCAGGGGGATTCACACTGAACAGCATAGTAGGTCACCTGAGGTTCAGTGGTAAATAAGATTATTCATAATCCCTGTCTCATAGAAGCCCAAATTTAAAAAATTATAACATAATAAACTATTTGAGGTCTTCATGCTTCCTTTATTTAATTAAATTAAATTTATTAGGGTGACATTGATTAATACAATTACATAGGTTTCGAGTGTACAATTCTATGATACACGATCTGTGTATTGCATTGTGTGGCCACCACCTTGTCAAATCTCCTCTTACCATATGTTTAACCCCTTTAACCCTTACAACCTCTAACCTGGTTTCCTCTGATAACTATTGTACTGCTGTCTGTATCTCTGAGTTTCTGTTTGTTTGTTCTTGGTTGTTCATTCGTTGCTTTCATTTTTATATCCCACATATGAGTGAGATCACATGGTTCCTGACTTTTTCTGTCTGACTTTATTTAGCATGATATTCTTAAGGTCCATCGATGTTGTAAGAAATGGCAGTATTTTCATCTTCTCTTATGGCTGAGTAGTATTCTGTTGTATAAATGTACCACATTATTATCTATATGGGCAAATGATTTTTGACAAAGGAGCTAAACACATGCAATGGAGAAAAGAAAGCCTCTTCAACAAATGATGCTAAGCAAATTGGAAAGTCACATGCAAAAGAATGAAACTAGACTACTATTTGTCCCAACATACAAAAAAAAATAACTCTAAATGGATCAAAGACCTAAATGTAAAACCTGAAATAATAAATTACACAGGGGAAAAATAACATAGATACTAAGTTTATGGACCTTGCTCTTCAAGAAGAATTTATGATTTTAACCCTGAAGGCAAGGGAAATAAAGGCACAAATAAATGAATAGAACTATATCAAATTAATTTTTGTTTTAAGAGTGGTAGCTTCAAGAATTACCCTCTGAATTACTATGACTGT
Organism: Glossophaga mutica; assembly: GCA_039655065.1. Taxonomy (NCBI): domain Eukaryota; kingdom Metazoa; phylum Chordata; class Mammalia; order Chiroptera; family Phyllostomidae; genus Glossophaga; species Glossophaga mutica. The sequence goes on along the minus strand of CM077303.1, from coordinate 155,976,196 downwards.
GGATAACCTCAAAGGGACATTATTCACAGTTTCTAGGCAACTAAAGATGCCAGTAGTTTAGATGGACTAAAAATAATTGGCAACTCTAAAGTACTTAAGATACTGGAGAAAACACCTGCCACTGTTCCAGGAAAAGAATGTTTTCTGAAGAACTCCTGCTGCCTGTCATTCTCACTTCTCCTCCACCAAGTGTTCACCTAGAATGGAAAATATTTGTGTACTAGCTCTGTTCAAACAGGAACAGAGCCATCTCTGGAGGTTTTAGCACTAAGAATAACAAAAACCACAACAAAACCAAGCAATAATTCTTGATTTTAAAATTTCCCTTCAAAACCCATGTCTTTTCTACATGAAAATGTATCTCAGTGATCTGGATTGGACACATGGCAAGTTGTCGGTGATGATATTTGACTTTGGTTCATGCAATTTGAGTTTGTATTTTACGTGATCCATTCTCCATTATTGCATGAGTCTAGCTCAAATTTTCTTTGCAAATATGACTAAGGATCTAGCTATATCATGGAAAAATTGAAAATTGTTTTGAAATGATATCTGCCTAGAATAGTCAAATACAAAAGGAAAACGAAGCTGCAAAAGAGACAACATTGTTGCATCTCTCTGGCTCCTCCAAAATCATCTCCTCCTATCATCTTCCAACACATTCACACATACACCCTGAATGACTGAGAGATTTCACAAAAATACATTTGAGATTCAACACTGGTGGGGAAAATGTATTGTGTCAGAGTGTCATTGAGAAGGTATCAGCTTTCCTCTACAGCAAAATTAGGCAGGCTGCTGACAAAAAAAAAAAAAAGAAAGAAAGAAAGAAAGAAAGAAAGAAAGAAAGAAAGAAAGAAAGAGAAAAAAAGAAAGAAAGAAAAAGTAAACCTTATTCCAGTAAGCTCAACAAATTCAAATGTGTTGGTCTCTACTAAATACCCAAGAATAATCCAATTCATATAAAATGAATAAATTAAAAAAGAGTAGGTGGAAGCGGTGAATATCAGGATACCCACTAGAAGAGGAAACCCAACAACAAAGGGACCACCAACAGATAACAACAGAAGAAGGTGCAGGAGGGAGTGGAAACCACACAAATCTCAATCCAGGACCTATCTGGAAATACAACTAAATAGTGGAGGAACTACCTACTACAAACAACTGAACAAGAGCAAGAAAGAATCCTCAAAACCTTGTACACACAGAAGATCCAGCTTCAACACAACCTGCCCTCACCAGCAGAACAAAATACAAGAGCTGATGGACAGAGTGACCCTCAGTTAACCGGCTGGTGGAAAGGACCCACCAAAGAAAGACCCAACAATAATCAAAACCCAAAGACAAACACAGAGCCAACTTAAATGACAGCCTGAGACCAGTGAGCTTGGGAGATAAAGGACACTGCACCACTGAATCTCACAGGTATTCTACCACAGAAGTTCACACCACAAACCCAGGGAGCCAGAACAGTTCAAATTAAGAAGCCAAGGCTAACAGGAATCTCACAAACAATGGAAAGATAAAGAAACAATCCCCAAATGAAAGTAAAGGAGGAAGCCTCAGAAAGAATACTAAAGGAAATAGAAGCAACTCAACTATCAAGATATTGAGTTCAAAGCAAAGGTTATCAGGAAGCTCAATGAGTTCACAATGAGCTACGAGAAACTACAGGGAAGCTACAATGAACTCACTGCAAACTGTATCAACATGAAAAAGGAAACAGAAACTATAAACAAGGGCCAAGAGGAAATGAAGAATACAATTTCTGAACTGAACAACACAGTAGAAGGAATGAAAAGCAGAATCGATGAAGCAGAAGATTGGATCAGTGAGTTGGAGGACAAAGTAGAAAAAAACACCCAGAAAGAGCAAGAAAAGGAAAAGAGGCTCAGAAAGAATGAAGAGGGATTAAGAGAAATGCAAGACAATATGAAACATAATATATCCATATAATAGTGATACCAGAAAGAGAAGAAGAGCAAGGGGTGGAAAATCTGTTTGAAAAAGTAACGATGGAAAACTTCCCTAATTTGATGAGAGAAAAGGTCACACAAATCCAGGAAACACAGACAGTCCTAATCAAGAGGAACCCAAAGAGGCCCACTTCAAGACACATCATAATTAAAATGGCAAAATTCCAACACAAAGACAGAATCTTAAAGGCAACAAGGGAGAAAAAGGAAATAACATACAAGGGAGCCCCAATAAGATTTGAAGTTGACTTCTCAATGGAAACGCTCCAAGCGAGAGGACGATGGCAAGAAATATTCCAAGTAATGAGAACCAGAGGCCTGCAACCATGACTACTTTACCCAGCAAGGCTTTCAATCAAGATAGAAGAACAAATAAGGAACTTCCTAGACAAAAAAAGTCTAAAAGAATACACCTCCACCAAACCAGTTCTACAAGAGATGCTAAAGGGACTGCTTTAAGGAAAGGAAGGAAAAGAGAGAGAGAGAGGAACACAGGTACAGAAATGGCAATGGATAAGTACCTATCAATAATAACCTTAAATGTAAATGGATTAAATGCTCCAATCAAAAGACATAGAATAGCTGAATGGATAAGAAATCATGACCCACACATATACTGCCTACAAGACACCTACCTCAGGACAAAAGACCTACACAGACTGAAAGTGAAGGGCTGGAAACAAATTTTCCAAGCAAACAGACAGGGGAAAAAAAGCCAGGGTATCCATACTCATATCAGACAAGAGACTTCAAAAAAAAAAGGGCCAAAAAGAGAGACCCAGAAGGTCACTTCATAATACTCAAGGGAAGAATCCAACATGAAGACATAAACATTGTAAATATATATACACCCAACATAGGAGCACCCAAATACATCAAGAAAATCTTAGAGGACTTCAAGAATGATATTGACAGCAACACATTTATAGTAGGGGATTTTAACACTCAACTGTCAAAAATGGACAGATCTTCCAAACAAAATATCAACAAAGATATTATGACATTGAAAAATACTTTAGATGAATTGGACTTAACTTATATATATAGAGCCCTTCATCCCAAAGAAGCTAAATACACATTCTTTTCAAATGCCCATGGAATATTTTCGAGGATAGACCACATGCTAGGGCACAAAATAAGCCTCAACAAATTCAAGAAAATTGAAATCATACCAAGCATTTTCTCCAACCACATGGGACTGAAACTAGAAACCAACCCCAAGGGGAAAAACCCAAAACACTCAAAATCATGGAGATTGAATAGCATGCTATTAAACAATGAATGGATCAAGAATGAAATTAGGGAGGAAATCAAAAAGTTTCTGAAAACAAACAAAAATGAACTCACAACAACCCAAAACCTATGGGACACAGCAAAGGTAGTCCTGAGAGGGAAGTTCATAGTAATACAGGCCTACCTAAAAAAGATAGAAACATTTCAAACAAACAACCTAACCCCACACCTAGAAGAACTCAAGGAACAACAACAAAGACAGCCCAGAGCAAAAAGAACGATGGAAATAACTAAGAACAGAGCAGAATTAAATGACATAGAGACTAAAAGCACAATTCTAAGGATCAATGAATCCAGGAGCTGGTTTTTTGAAAAGATAAATAAAATCAACAAGCCTTTAAGTAGGCTCATCAAGAAAAAAAGAGAGAGGACTCAAATAAACACAATCAGAAATGAAAGAGGAGAGATTACAGCTGCCACCACAGAAATACAAAAGATTGTAAGAAATTACTATGAAGAACAGTATGCCAAGAAATTTGAAAACCTAGGTGAAATGGACAAGTTTCTAGAAAAATATAATCTCCCAAAACTCAATGAAGAAGCAGAAAGCCTAAACAGACCAATAACAGCAGATGAAATTGGAGCAGTAATCAAAAAACTCCCAACACACAAAAGCCCTGGACTGGTTGGTCTTACAGGAGAATTCTACAAAGCATTCAAGGAAGAGCTAACCCCTATCCTTCACAGACTATTGCAAAAAATCCAAAATGATGGAAGACTCTCAAACTCTTTTTATGAAGCCAGCATCATCCTAATCCCAAAACCAGATAAAGACACAGCAAAGAAAGAAAACTTCAGGCCAACATCACTGATGAACATAGACGCTGAAATCCTCAACAAAATATTGGCAAACCTCATCCAACAATACATTAAAAAGATCATACACCATGAGTAAGTGGGATTCATCCCAAGGATGCAAGGATGGTTCAACATTCGCAAATCAGTAAATGTAATACATCACATAAACAAAAGCAAAGACAAAAATCACATGATCATATCAATAGATGCGGAAAAAGCATTTGATAAGGTACAACATCCATTTCTGATAAAAACACTCAGCAAAGTGGGAATAGAGGGAGCATTCCTTAGCATAATAAAGGCCATATATGAGAGACCTACAGCCAACATCATACTCAATGGGCAAAAACTGAAATCTTTTCCACTAAGAACAGGAACAAGACAAGGTTGTCCACGTTCACCACTTCTATTCAATATAGTATTGGAAGTCTTAGCCACAGCGATTAGGCAAAAAATTGAAATAAAAGGCATCCAAATCAGAAAGGAGGAAACAAAACTATCATTGTTTGCAGATGACATGATAGTGTACATAAAAAAATCCTTGGCTCCTATGACTCAGCCAAGAAAACTGCTCAATCTAATAAATGAATATGGCCAACAGCTGGATACAAAGTGAATATCCAGAAATCAAAGGTATTTTTGCATACCAACAATTAAACAGCAGAAACAGAAATCAAGAAAAATAATCCCATTAGATATAGCAGAAAGAAAAATAAAATACCTAGGAATAAACCTAACCAAGGAGGTAAAAGACCTGTATGCAGAAAACTACACTGAACAAAGAAGAAAGAAATCAAGGAAGACACAAACAAATGAAAACATGTACCGTGTTCATGGATCAGAAGAATTAACATAATCAAATGTCCCTACTACCCAAAGCCATTTACAAATTCAATGCAATAGCTATTAAATTACCAATGACATATTTCACAGACATAGAAAAAACACTTCAAAAATTTTATATGGAACCATAAACGACCCTGAATAGCTGCTGCAATTTTGAGAAAGAAGAGCAAAGTAGGAGGGATCACAATACCTGATACCAAACTATATTACAAGCCCACTGTAATCAAATCAGCCTGGTACTGTCATAAACACAGGCACATGGACCAGCAGAACAGAACAGAGAGCCCAGAAATAAACCCAAGTATCTACAGTCAATTAATATTTGACAAAGAGGGCAGCAACATAAAATGCAGTAAAAATAGCCTCTTCATCAAGTGGTGTTGAGAGAACTGGGCAGCTGCATGCAAAAAAATGAAACTCGAGCACCAACTTACATCATACACAAAAATAAATTCAAGGTAGATAAAAGATTTAAATATAAGCCATGACACCATTAAAGTCCTAGAGGAGAACATAGGCAGGAAAATCTCAGATATTTCACGCAGCAACATTTTTACTGATATGTCCCCTAAAGCAAATGACATAAAGAATAAACAAATGGGATCTCATCAAAATAAAAAGCTTCTGTACGGCTAGAAAGAACAGTATTAAAATAAAAAGAGAACCAACTGTATGGGAAAACATACTTGCCAATGATACCTCAGACAAGGGTTTAATCTCCAAAATATATAAAGAACTCACACAACTCTACTCTAAGAAGACAAGCACCTCAATTAAAAAATGGGCAAAGGACTTGAACAGACACTTCTCCAAGGAGGACATACAGAGGATCCAGAGACACATGAAAAGATAGTCAGCATCACTCGGTATCAGAGAGATGCAAATTAAAACCACAATGAGATACCACTTCACACCAGTCAGAATGGTCATTATAAATAAAGCAACAAACAATAATTGTTGGAGAGGTTGTGGAGAAAAGGGGACGCTACTGCACTGTTGGTGGGATTACAGACTGGTACAACCACTATGGAAAACAGTATGGAATTTTCTAAGAAAACTAAAAATGGATCTACCTTTTAACCCAACAATTCCACTGCTGGGATTATATCCTAAGAACCCTGAAACACCAATCCAAAAGAACCTATGCACCCCAATGTTCACAGCAGCACAATTTATAATAGCCAAGTGTTAGAACCAACCTAGGGGCCCATCTGTAAATGAATGGATCAAAAAACTGTGCTACATTTACACATTGGAATTCTATGCAGCAGAAAGAAAGAAGGAGCTCCTACCCTTTGCAACAGCATGGCTGGATCTGGAGAGCATTTTGCTAAGTGAAGTAAGCCAGGTGGTGAAAGACAAATACCATATGATCTCACCTTTAACAGGAAACTAAACAACAAAACAAACAAACAAGCAAAATATAACCAAAGACACTGAAATTGAGAACAGACTGACAGTCTCCACAGGGGAGAGGGTAGGGAATTTCAGGGGAAAAGGGGAAGGGTTCAGAGCAACAAGTATAAAGGACACATGGACAAAAACTAGGGGGAGTGGAAATGGGAGGAAGGTGGGGAGGGCTGGGGCAGTAGACAGGGATGGGAGTAAAAGACAGAAAACTGTACAAGAACAACGTTTAAAATAAAGTTTAAAAAATGAATAAATTACCTTTAAAATTAATAATCTAAAGATGATAATTGCGAACTTTAGAGTTCGATCCTTAATTTGGGGCTTAATATGGAGGAGTCACATTTCTTTTCTAAAACCCTGTCCTACTGTTTTACACAGCAAATATAAATTAAGTTGAACCTTTCATGAATAAAAGCTTATTGAAAACATTTAAAGTAAGTGACTATGAAGCAGGGTGATACCATGAAAGTGTTTCTAAACTGGAAATAGCTTTTATATATGACAGTATTCATTACACCCTATAATCTTCTTGGGACTTAGTATCTTCTAAACAGAAGTATTTCAATGAGATATTTTCTATAATTATCTGAACTCTGGAATTTTATTTTTATATAATGGAGATGTTATATATAATGGGAGACACTTATAGTATGAGAGATAATCATAAGACAGTGACATTAATGTCATCTGGGGATTGTTAGAAATGCACCTTCTTGGGGCCCACCCTGGACCTACATGCTCAGACACTGTGTGGTGGAGCCCACATTCAGGTTTATAAGCCTTCAAGGTCATTCTGATGCCAGCTCATGTTGAGAACCACTGATCTAAGGAGCAGGTTTCAGCTTTCAGATCTCACACTGCTAATGTCACACGTGGTGGTGGTTAAATAAGATTTCTACTCATTCTAGGATAAAAAGGGGTAGATGGGAAGAGGAGGAGGAGCTCAGTTGCCCCCTGGGACAAGGGAGCTCTGGACTAGAGGAGATGGACTGAGTAAATGTTAGAGATCATTTAGAAGTAGGCCTTATGTTTATTTCACAACTCACACTGTTCCCTGATATTGGAAAACATTATATTAATATAGCACTAGAAAATTTGTTTTCTAAATGCAGTCTGAGTACCTGTTGCTATTTTTAGTTTTTGTTAGGTGCTCAAGCAAATGTCACCATACTTTTAGATCATTAATAGTTTATTCATATGTTTTAAAAATACAGCAGATCCTTGCATAACATCTTTTTGTTCAACATTATTTTTATAGTGTAGATGAGATACTGTGGGAACTTAATTCAACTCTTGTTTATGTCAATTAGCCTATGATAAAATTGGTTTCATTATACAGGCCTACCTCAGATACTGTGGGTTTGGTTGCAGACCACCACAATAAAGCTAGTCACACATTGTTTTTGGTTTCCATTGTATATAAAAGTCAAGTTTACATGTACCATAGCTTATTGTGTGCCATGGCATTGTCTGAAAGAAACAAATGCACACACCTTAATTAAAAATTAGTTTATGGATAAAGCATGCTATTATCTGAGCTAGTTATAATTTTTGTAAAAAAGCACAGTATCTCTGAAGCACAATAAAGTGAGCACAATAAAAAATGTTATGTCCGTATGTGGCTTTGCCACAGTAACAAAAACCTATTGACAAAGTTAAGTGATAATTTACTGTAACAGATCAACCTCATTGGGTGCTCACTTGAACCTGGACTTAACCTGGGAAAAAAATGTGCTGGATGCAGATAGTTAGGTGGTCCTGCCACTGCCTATGTCAGATCACTATACTATTTTTAGTTTTGCCCCTTTTGATACTGAAAGGGTATTGCTCAATGGTGGTTGGTATGGGAGAAAGATTTTTGTTGCCACTCAGTGGGCTTCCTGCTTTGGACCAAGACCGTAGAAAGAGATGCATTCACTGTATTTGCTGTGACAGCAGCACAGCTCCTCTCAAACAGCGCCCAGTACTGCTGTGGCTATGGAGTTCCCTTCAATCTGCTGAAATTTGTTTCCCCATTGAAGTCTTTTAGCAGCTCTTACAAGTTCCTGCTGTGTCTACCCAGTGCCCACAGATCCTCTGTGTTTCATTAGCCTCCCATATGTTCAGCCAATGCCTCTGGGCTTCAGCCTCAGCTCACTCAGTGACTCATGAGTTTGTTCTTGGTGTCTGATGATTGTATCCGTGGCACAGAATGAGATCTGCAGATGGAATGCATCATCCTACAGAAGTGGTTTTTAAACCTATGCCACTTTAGCTAATGTTGGGAAGAGCCGTCTGCACCTCTAGAATGTTGTTTCATATTCCACGTTACATCTGGTTACTCAGGGAAAAACATATTAATGTTTAGTTGTTCTGATATTATGAAAATAAAATATGTTGTGGGCACCACTTAGCTCTGTCAGCCAAAGCTGATGAGTATATGTGTATATATTTTCATTTCTCTTTTGAGAACCAGCTAATAATAAGGCAATTCGAGATAAAGACCATTTTGAGGAAGTAAAAGAGAGGGAAACAGTAATATCTTTTGTGAGCTACATTTACCCCATGGCATTTATCATAAAATGCACTTTGTTTCTGATTACACCACTCTGACAGCAGGGATGAGGAAGCAACCACATTGGGAAATTGTCAGACACTATCACAGGCTCCTTTGGCTTGTAGCAGTTTTATCTTTTTTCTTCTTCTGACCAAAAAACTCTCGGTTCAATTCCATTTGAATGTCAACAATAAAAACATAGCAAAGTCTTCATGAGTAAATGTTCAAACTTCAGGGGAAAATAATCAAAGGACCAGTTTTTCTTATGTACTTGCCTAAAGATATATGACACTGTTTGATGTACATGTTCAATTTAACATGACCTTCTACAAAGCTAAAATGATCAGAACAAGAAAACTCACCATTTGAAATATTTGGGAAGAAAGTTTTATATCATCCCTTCATGACAACAGAACAGTTTGTCTGGATTCCTAAGACAAGCTCCTAAATGTAATTTAAAGAAAATAAATATGGCAGTCTTAGGTCTTTAATCATTTCTAATGATCACTCTGATTTTAACAATGGTGGAACAGAGATAGGTGGGGAACAAGTCAGAGGTGACCTTGTAAGTCGTTAGTACCAGATGGGACAGATTCCCAAAAGCCTCTTCATCCTGTGCTTCAGCTGATAGCTTGTGTGAGCTTTTTATTTTAGTTTTATCTGCTATATACCTGTTTAAAGCATACAAATAGCATCTATCTCAGCAGGGTTTGCATGTGATTAGACCCAAGTGAAGCACGATTGAAACCGGAGACATGTTTGAATGAGATGACATTTTGAATGAGTGCCCAGTGTGGATCCCTGTGTGTTTGGCTTTGTGTTTGTACATATTTCTTTGATTTCTAAACCGGTTTCTTTTCACAAGAAAATGTGCTTTCCTGAAATAGCTAGTAGGATGCTTCTTAGGTCACATGCTACTTACAGGACCAGTGAAGAACAGTGTGTTTTATAGATGATGTGAACATCATTGCTGAGTTTGCCAGGCTCTAAATGCTCAGGCCAAGACATTACCTTTGATTTTGCTTTTCAGTTGTTACTAAGTTTTCTTTCTTTTTTTCTTTGTTGACTACCTTGCAGGTTTTTTCCACTAGTCAACCTTGATGCATTCACATACAATCTCTCTTTGCACTTTAAAGGTGTGATGGGCTAATCAACCCAAACCTTCTGTTGCCTGTTGGGCTGGAACTTAGTTCTCTTATTCCAATTCATCTCATCGATGCAATGCAACGGATATTCCTGTATTGCACAAAGCTCCATGCCAGCCACTGTTGGAAGACTGTTTCTGAACTCAATGTCTAAATTATACAATATCTTCTTCAACAGCTCAGAGGTTATATGTCCTTATCACATAAATATAAATGAACATGTAAAGATTTCTGTACATATTTGGTTTATATTTTAAAGTATATTACTAGTTCAGCTGAAGTGTTTGGAGGCTGCATTATTATGGAAACTATTGACTAGACCATCTATAGTATTATTTCTAACAATGTTACAGGGAAAAAAGCTTGCCCACATCGTAACCTGACTTTAGATACTATGAGCATTTCCTCAATAGAAAAAACATTAAATTTAAAATTGTTACTATAAAAGACTAAGCAAGGAATAAGTTGTTAAATTTATTATAAGGTTGCTATTAAAGTGCACTGTGGTACAGCCAACCAAAAAATAACATTTGTATGTGACTGATATCTCTAAAATCATACTATGTTAAGGTTATAATCAGTGGAGGGCAACTAGAATTTGTTGACTATATTTTATGTTTCACATGGCTCTAGGTTGCTTCCTTTTAGAATTCTTACATCCAATATCCACATTTTAAAGAGATATTGTTAATGGAGTCAAGAACATTGATTCAACTTTTTACACATGAATCAGGAGTAAAGCATGAGGACTCTTGATACCAATCTAGTGCTGTACACACTACTGTGTGTACTACCTTCATCCCCTCTGTGGTCGATGAGTCTAGTGGGATTCTTATTTTGAAACTTTCTTTAATGAATTCTTTTACCCACTACATCCCTAACTGAAGATTTATCCCATCTGGAAATCACTAGTTTTTAGTATCTGTTTGTTCTATTTAAAATAAATCAAAATGACTGTATTTTGACCACTCACATGAAGATCAAAATCCTTATAACTCAGCCTATAGCATCATAGCTATACATGGTTATAGCCCCATGAAAATTATGGAACCAAAGGAAAATCTTTATAGGTTTTGGTGCTGAAGATCACATGTTTGTGTGCTTTTAACAAGTAGAGTTCTTCTTGGTAAGTGTAAAATGCTGCATATGTACAGAGAAACTTGTCAGCTAAAAATGCTTGAGGCTTTAGTCTGCACTTCAACAGGATGTGTATGAGCAGATGTTTATTTCAACACTTCATCAGTTGAGACATCACTGTATGTTTGCCTACAGAGTAAGACGATAATGACTGAAATGGATGAAGGAATGAACAATGAAAGACACAATGTTACCCAGATTGCTTAAGAAAATACGGGCAAAGGAAGTTTGTAAGAATGAGTAAAAGAATCATTATCAGGGTGATTTTTTTTCATGTAGGTGGTGTGTTTCTCTTTGAATACTTGATTCTTTGAAAGATTTCTTTAAGAAGAGAATGCAGAACTGATCTTTATTATTCCATAAGGATGACTAGTAGTAAAGGGGCCTTGATTTTAGGATCCAGAAATATCAGTAAGCAAAGACATCTTCGAAGGGAGAGATATAACTGACTTGGCAGGAAAAAAAGGGAAATGAACATTAATTCAGTGCCTATATCATGTTGCTTACATGTGAAGTAGTTTCATGCATGGCATCTCATTTAACATTTATAACATTATTGGATTTCTCTTAGTTTTTGTACTATTTTTTAATTTTTTTATTGTTGTTCAATTACTTATCCCTATTTTTCTCCCATTACTCTCCCCTGCCCTACCCACCCCCCACCTCCCATATTCAGTCCTTCCCCCATTGTCTTTATCCATGGGCCCTTTATACATGTTACTTTAAATAACTGAAATTCAGAAAGTTTACATAACTTACCCATATTCACAAAGCCGATAAGGGAGACTCCAGAGGTTTATAATTCCTCATTGACTACATCATGCTTCCTTCACAAAACATTTTATTTTTTTAAATCACTTTTATTGTTATTCTATTACAGTGGTCCCAGTTTTTCCCCCTTTGCCCTCTTCTGCCCATCCCACCCTCCACTCCCACAGTCAATTCCCACACCCTTGCCCATGTCCATGTGTCATTCATACATGTTCTTTGTCTAGTCCCTTCCCCTTCACAAAACATTTTAGAGCTGGTCCTACCAACAAGTGGCAAGAAACCACTTTCTTCTTAGAGTAACCAGCTCAATGGGTAGGGCAAATACAAGAAAGTAAAGGAAGCTGCAGTTAGAGCCATGGGTGATACTCTAAATACCTAGTACTACACAGGCTAATTTACCAGAAGGGATACTAATAGCAAACAACTTTAAAGATGTGCCATCACTTTCAGGAGAGAAAGAGGGTGGGAGGAAGGGGGAGAGAGAGAGAGAGAGAGACAGGACATCCAGAGGTTCAAAAATCACAGCCCCCCTTTTCAAGAGCATCTGATGATAAAATAACAGTTTATATATCCTGATGTTTTCCTCATTGTCCTATTTTTCTGTTCACTGTTTCTCAGCATACCTCTTTGACTTGTATTTATCGCCACAAGTATTGGCATTTTCTTTATTCCCAACCTCTAACCTCTTCATTGTATTTTACTTGCCCCCCTACTTTGGGAGATCATCCAATTCTTTGTTTCTTCAACCCAGCGTCCCTACTTCTCACATTACCATGTCCACAACAGACCTGCTCCTCCTATATCACCAACTGCAGCAATGTGCCACTTGGCTGTCCTTGACCCCTCTGCTTTCAGATTCATTTCCTGTCCCTCAGCAATCACTCCTTTTTCCCCAATGTCTACACCCAGATATCTATATGTTTACTGTCAGAACTTTGGACATTTCCTTGTCATCATTAACTAGGAAAATTTCAGTCATCTCCTAATGTATCTGGTTTTCTCCATTCTTGCCCAGCTCACTTTATTTTTTACCCTATTGCAGGGGGAGGTTTCTTGGAAGCACAGAAACAATTAGGTAAAACTCTTATTTTCTTCCCACTTTCCTAACATTTACTTTGACCCAGAGGTGAGTTTGTTTAGGTTTCTTTGATTTCATTAGAAGAAACATAAGTTTAAAATGAAAAGCTATGCATAATATTTTTGAATGGGTAGGGAAATCAGAATGTTATAACTGAATTTATCAGATAAAATGCATCTTAGCAATAGCACAAAGAAAATACCTAGCCTATAGAAGAAATTAATCAGGCAAAAAAATTAATAATTAAATCAGGAGCCTATTACAGAGTTAAATTGGAAATCTAGTAGGAAAAAAAGAGAAAAATAGGGCAGCACGTTGTAAATTAAACTTAAATGAACTAGATTAAGCTGAATTCAAACTGATTAGGCCAAGCCTGACATCATTATAAATTTTAATAATAATTAATAATGTTTATTGAACACTTACTTGCTATAGGGTTTGACACAGTCCCTTCCCCTGAGTTCATCGTCCAAATGAGAGAGGGAGACTAAAAGTCTGCTGAAAAAGTACAGAGGAGAAATAGACCTCATGGAAATAGTTCTAATGGAACTGATTCCATTAGAATCACAGCTTAGCGTTTTAACGGAAGTGGATAACCAAACAGAAAGTTGTATTCTCTGTAAGCATTGAAGGTACAAATAAGGCCTCAGACCTTTATCCTCCAATGGTAGTTACTGATGATGTGGAAAAGTGTCAATTTCAGCAGAAAAGAAAAAATTGAGTGAAAAAGATACAGAGTGTGAGGAACTAAGAGGAAAAATGCATATATCACTTCATTTAGTGGGGCATACATGTTTAATAACTTTATTAATAGTAACTTCTTATATATTTTTGCAATGACTTGATCTCCCTAAACATTAATCAAAAGATATGGTTGTATATAGATTCTTTAAAACATTTTTTGCACTAAGGCTCCACCCCTCATACGTAATAGCCGAGACCAGACTAAAATCAAACCAAAACAAAACAAAACAAAAAAACCCACCAAAAATGGCTCAAACCGGAGAACAAATAAAAGCTTCAGAGCCAATTCCTCTAAGCAGTGAAGAGATAGCCAACCTATCAGATGCACAGTTCAAAGCACTGGTCATCAAAATGCTCACAGAATTGGTTGATTTTGCTCACAAATTAGATGAAAAAATGCAGGCTACAATATGTGAAATGAAGGAAGATGCATGGGGAACTGATAGAGATGGAAGGAAAACTGGGACTCAAATCAATGGAGTGGACCAGAAGGAAGAAACTAACAACCAAACAGAAAACGAGGAAGAAACAAGAATTCAAAACAATGAGGAGAGGCTTAGGAACCCCCAGGACATTGTTAAATGTCCCAACATCCGAATTACAGGGATCCCAGAAGGGGAAGAAGAAGAGCAACAAGTGGAAAACTTATTTGAACAAATAACAAAGGAGAACTTCCTCAATCTGGCAAAGGAAATAGACTATCAGGACGTCCAGGAAGCTCAGAGAGTCCCAAAGAAGTTGGACCCAAGGAGGAACACACCAAGGCACATCGTAACTCCATTAGCCAAGATTCAAATGAAGGAGAGAATTCTAGAAGCAGCAAGGGAGAAGGGGACAGTCACCTACAAAGGAGTTCCCATCAGACTGTCAGCTGATTTCTCAAAAGAGACCTTGCAGGCAAGAAGGGGCTGGAAAGAAATATTTGAAATCTTGAAAAGCAGGGACCTACATCCAAAATTGCTCTATCCACCAAAGCTGTCATTTAGAATGGATGGACAGATAAAGTGCTTCTCAGATAAGGTCAAGTTCAAGGAGTTCATCATCACCAAGCCCTTATTATATGAAATGTTAAAGGGACTTATCTAAGAAAAAGAAGATAAAAATATGACAGTGAAAAGACAGCAAACTCACAGTTATTAACAACCACACCTAAAACAAAAGTAAACAGCTAGAACAGGAACAGAACCACAGAAATGGAGATCATATGGAGGGTTAGCAACAGGGGCATGGGAGGAGGAGAGAGGGGGAAAAGGTACAGAGAATAAATAGCATAGATGGTGGGTAAAAAATAGACAGGGGTAGGGCAAGAATAGCGTGGGAAATGTAGAAGCTAAAGAACTTATGACACATGGACATGAACTAAAGGGGGAATGTGGGTGGGAGAGGGTGTGTAGGGTGGAGGGGAATGATGGGGGAGAAATGGGACAACTGTGATAGCATAATCAATAAAATATATTTAAAAAAAAACTTTATTTTTGTACAGCCATTTAAAATTCACAGAAAAATTTGAGAGAAGGTATGGAAATTTGCTGTATACTCCTGCCACGACACACGCATAGCTTAGCCCATTATCAACATTTCCACCAGAGTGGTGCATTTATTACAATTGATGAATCAACACTGACACATTTTAGTCACCCAGAATCCACATTTACATTATAGTTTACTCTTGGTGTTCTATGTTCATAAATCATTTCTATTCTATTTTGAATCTGAGAAAAGTGAAGTTAATTGTTCATTTATTTTAGCTTTTAAAACTAGCTTTATTAATTTCTTTGTTTTCTAATAGTCGTTATTTTGAGGCATGATTAAAAGGCAAGTTGAATTATTTTTTTACCTGTTATAAATGCCTTGAAAAGCATCACTCAAAGAATAATTCTGAAAATGTCCTGAGCAAAAGCAGTATTTTTGAAATAAGTAGCTTTTCACAATACCACATCAAAAATTAAGCTTATAATATCTTTTTACATAATCACAACTTTCAAAGATAAACATAAACTTCTGAGAAATGGGCATTTTTTAATTGTTAGTAACTGCCTCTTTCTCCTTAAAGATCCTCTTTGTCACTAGAGGGATAAGCTTTCTCTTTAACTTGATTTCTTTCCTCTCATGAGTCATATGAAAAAGTGTACCTGCCTTTCTCCAGCTTTGGCTGATGATCTTTCAGCTATTCATTAGGGAACATGTCAGCAGTTCATTCATTACTAGTGTTAATCTTTGATGCAAGTAGAATGTGCTTTTCTCCTATAAAAGGAAGCATTCAATAAACCAAATATATAATAGCCATATAAACAATGCTGTGGTTCTACAGCAGGTACACTTCCCTCTGTCCTCCTAAGAATAAAGATGCACTTCCCCACTTGCAAGATGTTCTTTAAAGACTCAGAAATAATTACAAATTTAAGCTAGAAATAGAAAAACCTGTATCCCTTCTTATAAAAACACATGATTTCTAAGAGTAAGGAAATATTGTATATATCAGAAATGTGGTGAACTAATCAAAATTGTGTATGAAATCAAGTGTGTAAATCATAGACTCTTAGCTCCATCCCCCCAATGGTATGGTTATAATATTTTAAAATAAAAATTAAATACCAAGGTAACATAGGGGGAAAATTAGGTGATTTTGGCTTTGGCAATGACATCATAATACAACACCAACACTACACTCCATGAAAGATTGATAATTTGGACTTCACTAAAATCAAATATGTCAGTTTATGCCATAAGTCGGTGGTCTAGTTTCATCTTTTTTTCATGTACTTGTTTAGATCTCCCAACCACTTACTGAAGAGGCTACTTTTACTCCATTTTATGGTCCTGCACTCTTGTCAAATACTAATTTATCATACTGACATGGGTTTATTTCTGGGCTATCTATTCTGTTCCGTTGGTCTATGTGTCTGTTCTTATGCTAGTACCAGACATTTTTAATTACAGTGGCCTTGTAGTATAGTTTGATATTAGGTATTGTGATCCCTCCTACTTTGTTGCTCTTTCTCAAAACTGCTGAGGATATTCAGGGTTGTTTATGATTCCATATAAATTTTTTAAATATTGTTCTATATCTGTGAAATACATCATTGGTATTTTGATAGGGATCACATTGAATCTATAGATTGCTTTGGAGAGTATAGACATTTTGTTGTTGTAAATTCTTCCAATCCCTGAACATGGTATATGCTCCCATTTATTTGTGTCTTCCTTAACTGCTTTCTTCAGTGTTGTGTAGTTTTCTGAGTACAGGTCTTTTACCTCCTTCGTTAAGTTTATTCCTATGTATTTTATATTTTTGTTGCTATAATAAATAGGATTTTTCCCTAATTTCTCTTTCCGATATTTCATTGTTACTGTACAAAAATCTTGAGTATAAATTGTGACACCATAAAAATCCTAGAGGAAAACAGAGGCAGGAAAATTTCAGATAGTCAAGCACCAATATTTTCACCAACACCTCCACTAAGGCAAGGAGTGTAAAGGAAAGAATAAACAGATGGGACTACATCAAAATAAAAAGCTTCTGCACAACTAAAGAAAACATCAGCAAAATGAAAAGGGAACCAATCATATGGGAAAACATAATTGCTAATGATACCTCAGACAAGGGTTTGATCTCCAAAATATATAAAGAACTCACATACTCCACACCAGGAAGATAAACAACCCAATTAAAAAAAGGCCAAGGACCTGAACAGACACTTGTCTAAAAAGGTCATACAAGGGACCCAGAGAAACATGAAAAAATGATCAACATCACTAGCCATTAGAGAGATGCAAATTAAAACCACAGTGACATACTACTTTACACCAGTCAGAATAGCCATCATTAACAAATCAACAAATCACAAGTGCTGGCAAGGTTGTGGAGAAAAGGGAACCCTAGTGTCCTGTTGGTGGGAATGTAGACTGGTGCAGCCACTGTGGAAAACAGTATGGAATTTCCTCAAAAAACTAAAGATGGAACTGCATTTTGATCCAGCATCCCCACAGCTGGGACTATGCCCTAAGAATCCTGAATCACCAATTAAAAAGAACCCATGCACCCCAATGTTCATAGAAGCATTATTTACAATAGCCAAATACTGAAAACAGCCTAAGTGTCCATCAGTAAATGAGTAGATCAAAAAACGCATGAGCAAAATAGAAGCAGAAACATGGAAATAAAGAACAAATTGACACTAACCAGAATGGAGGTGGGAGGGGGATAATGGGGAAAAGAAGGGAAAGGGTCGTCAGGGAATATATACAAAGGACACATGGACAAAGGCAACAGGGAGGGAGGATTGAAGATGGGTGGTTGGGTAGGTAGGGGAGAGGAGAATAATGAGGGGGGAATGGCGACAACTATAATTGAACACCTATAATTGAACAACATTTTTAAAAACCCTGTAGTACATTTACACAATGAAATACTACATAGCAGAAAGAAGGAACTCCTACCCTTCATGACAGCATGGATGGAACTGGAGAGCATTATGCTAAGTGAAATAAGCCAGGCAGTGAAAGACAAATACCATACAATCTCACCTATAAGTGGAACCTAGTCAACAAAAGAAATGGGCAAAATAGAACTAGAAACATGGAAATAAAGAACAAATTGGCAGTGGCCAGAAGGGAGGAGGTGGGGAGAAAATGGGAAAAAGAAGAGAAAAGGGCAAGTCAAGGAATGTGAACAGAGTTCTATGGGCAGGGACCATCAGGGAGATTTACTGTGGGAGTTGGAAGGAATAGGAACAGGGAGAACAATGGGGAAAAAGGCAGGATTGTAACCGAATGACAATTAAAGAAAAAGAAACAAATAAATCTGCTCTGTGAAAGGCACTGTTAAAAGAATAAATAAAAAAGCCACAGACCAGGAGAAAATATTTGAAGAACACATGAGGTCTGTTCAGAAGGTATCCAACCATGTAATATGAAAAATAGACACATTTATTGAAGAAGATACAAGAAACATTGTACATAGGAAAATGATGCCTTGGTCCTCTTCAAAGTAGGCACCTTGAGACCTCACACGGTTCTCCCAATCACCATCAGCTGCCCCATTGTATTTTCCTGAATCTCATCGATGGTCTGAAATCTCTTCCCTTTCAAAGGTGATTTTAGTTTTGGGAAAAGGCAGAAGTTGCAGGTGCCAAATCTGGGCTGTAGCGGAGCTGAGTCACCTGGGTGAAAACTCTGCATGAGTTGTGTTGTCTGAGCAGGCACATTGTCATGATGAAGCTGCCAGTCACCAGTTGCCCATAGTGGTAGCCTTCTGAATCATCCGAATAGTTTCTGTGGAGGAATATTCAAGCTTAATTCAAAATTTGATGCTGCCGTTGCTCTACTTAGTCATTTTGAATGTGATGGCCACACAGTATAAATGTTCATTCAAGTACCTCTACCACACCCACTGACTAGTACAGCAAGGTCATCACCGTTCACACTTTCTAGTCCACTCTCCTTGGCTGCCAGGTTACATTGATGTCATGCAAACTGTTATTATATTAACAATGGCTGAACTTTTTCAGGACAGTCCTTGTATATCTGAAAAATAACTCTTCTTCAAAGTATGGAAAGAGCTCCTAAAACTCAAGAGTAGCTGAACAACCCGATTAAAATGAGCAAAAAGATCTGAACTCATATATCAGTAGGGACTGGAAATGAATAGCTCAGTGAGATACCACCACAAACTTATTAGAATGGCAAAAGTCCAAAACACTGATTACATCAAATGTTAGTGAGGATGTGGAACAACAGGAATTCTTATTCACTGCTGGTGAGAAAGCCAAATGTTAAAGCCACTTTGGAAAACTGTACAGCAGTTTCTTATAAGACTGAGATAGTCTTACCACACCATCCAGTGATTGTGGTCCTAGCAAAACCTGCACATAAATACTTACAGAAGCTTAATTCATAATTACCAAACTTGGAAATAATCCAGATACCCTTCAACGGGTGAATGGATAAACAAATTGTAGTAAATGCATAATGGAATTTTATTCAGTGATAAGAAGAAATGGTCTATCTGGTCACAAAAAGACATGGCGGAAACTTAAATGCATGTTTCTAAGTGAGAGAAAGCTGTCTATTTGGTTTCAAATTGTAGTGGCTTAATGGACTAAATGTCTTTTTCTTACTCATGAGAAGAATATAATCATCGATATGTATGGAGGAATGAGTTCTAAGATTCACACAGTCGTTCAAGGACCCAGTCCGGTCTGATGGAGGTTTTGTTATTTTCAGTGAGTGGCTTCTGCAGTCACCATGTGTGTTGCTATCCATCCAGAGGAAGACAAAACGTCTAACAAAGGAAAATAAAGTGAAAAAGTCGCACATGGAAGGAATTCTGGGCTGGATCAATATTCCTTCTCCCCATACTTCACTGGCCAGAATTTCCTTCCTCACATGGGCACATCTAAGTACAAGGGAGACTGAGAAAGAGGAGACTAGAGGAAGTAAATGTGTTGATAAATGTAGTAGATGTAGGTATAGGTATAATCTCCCAAATACATACATGTTATTCATTATATACATTAACTAATGCTTGTGGTAAGATGATAGGAGTGGAATGATATCGGGAATATATAAAATTGATTAATGAAACAAGGGTGACTCTTTCCATGACAACTTGTCATGTCCTGAGGAATATAATTAACACAGCTCTCTTTAGCTGAGATAAAAATACATACAAAAAAGAGAAAGTTAGTTAGGGCAATCCTACTGAAACTGTATAGATTTCTTTTTCTCAACTTGTTGAGGACAGAAATCTTAAGGTTCTTTCTATTATTTTAAGTTCCATCAAATTTTTTATTTCCCAGGAGAGCTAATTTCTTACTGCAGTCTTGAATCATGACAGATAATTAGGAAATCTGGTCAGGCTTTTTTGGTGTCATATTTCTGCAATTTTTGTATTGTTATATAATAGCTTCAGGGGAGACCTACATATAAAAAAGAATAAGGGTGAGAGTGCATTAGCCTAAAGTATAATTTTATTGTTTTCCATCTGTTGTAATTATGAAAATAAACTCTTTTGTACTCTGATCAGCAGGATAAGTCATCAGAAAGATGTTTGTGTCTTGCTACATATCTTGTTACCTGTTATAAATAAGAACATCTTATCTGTACAGCTTGTTTTCATTTTCCCTTAGGAGCAGAGCCATGGCAATCTTCCCATTAGAAGAGTGGTTTTCCCCCTAAACCAACATAGCTTGAGGGAATCATATTTGTTTCAACCAAATCATTACTGCATATGGGATTTAGATTTGCATTTGCCCATATTTCCAAGGTGAATGAAAAAAGCATCATTTTAAGAAAGGAACTATTTAAATATTATAGATTGTGAGATATGTATTTTTCCTTACATATTGATTAAGAATAATGTATGTGCTTAGTATTGAGAGTGTTAGAATACTCTATAAGCACCCTTCAACTAAATTTTACAGTGACAAAAAAACTGAGTCAAGAAATATATGCTATATTCTTTCTCTCTCTGACACTCCTAATATCTAAGCTGCTGAAAATTTTCCTTAAAACATGCACTGATTATTTTAGAATAGTAAAGAGTGATGTCATGGCACTGAAGATTAATTGCCTTAACTCAAAGTTTATTATTTCTAACTTAAGAAAGGGAGCTAATTTTGACATGGATGATGTATAAAAATAAAAACCAAGGTTTTACCTACAGTATCATTTTTATCTTTCCCTAAAAAGAGCTATGAAAAATTAATGGTTAATGATTGACTCCTATTTTATTGTACAATGCATGTTTAATAGATTTTATTTTTAGATCAGTTGTAGAGATATAGAAAATTGAGCTGAAGAGATTTTTCCTATACCCCTATTCCCCAGGCATGCATGGCCACCCACCCCCATCTTTAGCATCCCCTACCAGAGTGGTACATTTGTTGTGACTGATGAACATATATTGACACATCATTATCACCCAAAGTCCATAGTTTACTTTAGGACTCTCTCATAGTGTTGTGGATTATGTGGGTTTGATCAATCATATAATGGCATGAATACAATATGGCATGAATACAATATATAGTATCATACATAGTAGTTTTACTACTCTAAAAATTCTAGGCTGGTTCTCCACCTATTCATCCCTCCTTTTCATCCAACACCTAAAAACCACTTATCTTTTTATTATCTCCATAGTTTGGACTTTTCCAGAATGTCCTATTGTTGGAATCATACAGTATGTAGGTAGCCTTCTTGTGGTGGCTTCTTTCACTTAGTAGTATGCATTTCAGTTCCCTCCATGTCTTCATATGGCTTGATATCAAGCTCATTTATTTTGAGTGCCAAATAATATTCAATTGTCTGGATGTGCCATAGTTTATCCCTTCACTTATTCAATAACATCTTGGTTACTTCCAAGTTTTGACAATTATGAGTAAAGCTGCTGTAAACATCTGTGTGCGTACAATGTATTTTTCATTATTGGTGGGAGATAGAAGGGATATAAACAAAAAAAGATTTTGAAGAAGCTCTAGAAATCATATGAACCAGTGATTATCTCAAATCTAATTTTCAGAAGTCTCTTGAGAATTTTCTTTTTATAATACAGATTTCTCAACCTACTGAATAAAAATATCCAGGGATAAGGCCAAGGAAACTATATTTTCAACAAGTCTCTTAAGTATCTCTAGTCATCACCCAGATTTGGAAACTACTGTTCCTGGAAATTCATTAATTTTAGGAAGACATGACACAGAGAACTTAAGTCATACAACTAGGAAGTGGCAGAGTCAGGGCAAGAATGAAAAGGTGTTCCTGCTTTTAATCCCTAAATATTACATTAATTAGAATTGTGAGAGCAGGAGTTATTTTCTCTTTTTTTTTTTTTTGTACTATGCATAATAAAAACTTTTTTACTTTTGCCCTGGTTGGTTAACTCAGTTAGAGCATTGTTCTAATATGTCAAAGTTGTGACTTGAATCCCTAGTCAGGGAACATAAAAGAATCAACCAATGAATCTATAAATCATTGAAACATCCCATCAGTGTCTCTCTCTCTCTCTTTCTCTCTCTCTCTCAAACCAATCAATATGTTTTTTAAAAAACTTCTTGACTTTATAGAATGGTAGTAATGAACTTTCTCTACTTTTACAATATATGAAGGCCCGACAAAGTAGTGAACACTCAACCGTAATTCAAGGTGCTCTAAATGGACTTAACCTCTAGCAGAATAGAATATTGTGAATTTTCTTCCTTAGGGCACCTTTGTCAATCTATGAAGAAGACTGCTTAAATATTTTGATTTTTAACACTTCTCAATTAAGGGTATTTGAGCAAAGAATGCCTGCTCAAATTCTTCAAAAGCATGACATGAGTTACATTTTCAGGGGATTGTACACTGAGGGGAATAACTATGAGGAAGCCAACCAGTAGGCTAATGGAGATGTGATTAAACTGTGTTTCGTATTTTTGTGATTTCATATTTTTTTTCTAAAAAGACAGTCAATTGGAAAATACCTTGCTGTTCCATCTGAGCTCTTGTCTCCAGCCTCCAAGAACCTATTTTAGTTTGGTTTTATAGTTTTCACTGATTCCTATGATGTTTAATAAATATGATTAAATTTTTTATTATATAATATATTTTATAATATATCTATATTATATTGGCAAAGCAGTCCATATTATATAATGAATAATGTCCATATTATATAATGAAATATTTTTCTTTTATGAATGAATGACTCACATTGCAGATTGTATGGGAATTTCTTTATGTCAGTCAAACCTTGACTAGAAACACCTTTTATATATGCTTTATGATTTTAGACAATCTACTTTTTAAAACAATGCCAATTTTAAGATGTAATAACCTATATTAGTAGGTTAGGGTAGGGAGGCTTTTAGATATCAAATATTCCAGTAGCACTAATCAGTGCTGCCAGATTATTTAGAATATGGTGGTTGTTTAGGCATAATATTTTTTTCTTTTTTTTTTAATTTTTATTTTCATTGTTGATCTTGTACAGTTTTCTGTCTTTTATTCTCACCCGAACCCGCCACCCCAGCCCTCCCCACCTCCCTCCCATTTCCACCCCCCCATAGTTTTTGTCCATGTGTCCTTTATACTTGTTCCTGTAAATCCTTCCCCTTTTCCACTGAAATTCCCTCCCCTCTCCCCTCTATTTTTATATGAGTACTCAAATTAAAATTAAACAAAAATCTTTATAAAGTTATTTGCTGTTTCTAGCTTTAAGTTTGATCTTAAAGACGAAAGTGAGGGCACATTTATAATCATTTATTTATATACTTTCTTTTTTCCACAAAGAATTTTTGGAGGTTTATAAAATTGCCAGTGATAAATTGGGGAACTACAACTATAATCTTGTGGCAAAGAAATATAAACTGGAGGTCAACTTTGCGGGCATAGTGTGGAATGCCATAATTAATATTCTTAAGGAGTGCGTGGACATTTCTGACCAACTAATGAACAAGATTACAAGCCTGAATATTCAGTGTCATAATTGCAGGTTAAGCCTTACAGATTTTAGTTGCCAAATTGAAGTTTTTTTCAGTATATACAATACAGGCATGGCATACAGGCACTAGTGGAATTTTTTCATTCACTTAGTAGAAGCTATAGTCTCATTGTTCTTTTGGTTTTGGTTTACTTTTAATCGGTGATATTCTTTGTTATGTAGAGCTTGTGCATGATGAGAACAGTGAAGCTTAGGTAATAAGCAAAGGGACCTATGGGCACTTTACACCTAAGCTTTGTCATAAGGTAAAAGTCACTCAATGTATAGTGAAAGGTTATTACCTAGAAGTGGTTTCTAGTCACTGGAATAGAAATACTCAAGAGAGTGCCCCTAACATTTTGTAAAGTTTCGTCTATGGTGGGTGATAAAATGTCTCAACTATAGCTAACTTTTGCGACAGATGTACCAGGTCAGGTAAAAATTGACTATCTTCAGGAAGGCTTGAAGTTTTTATCATATTTTTGAAGTCAGCACATCACTTTTTCTCCTACATGAAATCGTCATTCACCCAAATGCCCAACCTAGGAAAGATGCATTTAAATTTGACATCTCCTTCTTTTTCAATCCTATCCATTCAGTAACTATTCCTGTCAGCTCTATGTTTTTTAGTGCTTCTTATTTATGAGAAAGTAAATTCATCATTTTGTAATTTATTAGAATCATCACCACAGGTTGGAATGTAAACTACTATTTATACCCCCTGCCACTGCCTGTTTTCTACCTTTCAAAATCCAGTGAGATGATTTGATGATGGTAGATCTTTTGGGACTGTGACTAGTTAGGTCGGGCAAGTAATACAACCAGAAAAAGTCCAGCTGTTGTTAATATAACAAGAATGGTTTGCATGACATTGATATAACCTGGCCCCCAAAGAGAATAGACTGGAATGTGCATGCATAAACAATGATGACTTCACTGTACTAGTCAGCAAGGGTAGTAGATGCCATCGAATGAGCATGTATACTGTGTGGCCATCACATGCAAAATGACTGAGTGTATAGAGCAATGTATCTGCATCAAATTTTGTGATAAACTTGAACATTCTTCCACAGAAACTATTCAGATAATTCAGAAGGCCATGGCTATGAACAACTGGTAATGGGCAACTTTGTCATGACAGTGTACCCACTCATGCATCACATCTCACATAGAGTTTTCACCCAGGTAACTCAGCTCCTCTATAGCCCAGATTTGGCACCCTATGACTTCTACCTTTTCCCAAAACTAAAATCACCTTTGAAAGGGAAGAGATTTCAGACCATAGATGAGATTCAGGAAAATATGACAGGGCAGCTGATGGCAGTCAGGAGAACTATGTGAGGTCCCAAGGTGCCTACTTTGAAGGGGACTGAGGCATCATTGTCGAATGTACAATGTTTCTTGTATCTTGTATCTTCTTCAATAAATGTGTTTATTTTTCATATTATATGGCTGGATAACTTCTGGACAGACCTCGAATGTGAAGCAGTGAGTGATTTTTTTTTTTTTTTTATTTGTTGATTAGTATTAGGAGTAGAGAATTTAGGGCTTACATAGAGAGTTTTGCATAATATTAACACAAAATTTGCCTACACTATATCATAGTGTCTCCCACATTGCTTTCTAAGATAACAGTGTTTTACTCCTCTCACCCACTTTACCTCCTCTGTCTTTTAGGCTCTTTTAGTGTTTTGTTTTGTTTTGTTTTGTTTCGTTTTGTTTTTTGAAACCCTGTGGACTCAGGCATATTGTTTTATTCCCTGGAATATTGTGTTCATGATTCCTCACAACATCCGTCTAAGTGCAGTGTAGCCCTGAGCAGTAAGATCTAGAAGACCTGTCTGATCTGGAGGTTATCAAAATATGCTGGAAAACAGAATAGAAGCCTCTAAATTCTTTCCCGGTGTCATCCAAGTCTGATACTAATGGAAAACTGATCCTGCATGATTTCTTACACAGATGAGTTAGGGAAAAGACACAAAATTAGGGTTCTTCTCTTGTAACATCTTACTCCTCCAACCCATGCTATTTCTTGCTGAACTGAAAGAAAAGCCCCCAGAATTTAGATATACAACAACATGAAATAGAAACATGGCTTACATGTTTTACAAATAAACTTTAGGAAAAGAGGAAGGAGAACATTTCTGTATTCAGGACTGTCCTAATACCTGAATAGGACACAAATAGAATGTAACCTTGGCTCATAAATAGGCCTAACACAAATAGGCATATTTAATCTACTCCAAAAGTTCAGGAAGTATCCAAGTCATCTTAACTGCAGACCATTTTGCCGAGATAGGGCACACTATTTACATTTTTTAAAACATTTCAGAAAACACACTCATTAAAAATACGTCCATATTAAATTTGTGAAATCTTGTTTGCTCCTGCTTTTTTCTCTTTCATTCTTGTATTTTGCAATCCATACATATGATCTGTTTATATTTATTCAATATATAATATTACTATATGATATTTATATACTTGTGTATTTATACATAATATATTAATATATATTTACTGGATATATCTTATGTGTATATAATATATACAAAAATTTCATGGTGAAGAACTATAGCAACTAAGTAATATATGCCATAAAATGTTATAGAGATCTTTGAAGTCATAGCTGATAATTGTGAGGACCACTTTGTTAACTTAAAAATTGCATGCTGTCATTTTTTAAGCTGTGAAGTAATAGTAATACTTCTACTCAGAAATGCCTTTAAAGATTTTGGCCGCTACTAGGATCATTGGCATCCATGCTAAGTGCAATAAATATAGAAGTAACAAGTAATGTTGGAAGCAGGAGTTTCCAGCAGGGCTGTGTGAAGAATTAGACAAAGAGTTCTCTCTTAAACATGTGGCTTTACTCTTTTGAGGACAACAGAAATGTTTATTGAAAATAAAGCTATACACTGTGTGATGACTGAAGAATACCTACGTAAAAGTCTATTAATGCTGAACTGTCTTAAGAGATGAACGTATTTACAATGAGTACTAATTGTATTAAAACTCAAAATTAAATGTATAAAAGTATTTTATATTTATTTTTTTTTTAAGATTTTTTTTTCTTTTAGATTTTTTTTTATTTATTTATCTTTAGAGGGGAAGGGAAGGAGAGAGGGAGAGAAACATCAATGTGCGGTTGCCTCTTGTATGTCCCCTGCCGGGAACTGGCCTGGCAACCCAGGCATGTGCCCTGACTGGGAATCGAACCGCGATCCTTCAGTTCGCAGGCCCGCGCTCAATCCACTGAGCTACACCAGCCAGGGCTAAAAGTATTTTATATTTATTAAAGAAGATCTTTCCTTTTAATTTTATCAGAACACTAGTTACTTTCATTACACAAAAATAGACTGCATGATAGAGACTTGCTGAAGTTGTGAGGCTGGAGATTTCCTTATGTTGGCTGGTTGTACAAACAAATGAATTTATTGTTGCTTAACAATGGCTCTGCAACAAGGAAAATGTTTCCAATGCTCATGTGTGATACTATGGCTTGGTTAACAGTCCAGAAAATATAGCTGGTCTACAACAGTTATAGAAGAGAAGTAGATGTAGATATGGAATACTATAAATCCTAATTATTGTTTGATTTTTTCCTCTCAGTGGTCTCTAGATTTTAAAATATTTTATTCTGACTGAAATTTTCAATACTTTCTGATAATCTTATTTTGCTTGATGTGCAGGATCTTATACCCCCTCCCTAAATGTTATTTCTGTGATTCTCCCAAGAAAAGTGATTCTTTAGCAGACCTGAGATTTGGGAGAATGTGACAAATTGAATGCATGACCTTATATTATAGAATTCAAATAGCACATTTTTGGGGAAGAGGGGAATACTGGGAGAAACAAGCCTTATGTGTCCAGAATTAATTACTTTCTCTGCTTTATAAAAATGATTTTAGTAAGAATTCACTTAAGTTTCCATTTATATCCTACTTTCTCCCATACTTAGTTATTTTTCATTATTGAAACAATTACTTAATTTATTCTGATAAGAAATTGTTGTGGACCGTTCAGCCTGGTTTCAGGAGTTGTAACCCTCACCCCATGGTGGACTATGTAAGAGCCCAAGGGACCTTCTTCATCTGGGTCTGTTCTGTCACAAGGATTTGAGCTACTAAGGAGACAAAGCTCATCTCCCTGGCAGGAGCACTGCTTCTGCCTCATCCATCTCTGGCCCCAGCGCTTAGTTGGTTAGTCAATGACGGGTAAGACTCCTCATGGGAGGGGCACCTAAGCCATGAGACCACTTGGGAGGCCTTCATGGAAGGACTCGGAGGGCTGCAGCAAAGAGGGGGTGATGGACCCTCACCCCCCGGCTATTCTGACATAGCCCGAGTCCTCATTTCCATCTGGGAGATGTCTCCTGCTTCCTAATCGGCTTAAAGCCTGAAACTGTGGGGGTGAGTGGTGCAGCCCTGTATAGGCCAGGACGGCTCCCTGGGTGATTGGGCATAAGAAAGAATTCCTAAAGTCCTGTGAAACCTGCTTTGCTAAGAGTGCTCTCACTTAGGTGATAAGTGTCCAAGGAGGAAATGAGTATATCTCCCAAAGTTTGGCAAGCGCCTTTCCTGACAAACACTGGCTCAGATTAAGCCCTCAGATTTCTTTGACATGTTAAACCTGTATTCCGGTGTATTGGAACCCAGTAAAAGCCTAGTGAGGAAGGGGCTCTGGGTCATTCTCCTCTGACAGTTTGACCACCTTTCCTCCCCAAGCAGATCTTGTCTTGGTAGTTTTTATTTTTATCTGTGATGAACAGGGGATTCTATGGGCAGAGCCCCCCACAAGAAATGCTAATAGAAGGAATGAAGGAATTATTTTGGACACTGTATATGACCACTAAATTTTACAAACATTACATGTTTTATTTTATGGGGTACATGCACATTATGCTTAACCATGACTCTCTTTATTCAAATTCTGCAATCTGATGAAAGCAAAGAGATTGATGCTCAATATAGAGAATAATCATTTGTTCAATAAAAAATTATGCTAGATGTACTGGTAAATAATAAAGTATGATACAATGTGAGGCTAATAACTATTTGATGTGGATTATGTCATAATTTTGTTGCACATACACAGTGTTTCAGATATAATCTTTAAAAACAGAAACCCATCACATTTACTTTGTTTTATATCAAACTCTTGTTTCTTTCTGTGCTTCACACCCATAAGTTTGAACTTTTAAAATTTTTGTTGTATCTTTCTGCAAGAGAAAGCTATTTGGTTCTTTTTTTAAACAATTGTTGTTGTTGAGGCAAGGGAGGGAGGGAGTGTTGGCTGTGGTGGGGGAGGACAGGGGGAGAAATGTAGACAACTGTAATTGAACAACAATAAAGTAATTAAAAAGTTTATTGTTCAGTTCCAGTTGTCCTGCTATTCAATTCTGGAGAAGACTATCTTTCAAATCCAAAAACTCATAACATAAAGAATAACAAAAATAACTTTTATCTTTTACAAAAAGCCCTAAACCTAAGCAGAAACATTGCCAAATGAGCAATAGGTCATTTCTTTTTTACCTATTTTTTATTGTTGTTCAAGTACACTTGTCTACATTTTCACTCCACCATGCACCCCCCTGCCACACACCTCCCCACCTCCCACCCTTGAATCTACCCCTTTTGGCTTTGTCCATGTGTCCTTTATATGTGTTCCTTGATGGCCCTTCCCCTATTTTCCCCCATTTTCCCTCTCTTCCCTCCCCTCTGGTTAGTGTCATTTGTTCTCTATTTCAATGTCTCTGGTTAAATTTCGCTTGTTTTTTCTTTTTGTTTGTTTGTTTGTTTTATTGAATAGGTTTCACTTATAGGTGAGATCATATGGTATTTGTCTTTCACCACCTGACTTATTTCACTTAGCATAATGCTCTCCAGTTCCATCCATGCTGTCATGAAGAGTAGGAGCTCTTTCTTTCTTTCTGTCCTAGCCACAGCAATCAGACAAGAAAAAGAAATAAAAGGCATCCAAATTGGAAAGGAGAAATTAAAACTGTCACTGTTTGCAGGTGATATGATAGTATACATAGAAAACCCTATAGACTCTGCCAAAAATCTACTCGACCTAATAAGTGAATTTGGCAAAACAGCAGGCTTCAAAGTCAATATTCAGAAATAGAAGGCAATTTCAAACAGCAACAATGAAATATCAGAATCAGAAATCAAGAAAAATTCAATTTGCTATATCAACAAGAAAAACAAAGTACCTAGGAATAAACCTAACCTAAAATTAAATGGAAGCATATATTGTGTTCATGGACTAGAAGAATTTATACCATCAAAATGTCCATACTACCTAAAGCAATGTATAGATTCAACACACTCCCTACTAAAATACCAATGACATATTTCACAGATATAGAAACAAACATTTCAAAAATTTATATGGAACCATAAACAACCCCAAATAACTGCAGCAATATCAGAAAAAAGAACAAAGTAAGAGGGATTACAATACCTGATATCAAACTATATTACAAGATCGCTGTTATCAAAACAGTATGGTACTGACATAAGAATAGACACATAGACCAATGGCACAGAATAGAGAGCCCAGAAATAAACCCAGTCTCTATGGTCAATTAATAATCAACAAAGGGGATAGAAATATTAAATGGAGTAAAAATAGCCTCTTCAATAAATGGTGTTGGGAGAACTGGACAGCTACATGCAAAAAAATGAAACTCAATCACCAACTTACACCATACACAAAAGTAAATTCAACATGGATAAAAGACTTAAATATGTTATGACACCATAAAAGTCCTAGAGAAGAACCTAAACAGGAAAATCTCAGATAATCCATGCAGCAAGATTTTCACTGATATGTAGTTCCCTACAGCAAGGGATATAAAGGAAAGAATAAACAAATGGGACCTCATCAAAATAAAAAGCTTATGCACAGCAAAAGAAACAGGAGTAAAATGAAAAGGGAACCAACCATATGGGAAAACATAATTGCCAATGATACCTCAGACAAGGGTTTGATCTCCAAAATATATAAAGTACTCACATGACTCCACTCCAGGAAGATGAACAACCCAATTAAAAATGGTCAGAGGACATGAACAGACACTTCTCCAAGGAGGACATACAGAGGGCCCAGAAACATATGAAAAAATGCTCTGCATCACTAACCATCAGAGAGACACAAATTAAAACCACAATGAGATACCACCTCACACAGGTCAGAATGGCCATCATAAACAAATCAATAAACAAGTATTGGAGAGGATGTGGAGAAAAGGGAACCCTAGTGCCCTGTTGGTGGGAATGCAGACTGGTGCAGCCACTGTGGAAAACAATATGGAACTTCCTCAGAAAACTAAAAATGGAACTGCCTTTTGACCCAGCAATCCCACTGCTGTGATTATACCCTAAGAATCCTGAAACACCAATCCAAAAGAACCTACATACCCCAGTGTTCATAGCAGCACAATTTACAATAGCCAAGTGCTGGAAGCAACCTAAGTGCCATCAGTAGATGAGTGGATCAAAAAACTGTGGTACAGTTACACAATGGAATACTGTGCAACTATAAGTTATTTCTAGTAAAATCAATCCTGGCACACTGAAAGTACAGAGTATTTTGCCTGCCAAGAATTCCTGTCAGAAGTGAGAATACAGGAAAATCTTTTTCTCACTCTAGTGTTCTACCATTAGTCCACATGACTTGAAGACTCTACATATTTTATCTCATTGAAAAATATTATTTATATTATATTATGTAATTTTTATGAGCCACTGATAATCTCTTGATAGATTGGATTAATTAGACAATTTCAAAAAATATTCTGAGTGTTCATACATTATAAAATAATAATAAAGCTCCAAGAGATTACAAAGTATTGCATATTAACATAACCATTCAAAAGGAAAATTTGAGACTAGAATATGAAGTCTGTCACTAGGCTGTCCCACTGGAATAGGCTGACTTTAAAAAAAAAAAAAGTATTTTATAACTCCCTAAAAAGCTATGAATCCTAAGTCTGCCAAAATAGATTAAGCAGTTGGTTCACAAGACAAGAGCTCTGCAGGGAAAACATTTAGGGTCCACTTAGGTTTGGATGTCGGCAAAACTAACTGGAAAGAAAGTGCATGACACCAGCTGATTGGGTAGGATTTACAGTGACTGAAGGTTGCTCGATAGGTGCCAAAATAGCAGGTCATCTCACGCTTCTTCATCTCTGAGCTGAGCAGCCATTCAATTACCCTTTAAGTCTCCCACAGTTATTTTCATTAACTCTTAGAGTCCTACCAGTTCATCTTGCTATCTTTCTAACAAATTTTAGAATGCCTTAAAGAATCCTGACAGAAGGCTAACCAGCATTTTATTTAAAGTCTTCCAATGATGGGAAGCTCATTGCTTCACAAGGCAAATGTTTTCGATTAATTTTTAAAAGGTTCTAATTTATATTAAAGTGATTTTACTTATGTTGTATACCTAACTGATTAGAGCTTAGAGTTCTGACTAAACATTTTCCAACACTAATGAAGGTAGAGCACACAGACATGAGGAACCTTCAAATGTTTGAAGACATGCTGGGGTTTGAATTTTAGTTCCTCTGCTCACTAGCTGTGTGAATTTAGGTAATTTTAGAAATTCACCCTGTCTTTATTTTCCTCACTTCTAAAATGAAAAGAAATAATAAGAGCACTTATTTCATAGGCCCTATTAGAGGATTAAAAGCCTGACACATAATAGGTATTGAACTAACTGTATACTTCATCTACTTAATCTTTCAGTAGCCTCCTCCTTGTATCTGGTGCAAGAGAAACAACATTTTTCTGACCTTATGGAGTTTTGTTTGTAATGAAGTCAAAGATAATTATGCAATAACAATACGGTGTGCTGAGTGCTCTGAGAGAAGGCGAACCAAACAATGAGCAATTCAAAGGGGGATCTAGGAGTAGCTCCCAGCAGAAGTGATGTTTAAGGTGAGATTTGATGGATGTTGAACTGACCAAGTGAAGAGAATGAAATTAAAAGGGTTCTAAGTAAATGGAATAACATATAAAATAAACTAAGTGGTAAAGGGAAGAACAAAGGTTTCAGGTAAAGGCTGTTTAGCATGGCTTGTGAACAGTGCATTAAGTTATTAGTGATAATAATAATAATAAAGCTGAAGATTTAGGGAGAGGCCTCAGAAGCTGTGTTACCTACTGGGATTATGAGAAACTATTAAAAGTTTTTTTTTTTAAAGCAGTGATCACATTTGTAGTGAGGGAATAACAAAGGTTTTTTAGATAGCCTGATGCATTGGGAGAGAATGAAGTTGTCAAACTTCACAGCCCTGGTGGTGTCCAAGTGGAATACAACTTGGGACATTTCAGTGTCATAATGTGTATACTATTATCTTTTTTCACAAGTTACATAGTCCATATGTCCCAGTTTTATTCAGGACCATCCCAGTTTACACCCATTGCCAAAGCTTAATATTCATAGGGCCCTCTCCCTCTTTAAAAATCATCCCAGATTATATGAAAATTGCATAGTTCTTTATTATGCTATTGCTTTATTCTCTTCCTAGTAAGCTGCTAGGTAGAAAGGAAAAGCTTTCTATTTTTCTAGTAACCTCTTATGTGGCAATTAGATTGTCCTTTCTCAAAGAAGAAAACATCTCCTGTTCTATTGTGCCAAAGCTATTTTTCTTTTTAATGTTTGATGCTGCACTTTCTATAGCACTAACTATCATTTTCTTAGGGAACTTGGCTGTACTGAGTAATGCCTGAGTTCAGATGAATTCAGATGTGGCCATGGAAGAAGGTGGCCAGAGAAAATGGAAGAGAAAACCAGTAGATAAGACCCTACCTGTTAGAGAGATATTAGATTGTTTTGGAATAATGACAAATTTAAGAATGAAAACCAGTCTGGTGTTCAAGTCTTTAAAAAATAAGAGATAATGATCAAAGTTTCAAGTTGCAGCAGTGAAAAGAGATGGGGAACAGTATACCTAAAGATATGCTCTGCACAGAGCAAGAAATTTTACATGAGGATTGAGGGGAGATGATCTGGAAATAGAGGCCAAAGGCGAGGAATCCTTAAGTCAGACCCTCAGTGAAGTGTCCATTCATTTCTCATGCTTGGCTCCATCATCTGTGAGAGGCTCCATAAACTGAGCAGAAAGTAGTGAAGTCTGGCTGAAATGAATGTAGAGCCTAGTAAGTGGAGAAGAGAGGTCTTGCTTCGTACTGAGTGAACACGAAGATGTTTGTTATTTGCCACAGTGTGGATGTAAAGGCACGGGGGAGGATTTGTAAAATTTCACAATTTGCTCCTCTTATTATTAATATTTGTGGAGAGCTTCATAATTAATGGCACATTTGTAGAGATTCCACCATTTAATCTTTATAACTATGAGATTAGAGTAGGGTAGCTAGCATTATTTAGAAATTAGGAACCTAGGTTTTCAAGAAGGTGACTAATTGCCAGCTAAGAGGCATGGAGAGGATTTGAACATAAATCTTCAAACTTTCAGCCCCGTGCTGTTTTCACTATGATTGTATTACATAAGTAGAAACCGTGATGGTATTTCAGTTTTAGGTGACATCTAATGCACAGTATCTCCTCATGGGTGGTTGATCCCAGTATGCCAGAGGGTGGCTTTGCAATGATCTCTGCTGGTATGACCACAGAGCACCCTCTTGAAGAAGGCTTGTACTGTAGTCTAAGGCTACCAAGGAAGGCACGGTGGTAGGTTCTCATAGAATCATTCATTTCTGCATTAGGTAATCTGCCCGCACCCTACAGATAGTGACTGCTCCCTATATTTACTATTCTTTATATTTTCTTTATTCCTTAGTTAATATGTTTTATAGTTAGTACTTATTTATATTAAACTTTGCTTATTGAAAACAATGAGTGGTTTCTGCCTCCTGATTGGACCCTGACTAATGATGTAAGGGCCCACCTGAGATTTTCCCACCTCCAGCATCCACAGTTGAACTCCATTAACTCCTAATACTTTGCTAACATCTCCTATGCAACTTAAGAGAATTATTATTTTTATTGTTACTATCGTTTTTGTTGTTATTCATAATGCCTATCTTACCCACTATATAATGAGATTAAGAAATAGGCTGTTTGATTATGGGGGGGTCCTCAAAAAATTAAAAATGGAACTGTCTAATGACCCAGTGATTTCACTTTGGGGTATATATTTGAAGAAACCCACAATACTAATTTGTTTTTGTTGTTGTTATTGTTGTTGTTTTTACTTTTTTCTTTATTTATATTGTTGTTCTTGTACAGTTTTCTGTCTTTTACTCCCATCCAGGCCCACCACCC
Organism: Glossophaga mutica; assembly: GCA_039655065.1. Classification (NCBI taxonomy): domain Eukaryota; kingdom Metazoa; phylum Chordata; class Mammalia; order Chiroptera; family Phyllostomidae; genus Glossophaga; species Glossophaga mutica. The sequence continues at coordinate 155,940,702 of CM077303.1, read as the reverse complement.
TAGACCTCCCATTCCCCCACCCCCCAGTTTTTGTCCACGTATCTTTTATACTTGTTGCTCTAAACCCTTCCCCTTTTCCCCTGAAATTCCCTCCCCTCTCCCCTCTGGTGTCTGTCAGCCTGCTCTCAATTTCAGTGTCTTTGGTTATATTTTGCTTGTTTGTTTGTTTTGTTGATTAGGTTCCTGTTAAAGGTGAGATTATATAGAATTTGTCCTTCATTGCCTGGTTTATTTCGCTTAACGTAATTACTGATGTGTCCCCTAAAGCAATGGACATAAAGGAAAGAATAAACAAATGGGATCTCATCAAAATAAAAAGCTTCTGCACGGCCAAAGAAAACAGTATTAAAACAAAAAGGGAACCGACTGTATGGGAAAACATATTTACCAATGATACCTCAGACAAGGGTTTAATCTCCAAAATATACAAAGAACCCACAATACTAATTTGAAAGAACATATGCATCCCTTTGTTCACTGTAGTATTATTTACAATAGATATGGAAGCAACCCAAGTGCCCATTAAAAGACAAGTGTATAAAAAAGTTGTGGTACATATATACAATGAAATATTACTTGGCCATAAAAAGGGAAATTAAATCATACTGTTTGAGACAGCATGGGTGAACCTAGAGGATATTATGTTCAGTGAACTGTGGGTAAGAAAGAGACAAATGCTATGTAATTACACTTATATGTGGAATCTAAAGAACTAAACAAACAAAATTGAAACAGACTCACAAAGAGAACAGACTAAAGATTGCCATAGAGGAAGGAGGTTGGGGAATGGGTGAAAAGGGTGAAGAGATTAAGAAACATAAATTGGTAGTTACAGAATAGTAATGGGGATATAAAATAGAACATAGGAAATATAGTCAATGATATTGTAATAATTATGCATGGTGTCAACCGGGTTCTAGAAATGTTGGAGGAAACAGTTTTTAAACTATGTGATTATCTAACCACTCTGCTGTGCACCTGAAATAATAAACTTTTCCCCTGATCTGCAGATATTCACCTTAATCCATTTTATGGTCACGTGGAATTTTCTTGTGCAGTTTAAATTTTGACTTTGTTGTTGGTTAATTTCATGCTCAAAAATTCCAGAAATTAACCCATGCATCTAGAGAGTAAGGATTCCTCATACGCATGGATTGTAACTGAAGAGTCAGCCACCACTGGCAAAGGTATGCTCTGTGTTGATGTTTCTCTCATACCTGCCCTCTACCCCATCCAAATTCCCTCATTATACTGATAGATATTTTAGCTTCTTGAGGTTAGGGACTCTGCTGTAACTACTATCGTCAGCCACTCGAATGGTGCGTATCACACGATATGTATTTAGTTGATTGTGTGTTGGATGGGTTACTTCATTCACTCCATAATTATGCATTAATCTTAACAGTATAGGGCAGGTAACAGAAAAGGGCATCAAGCCCTAAAACAGACAGTTCAGGTTTTTGTGCACAATATCTTCATCTGTAATACAATAAACTCTCTTCATAACCTTTTTATGGAGATAATTGTGAAAATATTATCAAATTTTGAATATGATGTGCTCTACACAAAGTGGTGTTTTCCCACTGGCCTAATTAGAAAACATCTTTCATAGCATTTAGGGGGTTTTTTTTTTTGGAAAAAAACGGTTCTTGGGGAGGGCTGGGGTGGTGGGCTGGGATGGGAGTAAAGGACAGAAAACTGTACAAGAACAACAATTAAAATTTAAAAAAATAAAAAGATAAAATAAAATAAAGGTTCTTTAGAGGAAATACCCTTCTATAGTTCTGACTTGAACATCTCCCTGTCCTTATCTGGTTCAGAATATTTTTCCTCTGATACATTAGCCCAGATTTTCCAAGTTTGAATTCATTTGCTAAATCCTGCCTATTTTTCAATTCTTCATGGGCCTTAAAAGAATTGTTACTATTTTACATTAGTCCTGATTGGTGTGTATAGTACCTTCCTCTCACATATCATCTGCAGATGTTATTCATATTTGGCTTCTACTCACACTTAGAACATTTGGAAAGACATCACATTCAAACAGACCTCACACCAATATTTACAGTCCTTTTGGTCTCCTCCCCATTTGAAATGATGTCACATCATTTATAATTTTTTTGTCCTAAATGCCTGCCAATTCTAGACTCACGAAGCAATGATTATATCTAAATAAATGTGAACTCAAAATACCTCAATAATTTCAAGCTCTCTTTACATTATAATAAATACCATCTTCCCAGTATCCCTCCACTTGGCTCAATCTCTGACACCATTGATTTCTTATCTAATTCTTTGGAAACAAAAATTCTCCAAATCCTAGTTTCCTGGTGACTGTCAGAAACTTCTTTTCTTTTATAATTTTTTGGCAAAATTATGTGGTGAAAAGTTTTTCTATTTTTCTTTATTTAAATGATTGATTGATTTGTAATGAGATCAAAAGGGGGAGGAGAAACATCAATCAATTGATTGCCTTTTGCCTGCTGACAACTCAGACATGTGCCTGACCAGGAATCAAAGTGACCTTTTGGTTCGAAGGACTATGCCCAAACCAGTTAGGGCTGTTTCTTCTTTAAATGTAAGATTAAAGTTGGACTAACTAGCTACTGAGCTAACTATTACTGCTCTTGTGCTTTGTAAATACCAAAAGTAAAATTGCTTCTATTCTTCTTTGTTCCACAACATATCACCTTCCCAATTCTAGAAGACTTTTCAAAATTAATTGCCAGTGTTTCAGTAACTTCATTAGCAAATCTCTTTTTTTAAATTATTTTTTATTTTTTTCCATAACAAATGCTTTATTTTTTTTGTCATTCCCCCCCGCCCTTACAACTCCCCCAACCCCAGCCATCCCCACCTCCCACCCTGGATCCTATTCCCCTTTGGCTTTGTCCATTTGTCCTTTATACATGTTCCTTGACAACCCTACCCCTAGCTAATCTCTTAACAGCATAGTGAGTATGTTGTCTAGAACTATAGAAATGATACAATTCAGTAATCTGGGAGGAAATTGTGTTGCAGGTTCTTCACAGCATCTTAGGCTTTTTTTTTTTTTTTGGTTCCTTTATTATTTTCATGAAGTTCTAGATTTTTCCACTTCTTTACAAACAGATTTCTCATACTTTGATTTTTCTCTCAAGCATGTGTTTTCTCAGGCTTTCAACACTTTTTGGACTTCTACCTAGCACCTTTTCTTCCGCAGTAATTGAGTAAACAGTTTCAGCTTTTCAACCATTAACATCGTCAGTAAAGACAGTATTTTGATCAGTCAAGTTCTCTTGAAAAAATTCTGTTTTATTTTGCACAATAGCATGCTTAAATTTACCTAGATGAAAAATAAAATGGATTTTTTATTTTCATGTGATTACTCATTCAGTAACCTTTTAAATATTTCTTTAAAAAGTTATGTATTTTCTTGCTGGCATACTTTGGAGTCTTTTAAATCTACAACTGTGAATTATTTTTAGCACTATTTGAATGAGAAAAATATTATACATTAGAAAAAACAACCCAAATGTACCTCTTTACTGAATATTTGAACACATTTCAAAAATAATACCATTTTATGTACACATATAAAATTATAACTATGTTCAGTTTGATATGAACATATAAGCAGAGTCATCTAAACATACATACTTTAGAGACAATAGAACCAAAGATATGGAAATAAAGGACAAACTGGCAGCAACTAAAGTGAATGGGGGAAGAAGCAGAAGAGGCAAGTCAAGGAACATGAGTAGAGGACTCTGGGCACAGACTGTGGCGGGGGTCGACTTTGGGAGTGGGGGTGGGAACGGCAAGGGAGAGCAATGGGGAAAAAGGCGTGACAACTATAAATGAACAATAAAAAGAAAGAAAATGTAAATCTACTACATACTGAAATATACCCTTAATATTAACCTTCAGACAGAATATATAAAACAAAAGCATTTATTTTAACAGTTTGGTAAAATTTTTCCATTTTTTACTTCTATTTAAGTTCTAGAAAAGGAACTACTTGTTCTTAGAAACCATTTGTTGATGATTTTCATTAATTTCTCTTCTTCAGTGTAAAAGTAGCCTAAATAGAACTGTTGAAACAACTAAGACAGTAACTATATTTTTAAAATACCTAATGCCATTAATCAATGATTTATATAATACATAATATTAAATCCCTTGTCACTTAAAACTGTATAATCAGTATCGAAGCATGCACTCTTGAGAGACATATACATAGAATTCTAAATGTGAAGAATTTCTGGATTTTCATAAACCTGCTAAATAACTTTTAAAATTTTATTTAGTAATACTAATCTAAATTTAGAAGGCTTTGTGTTGCAATCTTTTAAAATTTCTTCCATCTCTATTTATTCTTCCCGCTCTTTCACCTCCACCACTCCCCACAATTACCACACTGTTGTTCAACCTTGAGTTCTTTCTCTTTCTCCTTATTTTTTCTTTTCTTTCTTTCTTTTTTTTTTTTTTGGTTGATCCCTCCGCCCCTTCAACGCTCCCCAGAGCTGTCAGCCTGCTCTCCATCTATGAGTCTCTTTCTACTGTGCTCATTAGCTCAGTTTGTTCATTAGATTCCACATATGAGTGAAATCCTATGGTACTTGTCTTTCTCTGACTGGCTTATTCACTCAGCATACTGTTCTCCAGATCCATCCATGCTGTCATGTTGTCACAAAGGTTACATTTTTCTTCTTTATTACTGAGTAGTATGCCACCATGGAAACAAAACATAACTGTTTGATCCACTCCTCCACTGATGGACACCTGGGTTGCTTCCAAATCTTGGTTATTGCAAATAATGCTGCAATGAACATAGGAGTACATATATTTTTTTGAATTAGTGTTTCAGATTTCTTGGGATAAATTCCCAGATGTGGTATTGCTGGATCATAAGAGTTTGTTTTGTAAATTTTTTGAGATAATGCAATACTGCCTTTCACAGTGGCTGCACCAGTCTATATCCCCACTAATAGTGCACAGAGGGTCTCCTTTGTCCACATTCTTGCTAACACTTATTGTTTTTTTGATTTATTAATGATAGCTATTCTGACAGGTGTGAGATGATATATCATTGTGGTTTTAATTTTCATTTTTGATTATTAGTGATGTGGAGCATCTTTTCATATGTCTATTAGCTCTCTGTATGTCCTGTTTGGAGAAGTGTCTATGGAGGTCCTTTGCCCAGTTTTTAATTGGATTGTTTAGAGTTTTTTGGTGTTGAGGACTATAAGTTCTTTATAAATTTTGGATATTAACCCCTCATCCAATGTATCATTAGCAAATATATTCTCTCATTCAGTGTTTTTTTTCCATTTTGTTAATGGTTTCTTGTGCAAAACCTTTTTTGTTTGATGTAGTCCCATTTGTTTATTTTTTCTTCAGTTTCCCTTGCACTGAGGAGATATATCAGGTAAAAAGTTGCTCTGAGAAATTCCAAGATTTTACTGCCTCTGTTTTTCTCTAGGTTTTTTTTTTTTTTTAATTTTGAATCTAACATTTAAGTCATTAACCCACTTTAGGCATATTCTGGCATGTGGCATAAGAAGGTGCTATAGTTTTCTTTTTGTGTATGTATCTGTCCAGTTTTCCCAACGCCATTTATTGAATGGACTCTTTACCCATTGTATGTTTTTGCCTCCTTTGTCAAATATTAATTGATTATAAAGGTGTGGCTTTATCTCTGGATTCTCTATTCTGTTCCATTGATCTATATGTCTGTTTGTATGCTACTACTGTGCTGTTTTGATTACTGAGAGCTTCTAGTATAGTTTAATTTTAGTTATTATGATTTCTCCAACTTTGTTCTTTTTTCTTAATATTGCTGATACTATTCAGGGTCTATAGTTTATACACACACACACACACACACACATACATACATATATGTGTATGTGTGTGTGTGTGTGTATTAGTTCTGTGAAATATGCCATTTTTTATTCTCATTCAGTTACAGTTGCCCTGCCCTTTTCCCCATTGCTCTCCACTGCTCCATCCCCTCCCTGCCAACTCCCATAGCCAATTATCCCCATTGTCCATCCCCGTGAGTCCTCTATTTGTGTTCCTTGGCTTACCCCTTCCACTTCTTCCCTGCATTATCTTCCCCTGCCCTCAGGTCACTGTCAGTTTGTTCTTTATTTCCAAGTCTCTGGTTCTATTTTGTGCATTTGTTTGTTTTGTTAATTAGTTTTCACTTATAGATGAGATCATGTGGTATTTGTCTTTCAACGTCTGGCTTATTTCATTTAGCATAATGCTCTCCAGTTCCATCCATTCTGTCACGAAGGGTGGGAGTTCCTTATTTCTTTCTGCTGTATAGTATTCCATTGTGTAAATGTACCACAGTTTTTGATCCACTCATCTACTAATGGGAACTCAGGCTTTTTCCAGCACTTGGCTATTATAAATGGTGCTGCTATGAACATAGGGGTGCCTAAGTTCTTTTGAATTGGTGTTTTGGGATTCTTAAGGTATTGTCCCAGCAGTGAGGTTTCTGGATCAAAAGGCAGTTCCATCTTTAGTTTTTTGAGCAAGTTCCATACTGTTTTCTACAATGGTTGCATTCCCACCAATAGTTCACTAGGGTTCCCTTTTCTCCACAACCTTGCCAGCACTTGCTGTTTGTTGATTTATTAATGATGGCCATTCTGACTGATGTGAAGTGGTATCTCATTGTGGTTTTTAATTTGCATCTATCTGTTGGCTAGTGCTGTTGAGCATTTTTTCATGTGTCTATGAGCTCTCTATATGTCCTCCTTGGAGAAGTGTCTGTTCAGGTCCTTCACCCATTTTTTAATTGGATTGTTTGTTTTCCTGGTGTGCAGTCATGTGAGTTCTTTATATATTTTGGAGATCAAACCCTTGCCTCAGGTATCATATGGCAAACAAAACATATGGCACATATGTTTTCCCATATGGTTTGTTCCCTTTCCTTTTTGTTCATGTCTTCTTAGCTGTGCAGGAACTTTTTAGTTTGATGAGGTCCCATTTGTTTATTATTTCCTTTATATCCCTTGTCCTAGGAAAATATTGATGGATGGGATATCTAAAACTTTCCTGCCTATGTTTTCCTTTAGGACTTTTATGGTATTGCAACTTATATTTTAAGTCTTTTATCCATCTTGAGGTTTTTTTATTTTTTTTTTTATGTATGGTGTAAGTTGGTAGTCTAGTTTTCATTTTTTTCATGTACTTGTCCAGATCTCCCTATGCCATTCATTGAAGAAGCTATTTTTACTCCATTTTATGTTCCTGTCCCCTTTGTCAAATATTAACTGACCATGTTAACATTGATTTATTTCTGGGCTATCTGTTCTCGTCCATTGATCTATGCATCTGTTCTTGTGCCAGTGCCATACTGTTTTGATTATGGTGGCCTTGCAATATAATTTGATGTTAGATATTGTGATCTCTTCTACTTTGTTCTTCTTTCTCAAATTTGCTGCAGCTACTTGGGGTCATTTATGGTTCTGTATAAATTTTTGAAATATTTGTTCTATATTTGTGAAATATGTCATTGGTATTTTGATAGAAAATATGCCATTGTTATCTTTATAGGAATTGCTTTGAATCTGTAAAATTCTTTGGGTAGTATGAACATTTTAATGATGTCAATTCTTCCTATCTATTAACACAGTATATTGTCTCATTTATTTATATCTTCTTCAGTTTCTTTAGTGTCTCATAAGTTTCTGAGTACAGTTTTTTTATGTCTTTGGTTAAATTTATTCCAAGTATTTTATTCTTTTTGAAGCAATTGTGAGTGGAATTATTTCCTTTGTTTTCCTTTCTGATAGTTTATGATTGGTATATAAAAATACAACTGATTTCTAGAAGTTTACTTTATATCCTGCTACTTTACTGATTTCATTTATCAGTCCTAGTAGTTTTTGGTGGAATCTTTAAGTTCTCTCTATATAGTTTCATGAAATCTGAAAACAAGGACAGTTCACTTCTTTTCACTTTGGATGCCCTTTATTTCTTTTTCATGTCTGATTGCCCTGCCTAGGACTTCCAGGACTATGTTGAATAAGAATAGTGAAAGTGGACATCCCTGTCCTGTTCCCAATCTTAAAGGGAACACTTGCAGTTTTTGCCCATTGAGTATAATGTTGTTTTACAATCTTAAAATTTCTATCCATTTTTCTGTTTAAGCTCCTGAAGCCCATTTCACTATGTGTCATTATTTCTAATTTCTTAAATCTATATAAAATTCATAAAATCATAAGGTAAAAAATCAATCTTGGTTTCTGTGTTGACAGTTGTTAGTTTTATGATGAATGGCTTCTATCTCAAATAACATACTTTTATTTTATTAAGTGATTTTGAAGACACAAAGGTTTGAACAAAGGGATTAGTTTCACCACTAACTGACAATGATATTTTGTATAGAACAGGATTTTTAATGTTAATAAGATTTATTTTTAGTGCAATTTTAAGGTCACTGTAAAATTTATTGGAAAGTACAGACTTTCCATATGTCTTGTTCCCCCCACACACACACTCTTCCAAAATATCAACATCCTACGCCAGAGTGGTGCATTTGTTTCAATCAATGAATCTACATTGATACATCAAACTCACCCAAAGTCCATAGTTTGTGTTATAGTTGTCACACTCTTGGTGATTATATTCTATTAGTTTTTGCAAATGCATAATGATATACCCACCATTGTATTATCATACAGAATACTTTTACTACCCTAAAAATCCTCTGTGTTCTGCCTATTCATTCCTCTTTCCCTCCTAACTTCTGGCATTCACTAACCTTTACAATGTCTCCACAGTTTCATGCTTTTTTTAGAATATCAAAAAGTTGAGTCATACAGTAGATGGATTCCTTTCAGTTAGCAATATGCACTTAAGTTTTTTTCCATGTATTTTTTAAAATTTGTTTAAAATATATTTTATTGATTATGCTATTACAGTTGTCCCATTTTCCCCCTTCAGTCCCCTCCACCCTATACACCCCCTTTCACCCACATCCCCCCCCCTTTAGTTCATGTCCATGGGTCATACATACAAATTCTTAGGCTTCTACATTTCGCATACTATTCCCTGTACCTTTTCCCCCTCTCTCTCCCTCCCACTCCCCTGTTGATAACCCTCCATGTGATCTCCATTTCTGTGATTCTATTCTTGTTTTAGGTGTTTGCTTAATTTGCTTTTGTTTTTGTTTTAGATGTTGTTATTAATTGTGAGTTTGCTGTCACTTTACTGTTCATATTTTTATCTTCTTTTTCTTAGATAAATCCTTTTATGAGAACTCCTTGAACTTGATCTTATCTGAGAAGCACTTTATCTGTCCTTCCATTCTAAATGAGATCTTTGCTGGATAGAGCAATCTTGGATGTAGGTCCTTGCCTTTCATGACTTGGAATCCTTCTTTCTAGCCTCTTCTTGCCTGTAAGGTCTCTTTTGAGAACTCAGCTGACAGTCTGATGGGAACTCCTTTGTACGTAACTGTCTCCTTTTCTCTTGCTGCTTCTAGGATTCTCTCCTTCATTTTCATCTTGGCTAATGTAATTATGATGTGCCTTGGCATGTTCCTCCTTGGGTCCAACTTCTTTGGGACTCTCTGAGCTTCCTGGACTTCCTGAAAGTCTATTTCCTTTGCCAGATTGTGGAAGTTCTCCTTTATTATTTGTTCAAATAAGTTTTCCACTTGTTGCTCTTCCTCTTCTCCTTCTGGTACCCCTCTAATTCAGATGTTGGGACATTTAAAGATGTCCTGGAGGTTCCTAAGCTTCTCCTCATTTTTTTGAATTCTTGTTTCTTCATTCTTTTCTGGTTGGATGTTTCTTTCTTCTGGTCCACTCCATTGATTTGAGTCCCAGTTTCCTTCTCATCAATATTGGTTCCCTGTACATTTTACTTTATTTCACTTAGCATAGCCTTCATTTTTCATCTAATTTGTGACCAAATTCAACCAATTCTGTGAGCATCCTAATCACCAGTGCTTTGAACTGTGCATCTGATAGTTTGGCTATCTCTTCATCACTTAGTTGTATTTTTTCTGGAGCTTTGATATGTTCTTTTGTTTGGGTCATTTTTTTCTCAATGCACCTGTTATGCATCTGTTACATAGTGAGGGGGGGCAGAGCCTTACGTGTTCACCAGGGCAGGGCAACCCATGTTGCTGAGTTGTGATGCTACATGTAGGGCAGGGGTCCGAGAGGGAACAGTTCTGCTTGCTCTGCTCTCTGCAGGATTTCAGTCACTTCCCCCACTACCCATAAGCAAATTGGGCCCTTCTGGTGCTAATTCCCATGTGGGTGGGTTTGTGTACATTCTAGGACCCTGTGAGTCTCTCCAACAAACTCTCCTGTGAGGCTGGGAATTTCTCCAGCTGCTGGCTCAAGCCCCACAGGTGTTTTCAATCAGTGGTTTGAGGCTTTATTTCCCTGTTCTGAGGCCTTTGGTTGTGCAGACCATCCTGCTCCCCAGTTGTTCTTCCCAGTTTATCTGCACGAAAATGTGGGATCACCCAGTCCACAATCTGCTGCCTTGCTGGCCAGCCATAGCTTTGTATGCCCCGTTCCATAATCCGCTGCCTCACTGGGTCCACCAGCTGCCACCTTGCCCACCCTGGTCCTCTTGACTCAAGTCCTCTCCGCCCTGCTGCCCATCTCCTACTGGTCTGGACGAATGTTTCTTCTTTAACTCCTTGGTTGTCGGACTTCCATACAGTTTGGTTTTCTGTAAGTTCTGGTTGTTTTTTGTTTTTAAATTGTTACTGTCCTTCCTTTGGTTGTGTAAGAAGGCACAGTATATTTACTTATGCCTCCACCCTGGCTGGAAGTCTCTGATTATCTTCCATGTATTTTTATGACTTGATAGCTTACTTTATTTTAATGTTGAATAATATTTCATTGTCTGGATGTACCACACTTTAATACTTCACCTACTAAGGAACATTTAGATTGCCTCCAAATTTTGGAAATGATGTTGTTTTCAGTTTATTTACATAAATACCAAAGAGTATAATTTCTGGATTATATGGTAAGAGTATGTTTAGTTTTGTAAGAAACTGCCTAACCCTTCCAAAGTGGCTGTACTATTTTACATTTCCACCAGAAGTACATGAGAGCTCCTGTAGTTCTACTTTCTCATTTGCATTTGGTGTTGTCAGTGTTTTGGATTTTGGCAGTTCTAACAGATATGTAGTAATATCTTAATGTTGTTTTGATTTGCACTTCCTAATGACATAGATGTTGAACATTTTTCATATGCTTATTTTCTACCTGTAAATTTCCTCTGGTGAGGTTCAAATATTTTGTCCATTTTTAATTGGATTGTTTGTGGTCTTATTGATGAATTTTAGGAAGTTTTTTGTATGGTTGTTTTTGTACAGTTTGTAAACCAGTCCTTTATCAGATGTGTCTTCTGAAGATAATCTTCCCAGACTATAACTTGATTTTTTATTCTCTTGACATCCATTGTATTTCACACAGCAGAAGTTTTTAATTTTAATGAAGTCAAGTGTATCAATTATTTTTTAAGGACCATGTTTTCAGTGTTATATCTAAAAAGACATTGTCATGCCCAATGTCATCTATATTTTGTTTTAAGTTATCTGCTAGGAGTTTTATAGTTTTTCATTTTAAATTTTTGTTTATGATCCATTTTGTGTTAATTTATAAGAGGGTATAAGGTCTGTGTTTATATTATTTTTTGTGTGTGGATATCCAATTGTTCCCTAAAAATGGCTTTCTTTCCCTTTCCCTTCCAGAATCATGAAAGGACTTTTCTGAAATATTAACTGTGAGGACCTTGTAGAGCTTCCGGAAGTAAAATTCACAGAAGTGGGGGAGGGTTCCTCTATGACTGTGTCCCCCTGGCAATTTTAACTTTCAGACTTTTCCATATTGAGCCTCCAGCACTTTATCAATTACAGTTTAGATTTCACTGTCCACAGCACTGGTTCCCATAGAATATTTTCTTGTGGGTTTCTTTCTTCTTCTCCTTTTTTAAATATTTTATTTATTTATTTTTAGAGAGGGGACGGGAGGGAGAAAGCGAGGGAGAGAAACATCACTGTGTGGTTGCCTCTTGCGTGCCCCCTACTGGGGACCAGACTCACAACACAGGCATGTGCCCTAGACTGGGAATAGAACCAATGACTTTTTGGTTCACAGGCTGGCATTTAATCCAGCGAGCCAGGCCTCTTGTATGTTTCTACTCCAGTAATTTGTAGTTCTCTGTGTCAGCCTGTGTTTCCAATCTTGTAGCAGCAGTTTTCCCTATGACCTTATTTCTCTGACAGATCTAAGAAGGATTATTGATTTTCAGTTTGTTCAAATTTTTATTTGTTAGGATAGAGTGGCAACTTTCAAATTTCATGATATGCTGGACTAGAAACAAGAAGACAGAAAGGGTTCTTTTTATTTGGATCCTTAAATATGGCAAAAACCCTAAACCTTTATTCCTGATCTTCTGTCAAGAGGACTCAAGCTTTCACTTTCTAGTATGTAGTTATTATGACCCAATTTCAGGTATCATTAAAAAAACCTTTCATGTGAATATCAAATATTGTTCAACAATCAATTGGAAAGCAGAAATGAACATAAATATACTGGCTTACATGTTTCGAGTGCATTTTCTGTGACAAGCTCTGTGCTGTTTTTATTGTATGATGGTTTATTAAAAGTAATAAAGCATAGAATGTATGACTGTTATTATCTAGTGATGAACCTGAGATTTGTTTCCTCTCCTGGAAGCCAGAAGACTTACTTGTATTTCAGGGAGGCTCTTGTAAAGTCTTAAATAAAAGCCCCCTCTCGTATTACTACTGCTTTTTTGGAATTCTAGGGAAGCCGGTGAAAGTAGTATGTAAGGAACACTTACTAAGTACATAGTGCTATGTAATGGTGCTTTAGGTAATATATCTACATGGAAGGTACTATCTTCCCTCAGGGATTTACATTCTAGTAGGAGAAACTTAATATAAACCTATATATCTATAATCCAGAATAAAAAGTGACAAGGGGCCTAGGGAAAGTAATTGGAAGGAGCCATCCCCCTGACTCGAGTGGCTGGAGAAAAGGGATTAGCCAGACTGAGGTAACTGAGCCAAGTATAACAGAGAGAATGGAGGAGTGGGAGGGAGTGAAACCACTCTATGTGATGGCAACGTGAGAGCAAGTGCTTGAGAGGAAAGCACACTGTGTCCTTAGGAAACAGCAAGAGAGTAATATTACTTGGAGTCTTGGTTGTCTTACAGAAAATAGATGGTAGCAAAAGGGTATCAGCAGATGGGGGGAAATGATGGGTGACCTAGAATGCCATGTGAAGACATTTGGATTTAGTTTGCTTGGCACTGTAGGGCCACTGGAGGGTTGCCAAAGTTTATCAACTATCAAAAAATCTATACTGTTAGCAGAGACTTGACTGATATATCTTCCACAACATCACATTTGGAGAAACCAAGAGTGAGAGATGAATTAACATGCCCAACTTTACCCACAATAGGAGCAAGAGGACCTTAAATGTTCAGATGTACTAGTCTGTGCACAATTTTCAAGAGCAATCCCAAAGGTCCATGGTCTATAGTAAATTGTGATTTTTACAAGACATTTATTTTAAAACAAGTAGGGAGGCTCTGGTAGAAGAACCAATCTCTCAGCATTTTCATCTCATCAAACCTATAATAGTCTTGTTTATTTTTTATAACAATACTGGAAGATAAGCATTATTGTATCCATTGAGTATCTGAGAATGATATTTGCTGTAGTGAAATGTGTAAATTTGGGTATTAGGGAAGATCTTGAGTTAAGTCTCTGGTTAATGTCAAGGAAATACTTCAATAATTTTTGGGTCCCACTGTTACCCTTCAAGCCTCTTTTGTCACAATTTCTCTTCCTTTTCCTAGTCAGTCGTTCCTTAAGAAAATTAATTCCTCAGTGCTGTGAGACATGAATTGGTGTTAAATGTGATAGCGAGTGAAACAAATGCTTGATGCAGCCTGCTCTGACAAATAGCCATGCCTTTGTTCATACTGTCCTCTCTGCCGGAATACCTTTTTCATCAAATTCTCCAAACACACTCTTATTCTTCAATTACAACCACTTTGGATATAACCTCTCTCCTCCCAACTTCAGAATACGCCAAAATAGGGGAGTGTGTCTTAATTATTATTGCGTTCCCCCCACCCCCCGTTCAGTTCCTGAAACAGAAATTCAAATGCAATTTCTTTGTTTGAAAGGTATAAGAAATATCAGTGTGGGGATGGGCAAGGAATACAGAAACAGGAAGGCAGCCAATAAAGGGTGTGTTGTTAGGCCAACTTGACAGTAGGCAATGGGAACTGAATCCCGCAGGGAAACTTTAGGAAACACTATAAAACACACCCCTCAGGTTACACCAATTCAGAGGTTTGTGAGCTGAAATTTTATATAGCAATTTCCATCAGTTGCTGATTGAGAGTTTCTCTCAAGGTGTGAGTTTTTTGGCACCTCTGGCCTACAGGGCTTGTGGGTATAGTACCTGTGGTAATGGACAGAAATAACCCAGGCACAAGATATAAATTCTGCAGTTTGACATCAGCCAGATTGTACTATCTTAGTAGGGCCTGAGGGATATGGGTGGGGCACAGGCAACATCTGCTGCAGATGATGGTTGTTATTAGCATTGCAAGCAACCAGATATGAAAAGTACAGGAGAACTGAGAGAATGGAATTGTGCCACCTGTTCTCTGGCTGAGGATAGGTAATGAGTCCATGTCTCTCCTGGGGTGGCATGCTCCAGAAGAGAGAGCTTCTGTGCAGAATACAGAAAGGCAAAATACCAGCCTTTTTGTATAGCAGATTCTTCTAATCCACTTGTCAGCAGGACAAGAGCATCGGGGGTTATTTTAGCACTGGCTCTGGTAGGTTTGTGTCAACCCGGACACAGTCCATATCTTTCCACTGGATGGCTTGATTAATTTTGAGCAAATGTTCACAGAAAAGTCAAACAGAAATGAAAGGAATGAGAAACGCTAATGAGCCATAAAATATACTGAAACTGCCTGTAAATGAATCTGATGCTCCTTTCCCCCTTAAGTAATAACCACTTGCATTGATAGAAAATTTCTGGTTATCATCTGGATAGTTAAAATCTAAGATTGTGCCTTCTTTCTGTTTAAGAATCATCGGCAATAGCCTCTTCAATTCAATTGGACAAATACTTTTTTAGTCACATGTGATATTACAGTGAGGAAACAGAGACTCTGCCAGTTATAATTCTGAGTTTTGCTAAGCAGTGGTTTAGAATTTTATCTTTGATGTCAAATGAACTTAAGTTTTTATTCCTAACACACCATTAAATTAGTTAGTTACTTGATGTGTAACTTTGAGCAAGTAACTCAAATTCTCTAAATCATGACATTTTCATCTATAAAATAGGTCTCAGACTCATGAGGATTAAGAGTAATAATGCAAGTTGAAGATTATTGCCTGACATCAAGTAAGAGCTCAATAGTCTTAATTCCAAAGTTTACATAATTGTTGTAATTCAAATGGTGGTAGCAATGCTTGTATTAATCACAGTATCGCTAGTGTGCAATTCCCTTCCAGTGCTGAATGCACTGGAAAGAACATGGATTTTGATGAATTTTAATTCTGCTTATGAATCTAGTTGTGTATATCTTTGAGTGTTTTTAAGAATCATTCTAGGAAATGCTTACAAAACACTAAGTGACATTTGAAACTGAATAAAAACTGACAGTTCAATACATGTGAGCCTTTATTTATTTCAGCCTAAGTAGATCCAAAAGCAAATAATTTCTATATGATATTTAAAATGTATTTTATTACTTTTTAATAATTCCAACCTGAAAGAAAAAGTTGAAATTTTTCCTCTGTACTGTAAGCCATTTGACCTTGATACTGAGGCAATCTTTTAAATCTAGTGGTCGTTCATTCACCAAAATAATTTTAGCCTCAGAGACTGACTTGAGAACAAATTTGTGAGTCTGCAAGGCATGCCATGACCCAAAGTGAAAAAACGTAATAGATAAAACAATCCCATCACTATTATGGGAAATAAAAGAGGCAAATACATGTAATTTGGAAATAAAGTTCAGGTAACCTCAGAAAAATTCCAGGTCTCAAACCATTACCACCATGTGAAACATGCTTTTTTTTCTGATCTGTAACTCTTCGGGTGGGAGAGCTGCTTTCGACCCGATGTCATCACTTCATGTGACATAAATAATTTAACCACTTGTGAAGAAAATTGGCAGTGGAAAAATTGTTTTGTTCAGAATTACATAGGTGGATAATGCTTTGTGAAAGTAAGGACTTGAATGATCCATTAGATGATGGAAACGCGTATTCATTTGTGCCCAGTATACCTCATAATTTCAGTGCATGTTTTATATGCTGTGATAAAAGTTGCCTTAATATTTTCATGGTAGACGTTGCTAGCAATATATAACATAACTTGGTGTTTTCTGAGAGAGATGCATTATTCTAACATATTTTTATATAATTATTACAGACAATATTTTATTTAAAAAAGTTAACCATGTTTTCTGCTTTTAAAGTGTGTTGTATAGTAAATGTTATTAACATGAACAGGGACCCCCAAAGTTGCAGAATTTATTTATAAAAAAATTGTATATTTATTCTTACATGTTTAAACTTCAGTCACATTTAAAGAACTCTCCATTTGATGCAATACAAAGGGCATTTCCCCCCAAGAAAGAATTATCTACTGGAGGGCAGGCCAATTGTAGTACAGGCTTCCCCTTCTAGGTGAGTGTTTAGAAATCCATTTGTATCCGTGTGCCAGCTGGCATTGCTGTGAGAGGCTGTGCATGGCTTCAGTTAATTTTTTTGAAGACTCAATGTGTTTGCCCACTTCATGACTGGTGATTTACAAATGCACCTGCCCACACCATGCTGAGTGTTCAGCAGTTTTTCACCAAAAACTGGCATAACTCCCATGTTCCCTTCTCCCTATTCACCTAATTTTGCCCCAAGAGAATTTTTTGTTTCCTTGTGTGAAAAAAGGTCTCAAAGGGAAATGTTTTGCCAATGTGGAAGGGTGAATCAAAAATGGTGGAAACACTAAAAGACATCAAAATCAATGACTTCAAAAACAGTTTTGAGCGGTGAATGAACAAACATCTCAATAGGTGTATCAAATCGAGTTCAAAGCAATGCTTATAAGGATGCTCAAGGAACTTAATGAGAACTACATCAGCATGAAAAAAAACATAGAAACTATGAATAAGAAACAGTTGAAAATGAAGACTACAATATGTGAAATGAAAAATACTCTAGAAGGAATTAACAGCAGGGTAGACAGAGCAAAGGAATGAATCAGTGGTTTGGAAACAAGGTAAGAAAAAAACACCCAGTCAGAGCAACAAAATGACAAAAGACTTTGAAAGAATGAGGATAGTCTGAGAGAGCTTTGAGACAACATGAAACATAACAATATTGGCATCAAAGAGATACCGAAAGGAGAAGAAAGGGAAAAGGGGATGGAAAGCCTGTTTGAAGAAATAATGGCAGAAAATTTCCTAACTTGGTGAAGGAGAGAGTCATGTAGTTTCAGGAAGCACAGAGAGTCTACACCAAGACACATCAAAATTAGAATGGCAAAGTTCAAAGACAAAGATAGAATGTTAAGTGCAGTGAGAGAGAACGTTAGTTTCCTACCAGGGAGCTCCAATAGGGCCATCTACTGATTTCTCAACAGAAACATGGCACCACAGGCTAAAGGGGACTGGCATGAAATATTCCAAGTAATGAAAAAGCAAGGACCTTCAACCAAGACTACTCTATCCAACAATGCTCTCATTTAAAATCGAAAGTGAAATAAAGAGCTTCTCAGACCAAAAAAAAAAAAAAGGCCAAAGGAATAAATCCCCACCAAACCAGCATTGTAAGAGATGCTAAAGGGACTGCTTTAAGAAGAAGAAATAGAGAGAGAGGAACACAGGTACAAAGAGGGAAAAAAGCAGTGAATAAGTACCTATCAATAATAACCTTAAATGTAAATGGATTAAATGCTCTCTCTAATCAAAAGGCATAGGATAGCTGAATGGATAAGAAAACATGACCCGAATATATTCTGTCTACAAGAGACCCACCTCAGAACAAAACTCAGAACAAAAGATTTAAACAGGATGAAAGTGAAAGGATGGAAAAAATATTCTATGCAATGGAGGTGAATGGAAAGTTGGAGTAGCAATATTTCTATCTGACAAAATAGATTTCAAAACAAAGACCATAACAAGAGACTAAGAAGACCACTACATAATACTTGAGGGGTCAGTAAACAAGAGGTTATAACCCTTGTAAACATATATGCACCCAATATAGGAACACCTAAACATATGAGGAAAATCTTGGAGAACTTTGAGAAATAGGTACACAGCAATAACATCATTGTAGGAGATTTTAACACCCACTGTCAACACACTAGATCAAATGGAATCATATAGATATATAGATATATATCAATTATCTATCTATCTATCTATCTATCTATATATATATATATATATAAATTATATATATATATAATTTTGGCCAGAAGATCCAGAATACACATACTTCTCAAATGTACATGGATCATTCTCAAAGATAGATCGCATGGTAGGACACAAAATAAGCCTTAATAAATGCAAGAAAATTGAATTAATACTATCAAGCATTTTCTTGGATAGCAATGGCTTGAAACTAGAAATCAACCATAAGAAAAAACCTAAAAAACATTCAGATACAGGGAAGCTAAATAGCGTGTTATTAAATAATGAATGGGTTAACCCTGTGATCAAGGAAGGAATCAAAAAGTATCCAGAAATAAATGAAAATGAAAAAAACAACAACCCCAAATCTACAGGGCACAGTGAAAGCAATCCTAAAAGAAAAAGTCATCGCATTACAGGCCTACCTAAAAAAGATAAAAATATCACAAATAAACAACCTAACCTACATCTAAAAGCACTGGAAAACCATAGCACACAAAGTCCACAGTGAGTAGAAGGAAGGAAATAATCAGGATCAGAACAGAAATAAGTAACATAAAGACTAAAAAGACAATTCAGAAAATCAATAAATTGAGGTGCTGGTTCTTCATAAAAAATAAACAAAATTGACAAACATTTAACCTGGCTCATCCAGAAAAATAGAGAGATGATGTGAATAAATAAACCAGAAATGAAAGAGGAGAAGTAACAACTAATAACACAGAAATACAAAGGATTGTAAGAAATTACTGTGAACAACTATATGCCAAGAAATTGAACAACCTGGAAAAAATGGAAAAATTTCTAGAAACATACAGCCTTTCAAAACTGAATTAGAAAGAAGCAGAAAACCTGAAAAGACTAATAACGACTAGTGAAGCTGAAGCAGTAATCAAAAAACTCCCAGCACACAAAAACCTTGGACCAGATGGCAATACAGGTGAATTTTACCAATCATTCAATGAAGAACTGATACCTATTCTTCTCAAAGAACTATTCCAAAAAATTCAAGAAGAGGGAAGAATTCCAAAATATTTTTATGAGACCAGTATTATCCTAATTCCAAAACCAGGTAAAGACACAACGAAGAAAGAAAATTCCAGGCCCATATCGCTGATGAACATTGATGTTAAAATCCTCAACAAAATAGTAGCAAACCAGATCCAGCAATATATTAAAAAGATCATACACCAGGGTCAAGTGGGATTTATCCTGGGGATGCAAGGATGGTACAATATTCATAAATCAATAAATGTGATAAATCACATAAGCAAATGAAAGATTAAAATCATATGATCATATCAATATATGAAGAAAATCATTGATAAAATCCATCACCCATTTATGATAAAATCCCTCAGCAGAGTAGGATTAGAGGGAACATACCTCAACATAATAAAGGCCATAAACAAAAAAACTACCACCAATGCATTGCATTTCATATTGCAGAATGAGATGGTACCTTGAATTAAAGTCATTTTAAAAAATAGGCTGATATATGGTCTAACTGCTACCATTTGTGTCTCTCAAACAGATCTGTTTCCCCGTTTTTCAGTATATTCTACAGGAAAGCCAGCTATCAGTCCAAAACACTAGAATTAAAACTCAGGATTGTTTCTCTCCAAAATCAATCTTCTTTCACTTGTACAAGGAAAATGAATGGAATAGTTATCTTTCATTGTCTTTCTAGGTATGTGTCTTATTCACAATGAAGAGGACTATATAGCACACACTTGTGTATTGTTTCTATCTGTCTCCATCTCAGTTAGCTATGTTAACACACAAAAACACACATGAGGAACCCAGATGCCTCACTTCTATGGAATGCAGACACTGAATCAAGGCAGGATATTTTTATTTACTCGTGAGGAATACTTCTGGGTTTTAGAAATCAGAGTTATATGGCAAGGTGGGTATTACAACTCTTTACCTCTGCTTTACTTCTTTCTAGTGTACTATAGGTTTGTACTTCTATATTTCCTTCCATATGCTGAACTTGACATTAGTGATTGCTATGGGACTAGCTTTGTTTAAAAAATGTGACTGAAATTTATGTCTGTTATTTTGGGGCAAAAGTGTTTTTCATGACCAGTGCACAAATTTCCACTTCTTCCCTGTTCTTGCCCTGGCTGTCATGAAGCTTATGGTGGTGCGGAGAACTAATATTGAGCCATTGCACAGAGGTCACCTGTCCTGGTCATTGGCCTCAGTTCATAACAAATTTTGCCTACTTAAGTAATTAACTAACATTATTTTAAGTTCTACCTAATTTTGAATTCTTTATTATTACAGGATAATTCAATTGATCATGATTAATAAATGCGGACATGAAATATGATGGTCTGTTTGTCCCCAAAATAACACTTTGAGTATTGAGTAGGCAATACTTGAACACAATATTCCAACATCGCAATACAAAAGTCAAATTTCAGTTTTAAAATTGTTTGGTCTCCCTCTTCAGGCAGTAGTCTGACTATAGAAATATGAAGGAATTTATACTCATAATTGGAGCATCTCATTTCAAAGTTGAAGTTCAAACATCATAATTACATTATCAAAATAGACATAATAACTATCTCACAGGACTCCAAATAGATGAAAGCTATTTGTTTTACATGATGACAGTTTAAGAATGTTTCCATCAAATCCTTAGGACTTTAAAATGAGTTTTCCCAAACATTCAAAGTTTTGTTTTATTTTCAATATACAAATAATATTTCCATAATTAAATTGAAGCTTCTGTGTACTTGTTTGTTACTATATAATATTAAAATGGTGGTTATTTTTCATCATTTAGGAAGTTGTATTTGGAATATTCTTTCTTAACTTATGATATATGTTATATATAATATAGAAATTATATATAATATAATTATATATAATATGTGTAATGTTAAATATGTACATATTTAGGGCTCTCATGTAGGGCTCTACATGAGCATCTCAAAAATATAGGTAGTTCCCTCTTGAGCAGCTGAAATGAAAGTACAATGACATTGTCAAGACATTAAAACATCATAGATAGAAAATATAAATAGAAATGTCAAATAAGATTATCACATCAGATGTTAATATACAAGTCTTGCTTTGCCATTAAACTATTTTTTTAAATAGTGATGACTATATGAAGCCTGCTCCAGGGTGTATTACTGTAAAGACTGACTTATTTCATTATTAAGGATTCCTCTTTGACAGTGATGCATAGGCTCATTAGATTTTACATAAAATTAAAAAATTCTTATTTTTGCCAATTTATTTCTATAACTAAGTTTTTTACAATGTGATAAATATAGTTTGGAACTTTTTTCTAGTCACAAGCATTTGAAACTTAAGAACTCAACAGTTACTCTTTTGTTTTGTTTTTTTTGTTATTTTCCAAAGAAGTAAATTTGTAAGAAAGGAACATTATTAAATACTTCTTTCATGTAGTTCAATATCTTTCTCATTATAAAAGTAAAGGATACTTAATTTAGCACATTTATAAATTAAAGAAAGTTACTGAAGAAAAATTAAAAATAATAAAAATAATATCCAACACAAACTGGAGACTTATTACTCATAAAATTACCTATGATATTATTCAGGAAGACACAATTGGTATTTCCCTTCAGGGTGATCTTACCTTTACTATAGATCTGTACCTGCGATATTTGTTTTGAGGGCAAACTATGCATTTAATTATTAATAATTTAATTATTCTTCAAATTCATGATTTTGAAAGATATGCAGTATTTAATCACTTATTTTTACCTAAAATGGTATATAAATTTATTTTTTTACTCTTACACATTTAGTATAGATTGTTTCATGTTTATAATTATAGATGTCTTGTGTATTTATTTTTAATCATAATATTAACCAATTCATAGATAAGATTCTGAAAATTGTAATAAATGAACTTGAAAAATTTAATATCATAAAATGTATTTCCAATTTGCTTTTGAGAAAAGACAACAATTTATTTCCTCATTATTTATAATTTATGTATTATACATCATATTTATAGTATTCTAATAGTTCAAAATATGATGGAAAACAAGATAGGACTAGTGATACACCAACATTTTGTTATTTGACTTTGGATTTGTGCACGAAGTGTTGAATATGAATACATTCTTTAGTGTCACATCTGCCATTTCCAAACTTTACTGAGATCAGTGATTGGTCTTATTAGGTAGATTACCACCTACGCTGAATTAGCTTATCAGTGTTAGTAACAAGGTATGTCATTTGGCTGTACTGTTAGTATCTGGTATTCAATTTCCAATAAGAATAGGTCTCCAAGATATAAGTTAGGGTGAAAAAAGCTCTTATATAACGTATGTATTGTATTAAAATAGAAATCAGGGACATTTAAAACTGAAACCAATAGATAAAATAAATGTATCTAACAGTAGATTATTTATAAAGATCAATAAAATTGTGAAACCTTAAGCCCTGCTAAGAGAAGAAAAAGAAGAAAATTACTAAAATAAGGCATAAAAAGGGTCATCACTACTGATCCCATGAAAATTAAAAGAGTAGTAAAAAAATACCATGTCCTCCCCCACCTCGCCCGACCTCCTGCTCCCCCTAGTCATGATAGAAGGCTTAAACAGAGATGGTAAACAATACAGTGCACAGATGGCATATTATGGAATTGTGTACCTGAAGCCTGTATAATTTCGTTAACCAGTGTCAGCACAATAAATTCAATAAAAAGGAAAAAAAATACACACACACAAAGAATACTATAAATAATTATACAGACACAAGTTTGTGTCTTCTAAGTTTGAAAACTTAGAAAACAAAAACACCAATTATTTGAAAGATAGTTACCAAGACTCACACAAATATAGATAACCTGAAAAGTCATATACCTATTTTAAAAACTAAATGAATAATTAATAATCTCCCAAAAAGAAAGCACAAGACCCAGTTAGTTTCATAGGTGAATTCTACCACATACTGGATGGGGCAAAAGTAGGTTTACAGTTGTGTAAGCAAAACACAGAGTTTACTCTTGTATTATTATTTATTAATTATGGTATTATTTGAACAACTATAAACCTAATTTTGCCCAAATAACCTTTATTTAGAAACCAAATCATATCAACTTTCTACAATCTATTCCAGAAAACATAAGCACAGGAAACATTTCTTAACATGCTCTCTACTACTAAAACCAAAGACATTACAGAAATGAAAAACTGTAGGCTAATAGCTCTTATGAACATACACTCAATAATTATCAACAAAATATTAGCTAATTAATCCAACATTGTATAAAAATCCTTATACATACCACCCAGTAGAATTTATTTCAGATATGTAAGGTTAGTTCAATGTTTAAAATTCAACTAATATAATATACCACATCAACAACCTAAATAGAAAAATAATATGATAATATCAATTTATTCAGAAAAAAATTGCAGAAAAATAAGCATCCATTTATGATAAAGAACATCTTTTTAAAAAAAAAGCTATAGCTAATATACTTAATAGTAAGAAATTGAATACTCTTAGTCTTAAGGAAAAAAACAAGGATGTCCTATTCACATCATAATTGAAGTCCTAGCTAGTGAAATAAGATAAGCAAAGGAAATAAACTATGTACCAGTTGGGAAAAAAGATAATTAATTTTTAAGCAAAAAACCTGATTGGTTATGTAGAAAGTACCCCAACATATCAGAAAAAAATCTCCTGGAAATAATGAGCAAGTGTGGCAAAGCTACAGGGTACCAACTTAATGTATAAAAAGTCAATTGATGGCCTATATAACAACAGTACTCAGTTAAAAATATAAATTAAACAAAATGTCATTTACATTAATACAAACAGAATGAAATACTTCAATATAAACATTTATATACAGGATATATATGTGGAAAATTACAAGACTCTAATAAAAGTAATTTTTAGAAGATCTAAATAAAGGTCCCTGGCTTGTGTGACTCAGTGGATTGAGTGCTGACCTGCAAACCAAAGGGTCGCCAGTTTGATTCCCAGTCAGGTCACATGCCTGGGTTATGGGCCAGGTCCCCAGTATGGGGAGAACAAGAGGTAATTACACATTAATGTTTCTCTCTCTCTCCTTCTCCCTCCCTTAACCTCTCTCTATAAATCAATAAATCAATCAATAAATAAATACATATTTAAAAGATCTAAATAAATGGAGGATTATTCTATGTTCATGGATTGGAAGACTCAGTATTGCTAAGATGTCAGATTTTCCTAACTTGCACTATAGATTCTTTGAAATACCATTCAAAATTGCAGAGAGCTATTTTGTAGATATTAACAAACTTATTCTACAGTTCATATTCTATACAGAAAGGTAAAAGACCTAGAACAGGTCTTTTGAAAATCTATTAAAGATCCAAACTGGAGGACTGACATTACATGAGTTCAATACTTTAAAGATACAGTAAACAAGACAATGTGGTATGACAAAAGAACAGAATAGAGAGCCTAGAAATAAAGCCACACAAATATAGTTACCTGATCTTGGGAGAAGGGGCAAGGGCAATTCAATGGAAAATAACAGTCTAGTCTTTTTAGACATGATACTGGGATGGGACATTCATGTAAAAAAAAACTAATGTTGACACAACTCTACACTTTCCACAAAAAAATAACTTAAATAGATCATAGATTATACTGTCAACACTTGAAGAAACAGAATGGATCCCCAGTCAAAACTTGGTTTTCATGTCAAGATTGATGAAGCCATACACACATCAAGAGAATATTACAGTATCTATTACTGCATATGAGGCTTTTGGAGGGGATCACACCAGGCTTCCCAGCTGGACAAAAATGGCTTAAGATTAAGAAAAGGAAAAGGATACTAGCTTGAGTTTTTATGGTGGTAGGGCATTGGACCCATGGCTTGGGTGATTTTACCTCCCTGCCAGTAGCAAAGGAGGGGACACCTGGGCATTCTTATCCACCTGCCCAGATATGGAGCAGGTAAGGAAGAGGGAGGAGCCAGGCTTAAAATCTGTCAGCAGGCACCAAAAACTGGAGTTCAGTTATTACAATTTACCCCTGATGTTTAAATCATGACTGAAATGTGCCTTCTTTTATTTTATTGAATTTGAACTTAAATAAGACATGACGACACCCTATGAGATCTGCAGCCTGAAGCCATTAGGGAAGTTAAAAATTTTTTGAAGGTCTTATCCAGAAGCCAAGCTTTGTATATTCTGAAAAGTTAAATAAGTGTTTAGGTCACTATCAATAATGTCTGGAACTCCAAAGGGGATAAGAAATGTTTTTATGAGGCCTTATATTGTGGCTTTAGTATATGTAGAGACATGTATCCTTAATTCTGTTTTGAGTATCTGTTGTGGAAATTTTCTCAGAGTTATTTTCCCCAATGGGGGCAACTATAGACAGAAATTGTTGTTCTCTTTGACTGGATCAGATAGCAAGACCACTGACAATGTTCTAAGACTTTGTAAAAATGTGCAGATGGGGTTGATTGTTGACCAGAGCAACCAGTACTAAGATGTCTGCCTGAAGGTGGGCCAGTTGTACTGATGCTTGGTCCTGATCTTTTATTAAGGATCCTGGTTGATGATGAAAAGCAACAGTTCTTTTGTGACCTCAGTCACATGCAGTCATGGTGATATCATCTGCAAAGCATATGAACTTCCATTGTTATTCATTCAGTTGATCCTAAGGGACTGCCGAGGTAGCCAACTGGTCTAGGAGAGGGGTGGCCTCCTCTAGCACGATGGCATTTGTGAGGCCACCTGCTCACATAAGTAGGAAGACCATGCAATGTGAGAAAATGTGAGGCACGTCTATAAGAAGGTGTGAGAAAGGACTTCTGATAGAATTTGGGATTAGGTTAGGTGATTTTACTAAATATTCAAGGAAGCAGGGATTTTCTCTGCATTGGTGATTTCCGGAAATGGGGATTAATACTATTACTGGATATATTAATCAATCTTATCCAGAAAAAGGATAGACTAGAGTGAGGTCAAACCCATAATTGCTGAAGAAGCAGCAGTTGCTGATATTAGGCAGGAGACAGGGCTATTTCATATTTTGTAGTGTACACCATGACCTTGTCTGTCCGATTATGAAAAATATGAAGGATCATAAGTTGGTCTCATTTCATCATGGTCACACAGTCGCCTTGTGTGATGTTGTTCTGTGAAGTTGTTTATGTTCAACAACAGATCACCAAGGCCTAGCTGTGAATGAAATACAAAATATGAATGAAATACTTATGCATAATTACATCATTACTTGAAAACAAGCAAGCATAATTTCCAAATTAGGAAAGACATTGGCACAGAATATTTTAGCCACATTATTAGTTAAAAGAATTTTAGTAGAGGATGCTTTGGGTTTTGAGACACTGAAAATTTCTTCTATTAATGCAAACTATGCATCATCATCTTTCAATGTAAGAGTTACAATTTATTGATTTCATTTGTTCTCTGAAAGAGAGAGAACTTGTTGCACGGCCATATTGGGAAATTGTGAGAGGGTATGGTAAGAAATGTTGAGTATCTCTTCAAAAGAAATAAAGGTGGAAAGCTTTTAATGAGTAGGTAAAAATGAAAAGGATTTTAGTTTAGAAAGATTCCTGGATAGTTAGAAGAATGGGTTGGAATGGAGAAAAACCAGAAACAAAGGCAAAGTAGGAGGCTAGACATAATGCACTACCAGTATTACAGACATGAGAGCTTTATCACATAGAGATAATAGGATATGGCTGGTTGTTAAAAATGGGGAGTAAGAAAGAAGAAAGACTTAATGGTGTTCCCATTTTAGCATTAATCTTCTATAAATATCACTTCACTTAAGTGATCATAATGGTGAAGGTTGTAGAAGGCCAGTGACAGCTGTTATTTGAAAGCAGTGTTGTCATTTTTTTCCATTCTTGTTCTTTTTCATTCATAAGTATTGCTTTCCTCACTTGTGACCAGTAAGTCATTTAAATTCATCTGTAAACTGTGTATTACAGCATCTACTTATTCATTCTGATTCATGAATTAAACTAACCATTGTTCAATTATGGGCTGAATGTCTGCAGTGCTTTCCTCACTCGAACAGGATTATCTTCTACCAGTAGTATTTTCCATTGAATAAACAGGTTATCATCCAAAACTGAGTACAGCCCTAATTCTCATATTCAAAAGTGAATGCCTTCTCCATTATCAGTGTTCAGTGAGTCTCAATTTCCTATTTTTTCTTCTTGTGTGTGTGTGTGTGTGTGTGTGTGTGTCTGTGTGTCTGTGGGTGTATATTTAGTGCCTGCAGCAAAGTGGTATAAATAAAAATAAATAAATGTGCCCTTGAATGGCCCCTTTTGAAAATATCCTGTCTTGTCAATTTCTGTAAAGAGTAAAATACCCATCCCCACTATAACATTCAGTGTCTTTTCTTGAGCACCTGAGCACCACATTCAAGGGAAATGAATAGAAGCCCTGGCAAATAAGAAAGCAGATTAAAAATCAGGTCTCTGCTCTCAGTTTTACGATAGATGACAATAGAAAGAGTAGCATCCCTAACAGAAATTATGGGAATCCCTATAAAACTGCATAAATTGAATTATGAAGTTTGATATGTATCCCAGGGTTGGGGAAGAAATGACCAAAGGAACAGTGCTATTTGTAATTGGCCCAAGATAATCTGAGACTTTGATATGTGGCTTCCTATGAATGATAATGTATTAAGATACTGACTAAAAAGTAAAAGAAGTTTTACCAGTCTAAGAGATGAAGGATCATTTGTCAGTTACAAATGTTGATAATAACAATAAAAATTATAACAATAATTTCTATGATGTGTTAGGCTCTGTGGAAGGCCCTTTATAGATGTGATGCTGTAATTTGCCAGAAAATCATGTAAGGTTTTATAGAAGATAAAACTGAAATTAAGAGAAGTTAAGTACATTTTTAATGCCAAGTTCACATATCATAAATGATGTTCCTAACTGATCTACACAATTATGGTTCTTGTCCTAATTCATGCCAGTTTATTGGTATTCAGACAGATTTACTAGAATGGTTACTTAATTTAATAAATATTTATTGAGCATGAAATTTATGCTAAGCACTGGTCACTAAGGATTTCTTAAATGAAAAGTGTGATGCAGAGACTAAAGCAGTTTCAATCAAATTTTGTAAGTAACTGAGGCAATCACAGTTCGGATTAAATCATTCATGAAAAATGCTAGACATAATATAAAACCTGAACTAGAGGAGGTGAGGGCTTTGCTAATTTTCTGCCCAAGGTTTATTTTCCTAGCTTCTTTTCTACAGTGACTCAATTGGAATAAAGTTGATTTTATACTGAGATGTTGTTCTCTTTATAAGACAGTGAAAATGACAACAAATGAATAACTCCCCAAAATAGGCTGAACTAATCTAGATGCACAAAGTGTTACTTTTCCCACCGCCAAATTGCTACAAATAACAATGTTCCCTTACTCTTTAATAAAACAAAAATTCCATGAATAAAGCATATTTGTATACTAGCAATATTACTCAATAGAGTTCCAGGGTAAGTTTAGAATTAGATTTTCCCAGCTGTCATGCAGAAATTCATTGTGTGAGCGGGTTAACCAGTACTACTGGTGCTGAAAACCAGTTTTGTGAGATTCAAATACCAGTCTTTCCACATCAGTGCTTTCCCCACTTTTGATCACAGAAATCTCAGAAGGCAGCTCTCCTGCTTCTCAGAGAAAAGATCACCTCTTCTGATCTGGCACTTTAAAGAGAAAGGTATATTCCTTCATTTTTTAGTTTATTTCAAGGTGTAGCATTTATATTCTAATAGTGAAGGTCTAGAGAGCTCTGATGTGAATATTTTCCCCTTTCTGACATAGTTATTTTTTTATTGCTGGTTTCAATCATTCTTTTTCCTTTCCTTAAGTAATAAAGACAAAGCACTACCTGCCCCCACACCTCAAAAAATGAGATTTGAATGACTATATTCTCAAAATGTTTCTTTAACACTTCTTTTTTGTACTTTAATCAATTTAGAAGCTGCAAAAATTGAAAGCTTTGATTTTTAGAGTGCCATCTTCAAAAGCCGATTTCTGACATTAAATGGAAATCATATCCAACATAATGGCTGGCTTAATACAGCCTATTATGTTTATAGAAATCTCTACTTTTATTTCAGCAGTCTCTTCTAGTTTTATGTGCATGAAATAAACACAGCATTAGAAACATTTTTTTAAATTCCCAGTTTCTACTAATTCTTAAAGTAAAAGTGGTACTTCTACTTTCCCTGTTTTATTCATACTTTTTTGCAAAAATTTAATTTTAATACATATTGACTATTTAATATCTTCTTTATACTGATTAGATTTGACTAGTAGCAGAAAGGTGTTTTTAGAATGAATCATTATCATGTTCATACATGAGCACATTAAGTCAATGTGTTTGATTTATTCTTTTCATAGTTTATATTACACAATTATTTAAATTTCAGTTTTGATTTACTAGATGGTATGATATTTTATTAATACTAGCTATTTTAATTTGGAACATGAATAACATATAAAATTCAACTTAATTCAACACATACTTTGTAAAAACAATATTCAATCTTTAGAAACATGTTGTAGACAAAGAAATAAAAAATACTCTCTTCCTTTATAGGCTCAAAATCTTGCAAAGACATACAATATGCATATAGGAGGACATATATACAAGTGAGTTAGTTAGGTTCCTTGGATGTTAGCAGTAGAAACTGACTCAGGATAACACAAATATATATAAACAATTTGGGAATAAACTTCATTATCAATTAAGGAGATAAACTACAACCACAGAGACCTCAGAATTCACAAGAATGGGTTGGCTATTTCAAGTAGCAGTAATTAATGTCATCCTTTTAGGCAGCTGCCAGGTTTAAACTTTCTTCAACCTCTTCAGTACCTGATCAGACATATTTCTTGAAATGGATGTGTCTCACTTGATTTCTTTGCCCATCATTGGCCAAGAAATTCAGGGTCTCATATTCATAGTTTCCACAACAGTACAAATGGACTTGAACTTTTGGCAATGGCATACTACCTTGTGAAAAAGTAACACTGCCAGTAAGATACAAATTATGAAATACAAATATATAACATACAAAAGCAAACAGCATGCCAAAAATTGAGAGCATCATACAGATCTGTGAAGGCAGCATGCCTTGACGAGCCACGATATTCAAAAGCACAAGTACTGCAGCGCTGTTTTTGGAATTTTCAATAAGGGGCTCTGACTGCTTGCCCAATGGTAGACAAAAAAAAGTCACGTGAGACACAATAGTTTCCAGAAATGTGGATTTTGACCGGGGTGTTAGAAGGAGAACAGGAGGATGTCAGCCTACATTCTTGGAGCTGTGTTTCCTCTCAGGAAACTTACTGATTCTTGGTGGAGACAGCAGGTGGCTACGAGACACAAGTCAAAGACTGCCTAAACACTGTGAAGGAGCAGAGCACCAGCAGCGTTTTAGACCATCTTAAGGGTGCAAGAAAGACAAATTTGGAGTTTATAGTGCTGGGACAGCTAGGCCCAGAGACACTAAAATCCTGATTAAAAAGGGACATGTGAAGAAATAAATTCTGTATGTGGCAGGCTTTTGCACAAGAAATTTATCATATTCCTAAAATGCACAGAATAAGAGACTAAAAGCTAAAGAGAAAGACACTAAAAATCCGATTAGATATTTTTATAGTTTCATGGTATAAAAGACACAAAAGATTGAATTCAGAACCTTTTTTAATGCCTGGTTGAGAGCATAATAATTACTCCAGGCTCTCAGGTGGGGCTGCTGGTGAACTATGCTCTGGAACTGGAGATGAACCAGAGCCTCCAAAACCATAACTGGCCCTGAATCAGGTCAGTCCCTGAGTATTAGGGTGGTACGTCCTGAACCTACATGCTATCACAAGACAAAATAAATTCTCTTCAGAGGAGGGTAAAATTATACCAACCTGTAATTCATCAAATAAATATATTTCATGCAGTAAAAAAATTACCTGATGTTCCAAGAACCAGGAACAAAAAACCAGTTAAGGGCAATGCACCCACAGATTATCAAAACACAGAAATTGCTAATATGTATAATTTCTCCAGAGAACTAGAATGCTAATTAATTGATTAGAAACCAAAATTTAATAAAAAATGGAATATATTGAAAGTGAAAACCACATTACATCAAAGCAAATAAGAATCAGGAGACAATTAGTGTGCTAAAGATAGAAAAACAAAAATTATATAAGCTGAAACATAGAGAGCACAAAGGGAGGAAAGTTTAGAAAACTATATGCACATTTTAGTAAACCTTATAAAAACAAAACACTAAGAAAAAATCTTAAAAACATATAGAGTAAAAAGGAGACCTTGCTTTCAAAGGAACAATATTTAGATCCATCTAACTACTTAAACAAAAGAATGAAAATCAGAAGATAATAAAATGTAGTATGTAAAGTGCTAAAAGCAATGACTGCTGTCTTCTAATTCTATACTTACCAAAAATATCCTTTAAAAGTGAAGGCAAAATAAAGAAAATTCTTGAAAACAAGTTTTGGCCAAATGAAAACTGAAAGAAAGCACCTCTCCAATTCCTTCCATGCTGTCGCAAAGGGTAGGAGCTCCTTCTTTCTTTCTGCTGCATAGAATTCCATTGTGTAAATGTACCACAGTTTTTTGATCCATTCATTAACTGATGGGCACCTAGGTTGTTTCCAGCACTTGGCTATTGTAAATTATCATGCTAAGCGAAATAAGCCAGGCAGTGAAAGACAAATACCATATGATCTCACCTTTAACAGAAAGCTAATCAACAAAACAAACAAACAAACAAGCATAATATAAACAAAGACACTGAATTTGAGAACAGTCTGACAGTGTCCAGAGTGGGAGGGGAGGGAATTTCAGGGGAAAAGGGGAACGGTTTAGAGCAACAAGTATAAAGGACTCATGGACAAAAACTATGGGGGGAGGAAATGGGAGGGAAGTGGGGAGGGCTGGGGTGGTGGGCTGGGGTGGGGTAAAAGACAGAAAACTGTACAATATCAACAATTAAAAAATACTGATTTAAAAAAAATAAAATAAAAAATGGAAAAAAAAAAGAAAGCACCTCTACACATTGAAAAAACATATTAAAAGCAATTATTTAGGTAGAAGGTAAATCTTAGAAAAACAGTGATGCAAGGAAAAATGAAGCACAATGGAAAGGGTCAATATGCAGCTAAATAAAAATAAATATTCACTGCATAAGCAATAATAATAATGTTTTGCAAGTTTTTTTTAACTGGAGTGATGGAGAACAAAGCATGATTGTCAGAGGCTAAAGTTTGGAGAAAGGTGTAACAAAGGAGTAGCTTGAGAAAAATTTTGTGTCATAGAATGGTTCTGTATCTTGAGTGTGTGGTAGGTAGTTACATGAATCTATGCCTGTGTTAAAACCTATAGACTTGTATCCCTAAATAAATAAAAAAATAAATAAATAAAGTTAAGGCAATAACTACACCTACTTAAATTTTAGAAATTAAGCCCCTGGCTCACTTGGCTAGAACATTATTCTCATCCACAAAGGTTGAGGGTTCTATCTTCTGTCATGGCACACACAAGAAGTAACCAATGAATGCATAAATAAGTGAAACAACAAGTCTCTCTCTCTCTCTCTCTCTCTCTCTCTCTCTCTCTCTCTCTCTCTCTCAAAATCAATATTTTTTAAAGTAGATCAAACAAGCATAATATAGCCAAAGACACCGAAATTGAGAACAGGCTGACAGTCACCAGAGGGGAGAGGACACAAGTATAAAGGATATATGGACAAAAACTAGGGGGTGGAAATGGGAGGGAGGTGGGGAGGGCCTGGGTGGTGGGCTGGGATGGGAGTAAAAGACAGAAAACTATACAAGAACAACAATTAAAATAAAATTTTTTAAAAATTGTCAATTATAGTAGAGAATGTGGAAAAGAACAATGTAGCTAGAGTTCTAAAGTTCAGAAATTGTCTGAAAAGTGATAAAAACACCAAATTATAGTCAATCATAAATTAAGAATTGTAATCTCTAGGGTATGATATAATAGAATAATAAAATAATTTAAAATCAATAAGATATTAGAGAGGAAATGGAATATTGAAACTAATTAATTAATGAAAAAAGGGAGAAAAGAAAATTATGTAAATGAGACAAATAAAAAACAAATAGGAGGATGAAATAATCACAAATACACCAGTAATAACATTTTGTGTGAATGGGACAAATAGTTCAATTAACAAAGATTATTAGAATGGATGTTGTTTGTGAAAGTCATGCTTCAAATGTAAGAACTCAGGAAAATTAAAATAAAAGGGTGGAAAAAAGTATGCCATGGAAACAATAACTAAATATGGCTGGTGTCTTTACAGTAATAACAGACACACTACAATTTAATGCAAGAAATATTACTAGAAATAAAAGGAAATATTTCATAATAAAATTGGATCAATATACCAAGAAGTTAGACAATTCTGAATGCATACTTAATAACATAACTTTGATACATACACAGGGGTGGACAAAAGTAAGTTTACAGTTTTAAGTATGAAAACACAGACTTTATTCTGTTATTATTATTCATTAATTATTGTTTTGTTTTTCATACAAACAAGTGTAAATGAACTTTTACCACACCCCTGTATATAAAACAAAGGTGATATAACAAAAACAAACAAACAAACAAACAAACAAGAAAGAAAGAAAAATACTTTAAACCACAACAGCAGTAGAGGCAATAACCTGCCTCTCAAAATGGCTGGTCTAGCAAGATGACAAAAATTAATAATGATATATAAGCTCTGAAAGCATGATTAACAACTTTGACCTAGTAGACGTACATATTAGATTGGTTGCTATCACCTGGGCACTATTACAACAATCCCATTTTCCAGAATGCAGTTCCCTATGGTGTTCCAGGTTATTGTTTTCCATGGACAGGGACTTTGGGAGGTTTGGAAGTCTGGAGTGAAATAAGCCAGTTTTTAGAAAATCATGACAGTCAGACTCTGCAGGCTTTCAGATCTCTACCCAAATTCACACTTCACTGTCTCAACAGATCATAGAGTTTTTGGGTGGTAACAGCATTCTTTCCTTCTCCAGAGCATTAGATCAAGGTTTCATTAGTTTTTCTAGTCTTCATTCAGCCAGCTACTCCTGAATTTGTGTAAACCCTTTCCCCTCATTGATTCCTTCATTCCCATAATACTTTTCAGCAGATGCTGCCAATGATATGCCCACATGCTGTGACTATTGGAAACTGGGGTATATGGTTTCTCTGAAGAATTGCTGCCACCTGTGGATGATGTCTTACCCCACCCCCCCCCCCCCCCGCCAAAGTTCCTGGGATGGTTTTTTCCAACTGATATGAGGAAGCATTAACCTGGGCCTATAGTAAAGGGACTTCTGTAGTATCTTGGAGCATAGTATAAGTTCTAGCTATTACTAAAAGAGGATGGGCTACTTCTGCATATTCAGAAAATCGAGGAGAATGGCAGAGTCAACACCCATGTGGTCTCATCCAAATTTCCAGGATCCGAAGTTTTCCCTACCAAGCACTAAGCTTCACACAACTGTCCTGACTTAACTGAGAATTCAAACATCTCTGGAGCTCTATTCTTACAAATAAGTGTTCAGCAATGCTGTTCATCTGTGCCTGCATTTCCACTACAGGCTATAACAGCCCTTTACATCTACCACTGGGGCTCCCTGGCTCTTACACTTAGCCATTAACAGCTGCTTGTTCACAGCCCCCAGTCTCTCATTATCCTTCTGCAAAGACTCACCACAATGTGGCAGTAAACAGCCAACTCCCCTGTATCTATAGTCTTTGTTTCATATATTTCAAATGCCTGTATCATTGAGCTTGCAACAACATCCCTGCTCTCCTGAGATAATTTCTCCAAAGATATTATACTGGTGATATCTTTGACAATCAAGTTACTATTTTATCCTACCTATGTCTATGCCCCATTCTACCTTTGAGAAAATCTCAAACATCCATCTTACTGCCTGTTTTCTCAGACCACTCTCAGCATCGCTTATGTCAGCTCAGATTCTCTGAGAAGCAGATTCCTAAATAAAATCAAACATGTGAGTATTCTATTAGGGAAAGTGCTTGCATGAGGGAAATTAGGAGGAAGCCAGAGGAATTTGGGAGAGTTTTCAAATCAGGATGTAATTCTGACCCCTAGTGCAAGAGAAAGGAGGAAAAGGTTGGATGGAAATGGCCTAGACTGCAAGCAGTCACAGAAAAAGAGGTGGGCAGAGATATAGGGAAATCTTTCAGCTAAATATGGTTGTCAGAGGCATGTTGTGTTTGTCTGTGTATCCCTGTGACAGTCATTGAGTGGAAGCAGCCAATAGGATGTGTAGCTTACTTGCAAACAGTAATTGGACACAAAAATATATACACTGCAGTACAGTGTGGGTAAGGATGGTTTTATCGATCAATGATACTGGATAAGTGAATTCTCTATATGGAAAAATTCACCTGTATTTCACTGCACACAAAATATCTCCAGATATACTATACATCTATAACATGAAAAATAAAACTATAAAGCACTTAGAGGAAAATCATTGGCCAGAAGTAAGAACTATTGCAAAACAAAATACTAAATATAAAGGGAAAGGTACTAATTTAAGGATCAGAAGTTCTTTTCATAAAGCAACAACATTAGGTGAGAAAATACAAGACAGAGTGGGAATAGATTTTTATACACTTATTTTTAAAGGATTTGTGTCCAGAATATGCAAAAATTTATATTTTTATGATTATAAAATGTCAGTAATAAAATTGATAAATTTTTAAATGATCAAAAGATATGAAGAATTACTTTGTAAATGATAAGGAGGGATATATAGATCAAATGAATTCTGTAATGTGAATAGGTGTTTAGCTTCATTAGACATCATGGAAATATCAGTTAAAATCACAACTAAGCATCACAACAGACCTACCAAATAATTAAAATTAACAATGACAATGAAAAGTTTTTGCAAGCATTTGGAACAATTGGAACTCTCATATGCTGTTAGTGGAAGTGTAAATTTGTCAAACCAATTTAAAAAATCATTTGACACTATGTCCTGAAGCTGAAAATATACATGTCATGTTACTAAGCATTTTTCTATTATAAATGCTGCATATATTCAACAGAAACGTGTACACATTTCACCAGAAAAGGAGTTCAAACATATTGACTAAAAGAATTTTTCACAATAGTTTTCAAAAACTAAACCTAACCTAAATGGATACCATCAAAAGAATAAATTGTTTTTTGTGTTAGTTTCCTGTTGCTTGAGTAACAAATTAGCATAAATTCAGTGGCTTAAAACAACTCAGATTTATTATCATACAGCTCTGCAGATTGGAAATCTGAAATGGGTCTCACTGGGCTAAAATGAGTATGTTGGCAGGACTGTTTCCTTCTAAACAATTCAAAAGACAATCTGTTTTCTTTTCCAGCTTCAAATGGCTACCATGTTCTCTGGCTTATTGCCCTCTTCCATCCTCAGAACCAATAATGGCTGGTCTTTCTCACATCCCGTCTCTGACACTAAATCTTCTGCCTCCCTCTTCCATGTTTAAAGACCCTTGTGATGACATTGGGATGATGCAGGATCAACTTCCTATTATAAGGTCAGTTGTTTAGCAAGTTTATTTGCAAGCTTAATTCCCCTTTGCCATGTAACAACCTATTCTCAGCTTCTGTGGGCTGAGACATAACCATATTTGGAAGGTCATTATTCTGCTCACCATGATGTACGTATTCATAAATTAGAAAACAGTAGGGCACAGAGGATGAAAAATCTGCTGTGAGCAATAATGTGGGTGGATCTCACAAGTATAGTCTAAAGTAAAAGAAACCATTTACAAAAATGTATATACTGTTATTGATTCTGTTCATATGAGGGTCTTTCTGGAAAAATACAGCCATTGTTAATATAACTAAAATGATTAATGCAACACTGATGTAACCTAGCAGCCAAGGAGAGGGGACTGGAATGCACATGCATGAATAATGACAACTTCACTGTACTGGTCAGTGAGGGCGGAGGATGCCATGGAGTGAGCATGTGTACTGTGTGGCCATCACAATCAAAATACTGAGAAAGTAGAGTAATGCATCTGCATCAAATGCCACATTAAACTTGATTGTTCCTCCACAGAAACTATTCAAATGATTCAGAAGGCTTTAAGGGACAGTACAATGAGTGCAGCACAAGTAAAAGTGTGGCACAAACATTTTGAAGATGGCTGAGATTCTGTTGAAAGTGAACCATGTCCTGGAAGGTCTGCAACAAGCAGAACACTTGAGAATGTTCAATGTGTAGGGGCTGCAATCAACAAAGTTGGCTACTGACAGTGCAACTGGAAGCTGATCTGTGGATTCCAAAAACTACTGTGTCTGAGATTTTGACACAAGATCTTGGCATGAAACGTGGCAAAATTCATTCCATGGCTTCTGCTAGCAGAGTAGATGGAACATTGTGCTGCAGTTGCTAATGAATTGATTCAAACTGCTACTAACGAACCAGATTTCTTCAATAAGGTCATAACCCAAGATAAATCAGGGGTCTACAGCTCCATATATAATCCAGACACAAAGGCCCAGTCGTCTCAAAGAAGTCACCTGGTTCTCCACACCTGAAGAAGGCATGGCAAAGTCAAAGCCAGATCAATATCATGTTAATTGTGTTTTTTGATCAGGAAGGTGCTGTCCATCTTGAATACACTCCTCCAGGGCAAATAATTAATATGGAGTACTATCTCAGTGTTCTTCATTGGTTGGGAGATGCAATACGACAGAAACAGCCACAGCTATAGGCAACTGGTAATTGGCAGCTACATCAGGACAAGGCGCCTACTCATCCATCATGTCTCATGCAGAAGTTTTTTGGGGGCAAAACATCAAATCACCCAGGTGACTCAGTCACCCTACAGCCCAGATTTGATGCCCTGAAATTTTTGGTTTTTCCGCAAACTAAAATCACTTTTGAAAGGGAAGAGATTTCAGGCTATTGATGAGATTCAGGAAAATACAATGAGACAGATGATGGTGATTCCAAGAAAGGATTTTGCAGAGTGTTTTGAACAGTGGAAGAGACACTGGGAGAACTGTGTGATGTCCCACAGTGCCTACTTTGAAGGGGACTAAGGCATCATTGTTCTATGTACAATATTCCTTGTATCTTCTTCAATAAATGTCTTTAAAAAAAGGGTGGGGGTGTGGCTGGATACTTTCAGGACAGACCTCATATATATGGTTCAAAAGATAGGCAAAACTCTTCCACATGGTAGAAGTCAGAACATCATTACCACTGGGGGCAGGTAGTGCCTATGACCCAAATGACATCTGAAGTGCTGGAAATGTTCTTTTTCCTGATATGGGTGCTGGTTACATGTCTGTGTTAAATGTGTGAAAATTTACCAAGATTCATTATTTGTGTATTTTCTGTATGGATAATATACTTCCATGGAAGATTAATTTGGAAAATAATATTAACAGCCTCATGCATTCTGGCTGAATAATTTCCCAAAGACAGATATGGGTGCCATTATCAAAAAAAGGAACATCTACTCTGGATAAGCCAGCCAGTTGTGTTCAAGTGTTACATGTATTTTTAAATATGTATCAACGTATGTATATAATAAGTTCATGTATAAGAATAAATAACAAAACTAAGCAAACGCAAACAAGATTGATAAATTACAAAATAAATAACATAGTAGCCATTGAGACTGAGTTTGGGATTTGGCACCAAGGGAATATTTTCTTGAAAACAATGCTTTTGGATTTTGAGAAATACCTATTAGTTGTGCAGATTCACAGGGGACGTGCTCTGAACAAGGAACAAACAGAAAATTGACTTGCCTTGTATGCAGCTTGTGTGAGTGACACAAATTTTTATAGAGCAATTTGGCCATGTGCAGGCCTTTTGGGGCTAGCATTTACCTAACTCCTCACCCCTTAACTCACACATTAGTCACAATGAACTACTTTTAGATGCATGGAAAGTCCGTGTCATAGTTTTATGTAACATCCTTTCTCTAATGTGTAATGGCCTGCATTCTTAGTTTACACTATTTTTTAATATGTTATGACTCTTTGTCTCAATATATGGTATACTTGTTTGGATTTTTTTCTGAAAAAAATAGTATCTCCTTATGAGATCTGGTCAGTACATCAGGCAAAAAATAGTTAACTACAGCTCCAGCTCCAGTTTTTAAAAAGCAATGTTAAACCCTAAACTAGCTAGAAGTATTTCTAATGTGGCAAATAGGAAAGAAGTCTATTATCATTTGGAAACAGCTGCAAAATATTTCCGAAAACCAGTGTTCCTATAGCAGAAAATACCTAATGGAGATTTAGTGGCAGTGACGGAATGATTCAGTAATTATAAGAGAAGCTTAGGGACCCCTCTTAAAGGGACATTTCCCATAACTTTCTAAAGGAGTCTTTGGTGTCTGACATGCTGTGTTGACAAGCAGGGACCCCACAAAGCTAGGCCTGCTGGACAATGACTGGAGGAGGGTGGGGAGGGGAGGAAATCGTCCTCTGCTTGTCACAGGGCACAGCAGGAATGGTGAAAGGTGTCCACCCCACAGTCAGACAGTGCCTACTGTGGATGGAAGGGACATTCAGTATCTGACACCTAATTCAGCCCAA
Source organism: Glossophaga mutica (assembly GCA_039655065.1). Taxonomy (NCBI): domain Eukaryota; kingdom Metazoa; phylum Chordata; class Mammalia; order Chiroptera; family Phyllostomidae; genus Glossophaga; species Glossophaga mutica. Next base: position 155,900,570 of record CM077303.1, on the reverse strand, counting down.
TTAATCAGGAATTAGTAAAAGACCATGATTGGGGGAGGAAACAAAGGTGGATACATGGAGCACAGAGGATTTTTCAGGCAGTGAAACTATGAAGTGGATGCATGCCATTGTAAATTTGCCAAAACCCCAAAGAATGTATGACACTAAAAATGAACCCTATAGGCACTGTGTCAGTGTAGGTTCATCAGTTGTAATAAGTGTACAACTCTGGTGGCAAACGTGGATAATGGAGGAGGCTGTGTATACCTGGGGCAGAGTGTATGTGGGAAATATCTACACCATTGCCTCATTTCTTCTGTGAACCCAAAACTACTCTACAAAGTAATCCGTCAAAAAATAAGTGATGTGGATTTAATAATACATCTTGTTGACTGATAATACATATAATCTCTACTAGCTTTGTGAGACTGGGAATTGAAGTGAATTATTTCTTTATCATACAGAGATTATCTTTTAAAAATGAAAGTCTTGCCCTGGCTGGTGTAGCTCAGTGGATTGATCACAGGCTGCGAACCAAAGGGTTGCAGGTTCGATTCCCAGTCAGGGCACATGCCTGGGTTGCAGGCCAGGTCCCCATTGGGGGCCACATGAGAGGCAACCACACATTGATGTTTCTCTCCCTCTCTTTCTCCCTTCCTTCCCCTCTCTCTAAAAATAAATAAATAGAACCTTTAAAAAAATGGAAGTCTCTCTTATTTTAATAATTCTTTTTTTACTATGGTTGTTACTTCATTTTTATTTCTTCCCCAGAATCCTCTGTTCAATTTATAATATTTAACACTTTCAAATTTAAACAGTAAGAATGCCATAGATCCCAGGAAAAACTTTACCTTTTTAACCATTGTGCTGTTTTTATTTTTAATTTTAATAAACTACCTTTCTATTAGTTATTTTATGTTCTTTAGATGAAACATGCAACTCATGTGAAACAATATTAATTACCTAGGAATAAACTGATACTAGCAATTCAAATAATAATTATTATATAAAGAGATCCATATTCCTTAGAATGACAAAAGCATGTTAAAAATATGAAAGGGGGAATTAAATAGAAGTTCCAGATATTTCAAATGAATTTTTATGACAGTTAGCCCCTGAGAAATCTTATCACTTACCAGTTGGAAGTGGAGAAATGCTGTCTGAAGAAAGAGAATCTGAGTGATGACTTTATTCTTTCAAGTCTAAGTTGAGTATGCTGATCTCCATCTGTTCTCTAATGATGTTGATGACAAGAGAAAGGAAAAAAAAAAACACATTTTTGTGACAATAGGGAGAGAAAGACATAAGGAAAATTTTTGATAAAGTAAGTATTTTTTAAATATCAAGTTCTACCAGTACCTTAAATCCTTTTGGTGTCCCTTCTATCTCTAAAGGATAAGATCAATCAAAAAGTTTGATACACCTAGAATACCATATTGTTGAAAGAATCCAATTTAGTTTTGGCCTTGCCTAAAATAATATACATTTCATTACAGACATTTTTTAAAAATACTCACATGTTTTAGAATTATATCACTTTTTTTAAAAGGGAAAAAAGCCTACATTTCCACATTTCATTTGACTAATGAGACATTTACTTGATAATTACAGATGACTAGTGAGAATAAAGCCATTAATTTGACTTATAATTAACAAACACACTAAATAAGTTTCTGTTTTCTATATACACATAAAATCAAGCTAAAGAAATTTTAACATTAATGTACTATTTATGAATACTAATATTGGTATTTGTAATGATTTTAGAGTTACATGGTAGCAGTAGCCTCCTAGGAATTTATTAACTAGTGTTGCTAGCAGTTGTCTTTAATTCTTAATTAATTTATATTTTATATTTATTAATCCATGAATTAGTTTATTATTAAGAAAAACAGACTTTATTGACCATTGAGACGTACATGAGCAAACCTCATATTTATATCTATAATGAGTAAATACTATTTTCTTATCTATATCTATAAATCATTATGACTAAAGAGCTAATTAAATATTATTTAAATATCCACCATTTGAATAAATTTTCACATGTCAGTCTCCAAAAAAGTGTTTTTTAAAATTCATCCTCCTTCAATATTTTGAAAAATTTATACCAACAGCATGCAGTTTTAATTAGAATTTATAGGCTTGCACTTAAATTGCATTTTAAACTAATGTGGTTTGTTCTTGAAGTTAATTAACTAATTGAGAGAATGGTTCTTGGTACAATTGAGATAATAGAGCAGATGTGGAAATTTATTGGCATCTCTTGGAAGCTTCCCAAACTTAGACTTTTTCTCTTTGTCATGCTTAACTAACCTTTAAAACTATGTGCTTCTTCAGGGTAAGAGATGTCCCTCACGTGTGTTTATAGTGGACAGTGAGCGAAGCTCAGGGTAGACAATTGTGATTTTATTACCTTTAAAGTTTTATATTCAAATTAATACTAATAGTGCTCTCTACATAAATTTTGTTCTTAAATTCTAGCATTATACAAGTAAAAGAAGCATATAGGGATTGTATTCTCATCTTAACAACATGAAATAGTAATTTATTTTGCTCAGATTTAGTCTCATTCAATTGTTCAATCTTATTTCATTCAAATAATAGAGACCTATGAAAGAAGGCCCCGAGTAAAAGCGATGAGTCTTACTACATGATGTTAATAATCGCACATTTGACATGTTCCTTGCACAGAATTCAAACTGTCACCTTTTCCTTTCTATTTCCTCTCTTGGTAGGTATCTCAGTGATGTGTGGGGGAGCAACTATTTGACTATACATGTTCTTCATTATTGAAAAGGTAGTAAACAAATGTTTATTTTATGTTGGCTCTATGATAGTTACACCACAGAATGCTTTACAGGTATTATATTATTTAACCTGAATAACATATGATAATACTTTTTAACAGCTTTCCTTTTACAGTTGAACAAACTGGACTACAGGGTGGAAACTTAATTTGTCCAAGGTTCTATATGGAGTAAACTTGCAACCCAGGTGTAGTCTGAATTCAGGGCCTAATAGTTTAAAATGCATATATTTGGGTATATGTATTTGCATAAGTATGCATAGCCTTGTACATTCTGCTCTTTTTACTTATACTGACAAAATAAGCAAAGGACATTCAAGTGGCTCATATAATGGGTGGAAAGTAAAGGCTTTATCATGTGCAAAAGAGTGAGGCATTTCCACTGAAATCACTAGTGCCTATAATTCAGTTTCAGTAATGATTCTCAATAATTCTTCCATGCAAGAAGAAATGTGACTTTAACATAGGAAAAGCCATATACATTTCCCAAATCCTACACAGCCTAATGGTTTATGTAATATTTTTAGGCACTAAAAGTATCTTCCTAACCATGTCAAGGTCATTGACAAATTATTTGAATATTTGCTAATCAAAAGTCCAGATATATAAATAAAAGGTTACTGTTAGTAATTACAAACTCCTGTAGTGAGCAATTAACCTTTCATAATATTACTATTAGGAAAAGTTATAATGATTATTATTTTGCAGGTGGAACACTGTACAGCAGATTTTTAATACAAACACATGTTATTGTTTAGCAGAAGCATTTTGATCTTTAGAATAAATAGATATATTTAAATTTTATAGATAGTGTAATGCTATGTTTGGTCTTTGGTTTAAAGTAAAATGTTAGTTAGTGAGTACCTAAGAATGATGTGAAGAGGAAATCCTCATTTGTCCCTTAGCCATAACAAACAAACTGATTTTCTGACAGCACTGGCTTTTATCAGTTAATATTGTTTGTTTTTTAACTAAGAAAATTATTTTCTCTGGGTAAACTAAGGGTTTAATAAATTGAATATTCCAAGTTTTGCTGTAAATCACTGAATCTAAAATACTTAGAATGTACTTTGCAAAATCAGCACCATGGACAGCAGAGTCCCCCCACAGAACTTCATTATAAAGATGACTTATTGCCACAGACTGCTCTGAGGCTTACTTAGGCAATTTAAGTAAGTGCCAAATGCCCATCATAGCAAATTCATTAGAGCTGGTGGAGAGAAAATACACTAAACACAAGGCAAAAGTTATGAATAGTGACAATTCAAATGTTTCACTTTTTTTCACATGCAATGCAAGCTCCCTCTCCTGTCTCAAATTGTTTATTTTTTTTTCTAGCATCCCTATTATGTGTTGGCCAGTACCTTAAAAGTCACTAGTGCTGCAGCACAAGTTTCAAAAAGTAGATCATGGTTAGTCTTTGGTTTTCTCTTTGTAGCAGGAACAAGCTTATCACTGGTTTGTTAGCATGCTTTGGTACTTCTGTACTCTTGTTTCACTGACATACACTAGGCTGGCATCCAGAGATACTCTTCTTGGGCATTCATGTGTATCAGGTTTGGTGCTCTTTACTGTCAGCTTGATAGGCCCACTAAATAACTGGGAACTGATCCAGAAGCAGCTATTCTCTATTCTCTACAATTTGTTGGAGGATTTATATGTACCATTACTGCATGACAGCTATTTTGGGGGGCAGTGATTATACTCGAATATAATTGTCTTTCCATTTCCTTTTCCCATCAGCTAACATTTTCTCTCTTTTTTCCTTATCTTCTCTCAAAATATTTAAATTAAATTACACACAAAGAAAAAATAAGTTTCCCCCTCTAATATATTTAAAACCATTAAATGACTTACTTTTATGGAAAATGTGGGTTTATGGGTGTGCGCTCAATCTTATGAAACAGGCAGTGAAATACTGACAAATATAACAATATATCATAAATTTTTCATAAAGTCACTATTGTAAAGTGATTTTACAATACATTGTAAATTTACAATACATTTTTACAATACATTTTACAATACTTTATATTTTTGTCTTTCAACACTGTAAAGAAGATTTTGGCATAATATGTTCATTTTATTCATGCCTGACATTTTATGTATTTTTTCCCACATCTCCCCCATACCTGTTTAGTACATCCTGTGACATTAAATCTTTTTGCAATCAGTCAGATTAGTTTGCACACGTTTGAGTACCAAGTTAGCTCACAATGAATCATATCCTAATCAATTACAATATATCTTCTAAAGGTTTTTCCTCTAATTAAATAGAGAGTCATTATACTTGTGTGGATATGTGGGCCTCATACTCTGCCTCTGAGGCTTAAAAAAGAAAAAAATTGCAGTCCCCATTCTACACATCTTCCTGAAGACTTAATCCAGATTCAGAAAACAGCACAGCCCTCTGAATGTATGACTTCAGAAGTTCATACAAACTACAAATATTTATTGAAGTTTTTTTCCATGATTATATGTTATATATCTTGTAAAGCAGATTTATGGAAGCAGGTTTGGCCAGAAGCAATCTGGCATATTTTTAAGGAGGATGATTTAAATCTAATAGGCCTGGAGAATTTACTTAAGTTTTAAATACTGAAATTTTCTTATATTTGTGTGGGGATAATAGTATCTAATTTATGTCTTTTGAGAATAAGTGACATAGCACTATAAAGTGCATATCACCATATCAGATACATGATTATAGTTGAGTAAGTGGTAATAATAATGAGAAAAAATGACTAGAATCAGAATTATTCTATGATAGTCCAACCAGAATACTATACTATATTACAAGTACATTTTGCTCAAATCTACTCTCTTGAGATTAAATGCATACTTTAGTGAAGACAAAACTGGCAATTGCTAGGTTGATTCAGTGCTCAAGATATATAAAACATATCCAATTGCTCTGGTTCTTCAAGTAATATTTGGCATTATCATATATCAGAGATAATTTATCATTTGGAGAGAAAAAATACTGAGTTAAGAATCAATAGGCTTCCAGACAAGATGGAAGCATAGGTAGATATGTGTCCCTTCCTCACACAAGCAAAAGAAAGATAACAACCAATTTAAAAACAAAAAACAACTAGAACTGCAAGGAAATCGAACTGTATAGAAGTCTAACAAACAAGAAATTAAAGAAAAAAACATTTATCTAGACTGGAAGGAGGGGTGGAGAGGACATGTAGCAAGGCAGTGGCTGATGGAACAGGCAATCCCACATTCGCATACAGATAAGCTGGGAGGAACAAATGGGGAGTGAGACAGAACATGCAACCCAGGGTTCCAGTGTGGAAAAAGAAAGCCTCAAAACTTTTGGCTATAAAAATCCGGGGACATTGGGGTGGCAGGAAAAATTCCCAGTCTCGCAGGAGAGTCCATTAGAGAGACCCACAGGATCCTAGAGTGTACACAAGCCCATCCACCCAGGAATGAGTACCAGGGCAGCACCTGAAAGGGTACAATCCACTTGTGGGAAGTGCAGAAAGTGACTGAAAGCAGGGCAAGAGCCAGGCAAGCAGCATCGTTTCCTCTCTGAGCCCTCCCCCACACACAGCACCACAATGCAGCAATGTGGGTTGCCCCACCCTGACAAATACCTAAGGCTCCACCCCTTACAACATAAAAGGCCTGCTGAGAAATATGGCCCAAATGAAAGAACAGATCAAAATTCCAGAAAATTAAGTGACGAGGAGATAGCCAAGCTACCAAGATGAGTTCAAAACACTGGTAATCAGGATGCTTGCAGAAATGATTGAGTACGGACACAAAATAAGAGGAAGAAGTGAAGGCTATACAAAGTGAAATAAAGAAAAATGTACAGGGAACCAACAGTGACAGGAAGAAAACCAGGGTTCAAATCAACAATTTGGAGCAGAAGGAAGAAATAAACATTCAACCAGAACAGAATGAAAAAACAAAAATTCAAAAAAAAAAAATGAGGAGAGGCTTAGGAACCTCTGGGACAACTTTAAATATTCTAACATATGAATCATAGGAGTGTCAGAAGGAGTAGAGGAAGAGCAACAAGTGGAAAACTTATTTGAAAAAAATAATGGAGAACTTCCTCAATCTGGGAAAATCAATAGACTTCTAGGAAGTCCAGGAAGCTCAGAAAGTCCCAACAAGGTTTGACCCAAGGAGTAGCACACCAGGACACATCATAATTAACTTACCCGAGATTAAAGATAAGGAGGAAATCTTAAAAGCAGCAAGAGAAAAAGAGAACGTTACCTACAAAGAAGTTCCCTTAAGACTATCAGCTGATTTCTCCAAAGAAATCTTGCAAGCAAGAAGGGGCTGGAAAGAAGTATTCCAAGTCATGAAAAGCAAGGGCCTACATCCAAGGTTACTTCAGCCAGCAAAGCTATCATTTAGAATGAAAAGACAGATAAAGTGTTTCCCAGATAAGGTCAAGTTAAAGGAGTTCATCGTCACCAAGCCCATATTATATGAAATGTTAAAGGGACCTATCTAAGAAAAAAATCAAAACTGTGAAGAGTGAAATGACAACAAACTCACAACTATCACAACTGAACCTAAAAAAAACAAAAACAAACAACAAAACAAAAAATCTAAGCAAACAACTAGGACAGGTACGGAATCACAGAAATGGAGATCAAATGGAGGATTATCAGTGGGGAGGGGGAAATGAGGGAAAAAGTTATAGGGAATAAGAAGAATAAATGGTAGGTATGAAATAGACAGGGGAGGTTAAGAATAGTATAGAAAATGGAGAAGCCAAAGAACTTAAATATCCAACCCATGGACATTAACTAAGGACAGAGAGATTGCTGGAGGGAGGGGGTGTGTGACACAAAGGAGGATAAAAGGGAGAAAAAATGGGACAACTGTAATAGCATAATCAATAAAATATACTTAAAAAAGAAAAGAAAATACTGAGTTAAAAGAAACTTACTAAAGAATGTCATGAGACAAAGCCATAAAAAACCACACTTAATATATTTTCTATGGAATGATACTTTAATACTGATTATAGTATCTAAATATGTGAAATAATTATTCAGCAACTTTAGAGCTCTGACCTCAGAGTTCAGTTTAACTTCCCATGAGGGCTGCTTATAATGCTTTATTATAGTGTGATTATGATATAATTTACCCTCTAAGTACATATGTGAGCCAAAAGGCTACATTTTATAGACTCATTATTATAAGCTTGAGGGAACAAAGCATAAATAGAATTATCATCTGAGAAATTGGGTTGTTATTTTTAAAATATAAGTGAACAATGGCAACATGTTTATTTTCAGTAGGAGATAATATCACTCAACCTTAGTTTTTGTTTACCTGAAGAAACAGTACATTCTGCTGAATCATTGTGGTCTATCAATCCTAGAGATAATGTAATGGATTTGAAAATGCTTATTATTTTAAGAGAAGATGAGTTCAATGAACTTTTACTACTAATGAGGCCATAAAGGATAAGAAGAAGAAAAAACATAAGGGAAATGAAATGAGCATTTTTTCAGGAACTGGGACCCTAAAAAGACTAAATTGAATCCCTCAAGGCATTTTACTATATGTGAAGATGGATGTTCATTAAACTATTTTTAATTATATTTTATTGATTATGCTATTACAGTTGTTCCAATTTTTCCCCTTTCCTCCCTCCACCCAACATCCTGTACTCTCTCAGGCAATTCACATCATTGTTCATGTCCATGGGCCATGAGTGTAAGTTCTTTGGCTACTCGATGTCCTATACTGTACTTTATATCCCCATGGCTATTCCGTAACTACTTATTTGTACTTGTTAATCCCCTCACCTCTTCACCCACTCCACCATATCTCTCTCCCATTTGGAAACCATCAAAACACTCTCTGTGTCCATGATTCTGTGTCTGTTCTTCTTGTTTGTTTGTTTGTTTTTAAGATTCTATTGTAAATAGATTTGTATTTTTTGCCATTTTGTTCATAATTTTTATCTTTTTCTTAAATAAATCCCTTTAAAATTTCATGTAATAATGGTTTGGTGATGATGAACTCTTTTAGGTATTTTTCTTGTCTGGGAAACTCTTTATCTGCTCTTCAATTCTAAATTATATTTTTGCTGGGTAGAGAAATCTTGGCTGTAGGTCCCTGCTTTTCATGACTTTGAATATTTCTTGCCCATCTCTTCTAGCCTGCAAAGTTTATTTTTGAGAGACAGTCTTATGGGATCTCCCCTGTAGGTAACTAACTTCTTTTCTTTTGCTGCTTTTAAGATTCTCCCTTCATCTTTAACCTTCAGCATTTTAGTTATGATGTGTCTTGGAGGGGGCCTCTTTTCATCCATTTTGTTTAGGACTCTCTGTGCTTCCTGGGCTTGCATGTCTATTTCCTTCATCAGAAAGTTTCAACATTTGCTTCATTAGAGTGCCAGAAGAAGAAAAAAAAGAGCAAGAAATTGGAAATGTATTTGAAAAATAATGAATAAACTCCTTTTATTTTATATTTTGACTTTTATTTTGAGACAATTATAGGTTATTGTGTACCCTTCACCTAATTTCTCCCAATGGTTATATCTTACATAATTATAATACACTATCAAAATCAGGAAAATGGCATTCATGTATGTGTGTGCATAAGTCTGCATTTTCTGTGTATTTTGTCACATCTGTATATTCATGTAATGACCACATCAATCAAGATAAACAATGATTGGACATTTTCTACACACAATTCCCAAGTATTCTTATTCCTTGTCCCACTTTAACATCCATTCACAATAAAGAAAAGAAAAGAGAAAGAAGGAAAGAGAGAGAGAAAGAAAAGAAAGAGGGAAAGAAAGAGAGGAAGACATACTGGTAGTATTCAAAGAGTTTTCACTTTCTTGCTTTAGAAGCACTTCATGATAATGGAAGGCTTTCAAACAATTCAGTTATGTTGTATAGGGACACCCTTATTTATGGACCTAGGTATTCACTTATGTTATAGAAGTTTTTCTGCCCATGGGTATACCCTCTACCACCTTTGTGTTCTGCCTGATAATCCCATTCATGATAGGTTAAATCACTGTGTATCTAGAAGTTTCATGTTCATTTAAAAATGTTGCTAACAGGTATAAAATATTAAACTATATTCACCTAGCAACAGAAGTTTGAATTGAATTGTATTAGTAGCAAGACAGTCATTGTATCTGTCCTGCAAAATAATACTTCATAATACTCTAAATTTTTTTATTAGAGGTAAAAATTGTTGGACTAAAGAGCTCATTATTATTCAGGGGAATCATTTTGCATAAAGTATGCCAAACATACAGTAGATTCTTAAAGGGTCTGAATACCTGAAGAAAGGAGATATTAATAGAGTTTTATGATATTTTAATTCTGACTCTATTTGAAATTTTATTTAAAATGAGTAGAATACACAAAAAGAAAAATATGAAATCACAGTAAAAGTTCAACAAATATATTCAGCTTACAAACCTTGTAGGAAACTGCAGTGAGAGACATCATAATCCAGTTCTTACAGCTACAGCCAGTGGTAAGAAGAAAACTTTAATGGACACATTATATACAAAAAGAAAAAGAAAATGATGACAAGAGATTTCTCCTCAGGAACAATGCACATAAAGAAGCAGTAGAACAACATCTCTATAGTGCTAAAATACAACCAGTCTAGAATTCTATATGCAGCAAAAAGATTTTTTCAGAAAACAAGATAAAATGTAAACTTTCTCAGACTTAGAAAGGCTGAAAGAATTAATCACCAGCAGACCTGCAGTATAAGAACTACTCAATGAATTTCTTTAGACAAAAGGGACAAAATGATGCCAGATATAAATATAAGTCTACATAAAAGAATGTAAAGAACTAAAATGGTAACTACAAAGGTAAATATACACTTTAATTAAATAAATATCTTAAAAAGAAAATTAACTGTTTAAAACAAAAATAATAACAGTGTGCTGTGGGGCTTAAAATGTATATAAGATGTAGGTTGACAACACACAAAGGTTAAGTAGGGAGAAATTTTAAAAAAATGTGTGTTTAAAGGGTTCTTATACTATATGTGAAGAGGTATACTACCACTTTTGATAGGCTTTCATAAGGTAAAGATGCAGCTATGTAGCCTATAGCTACTATTGAAATCACACCAAAGAAAGATCTGGAGCTAACAAGACAATAAAAGAGATAAAATAGAACTATAAAAAAATACTCAAATGATATAAAAGAAAGCCAAAAAGAAACATAGGAAGCAAAGGACAGATGAGAAAAAGAGCAAGATGAAAGATTTAACACTGCTGGATCAAAATCACATTGAATGTAAATAGTTCAACTGTCCCAAGTAAAGTAAAACATTGAGAGACTGGATTTAAAAAAAAAAAAAAAAAAAAAACCCTGACCTGAACATACTCTGCCTATTAAAAAAAACTCACCTTAAATGTAAAGACAGGCACAAATAACTTAAAAATAGAGGGTAGTAAAAGATATACTAAGCAAACACGTCAAAAGAATGTGGAAGTGTCTGTATTAGTATCAGTTTTCAGAGCAAAAAATATTAACAGGAAAAAGGAGTATTATTTCATAATGATGGAAGTGTCAATTTACCAAGAGGAAATAATAATTCTAAATTTGCATGAACTTGATAATAAGGTTTCCAAGCTCATGAAGAAGAAAAAAACAATGTTAAAACATCAAGGAAAATAGATAAACCTATGGTCCTCTTTCAATTATTGATACAACAAGTAGAGTGTAAATCAACAAGCATGTAGAAGAATTGAACAACACTATTGATCAACCTAACAATTATCATTCGTGTAAGACTCCAACTAACAACATCAAAATACTCATTTTTTTCAAGGGCACAAAGAAAATTTATAATAATCAACCATCAAGACCTCACATTTAAAAGGATTCAAGTCATAAAATGTATGTTTTTTGCCACAGTACGGATAAACTAGAACTAAATTATAAAATATATTTGTAAATTCCCAAATAACACAATAACTAAATAGCAGACTTCTAAATAATTCCTAGATCAAAGACGAAATCCAAAAGAAAAAGAGAATTTTGAACTAAATGAAAACAGACCATAAAAAAGTATGGTTCAGCTACAAAAATGCTTAGTGGAAAATTTATAACATTAAACAACCTATACTAGAAAGAGTAAAACGTTTTAAATCAATTACCTTAGTTTACACCTTAAAAGTTAGGGGAAAATAAATGAACGCTCAAATAACCAGAGGAATGGAAATAATGATGATCAGAGGAAAAAGCAATGAAATAGAAAACAAAACAATAGAAAAGATAAACTGAATGAAATTCTGGATCTTTGAAAAAGTAAAAATTGATGAACTTCTGCCAGACAGTCAAGAAAGTAAAGGTGAAAATACAAATTATTGATATCAGGAAGTTGGTTGGGTAACATGACAAAAGCACCTAGTGGTTCAAAAGATAATAAGAAATATTATGAACAGATTTATACCAGTAAATTCTACAAATTAGATGAAATGAACAAATTCCTTGAAAGATGTGAACAACTCACTGAAGAAAATTTAGCTAACCTGATTAGCCCTTCTTCTATTAAAGATGTTAAATTTGTTTTTTTAAAAAACCCTTTTAACAACAAAAACTTCGGGCCTAGAGGGCATCTATGATAAATTCTAACAAACTTTTTTAAAAAAAATATGATTTCTATGCATATTTTCCCAGAAAATTGAAGAGGAGGGCACACTTTCCTCACTTAACACATGAAGCTCATGCCTGGAGACCAAAATGAAACAAAAGACTTATAAGAGAAAAAATATAAAAGAATAAAATACACTAAGAGCCAGTATCTTTCAAGAAAATAGAAAAAAAAGTTTTTAGCAATTAGAATACAAAAATAATATATTATGAATGAATGTAGTTTGCCCCAGAGTTAGCCAACTAGAAATAGACAGAAATTTTCTTTTAAAGTTATTTTATTGTTGTTCTATTACAGTTGTCCCAATTTTCCCCTTTAGTCTCCTCTGCCAAGCCCACCCCCCAGTGCCCAGTCAATCCCTACCCCATTGCCCATGCCCATGGGTCATTCATACTTGTTCCTTGACTAGCCCCTTCCCTTTCTTTCCATCATTATCTCCCTCCCGTTCCCTCATCCACTCTGGTCCCTGTAAGTTTGTTCCTTGTTTACATGCCTCTTGTTCCATTTTGCTCATTGTTTTTTGTTGTTGTTGTTGTTCATTAGGTTCCTCTTGTGGGTAAGATCATATAGTATTTACATTTCAAAGCTTGCTTATTTCACTTAACACAATATTCTCCAGTTCCATCAATTCTGTAACAAAGGGTAGGAGTTCCCTCTTTCTCTCCGCTGCGTAGTATTCCCTTGTGTAAACGTACCACAGTTTTTGTATTCACTCACTTACTGATGGGCACTTAGGCTGTTTCTAGCACTTGGCTATTGTAAATAATGCTGCTATGAGCATAAGGGTTCATAGGTTCTTTTGAATTGGTGTTTCAGGATTCTTAGGGTATAATCCCAGCAGTGGAATCACGGGGTCAAAAGACATTTCTATTTTTAGTTTTTTCAGTACTGTTTTAGTAAATTCCATACTGTTTTCCACAGTGGCTACTCCAGTCTATATTCCCACCAACAGTGCACTAGGATTCCCTTTTCTCCACATCCTCACCAGCACTTGTATGTTGATTTTTTTATGATGGCTGTTCTCACTGGTATGAAGTGGTATCCCATTGTGATTTTAATTTGCATCTCTCTGATGGCCAGTGATGCTGAGAATCCTTTCATATGTCTCTGGGCCCTCTGTATATCCTCCTTGGAGAAGTGTCTGTTCAGGCCTTTCACCTGTTTTTTAATTGGATTGTTTGTCTTCCCTGAGTGGAGTCATGTTAGTTCCTTATATATTTTGAAGATCAAACCCTTGTCTGAGGTATCATTTGCAAATATATTTTCCTGTATGGTTGATTCCCTATTCATTTTGCTGATGGTTTCTTTAGGCATGCAGAACCTTTTTAATTTGATGAAGTCCCATTTGTTTATTCTTCCCTTTGCTCTACGGGACATATCAATAAAAATATTGCTATGTGGAATATCTGAGATTTTCCTGCCTATGCTTTCCTTTAGGACTTTTATGGTGTTGTACTTATGTATAAGTAGAACCTAGTCAACGAAACAAACAAGCAGGCAAAATATACCCGGAAACATTGAAATAAAGAACAAACTGACAGTAACCAGAGGGGAGGTGGGAGGGGATACTTGGGGGAGGGAAGAGAGAAGGGCCATCAAGGAACATGTATAAAGGATATATGGACATAGCCAAAGGCGGGTAAGATTGAGGGTGGGAGGTGGGGATGGCTTGAGTGGGTGCAAGTGGTGGGGGGGAAAGGCAAAGATTGTGCTTGAACAACAATATAAAAAAAGAGAGAATGAAAAAAAGAAAAATGGTTTTGAGCAGCTAAGCTGAGAGAAATAGTAAGAATGTGAAATAGAAACAAATCATAGCCAGAGAAAGAATAAAATGTAAAGGAAATCTAAGAAAAAGAAGGTAAAATGGAGTAATAGAAGGGAGGAGCAAATTATGAGTTTTAAAATAAACTAACATTTAAAAATCTAGTGAAATAATAGGCACAGACTTGAAGGAAAAGAACTGAATGTTAAAAAGCTATGCAGGAGAGGAATTAATGCAAATCATGAAGAGGACCGAGGTGGAATCATCTCAGTAGAATCGAATGTTTACCACTGTCTTCTGTTTCTGGACCTGCCCCTTGTAATGTCAGATTTTGTCCTAGTCTGACCCTAGGCAGCCTGTTTGAGACTAAAGCAATCCTGTGGCTGTCTCCTTCATATTTGGCTGCTCCCCACTGTTCTGCCCTTCCAGCTTTCCATCAGCCAAGGGTCCAGGGGTGGTTCATTCAACAACACAAGAGGACTGCCAGTACCTTCTCCACCTGTATCCAGAGTGGACTTCAGGTGTAAGCAAGATGGTGGCAACCCTGGGTCACCTCCAGAGTGCACTGTTCAGTTTTCAGGGAAGATAGTAGGAGTGTTTCGCTGTGCCCTCATCATACATCTTGGTCTGTCCCAGATCCTTTCCAATAATCCACAGTTTCTGGTGACTTAGCTGTCTGTTTCCTGGGAGGGACCAATCTGTGTAAAAGGGGGAGCTCTTTCCTACTTAGCAGATAGCAGCTCTGTCTAGGAGCAGAGGCTGGGCAGGCCCTAACACTCCTTGCTGTACCTGTCTCTAATCCCTCTACTTTGCTGGTTTTAATCATCAGAGCGTGAATAACAGTGTAGCTTGTTGTGTCTGGTAGAAAAGGCCCTTCCAGAGATTTTAGCTTTCCCTGGTCGATATGCACCCCGCATGGAACTCATGCGCCTGGCCTCATGGATCTGCAGAACCTGTAATCCCACAGGTGGGGTTTGGCAATATTGCCTGTGAGAGGACCTGCCTGGCTGAAGCAAATCTCAGGCATTCATTTCCCAGTCCTCAGGCTGGCTATCCAATCCCCAGCCTGCTACTCTCACAAATACCATGCCTGAACTTTCCACTCTGCACAGTCCCCTGCTTGCCAGCTGTGTTCGGTCTGGTCTCACAGTCCCTTCAGCATGAATCTATCACTCTGAGTTTGTTGGCACAGCTGCTGTGCAGGCACACAAATGCACATGAGCGTTGGGACCTAGGGCATCTCCAGTCTCCCCTCACCTCCTCTTTTAAAAGAGTTTCTGTGTGGTTCCCAACACTGCAGCACCGAGCCCTGACAGGCCTGTTCTCTGCATGCTCCCCCTCCCTAAAAAGCACAAAATCTCTCTTAGTCACATTATCTCTTAGTCAGATTTTATCCTGTTTGTGGTTCCCATGGTGCCCAGGTCAGGGATGTGACAGCCCCTTCCCCAGTAAGAACCACAGTCCCTGGATCCTGGATCCTGGTTCCAAGGGGCAGCAGGTTGTGCAGCCCTGCCGGGGCAGAGGGCACAGAGACATGTTTGGGCACCAAGATGAGAGCACTCTGGAGGCTTCTTCCCAAGGAGAATATTTTTAAAGTCCTCAAAATTGCTCCTACCCCAAATCTGAGCAGCCAAAAGTACTGGGTTGTGCTGCATCAGTGCCAGCTGGTCTGCTAGAAGAGCCCAGGCCACCTACTCCTGAGTGCCCTGCAGGTGGGCAGGCTCTTGCCCTCTCATGCACATGTCCTGCACACTCATCCATATATACACTCACTTATACAACTCTCACTCACTCTCAGCTGGATTTTCGAGTTGATTGCTCTGTGGTTTAAATACAAGACTGGACTGCTTATGGGAGCAAGTGGACAGAGCTTCCAGCTATTCTGCAGCCATCTTGGATCCTCAATGGAAACTTCCTTAACCCAGTGAAAACATCTGCTAGAAACATAGCTAATGCATACTTAATGGCCCAATTCTGAAGGCGTTTTTCCTACAAGGAGGAATAAGGAAAATATGTCTACTCTCATCACTTATAGTCAACTCTTTAGTAAGTATCTAGCATGTGCAATAACACAAAAAGAAATAAAGGCAGTTAGATTTAAAAGGAACAAAAAAAAATGTCTTTTTTCAGAGACATGATTGTCTCTGAAGGATATCCAGTGTGGTCTAGAAAAGCAGTACCAAACCTAATTAGTGAGTTTGGAAAGGTTGCAAGATTCAGTCCATACACAGAAACCAATTGTATTTCTATATATTAGTAATGTTCAATTGGAAATTGAATTGAGGAAAATTATTACTTGTAAGGGTAGATCTCGTGTCAAGTATACTTACCACAAAACAGTGAAAAGAAAAAGACTAATCCACTACTTGAAATATTTTAAATAGATATATTTCTACCTTTTTAATATGTTTTATCGATTATGCTATTACAGTTGTCCCATTTCTCCCCCATCATTCCCCTCCACCCTACACACCCCTCCCACCCACATTCCCCCCTTTAGTTCATGTCCACATGTCATAAGTTCTTTAGCTTCATTCCCCACACTATTCTTGCCCTCTCCCTGTCTATTTTCTACCCACCGTCTATGCTACTTATTCTCTGTACCTTTTCCCCCTCTCTCCTCCTCCCACTCCCCTGTTGCTAACCCTCCATGTGATCTCCATTTCTGTGGTTCTGTTCCTGTTCTAGTTTTTCGCTTTTATTTTAGGTGTAGTTGTTAATAGCTGTGAGAAAGTGCTTCTCAGATAAGGCCAAGTTAAAGGAGTTCATCATCACCAAGCCCTTATTATATGAAATGTTAAAGAGACTTATCTAAGAAAAAGAAAATAAAAATATGACAGTATTTCTACCTTTTTATAAAAACTGTGTGTGTGTGTGTGTGTAATTTTTAATTGGTAAATATTTATTTGAAAAATAAAGTTTATGTTACATAAAGAAGCAAATCAGTTATAATTGCATTGAAAAATATGAAGTACATTGAGAAAAAATTGTCAAAACATATGCAAGACCAGTGCACTAAAAAGCATGCAGAAGGAAATTAAAGAACATAAAAATAAATTAAGCAATGTATCAAGTTTATTGACTGGAATATTCAATATTATTTGCATGTCAATTGTCCCAAAATTGATCTATAAACTCAGTGTAATCCCAATAAAAAGTTCAAATTGATAAGATTGTTCTAATATTTATATAGAAATGCAAAGAATTTAAACGAATCAAAAAAAAAAGCTTTGAGGTGGGGAGGGCTGGGGCAGTGGTTTGGGATGGGAGTAAAAGACAGAAAACTGTACAAGATCAACAATTAAAAAAATACTGATACAAAACATTGTAAAAAAAAATAAAAGGTGAAAAAAAAAGCTTTGAATAAAGAGGATTCCATCTAACTTTAAGCGTTACCATGTACTCTTGGCATAGGGACATCAATAGTGAAGACCAATGAAAAAGAATGAAGTCTAGAAGTGTACCTAAACTTGGATTCAGTTAATTTTTGACAAAGGGATACAACATTTTAGTAAAGAAAGGGTAGTCTTCAACAAATAGTACTAGAAAAATTGGATATCCGTATTTTTTTAAATTGTCTATACCTCTCACCACATGAAAAAGAAACTTCATCTCATATATTTGTATATATGTGTATTTCTCATGTATATTATATACACATTTTTCCCCTATTGGTTCGGTTTCTGCAGAGAACTGTAATACATCTGTATGTTACCAATTTTTTCACTGTCTGCTAGATCATCTCTATAGGGCTGTAACTATACTATTATTTCTTCACATTAAAAAACACTTCTCTTGACTCCACTTTCACCTCCATCCTCTCCCTATATTTCCTACTCATTTGAAAAATGTTTTCTGAAAGAGTTGTCCATGCTTACAGTCTCCAAGTCCTCTTTGATTCTCACTTAAATCCTCTCTTATTAGGCTTCCACACATGTTACTGCATTGAAAGTGTTCCTGTCAAGATCATGAGTAATTTTCACACTGGAAGATCCAAGAGTCTGACAAAAGATTTCTCATTTCTGTTTCTTAGTTAAATCAGAAGCATTTGACAGGAGTATATTCCTTTCTCCTAGATACATTTTTGCAACTTGGCTTCCAGAATAGTATTTCCATATTCCTCTTTTACCTAGATTATTTATTTCTTTTCAGTGTCCTGTGCTATGTTTCCCTCTTAATCCCAGACTATTAATATTGAAGTATTATAGTATTCAGTCCATAGTATTAAGTCCATTGAATGCTTTTTTTAAGTACCAAGTATTTAACAACTGTCAGGTGGCTAGGTATAGCTCAGACCTCTTCACTGTGCTTCCTATTGATATATCTAATTGAATAGTTGATATCACCTCTTAGATATTTAATGGACATTTATAATTTGACATACAAGCCTGTATCCTTGATCTCCCATACACTTGCTCCACTGAGAAAACCTTCTGAATCGATTCAGGGTTCATTTATTCAGGGTTCAGGGTTCAAAATACATCATTTTAGTCAGTGAGGTCAAAAATCCCAGTCATCTTTAACTTCACTCTTTATTACTACACCTCGTTCAGTTCCTTAGGACACTGTGTTAACTACACCATCAGGATATATGCAGAATTGGGCCTCTTCTCAATATTTCTATTGTTAACCATACTAGACATGTACTTGTTTACTCTGTTTGGTTTAAAGAATGTATCTACATATTCCATGTAATAATAATTCTTTAATATTTTAATCACAATTTTAATCTATACCTCTATATTTACATAGATAATTTTAATAGATTAAAAATATCTATATTTTCCTTTAAGTTTGCCTTTTGTGGCTTATTCAGGCAATATTCCTATCTGATTTTAAAATATATTTTTTGTTTTGTTCTTCAGATTTTAAATATTTGCTTTTCATAATCATACCTATAAACTATTTAGAATAGTTTTGTTTGTTTGGTGTGAAATAAAGATCCACTCACCCTCCCCCCCCAGAAAATGTCTTGAACTGCTTTTCCCTAAAATGCTGTATTGTAATACAACTTGTAACTTCTTAGCCCAGATCCTCTAGAAAGCAAAGCCTGGGCCAGGATTAAGAGGTAACACTTTTTTGCAAGATGCAAACTGAGATAATGAGGGTGAGGATAAAATGAAAGTGAGATGAGGAAAGATGTAAAGTAATGCCATATAAAACGTGTTGTCATTCAGTTAACACTGCTCCAGGTGAACTGTTAAGACACACGACTCTTTCCAGGCTGGTCTGACAAGGCTACAATAGCAATTACCTTGGAATTGTCCAAAGGAGAGAAGAGAGGGGAAAATATATCTGCCTGCCTGCTCTCTTTTTTTGTTGTTGGTTTATTGGTCAGTGTTCACACCACAGAAAGCTATTCCTGCTCCCAACTCGTATTTGGGTTACATCTCCAAGCCCTGTCAGACACTTCTCAGAAATCCATATTCCATGCTCCACAGTAGGGCGTATAATACCAGTTCAAAAAAAAAAAAAAAAAAAAAAAGACTGGTTAGGAGAGGGTGCGATCAATCAATAGAGAGAGAAAGCAAAGAAAAATCAAGTAATTCTGAGAAGGCAAAAAAGATGGATGGCAAACGCAGTAATAATTCAAGGTACCCTATATGTCTGTATCTGTTTCTGAGCTCACTATTCTATCTTGCTAGTCTATTTATCTGTCCCTGGAGCAGCATCAAACTGTTTAAATACCATAGCTTTACAATAAATTCTATTTCTGCTAAATCACAATAAACCTTACTTTTTATGGGCCAATCTTTCACATACATTTTAATCAGTTTGTCAAGTTCCAGAAAAGTAAAACTCTTTAATATTAATTGTTATTGCATCATATTTATGATTGGAAAGAACTGTCACTTTTATGATACAGGATCTGCCCATCTTTGAACATCATGTTTCAGTTGTTTTATTGTTGTTGTTAACATCTGGGACATTTAGGTTAGATTTATACTTTATGAGTATGTCTTGTCATTGGGAAGGGGATTTTTTAAATTCCATTTTTAGATTGGTTGTGCTGATACCTTAGAACACTATTGATTTGTGTAGGCTAATCTATACCCAAGAAGCTTACTTAACTCTCATTATTCCTTCTCTATTTTATACATATTCTTTTGAATTTTCTGTCTAGAAAACCCTCTGGAAATAGCAGTTTGGATCCTGACTTTCAAATCTTTCTAATTTCTTTTTTCTGTAATAGTATTGTCTGTGACTTTCAGCACAATGTTGAATAAACGTAGTGATAGATATGTTTGGTCTGTTTCTGTATTTACTTGGTTGATGACTTCTAATGTTCCACAATTAAGGATGATTTTGATAATATACTCTAAAAGAGTAAGGTAGTTTCCTTTTATTCTGGAGTACTAACAGTCTGACTTTCATGAGTTTTTAATTTTATCAAATTATATTTCTGTATTTGTTTGCCTGATCAAATATTTCCCATTTGATCCATTAGTGTGGTGAATTACATTAAATGATTTTGTAATATTTCAATGCATTTCTATAAGAACCCTATATTTTTATGTTGAATTAAGGAAAATATTTTTTGTGATTCAGTTCTGGAAAATATGTTTCCTTTGAATATTAATTATGTGCTTCTGTTACTCCATAAAAACTCTTACATAAACAAACACCAGCCTTCTTATTTCATACTGCCTGTTTCTTAAGTACACTTTTCTGCTGTCCACCCCTTTATATTTCTATGACATTATTCTCAATATTTTGCTTATACCTGTCTCCAAACTTACTAGCTTTTTTCAGCTGTGTTTAATTTGAATTTAATTAATTAATACATTTTAAGCCTTTAATGATTTTTTATTTTTTGAAGCTCTGTTTTGTTCTTTTTTCATATGTGACTATTATTTCTCATTATTTCATTATTATTGCTATCCATTTTTAGAGCTCTCTTAAAAATCTACATTTTTCATTGTATTAGGGCTCTTTATTTGCAAGATGCAAGCTGAGGTAATGAGTATGAGGAAAAATGAAAGTTAGGGAAGGAAAGATATAAAGTATTCCACTATTAGAATACTTTCTGATAGTATTTCATTATTGATAGATCATTAGGTTCAAAATCTCATTTATTATGTCTGCTCATTCTCCTTCCTAGTGGATGTTTTTCTTACATGGTTTATAATTTTATTGTAAGCTTTTCATTAGGGATTAATGTTTTTCTTTGGAAGTTCTCCATACTCTAGGTTTTAATGTATTTCTTCAGCATATGTTTTATTTATTCCTGATGGGGATTTACATGTGACATTGTTTCAAACTTGATGTAGTATTAACTGCTGACTTGAAATTTCCATGCCAATGTCAATATCTTGAAAGTAATACGATTGTGGCCCCCATAGGCTGGATATTTCAATTCACATGAAATCATTTTTTAAATTATGTATTCATTTTATTGTTTGTGCAAATCCAAAAGCAGATGGTCAGCATTGTTACTGTTTCTCTGGGCTAATGGGAGGTATTTTCTAACTTGCTTTTCTTGGGCCAAGTCAAACCTGTGAGGATTTCCGCATACTGAAGTACTTAGTTACAATTATTTCTGTTCTAACACCTTAAGGACTTTGTGGCAACACCCAGCCACCAGATCCTTCAACCTGTATGTAAACCTTACATTTCATTAGACTGCCAAAGGCTGGTTCAAGCTCTTTATATTGCATAAGTTCCCTCTTTGCCTTTTCTTATTTCTTTGCTATGTATTTAAAAATC
This sequence comes from Glossophaga mutica, assembly GCA_039655065.1. NCBI lineage: Eukaryota > Metazoa > Chordata > Mammalia > Chiroptera > Phyllostomidae > Glossophaga > Glossophaga mutica. Next base: position 155,878,674 of record CM077303.1, on the reverse strand, counting down.
ACTGAGCTCATAATTTATCTATCATTTGTCTGTGATTATAGTTGGGAAGGAACCACTCCACTGTTGCCAAAAGCCGTAGTCTGTTCATTGTCCCACAACTTTTCTGGCAATCTCCATACTTGGGCTCACTGTGTTCACATCATTTTTAACCCTAATTTTATTTGTGAATGCTTCTTTCACTATTATATCCAAAATAAAATATTTGTGCCAGTAAGTAGATACTAATCTTGTAACTTTTAAATTCCATATTTTCACTGTCTAAAATACAAGCTTCTTGAGGGAAAGGACATTGTCTCATGCTTCTACAGCTTTGTGTCTTCTAATCACAGTTACTTAATGCATATTTACTTTTTGGTAATATAAACAAATAAAAAAGTATTCAAATTTTTAAAGTGTCAGATAACATCCTACAAAGTTACACATGTTATTAATTTAACCCACAAGTAGGAAAAAACTGGTACGACAGCCTCAAATCCCACAACATTCACAGTGAGATCAGGCTCTTCCAATTGCAGTCACGCTCCCAGCCAATCCGACTGAGTATGTCTAGGGTACTGGAGCCTGGCCATTTCTGTCCAACATGGGGCTCCTCTAATGGGCTATTTTTCCACTGGGACTCACTGACCAGAGGCTCTTCTTATCTAATTCTTCCCCCTACCCACTCCCCCAATATTGTCATGTCCTAGCATGTTGCCCTGCAGTAATACATACCCAATAAATTTTATAAGTGTTGTAAAACATTTAGAAGGCTGGCCGATTAATGGAAATCAGTCTCTCTGTACTATTACAAGGTGATCATTGTATTAGTTGGGGTATACTCTAAATTGTTGTAACAAAGACATCTTAAAACACAGTTGATGAAACACGACAGAAGTTTATCTCTCTGTCACAAAAGGTAAAGCCTCCAGGACTAAAGGAACAGCCCTGCCATCTTAAAGACATGGCTCTAATTCCAGAGTCAAAATAATCTCTTCAGTTCTTCATATCTATAGCCAGCAATAAGAAAAGGTTACAAGGTAGTACACACCCAATTATTTTAATGGCAAGACATAGACATAGCATATATAATTTATTCTTTATTCCTCTGCTTAGAATGCTATCCCTTGGGCACACCTTGGTGAAAGAGAGGTTAAGACATATAGTACTCAGCTATATGGCCATGTATCAGTTAAATCTATTTCCTGTGCAATTGAAGGAGGATGGACATTGGAACAAGAGAATGGATATTGAACTCTTCTAACCAAAACTGAGTAAGAAACAGTAAATGAGATGCAAATTAGTGAACTACATATTACTATATATGTTTTTAATTTAAATATTTTATTGTTTATGCTATTACAGTTGTCTATTTTTTTTCTCCTTGCCCCCCTCCATCCAGCCCATCAGCAATCTCCACACCATTGCCCACATCCACATGTCATGCATAAATGAGTGACTAATCCCATCACCTTCTTGCACACAATTTCCCACTTCCCCTCTTACAGCTGTCAGTCTGTTTCATGTTTCTATGTCTCTGATTCTATTTTGCTCATTAGTTTATTCTGTTCATTAGATTGCACTTATCAGTGAGATCATATAATATTTGACTTGCACCAACTGGCTTATTTCATTTAGCATAATAGTTGCCAGGTCTATCCATGCTGTTACAAAAAGTAAGAATTTGTTCTTTTAACAATGGTAAATGTACAATAGTTTTTAGTTCACTCATCTACTGATGGGCATTTAAGCTGCTTCCAAATTTTGTCTATTATAAATAAGGATGCCATGAACATAGGGGTGCATGTATTCTTTTGTACTGGTGTTTCAGGATTCTTTGGATATATTCCCAGCAATAGAATCACTGGGTCAAAGACAGTTCCATCTTCAAATTTTTGAAGAAATTCCATACTGTTTTCCACAGTGGCTGTACCAGTCTGCATTCCCACCAACAGTGCACTTTTTCCACATTCTCACCAGCACTTGTTGTTTGTTGATTTATTAATGATAGCCATTCTGACAGGTGTAAGGTGAAATCTCATTGTGATTTCAATTTGCATCTCTCTGATGGCTACTGATGTTGAGCATTTTTATGTGTATATGGGCCATCTGTATGTCCTCCTTGGAGAGGTGTCTATTGAGGTTCTTTGCCCATTCTTTAATTGGATTGTCTTCCTTTTGTTGGATTGTATAAGGTTTCTTTTTACATATTTTGGAGATTAAATCCTTGTCTGATGTATTATTGGCAAATAATGGGAGAACTCTCATACAGTGGGTTCCTTTTCCATTTTGATGATGGTTTCTCTGGCTGCGTAGATTTTTAATTTGATGTAGTCCCATTTGTTTATTTTGTTTCCTTTGTTTCCCTTGTTCTAGGAGATGTATTGGCAAAAATAGTGCTACGCAAGATACCTGAAATTTTACTGTCTAAGTGGTCCTCAAGGATTTTTATGGTATCATGACTTATATTGAAGTCTTTTATCCATTTTGACTTTATTCTTGTGTATGGTGTAGGTTTGTAGTCTAGTTTCATTTTTTTGATGTGTACAAGTTCAGTTCTCTCAACACCATTTATTAAAGAGACTGTCTTTATTCCATTGTATGCTCTTGCCTTCTTTGTCAAATATTGACCATAAAGGCTTGGATTTATTTCTGGGTTCTCTATTCTGTTCCATTGACCTTTGTGTCTGTTATTATGCCAGTGCCAGACTGTTTTGATTACAGTGGCCTTGTAATATAGTTTGATATCAGGTATTGTGATCCCCCCTACTTAATTCTTCCTTCTCAAGACCACTGAGGCTATTTGGGGTCATTTTTGGTTCCATATAAACTTGTGGAATATTTGTTATAAATCTGTAAAATATGCCACTGGTATTTTAATAGAAATTGTATTGAATCTATAGATTGCTTTTGGTATTATGGGCATCTTAATGATGTGAATTCTTCCAATCCATGAACACGGTATATACTTCCACTTATTTATAACTCCCTCAATTTCTTTGTTAGATGTCCTCTAGTTTTCTGAGTACAAATCTTTTACATCCCTGGTTAAATTTATTCCTAGGTGTCATAATAGTATATGGGATTCTTTTTTTTAGTTTCTCTTTCTGACATTTCATTATTGGTGTACAGAATGCCATCTATTTCTGAGTAGTGACCAGTATCCTGCTACTTTGTCAAATCAGTAATTAGGTCAAGTAGTTTTTCTGGTGGAGCCCATAGGGTCTTTTATTTGTAATATCATGTTGTCTACAAATAATGACAGTTTTACTTCCTCCTTTCCAATTTGAGTGCTTTTTATTTCTTCTTCTTGTCTGATTGTTCTGACTAAGACTCCCAGTACTTTGTTAAATAACAGTAGTAAAAGTGGACATCTTTGTCTTGTTCCTCCTCTTAAGGGAAATGCTTTTAGTTTTTGCCCATTGAGTATGATGTTGGCTGTAGGTTTTTCATACATGGCCTTTATGACATTGAGGTATGTTCCTACTAATCCCATTTTCTGAGTGTTTTTATTATAAATGGGTGCTGTATTTCATCAAATGCTTTTTTTACATTCTATGTGTATAATCATGTGATTTTATCTTTTATTATGTTTATGTGATGTATCATTTATTGATTTATGAGTATCATACCAACCTTGCATCCCCAGGATAAATCCCACTTGATCATGGTGCATGATCTTTTTATTGTGTTGCTGGATCCAGTTTGCTACTTTTTTGGGGGGTAGTTGTAGCATCTATGTTCATCAGAGATATTGGCCTATAGTTTTCTTTCTACGTTGTATCTTTACCTGTTTTTGGAATTAGGATACTACTAGACTTGTAAAAAAGAGCTTCCCTCTTCTTGAATTTTTTGAAATAGTTAAGAGGGATAGGTGTTTGTTCTTCTTTGAATGATTAGTAAAATTCATCTTTGAAGCCATCTGATCCAAGATATTTGTTTGTTGCTTCAATTTCATTAATTATTATTGATCTATTCAAGTTTTCTTCTTCTTCCTGACTCAATTTTGGAAGACTGTATGTTTGTAGAAATTTATCCATTTTGCCCAGTTTGTCCAAATCTTGGCATACAACTGCTCATAGTAATTGCTTACAATCCTTTGTATTCCTGTGGTATTAGTTGTTACTTCTCTTTCATTTCTGGTTTTATTTATTTTGGGTCTTTCTCCTTTTTTATTGAAGAATCTAATTAAAGACTTTCCAGCTTTGTTTATCTTTTCAAAAACCATCTCCTGGATTCATTAATCCTCTTAATTGTAATTTTAGTTTTTATGTCATTATTGCTGCTCTGATCTTGATTATTTCCTTCCTTCTACTCACTGTGGGCTTTGTTTGTTGTTGTTTTCTAGTTATTTTAGGAGCAGAGTTAGGTTGCATGTTTGAGATTTTATTATCTTCTTTAGGTAAGCCTGTAATGCTATAAACTTCCATCTCAGAACTGTTTTCACTCTGTCCCATAGATTTTGGGTTGTTGTGCATTCATTTTCATATGTTTCCAGGTAACTTTTGACTTCTTCCTTGATCTCATTGATAAATCCATTCATTATTTAATAACATGTTATTTAGCCTCCATGTATAGTCACACCTCAGTACCCATTGACTTCAGAACTCATCAAACTCTGTACTTGTCATATTTTTAACGAGAAAAAAATGTTTCAGCTCTTGGCACCTGCATGAAACTCGTCAGACTTACTAGAACTTGTATGAGTTACTACACTGAGGCAATGCTACATCATTCACTACTCATTGGTTTCGGCACTTGTCATGAATACCAAAATGAATTAACAACAAGTACCAAGGCATCACTGTATTTGAATGTTTCGAGTTTTCTTTATTGTGGTTGATTTCTAGTTTCAAGCTATTGTGATCCAAGAAAATGCTTGATAGGATTTCATTTTCTTGAATTTGTTAAGATTTATTATTTGTCCTACCATGTTGTCTATTTCTAATAATGATTCATGTGCACTTGAGAAGAGTGTGTATTCTATTGCTTTAGGGTGAAATTTTCTACAAATATATCTTAAACCCACTTGATCTAGTGTGTAGTTTAAGGTGGCTGCTTCCTTGTTTATTTATTTATTTTTTTTGTCTAGAAAAATCTCTCCATTGGTGACAGTGGAGTGTTAAAAATCCCCTCAGATGGCTGTATTATTGTTGGTCTTTTTCTTAAAGACTCCCAAGATTTTTTTTGTATATTCAGGTGCTCCTATAGTGGGTGCATATATGTTCACAAGAGTTATATCCTCATGTTGATCCCTTTAGTGTTATGTAGAGACCATCTTTGTCTCTTGGTTTGCCAATTTTTAAATTTTTTTTGTCAGATAGAAGTATTGCTATTCTAGCTTTTTTCCATCTCCTTTTGCATGAAATGTTTTCAGTTTCAGCCTGTATAAATCTTTTTTCTGTGGTGAGTCTCTCGTAGACAGCATATATATATAAGTCATGTTTTCTTATCCATTTGGCTATTCCATGTCTTTTGACTGGAGCATATAATTCATTTACTTTTAAGGTTATCATTGATAGGTACTTATTCATTGTGATTTTTATCCTTTGCACTTATGTTCCAGTCTTTCTATATTTCTTCTTCTTCTTCTAAAAGTAGTCCCTTTAACATTGTTTGCAATGCTGGTTTGGTGATAATGAACTCCTTTAGCCTTTCTTGTCTGGAAAGCTCTTTATTTTGCCTTCAATTTTAAATGATAGCCTTTTAGGCTGGATAGAGTAGTCTTGGTTGCATGTTCTTGTTTTCATTACTTTGAATACTTTGTGCTAATTCCTCTAGCCTGCAGAGGTTTTTTGTTTGTTTTGTTTTGTTTTGTTTTAGAAAACAGCTGACAGCCTTATTGGAACTCCCTTGTAGATAACTGTTTCTCTCTTGTTGCCTTTAAGATTCTTATTTTTTGTCTTTAAACTTTGTCATTTTAATTGTGATTTGTCTTGGTGTGGGTCTCTTCAGGTTCATCTTGACTGGGACTCTCTGTGCTTCTGAACTTGTGTGACTTTTTTTTTTCTTGAGGTTAGGGAAATTTTCTGCTCTTATTTCTTCAAAGAGCTTTTCTACCTCTTTCTCACTTTCTTCTCTTCTGGTAGGGATCTATGATATGAATATTGTTACATTTCATGCTGTCCCAAATTTCCCTTAAACTGTCCTCATTTTTTAAGTCTTTTTATTTTTCTTTTTGTTCCTCTGACTGGGTATTCTTTTCCATTTCATCTTCCAAATCACTGATTGAGTCCTCTGCTTCATCTAGCCTGCTTTTAATTCCTTCTAGTCCATTCTTCATTTCAAATATTGCATTCTTCATTTCCATCTGGCTCTTATTCATAGTTTCTGTGTCCTTTTTTATGCTAATGTAGTTTCCACTAAGTTTCTTGTAGTTCTCACTAAGTTCTTCGAGCATCCTTACAGCCATTACTTCGAACGTTATATCTTATAACTTGCTTGCCTCAATTTCATTTAGTCGTTTTAGGCTTCCTCCTTCTTTTTTGGAGGTTGTTTCTTTTTCTTCCCATTTTAGCTATTTCTTTTTGTTTGATTCTACATATTAGGTACATATGCTTTGACCCCCTGTCTTCGTGGGGTGGCTTTATGTGGTAGAAGTCCTGTGGAACCCAGTGGTGTTCTCCATGATCTCCTGAGCTGGATTGTCTAGGATTGTCTCTTGTGTGGGTTATGTGGGCTCTCCTTGTTGTATTTGGTTCTTGATTGTTGTTGGCCCATGCATTGGTGAGATATCCCCTTCAGCTGGCTGGCTGGCTAATACTCTCAACCCTCATCACATCTTTTATGCTGTTATAAAGGTACTGCTGAAACAAAATAAAGCCACACATACACACACACAAAAAAAAAAAAAAAAAAAACAAGCAAGACCCTCCAACGACAATAGCAAAATCAAACACAAAGTAGTAAAGAAAAATAAAAGTGGAAAGAGAAGTAAAATAGTCAAGAAAAATTATGGGAAAGTAAAGTGATTATGAGAGGAAAAAAGGCAGAGAAATAAGGATTAGGAATAGAAAGAGGAAAACAAGAAAAACAAAAAAGAGAAAGAATAAAAAAGAAAAGGAAAGAAGAAAAATGCAGTAAGAAAAAAGTAAAATAAGATACACTGAAGAAAAATAAATATATTTTAAAAATAGAAGAAGAAAAAAGTGGCTATGAAAAAAAGAACAAAAAAATGAAAGAAGAACAAAGTGTACTCCTCTCAGAAGAGTTTAGTGCTTGCCTGCTAGGTTCTCCCTTCGGATATGCTCTGATGTCTGAAGCTGGTGTATGCCAGTGTCAGATGCTGTCCACATCTAGCCTTCAGCATCCTGTTCAAATCTGCAAGCAATTAACAGTTTGTGGCTGTCTTCTCTGGGCTTGGCTGTGCACCAGATGGGCCAAGCTATGCTGCTAGGCTGACTTCTATCAACACTGGTCACAGGGGTAGATCAGCAAATGTCCCAAGGTACTACAGGATCCACCTCCAGCTGCCTCTGCCTGCCAGCCTGCTGTCAGTCTTAGGCTAGATGCTGACCCAACTCTTTCTGAGAGGGATTCTGGCAGAATCTGGGTGATGGGACCCCTGGATCTCCCTTGGGAGGTGCTGTTCAGACTTCAAGGAAGATGCTGTGTATGTTCCATCTTACCCCTACCAACCTAGCAACACCTACCCCTACCAACACCTCTGACACTATCTTGGATTATTTCCCTGAACTCATCGTGGTAGAGCCCCTACTAAGCAAGTAGGTGCGGCCTCAACAGCCCAGAGTTTGCACCCATGGGAAACCAAGAGTGTTTCTATGGTTCTTCTGTGTGGGGAAAGTGCCAGTCTTGTTCCCAGGAAAGTGTACGGAATACCTGCAACCTAAAGCCAGTCTCTGACTAAGTCTGCATATGTTGCTGGCTCCTCCTCAGCAGAGGTAAAGATCCAGGATGATGAGAAAGAAAGAAAAGGAAGGGATGCAGGGTGGAGCAAACAACCCATTTCAGAGGGTGGGGTAATTGTTTTTCTTCTGGGAGGGGCTTGCTCTTCTCAAGAGAGATGGCTGTTCTAGCACAGAGGTATTTCCTTGCAGCTATCCCTGCAGCAACTCCCCCACATCTCTCCCCACTGCTTCCCACTCCAAACTTTGTTCAGGCTCTCCAGTCCAAGCTGCCTGCCCTTTTCTCAGACCAAGGTGATTGGCTAAGAATGAAAAACCTATGCTTTGGCTCCTTTAAAAATAACAGTGACTTTGTCTCCAGCACGCTCTCTCTTTTCCTGGCAGACAAAAACCCCTGTGGCCTTTCACTACGAGATGCTAAGTGGGCAGCCAATCCTGGCATTGGTGCTCTGTGCTTGGGAGCCTAGACAGGATTCCAGGCTTCACACTCCTGTCAGGGGGAAGCTTCTACACCAATGCCATAACCTCAGCCTGCTGCCCAGGGCAGCAGGGTCATCCCCTTTCTCCTCCCCACCCTTCCTTCCATTCTTGATTTGGTTTCTGCCTGTCCTTAGTTAAGTCTCTTTTTCAGGTTATCTTTGTTTATTTAGAGTGGCTGTTCCCCTCCTTATTTTTATTTCCAGTTTGGTTCTGGGAAAATGTTCAAGAAAGAGCCTTCTACTTTGCTACCATCTTGCCTCTCCTCTACTTAATAGAAACATAACACCAATTTGTGAAGGATAATATAAAATCAAATTCATTTCTTCCAAAGGTAAGTTCAAAGAATTAAAGATTATATTATATAATTTTATGATTCTGTTTTCATTCTGACACCATGTACGATGAATACAATAGGCATAGATTAGCTGCATCTTCCCACACTGTAAACTCCATGAGTGTAAGGACACTGTCTATATTGAAATTTATTCTGTGATGGCACTTAGAAAAATACATGGTAGACAGTAGATGGCTGACAAATGAATATATATTTATTGACTAAATAAATAATGGCTACTACAAGTTATGGACTTGAATCTAAAATGACTGGAAGATATACCTGTTTCAATAAGAGGAATTTTAAATAGATACTTAACACTTAAGATGCTCAGAATTGTACTACAAAATATTTTACTACATCTGTAAGATTAATGTATAAATATGAAGCACAAGTATACGTTTTGTGTATTTTTGCCATTTCTCAAAGCTTATAGGGGTTCTTTCTCTCCCAAAGTCACAGAAATGTTAAATCTTATTTTTTTCAAATTCAAAATGACTACAAACTCATTGTTACACATTACTATCCCTCACTTGACTTTGAGCCTTTGTTCAGCTTATAAATTCAAACAGTTACCATGTAAATTAAAAATAGCCTGAAAGTAACTAAAATAATGTCATGTCCCTGGAAAAGAACATTTTTAACCTTCTCTATGTATCTCAATGTCTGGTAATTAAGATTCTTCTCACTTCTCAGACTTACAGAGGGGACTGGGCGGCCGAAGATAAACATTGGCAATTACGTATTCTCCACCCCCACCCCCCGCCCCCTGCCACTGCCTCCCTCACTCCCACCCTCACACACACACATAGCCTGTCTCTCTCTCTCTCCCCCCCCTCTCTCCCCCCTCCCTTTTTTCTTCTTGTTTTCTCTACCCCTACCAAATCCCTTCAATTTATCCTACTTGTAGACTCTTTCCATATCTTCTCCTGAACTATTACCAGTATATTTCTTTATTCATCAGGCCTGAATTATTCAAGTATACTGTATCCTAAGTATAGCAATAACTGGATATGCAAGCTGTAGAAATTACATGGAGAAGTAAGGAAAATCAAATAGAGATCACAGGAAATAATACTTTTTCTACATTCAATAACTAATAAAAATATCCAGAAACAATCTTTTTGGTAAACATTTTTTTACTTTATGTTTTTTCTACCTTTTTCCTATCTCCCATTTGTTTTGATAAGGCTTTTAAATAATACATAGTTAAATTTTTATCAGGCATATTCTAGTATATCATACACTCATATTAATACCTGTGTTGTTATTATATCACCTATAACTCATTGGTTCTGTTATTCTGATGGATGAAAAACAACTCTATGACATAATTTGAAACATGCATTCTACACACAAGTAATACTGTAGACTCGGATATATTCTGAAGGAGCAATTTTTATTTTTACAGAAGAATCTATTTAAGATTTTTTAAATGACTTGTCTCTTCCAGAATAGAGTATTTGCTCATGTGTCAGTAAAACAGAATAGTTATTGTAGAGGTCCCTCATGAAAAGCTAGGGGCATACTTTGATGTCAGTAGCATTTTGAGAAGGAGATGAAATCAGAGAGCAGAACGCATCATTCAGTAATAGATTGAGAAGCTACCTATGGACTAGTGAGTAGAGAAATTGGTTATGTCATTTCATGTGCACCACTGACGTCCTAAGTCACTGTTCAGTGTGTCCCCATTTTTCACTATACTAACTTGACTTCTACACTTATTTAACATTACCCCATCAAAACCAACACTTTACTTTTGTCAGATTTGACCCATTAATTTCATAAGTGCATATATATCAGTGGGAGAGTCATGTATATCATCAAAATGTGTTCTCAAATATAATCCGCAAGAACGTCTTGTGTCTAAAAGCAACATCTCGCTGACTATCCTTGTCCTTTATGTTCCATATCTATAAACTCTATTTAGAACTTAGCTTTATACATCCATATGCCAAATAGCTCCTGAGACCTTAGCTAAATTGTGTAATTTTTCAAGCTCAATCCTTCCTCTGTAATGTGAGGGAGTTAGACTAAATGATTGTTAAGATTCTTCCAGCTGTTCTTTTTCTTTAAAAGAAACCCCTGTACCAAGGACCATGAAGCACGTCACATGTGACACAACGTATTTCTTAAAGTGGGAAACATTTCTGGTGAATGGAGTAAGGATTGAAACGTATCCATCTCTGATTTATAATCCTCCTGAAGTCTAGAATAATAATGGCATGTAGTATTTCAGAGAAACACAAAAAAGGCAAAACTTCTCAGATTTATCCTACAATGTGGGAGGTGGGATGGGATAATATCTCCTCCCTCTGGAATACTTCAAGGCCAGTGATCAACCTCATCTCATCCATCCTATATAATTTTGAATAAAATGTCCTACCAATATATTCCCAAATCACCTGTCATTTGATCTTAGCATTATTTGTACTCCAATGTTGCATTTTTCCATTATTTATTATGGTAAAATAAACAACTTATCAACTTAACCATTTTAAAGTGTATAGTTCAGTGGTATTAAATACATTTATAATGGACAACAATCTCTACCATCTCATCCAAAAGAACTGGTATAACTCTTTTCACCTGGAAAACTTAAATTGTACACCCATTAAATAATAACTTCCCATTCTCTCTCCACTATCTTTGACAACAACAATTCTACTTTCTCTCTGTGAATCTGACTACTCTAAGTACTTCATGTTGATGGAAATCATACAGTTTTTTTTTTTTTTTTTTGGTATGTGTGGCTGGCTTATTTCACTTAGCATATCGTCCTTAGTTCATCAATGTTGTAACATATTGCAGACTATCCTTTCGTTTTAAGGCTGAATAATATTCCACTGTATATTTATATCACATTTCACTTAGCCAGTCATCTGTTGATGGACACTTGGGTTGCTTCCACATTTTAGCTATTGTTAATAAGGCTATTAAGAACTTAAATGTGCGAATATTGATTTGAGATGCTGCTCTCAATTATTTTGGATATACACCCAGAAGTGGAATTGCTGAGTCAAATGGTAATTCTACTTTTTAATTTTTTAGGAAATGCCATCCTGTTTTCTACAGTGGCTGGACCATTTTACATTCCTACCAACAGTGCACAAGGGTTTCGATTTTTCCACCTCCTCACCAATACTTGTTATTTTCTGTTTTTTGATAGTTGCCATCCTAATGGGTATGAGGTAGTATGTCATTAAGCCTTTATTTGCATTTTTCTAATGATTACTAATATGGAGCATCTTTTTATGTGTTTATAGGCCATTTATATATCTTCTTTGGAGAAATGTCTCTTCAAGTCCTTTGCCTGTTTTGAATTAGGTTGTTTTTGTTGTTGAATTTTAGGAGTTCTCTATATATTCTAGATATTAATCCTTTATCAGATATGTAATTTACAAGTATTTTCTCCTATTTTGGGGTTACTTCATTCTATTGATGTTGATTTTTTCATGCATATTTAAAAAACTTTTTCATGAAGGGTAATTTGTCTATTTTTTTCTTTGGTTGCCTATGGCTTTGGTATGAGAGTGATGCTGGTCTCACAAAGTGAATTTGGAAGTGTTCCTGCTTATTCAGTTTTTTTTTGGAAGAGCATAAGAAGTATTTACATTAATTCTTTTTTTAATGTTTGGTAAAATTCACCTGTGAAGCCATGTGGTCCTAGCTTTATTTTGTTGGGATATTTTTTATTACTAATTCATTCTCTTTGTTATTGGTCTGTTCCTGCTTTCTATTTCTTCTTGATTCAGTCTTACTAAGTTGTATGCTTCTAGAAATTCATTTATTTCTCATAGGTTGTCAAAATTTTTGGCCTTTAATTGATCATATTAGCCTATTAGAATCTTTTATTTCTGTGGCATTAGTTGTAATATCTCCTCTTTCATTTCTGATTTTTTTCACTTCTGATTTTATTTGAGTCTCCTCTATGGTTTGGTTGGTTAGTCTGCCTAAGGATTTGTCATTTTGTTTATCTTCTCAAAAAAACAGCTTGTACTTTTATTGATTATTTTTCTATTGTTTTCTACTTTCAATTTCATTTATTTTGCTCTAATCTTTATAATTGTTTTTCTTTTGCTAAATTTGGGCTTAGTTTGTTCTTCTTTTTCTAATTGGTATATTGTATTTAATTTTTGTTTGAGTCAAGATATTTTCTAATTTTTCAAATTTCTTTTTCATTGAGTTTATTGGGGTTATATTGGTTAATAAAATTATATAGACGTTAGGTATACAATTCTATAACACATCATCTGTATATTGTATTTGTTCACCACCCCAAGTCAAGTCTCCTTCTTTGACCCAGGGGTTGTTAAGAGCATATTGCTTGATTTCCTGTTTATTATTATTTCTAGTTTTATTTTCTTGAGGTTGGAAAAGATACTTGGAATTATTTAAGTCTTTTAAATTTGTTAAAACTTGTTTTGTCACCTAGCATATTATCTATCCTAAAGAATGTTCCATGTATATTTGATAAGAATGTGCATTCTCCTGTTGTTAGGTTGAATGTTCTCTACATATCTGTGAGATTCATTTGATCAATAGTGTTGTTCAAGTCTGTTGTTTTCCTTCTTGATATTCTGTCTGGATAATCTATGTATTATTGAAAGTGGAATAGTGAAGTCTCTCTCTTACCATTACTGCATTGCTCTTTATTTCTCTCTTATGATTTTTCAATATTTCTTTTATATATTTTAGTGCTCTGATGTTGGGTGTATATACGTTTATAATTGTTACATCATTCAGGTGAATACTCTTTTATCATTATGCAATTACCATTTTTGTCTCTTGTAACAGTTTTTAAAATAAACTCTTTTGTTGTGTATTTGTAACAGCACGGATGAAACTGGAAGACATTATTCTAAGTTAAATAAGCCAGACACAGAAAGACAAATACTACATGGTACTACTACTTATATGAGCAATCTAAAATAGTGAAATTCAAAGAATCAAAGAGTAGAATGATGATTGCCAGGTGATGGGAGGAGGGAGGGATAAGGAGGAATACTAATTAGTCATATAGTATAAATGTTTAGTTATACAAGATGAATAAGTCCTAGAAGTCTACTGTAAAGCAGAGTTCCTATAGTATACTGTATTGTATTATTAACGAATGCTAAGCAGGCAAATCTTATGTGTTCCAGACACAATTAATAGTACCATATTTTTAGGACTATAAGACACACCAGACTATAAGATGCACCTAGGTTTTAGAGGAGGAAAATAGTAAAAAAAAATTTTGAAGCAAAAAACATGGTAAGATATTTAATGACATAAATAACATAATATTTCACCAATGTAAATGTAAGCTACATTTACTAGACAGGTAAACTACATTCAGACTATAAGATGCACCCCCATTTTCCTCCCAAATTTGGGGGGGTGTCTTATAATCCAAAAAAATACGGTAGTAATAATAATAATAACAACAATAGAGTGGGAGGAAACTTGGAGGTGATAGCTATGCTATGCCATAGATAATGATGATGTTTTTGCAGATTTATATTTATCTCCAAATTAATTGAGTTGTATACATTAAATATGTATAACTTTTTGTATGTCCATCATATCTCAATAAAGTTGTTTAAATTTTTAATAAATAATAAAAATTTTAAAATGATATGAAAGATACATATGTTACCACCCTCAGGGAATATGTGCAGCTAGCTTTCCTGTAGATAATTACTCCTCTCAGTGGTACTAGCAGCAGAGATTCCTCCAGAGGGAGGTAAGGGGTGAGAGATGCCCTGAAATATTTCTGCTTCCATATTAACTTGTATTGTTTTCCCCAGAGGGATCTAAAGTGAACTACATTTCAATAATCCCACATGATAAATTGCCAGCCAGTATCCCCCACCATGAAGCCTGAAGCAGCCTGAATTGCAGGACTGATGGGAACGGTAATCCCAGGATCACCCAGACTAACAGGGAAGCATCTATGAAAGCATGGTACAAAATGGTCATTTATAAAGCAAAACTACATAAGAGAATGCTGGAGATAAGAGACAGTTCTCAACAGGACACATATCTCAAAACATGGAATATAAGATCTAAAATGGACCTATAGTTTACTTAGAAATGCCTTATAGTTGGGTGCAGACCACAAGGCATAGCAGGTAGATTCTTCATCCGTGTTATTTCCAAACCAAACTAACAGTTTATACATATTAGGCATTTCATTTATTTGATGCCTAGATTACTCTACAACATTCTTGTGTTTTTTATGCTTTATTGATTAATTTTATAGTTAATAAAGTTAAGGGACTTGGAAGTAAAGGGAATTACAAAATATCCAAGATACTATGCCAATTTGTATGAGAATGAGATCAAATTTTTGTGCTCTTTTCACGACAATAGTGTCCTGTTAATTTTCCAGCAAGTCAACAACAAAAAAATATTTTTTGAATGTTTTGCTTGGCAGTCAGACCTATGCTCGGAGTAGAAAATACAATATTTATAGTTTCTGGAGTTAAGAAATGATATACTTACCTTTTATTTATACTCAAGCAGCTTATTTTCCTGAGATAATTCCAAAGTAAAATTCTATCTAAAATATTATTAATTTACTGGCTTTTCTGAAAAGTAAATTCTTAAGCAGTTTGACGCAAAGCACGTTCTCTTGACAAAGTGCTGCCCCCTAGCCAAACATGATTACCAACTCAAATTCCTGGTGCCCACAGCTAAAATGCATACTCCAGTTTCTCTTTAGTGCAGGATTGTTGGGTTTTTTTCTGTGCCATATGTTCCCAAAGTTGGGTATTTTATTATCCAACAACTTAGGCCATTAAATAAAATTCCGAATGCCCTCCTTTTCTTTTTCTTATACAAGCCCTTCCTTTACTGTTGTTAGTTTGTCGCTATTCTGGCATTAGCCTTCTTTCAGCTTCTCTTTCATCCACCAAGAAATCAAAGAAAGTGTTTCTTGCTGAGCTGAATGTATTCATGCATCATGATGGTCCACATGCACTCTCTCTTCCATTCTAACCCTGGATATAAAGTTCACATCCTTTTATTATTATTTGTGAAAAATTAATCCAAATTGGAAATATCAAATATACTTATGGATAAAATTATAAAATTGAAATAATAGCTCGGATAGTGGTATAAATCATCTCAAATTTATGGTCATGTTACATTTAATGAGCTATGAAAATGTGTACCTAGTTTGAATTTGGAAGTAAAACTGCTTCACCAATTCTTTCTTTAATTAGAGAGGATTACCTACTGTCTTTTTAGACTACATAATAAAACCCATTAGTCACAGTTTCTGTTACAACTTTTTAAGAAATATGTTGGCCGTATATTATCTTTTAAACCATCAGATGGCTTTAAGATCATGAAGAAGGGAATAGCAGAGGTATCAGGTGCTGAAAATAGCCAGAAAATTTCCTCCTTTTAATGTATCTATAAACCATTCTGGACTTTCTATAATAGTCATAAAAGACATCAGCCTCAGTCCCTGGGACGGGCCTTTTTATCTCAGCATCCATAAAGAACCCATTCATTTAAGGAAGAATAATTAAGTGATGTAAGCATTTTTGCCCATTTGTGGTAGAGAATGAGACGTATAAGAAGTCAATAGCAAGACAGCCTTACCAGAAATGTATGGAAACAGTAATCTTAACCTAGAAATGATACCTTTCACATTACAGTCCAGAACAAGAAAAGGCTGCCTGTTTTCGTGATGTTTACTACCTATTACACTTACAAATTTACAAAATGTTATAAAACATGAAAATTAGATTTGAAATGGTAATTTTAGAGATAAAACTGTCATTTCTATAATTGCATACATGTAGAACATTCACTATTGGAGAATTCCATAAGGTGATTAGTATGGAAACTAATGTAAAATAAACCAATAGCTCCCTGTAGTCCAGCAAATAAATTGGACATATGATAGTAAACAAGCACATTATTCATAACAATAACAAATTTATAAAATATGTAAGGATGACATATCAAGAAGTTTAAAAAACCTTTATAAAAACATGTGACTAAAGTGTACAGGAAAATATCTGAATATGTGAAAAGAGAAAATATTCATGAATTAGAAGACTTCATATATAAAAGATTTTAATTTTTTTCAAAATAATCTAGGAATGCAATACTATTCAATTCCAAAACTTCAAAAAGAATTTTTCATGAACTTGCAAAGCTATCTGAAAAATATATATGGAATATTAAATGTAAAGCCCAGTCAAGAACATTTTGGGATGAAAACAGTAAGGCAACGCTTGCTGTATGAGATATGAAAATATATCATAAATCTATGTGTGACAATAGTGAGTAATATTTGTATGGAAATAGACAAGTGTATCACTGAACCAAAATAGGTATTCATAAATAGATACATTGCTTCTACATATATGAGGTCTGTCTGAAAAAAGTCCAGACATTGTTAATATAGTGAGAATAGTTTGCACAACATCGATGTACCTGGCAGCCAAGGAGTGGACTGGAATGCACATGCATGAACAATGACAACTTCACTGTACTACTCAGTGGGGATGGTAGATACCATTGAGTGAGCATGTGTACTGTGTGACTGTCCCATTCAAAATGACTGAGTGAGTAGAGCAGCAAATCTGCATCAAATTTTGCATTAAGCTTGAACATTTCACCACAGAAACTATTTGGATGAATCAGAAGGCCACAGCTATGGGCAACTGGTGATTGGCAGCTTCATCACAACACACCTGCTCAAATATCATGTCTAGTGCAGAGCTTTTTGGTGAAACATCAAATCACCCAGGTGACTCAGCCCCGCTAAAGCCCAGAGTTGGTGCCCTGCATCTTCTGCCTTTTCCCAAAACTAAAATCACCTTTGAAAGGGAAAAGACTTCAGACCATCAATGAAATTAGGGGAAATAGAACAGGGCAGCTGATGGCGGTTGTGAGAACTATGTAAAGTCTCAATGTGCATACTTTGAAGAGTACAAAGGCATCACTGTCCTACATACAATGTTTCTTGTATCTTGTATCTTCTTCAATAAATGAGTCTACATACCACAGTACATGGTTGGATACTTTCTGACAGAACTTGTATACATACTTATATGTATATATAAATTCAGAATGTTAAAATGATGACATTACAAATTACTGAAGAAGAATGACCTAGTCAATGAAAAGTGTTAGATAATTGACCCTTTGGTGTGAGATCAAGATCAAATTTTTATGGACCTTTTTTTCCAAAAGCAAAATGAAATTTCAGTTAGAATTAAGTGTAAAAATAAAGTCAAAACAAATAAGAAAAATAATAAAGTCAAAATGAATAAGAAAAACAAATAAAAGTTATGGAATTATTATGAATAAAATATGGAATATCCAGAACATGAAATCTTTAATGAAAGCTTGATATGTTTATTTTATTCTTAGTCATCCTTAATCAATCTGATACATTTGATAGCATAATAGATAGAGAGCAGGCTGACAGCCACAGGGGGGTGGGACCTGGGAGGGGGCTGTAGAGATTGAGCAAAAAAGAAAAAGAGAAAATACTCATGGACACAGACAACAATGTGCTGATTGCTGGGGAAGAGGGATAGAGGGAGGTAGAGGAAGGCATAGGGAGATAAATGGTGATGGATGGAGACTTGACTTGGGGTAAGAAATGCACAATACGGTGTACAGATGATGTGCTGTACAATTGTGCACCTAAAACCTGTATAATTTTGTTAACCAGTGTCATCTCAATAAATTCAATGAAAGGAAACAATATATAAACACTTTGTAACAAAATATGCCATAAATAAAGTTAAAATACAAGGAACAAGCTGGGAATGTTTTATCATATAAAACAGAGGTAAAATATTGTAAATATATAATTAATACATTTATACTGGTAAATTATATATAAAAGATATATAAATTAGTAAACATGTTAAACAACACAGCAGAAAATATGGTAAATTTTGTAAGGAAAATAAGGAATTATAAAAATGTCAAAAATAAATTTCAACCTAATTAATAAGGACATACAAGAACAATAAAAAGTATCAACTCACAAATAAATTAACAATTGCAAAAAAGGATAGCAAATGAACTTCTGTGTAAATAAATCCTCATTATAGAATTCAATACAGCAGGTTTTAAGAGTGAAGTAGTTCTACACATACAGACATAAAAAGATTTCAAGGGGAAATAATTTAATCTAAAATCAGTCAGATTCAATATAATATAGGTTAAAAAAATTCTACCATATTATACTGGAAGTTTGAATAAACAAATGCAGGAGCTCAGAGGGTGGATTTTAACTCTACAGGACTGCAGAAGATATAATTTGATGGGTCATTGCTAAAATATGAGTGAATGTTTGACAGAAAAATGGTGAATAGGACTTTTAGTAAGAGGACATACTCTGAATTAAACTCCTTATGATTGCTTTCTTAATCTTCCCTGTCAGTCCTGCCAGTTCATCCATAATCAATCCCCAACCACCATCCTGTCTCAGGTTATGCTCTTTCATGCCTTCTTGCCTTGAACCAATCTATTTCCCTCTACTTAATATATTCCTCCATTTCTTCCTTCCTATTTGCCTGGTTAATTCTCTCTTCTACTTATCTAAAGCTTTCTTCATAAAGCTTTTTTTGACCCTTATCAACTCTCTGAGCTTTCCTAGTTCCTCATGCTTCTTTTTCCACAGACTTCATTCTACTGTTTGAGATCCCAAATAGAAATGGATTAAAGAGATTGATTTTTTAAATAAAATCAGTAAAATATTGGTAATAAAAATTAATTAAACTCACCATGCACTATGCATAATTGTGTGTTTTCATGAACAAATCTAGAAAGTGAAATATTAATGAAAGAATTTAAACAGTTCTCTAAAACTCATGTTAATTATGCAAATGATGTCATGTCAGAGTTAATATAGGAACGTTATTTACCACCTAACTTCCCACTTGAAGTCAGTCCACATAAAGGCACATGTATGGTAGACACACATAGTTGTAAAGATTATTTTTTCTTCTCTTCTGGAAATCCTAGTAGACTGCTAATGTCTCTTCTTGTTATATTTACAAATGTAAAAAAGAAAAGTAAGGAAATTTATAAGGTAAACCTTATGAATTTGCAATGTCAAACACGACAATTTTAAAAATACTGATATTCTCTCTTTGGCATTAGACTGCAAAATTAAGGATAAAAATGTCCCAGAAGTTTAAAACAATGATAAGTAGATCAGTATATATTTTTTCCTCCTGTTATCAAGACTTCAAAAAAGTGAAATCTATTGCTGAATTTAAGAAAGGAAAGCTATATAATTTTAATCATTACTGAAAAAATATTCATTATATATAGTAATATATGTAAGACATCTAACATAATTATTTCAGCATTGTATCAACACTAAGTATGGAATAGTCTAAGGAAAGGGATTTCCAGGCCATGTGAATAGAGACCATGGATGACAAGGCAAACAAGCTATGTGAGAGAAAAAAAAAAAACAATTCGAATATATTGGAATGTCTTATTATTTCAGGCATTATCAGTCCCTCTCAATTAGCGTATTCAGTTTAGTTTAGTTTATTGAGACACTAATGTAATACATGTAGACTAGGGCCATTGTCATCAGTTAAGGGTTTGGATAGATGTGACACCTAAACTCTGCAAATCTGATGACTCCCTATTTCCTCATTCCATTTTAATAAGGAATAGAATAAAATTCAGATTCCCACCTCCCAGGAAATAGCCACCAATCTCTGCAGCATAACAACACTTTCTAGATTTTGGTAATTAACTTTGGTTAATAAAAATCATAAAAGTCATGTTTTGAGCTTCATGTAATACCTCAGAGAACTTGTATTTGCTTAATGTGTTGGCGTTGTTACCAGAGGAAGACCAACATGGAAATAGGTTCTTCCATGGTATCCTGGGAAAGGAATTTCAGGGACACACGCATTGGAGGATTTGAGTGACAGTGGCAAGATTAAAGTGCCCTTGAAAATTCTGCCACACTAGATGAGGGACTCCCCTGGTGGATACAGCAGCAGAAGCTGGACAACGTTGTTGATCTGAACACAGTGACACCACACCCTACGTCTCATCCCTGACCAGGTGGCTCAGTTCTATCTCCCTGTGTGTGAAGTCCAGCTTCCCCAGCAGAAGGCTCATACTTGGACCCACCAGGCCTAGCAAGGTTAACAGGGCCCAAAGCTGCATCACGTCAACAACCAAGGCTGACCCTGGGCAAGGTATTTAACTTCCCTGTGCCTCATTCCCTACCTGCACCTCTGCTGCCAACAGCTCAAAGGCACCTGGGCCATGATGGGCCCTGTGCTCCAGCCCCCATAGCGGCTAAAGGGAGACTGTTAAGCTACCCTGTATTTCCTTGGGCTTGGAAGAGAGCAGGCCTTCTTTCAAACTATCCAATTTCTTTCCTGGCTTTTCCTGGGCTTGAGTCCTCATCCTATCTAATCTTTTCCCCAGATTTCCCAGGTTTGTCTCCTGCCCTTTAGGATAACTGTTTTGGCTTCTACTGCGCATGCACTAAGTAAAGGAACTTCCCCTCACTCTTTCTACACCCCATCCCACCCCCGTTAATTTGAGGGAAACGTCCAGTTGTTCCCTGGGGTGACTGAATAGTGGTCTTTCCTGCCCCCTCAGGGATGTTGATCCACGTGATGGACTAATTCCCACTATGCCCTGGAGTTTCTGTGAATCTGTAGTTTTCCAACTTAATCAGGCTCAGGCTCAGCCAATTTTCTCCCTTCTCTGTTGTTAACACCTAACTAGCTGCCCATGCTAACAAGTGTTTCAGTATACCTTTTAGTGCCTCAATTAATACAACACGTCTTTGTATTGCGTTGTGTTGTATTAATTGACAGAAATTTTTCAATTCAGACAGATAGGAAATTAACATGTTGCTAAACAAATAACTCCATGATTTAGTGAAACAAAACAAACAAAAAAAAAACAGTAACAATTTCATCAATGATATGAGTTATATATTGATTTCTATTGTTAAAGTGAATTCCGATGTAAAAAATATCAACTCAACAAAAATCAATAACTCCTTTCACTTCACAGTGTGCCTTTAAAAACATCATTCAGCTTTTCAAAGCTCAGATGTTTAATTCAGAACACGTTCCTAATAGCTGTTGCTTTAGTTAAGAGGACACGATATATATACGTTGACAGAATAAACAGGGGGAGATTCAAACTAACGGTGATGTTTGTGTATTCTCATACCTAGTAATTAGGCTAATGCTGATAGCGAAGGAATAAATAAAGACTATTTAAAGCTAATATTTTCTTTCTCCCCCAAATTCCAAGCTGCATGAAAGTGTAAACCCTTAATATGAAATGGATTTCTCATTTTTAGCCTTAATTTTATGGGGAAGATAAAGTGCCTTTAAGATGAAAGGGTTTTCTTTATTATTTGGCCATTAGAGAACAACAAGGCATTCAATAGCCGCTGCCTCACTAGAAGCTTCACTCACACAGTGAAATTGCTTAGAACCCTACCTGGTTCTCGTCTCCTCTTTCGAAGAAACATGCCCATGGCCTAACTCATACTGTAGATTGTAGAACAAGATTAAATACGGCTTTTTTCAATGAGCCCTTCTCCTTAACCAAAGGCATTATGCAAATAAAACCCATCACTAGAGGAGTATTTTAATGTCACTAGAAATTATGTTTCTGCATCATCAGAAATAGTTACTCTAGTTTCACAATATATCTGAAATGTCATTTGGTACTAAATATGAAATATAATTGAGAATGTTTATTTTCAGTATTTATTCAAGAAATACTGTAAACCATCAGTTTTTAAAAATTGTCACAATTTCATGAATATAAAAACACACTTTCCTTTTTCTTTTCTGCCAACTCTGGTACTTTTCCTTAAAGAATTTAAAAAGGACAACCTAATCACCCTTAAAAAAATGTGTTTTATTTTTATCTACTCCACAATCTAAAAATTCTTTCAATTTTTCTCCTGCAAGGAAAGTTTAATGAGGCATATTTGCTTGTTTCCATGGTATTTCAAAGGAGGAGGATTACTAGCTGAAGGCAAGAAGATGTATATCAAAAAAAAAGAAGAAGAAGAAAAGAAAAAAGAAAGAAAAAAGCCTTTGCAATAAGAGAGAAATTTTACTTTTCAAATCAATTCCATGGGGTAGTATTTACCCATTTATAATCTGCAAAACAATGCCAATCATTTCAAATGTTACTAAAAGATCAGGTTTTCTGAAAAAAAAATGTGGTATCAAGAATTTTGTTGTATAATGTCATTGTAGAACACAGTCTGTCATTACAGAATGCATAAAACATCTCATCTTTGGAACTGGCTTGCATTGTCTTTGATTCGATAACTAAGTACGCTGAGCTTTTGTGTGTGTGTGTTACAGAAATTGTCAGTACCATGTTAGGTTAACTTTGAACTCAGATGCTTGCAAATCCAATCACACTTGAGAGAGATTTTTCTGGGAGCAATCAGCTAACATACATTATGCTTCTCAGGCTGTCTTTCACCTCCAAAGTATATGTTGGTGATTTGCTTTTTTAATTTTGTAAGTATTTTGATAAGGTCTGAAGTTTAAAATGCAAAGCAAATAATTCAAAGACTTCTATAACCACTCATGCAGGGACATACATTACAATATTACATTTCTAAATTGTGAAGATAATTAAATACTATTTTATTGACATCCTCAATCTCTTTTACTATTTCAAATTGTGTGGGTAAGAGGTCATATGTAAGTGGGAGAGTAGGTATTGAACTTATGTATGTCTGATACCATAGGTCCTGTTTTAGCATCTCTGAATGAAAGAATGCAAAGTTTGAGAAATTATATTTTGTTGAAAGCAATTGAATACATTGACAATGGATAATATATCAATAAAACAAAACAGTATAAATTATTAGCAAATGTCAATTTCATGAAGCAATCTGCACTCTTAGGGGGAAAAAAAAAAACCTTAAATTGAAATTAGAAGGAGTTGGTTTTTAATCCTGAATCTGTCATTAGTAAAATACAAAGTCTTGAGCCTTAGGTTCCTTGTTTAGAAAATGGTAATGGATTGGATGGATGGATTGTCTGGTTGGTATCTAAAATACATTTAAATTTAGGCTAATATAAATTATGGGAGGGGGAAGTGGTCAATAGGCCTTATCTATCTGGTTGTTGAATAGCTGTGCGCTCAAAGGTTAGGAAGAAAGGCCACAGAAAGAGGAGGTTACACAGGAGGTATAGTGTTATACCTTGATCTTATCTTTGTGTGCAGTCAGAAGACCCCAAAGTCAACAAGAGAGGAACTGAAGTCAGACTGGCCAAACATTCAGATGTTTGTGAAGATGGGAGCTACCACACAAGACGGCATCCACAGAAGCCAAATTAACTCAAGGTAATGCCGCCAGTGGGGGGTTTAATACCAAACAGGAGTTAAAGTGGTAAAAACAGATTCTGTTCAAGATCTATTACAATAGGGGAAGAGATACATCAGTGTCAAACTGGGCTCAATCCCAAATACGACATGAAGAAGCGGGGATTTATAGAGAGGGAACAAAGTGATGGGGTCAGTGGCTGGGAAATTACTAAGAGGAGACATGGAGGGTAGGGGGATTCTCACCAAATTGACCTAACAGGATTTTTGCTGGATGCAGGCCAGGGTGATTAGACATCATCTGAGATATATTCTGTCAGCTGTGGAAGGTGGCCAAATATCAAGGTAGGAATCTCCGTAAACTGACTTAGAATTCTTGCTAAGACTGAGCTATGCAGACCCAGCAATCATGGGAGTCAAGATGGAGGCCTCACTGAGGAAAGGATTCAGAGGAGTTGACTACAATGCAGTGGAGGTGAGCATGTCCGTAACAGGCAGTGCACACAAAATGGCACAGAGGAGCATGAGAGTCCCTAAGGTTAATCATCCCAATGAGGGTAATTCTAACTTCAGGATAGAGACTAAAAGTGTTTTAACAATGAAAACAAACTAAGCACAGATGTGGGTCTAATAATAACTATACACAACAAACATATAGACATGTATTTCTGCTGTCATTGTCATTGTTGCTATTTTTCCCTAGCAGAAGAAACATTATTTGTGGGCTTTACAACAAACATCCAGAAACCCTTTGCAGAATAGACCAGTGCCTATTTGAATATTTCATATAGATTTTTTGTCTTTTTAAAAGGCTAAGGTTTTCTTGGTTTGTTGAAATATTCTGAGGAAGAAAGAAAGAGAAAAACTTATTCAACTAAAGTGTTAAATATTCTCTACCATTTAGAGCTAGCAACTTCTCCGAGGCATGGGTTGAGCTGAATTTCAAAACCATTGTCATTCCTGAGACAACCTGTAGTTTTAAATGACTGGGCTGTCAGCCTTTCAGCTCTCTGCATTTGCCTTTTCAGCTTTAGTGAATAGTAACAATTACATTGCAAACAGCATGTTATTTCCAACTGTTTTTTTTTTTTTGACAGAAATCTTTGTTACAAATATTGAAAACTTGAGTTAGTTTGCAGGATTCATTTTTTATGTAAATCTTAAGGGTTGAGTTTTTTAAGGCTTCAATACAATTGGTCTTTAAAATAGTATTGACTTATTTTTATCACATTAAAAAACTTGATAAACATAATACTTAAAAGCATGTGCCCAGATTTGGAAACAATTTCTAACATGCAATTGTTAGGTTCACATGGCAAGACTTGGCAATGGTTAGAATTTACTGATTGGGGAAAGTGATGGAATTTGGAAAAGGGAACCAGGGAAATTATACAATTTTTTCAAAGAACTTGTTGCTATGTTTCTGTTCTTAACAGGGACAGATTGGTTTGTCTTACATATAATCAACTGAAGATATCTTTGAAATAAGGCAGACTTTAAGAAAGAAGAAAGAATTTTTGGATTATACAAGGGGAGATCCCCAAAAATGGAATTAGTGTATCTTCTAGAGGGCAGGCCCCTTGTAGTACAGGCTTCCCCCACTAGGTGAGTGTTCTAGGAACCCATCTGTATCACTGTACCAGCTGGCATTATTGTGAGAGGCTGTTTGGCTTCAGTGAATTTTTTTGGAATGCTCAACATCGTTTGCCCATTTTATGATGAGTCATTTATGAGCTCACCTGCCCACATCGTTCTGAGTGTTCAGCAGTCTTTGGCCAAAAAGGGTATGACCCTAATACCCCACCCTCCCCCGTATTCACCCAATCTTTCCCCTGATGACTTTTGTTTGTTTCCCTGGATGAAAAAAGCCCTCAAAGGAAAACATTGTGTCAATGTGGAAGAGGTGAAACGAACAAACAAACAAATGGCAAAAGCACTAAAAGGCATCAAAATGGGAGTTCAAAAACTGTTCTGAGCAGTGGAAAAAAAGTCTCAATAGGTGTATTGCATCTAATGGAGAGTACTTTGAAAATGACTGAAGTTCAAGTATGTAAGAATAAATAATTTTTTATAAATAATTTGAGTTTTTTCAGTTCCCCCTCATAAAGTACTATAAGCACGGCAATAGCACTGGGATAAGCCAGACTCTTGAAAAATGTTTATCTTTCAAGTTGATTTAAATATTTAGCAATTACTGCTCTTTAAAAAAAATCTAAGGAAAAACTAGTAGGATCAAAGCCTATGTTTGGATTTAAAATATACTCTTAAATATCTACTGTAGCTTAGCACAAATGCATTGCATCTAGCTTTGGTGTAGTATATGTGTAGTAATATACATACTGATTTGTAATTCAAATATATAGATATACATATAAAATGAGGATGTATCATAACAGAACCAGCTTTAACATTTAACATTTAACATTGTGGTTCTACTAAGTGTTTACTGAGCACAGATATGTACAAGGCATTGCTATTTGCAAAAAGCAGGATAAGAGAATGGTGGATACAAATGTTTCAGCCATTGACCAAGAGGACCTTAAGGTTTCCCTCTTCTTGACCAAACTTTAGAAAGGTTTCCACTTGACTATAGGCCCCTGAATTCCCTTTAATTACAGCATTCATTTTAGAAAACTGGTAATTGTAAATCATTTCACTGCCCCTTTGAGATGTAAATCTTCCAGCCTTTTTCAGTTCTATAGCCCAATAATGTCTTTCTCAAGGACCTGGGAAACATCTGTTGGAAATATAACTGTTATCAAAGGAGGTAACATCCTTGGATAACTATTATATTTCCTAGTCTCTGTGGGAGGGTAGGAGCCTCACTTACCTATGAAAGAAATTCCAAAGCTGAAGATAGGTTTAGAGTTTATTTAAGCCAAAGGCTAAGGACCAGGCCCTGGGGCAAAATCTCAAAGGACTGTGAAGACCGCTTTAAAACCCCACCTGGCTTTGTCAGCTATTCTACTGTAAACTATGCTTCAGGCCTATCAGCAGCTGCACCCCCAACCACTGACAGACCCACCTTTTCCAGACACCCTTAACCAAAACCTCATTAATATTCTGCCTTTTCCTTCCCTCTTCTAAGAAACAACTAAGAATCTTACTGAGGAAATGGTCTCTTGCACAAGAGTCTGCAAGTAAACTTAGCTTTGCTTTATCAGCAGACTGTTTTGATGGTCTTTGGGGGAATCTACAGTAACAACCACTAAAGATAGTCCCTCCTCAGTGCTTTCCTGATCTGGATTCCTGTTGTAGCAACTGTGCCAGTCCCCTCATCTTCAGCTTTTCATTGCTCTGAGACACTTGGCACACTACCATTGGACATAATTACAAAAAAACTGGGAGGGCTTTAGCCGCCAGATGAAATTCAATTTTTGCTGTTTGACTTGAAACATATCTTCAGGCTCCTTGTTCAGATACATTGTCTGTCATTTCCTGGTAGTCAATTTTTTTTTTGTTTTGTTTTTAAAACTAGAAAAGATTTTTAATAATAATCATATATATATATTGGGCTGCAGCTGAAGATGTGCTTATTGAAATTTGTAGTCTTAGTATTAGAAAAGTCTGAAGGCCCTGAGGTTTTCCCTGCCCGGTCACAAAGCAAGACTTATCCTGTCCTTAAAAGCCTCAAAACCTGGCATTGACCTAGCCAGAATGGTCTATTCAGTTTTATCTGTCTCTATCCTCCTCCTCATTTTCTGACATTTTTACACTATTTCCTCTCAACCCCTATTTGTATAAATACTACTCAAATTTCAAGCTTAATTCATATTTAAACTAATAAATCATCCCTCATTTCATCTGTTTACATTTTCTATGGCCTGGATGCTCTACCCTTTTTGAAAGTTTGGTATGCAAATCTGTCCTGTCACACAGGTGGCCCTTAATTTTCTCTACATGTGTTGTACATTTTAGTTCTCTCTGCCCAGATTGAATGGTTTCTTGCAGGCATGAATGAGGCTTCGTATTGTTTAATCTCCTACAACAAACTAGCGAAGTACAAGAAAAATATCATTATATTGTCACCAGCAAAGGAGTCCCTGTTCCCCTCAAGACAGAAATCATGAGAGGAGGCGAAACAGATTTGAAAGTACAGGCATATTAAAAACAAGGAGGAGGAAAAGGAGAAAGGTAGGGAGCTTGATGCATCATGGGAGCACACACTGGGGAAGGGTACGGCTCCCCAAACTGCCGCTGGGGGTCTGGCTCACTCACAGGGTGGTTCTTCATTCAAGCCCAGAGTAGGTTTCTCTGCTTTCTGGGTTTCCTCTGTGGGTTAGCAATGACTGGTGCAGGTGCAGAGTGGAGCCCTTTGCAGAGTGCCTGAAAAGAAACTGTAAACTTATCTATGAGAGGCTTAAAAATGTAACTAAAGAGCATTCCACTTTGTTGAAGAGAGGATCAGCCTGTCTCAATCTCCCCAAATAACTTTCTGGCCTCACCGGCTTGTTCCTTCAGCATCATCCATTTCTTTCCATCTTAGCTGAACTCTTGGTAATGACTATATGAAGTTAGGTCATGATCAACCCCTAGTGCTGGTGATGTAGGTTTACATACTCCATCATGCCAGTTCCTGTTACCGAATCCCTGAATAATGTGGAAGTAGGTAGTTCCCAAGCTTATCATTTATTTAACTCATTCAGGGAGTCTAATGATATTTTTAGCAGCTTTGTAGAATAAACAGAATGTATTTAAATTGAACAGTGTGATGTTTTGACATATGTACACATCTTTAAAACCATCATTATAATAAAATATTAAACATACCCCTCATTGTAAAGTTCCTTCATGCCCCTTTGTAGTTCTCCTCTACCACTTCTCGTCCTCTTGTAACAGTGCACCTGCTTTTTGTAACCATAGGCAGGTTTGCATTTTCTAGAAATTTATATAAAGTTAAAGAGCACCTACTTTTTGCGAGGTTAGCTTCTTTCACTCAGCATACTTATTTGAGTTTTATCCATTTTGTTTCATGCATCAATAGTTTGTTACTTTTCACTGCTAAGTAGACATTTATGACAGTTATCAATATACTCATTAGTTTTACCATTGACCTGTTAATGGGCACTTGTATTATTTGTAGTGCTGAACTTTTTCAAATTAAGCTGCTATGAACATTCTTGTGAAAGTCTTCTTATGGATATATAACTTTATTTTCCTTGGGTAAATAACTAGAAGAAGAATAGTCAAATCATCTGATAAGTACAGGTTAATGTTTTAAGGCACTCCCAAACTATTTTCTAAAGTAGTTGTATCATTTTATATTCCCACAGCAGTGTACAAGAGCTCTGTTTCCTCTAAATCCTCACTGGTACTTGGTATGATCACAGTTTTAAGTTCAACCATTCCAATCCATGCATGGCATCATTTCACAGTGGTTTTAGTTTACATTCACTCAACGCCCAGTATGGTGAACATCATTAGAAGCATTTATTTGCAACTCATGTCTCCTTTGGTACAGTGTCTATACAAGACCTTTTTCACATTTCTTGAAAGAATTGTTGGTGTTACTATTGAGGTTTGGGAGTTTTAATTATATTCTGGTTACGAGATCTTTATCACATGTGATTTGCAAGTATTTTCTCTCAGTCTATAATTTACCTTTTTATTCTCTTAAGCATTGCCATTCAAAAGCAGGATATTCTAATTTTGAAAGAGTCCAGTTTATCATTTTCAAAATTTGTTGAAAATATCATTCTTTCTCTACTGAATTACATTAGCACCTTTGTCAAAATGACCAGATGTGTGTGGGTCCCTTTCTAGGCTCTATTCTCCTTACATCTGCCACACTATCTTGACTGATGCACCTTCTTTTAAGTCTTGAGGTCACATGGTATATTTCCTCTAGCTTTGTTATGGTTCTCAAATTTTTATTGGCTACTTTAGGCTATTTCCATTACCACATGAATTTATTATTTGTTTGTCTTATATTCAACAAAAAATTACTGAGATTATGATCATTGTTGTATTGAACTGGTAGATCAATTTGGAGAGAATTGAAATATTAACCTACTAAATTTTCTCATCTGTGGATACAGTCCTTCTCTATTTATTGAAGCTGTATATTTTTAGCAAGGTTTTTTTTTTTTTTTAATTTTTGTGAACTGGCCATATACATCTTCATGAAATTTATTTCCGAGGATTATATTATTATATACTATATTAGGTATTATTTTTAATTTCCAAATGTTAGTTGCTAGTATATAGAAATGTAATTTTGTATATTCATCATGCATCTTATATCACTAATAAACACATTTGTTAGTATATATGTATATATAGAGAGTGATTCAGTAGAATTGTTCTACGTGACTATGTCATCTGCAAACAGAGAGAATCTAAATATTTGTTTTCCAAATGAGGTATTTTAAATTTCTTTTCTTTACACTTGCTGGAACTGGAAGTGGTCAGAGTACCTTGTATATAATATTGAGGGATATGCATTCTGTCTTTTAATATAAAGTATATTGTTAAATATTGTTAGTATATTTTTTGTAGATGCTCTTTATTAGGTTGAGGACATTTGCCACTATTCTTACTTTTATCAGAAATAGACATTGGATTTTGTCAATTCTTTTCCTGACCTCTAGAGAAACTCAACTTTCCTTTTTATATGGAGAATACATTGATAGATTATGGTGTGTTCAACCAAACTCATATTTTTGGGATGCACTCCCATTTTGTCATGATATATTATCATTTTTATATATTGTTGGATTTTATGAGTTATGATTTTGTTTAAAATCTTTGCATCTATGTACATGAGTGATAATGGCCTGTAATTTCTTTTCTTGTCATGTTTTTGTCTAGTTTTGGCTTCAGAGTAATGCTGGCTTAGAAAATGAGTTGAGAAATATTCTGTCCTCCTCAACTTACTGGAAGTATTTTGATAAAAATTGGTATTATTTTCTCCCTAAAAAGATGAGTAGAATTCACAGGTGAAACCATCTGAGTCTATAATATTCTTTTCTTGGAGGTTTTTTGAAATTCAAATTTAGCTTCTTTAATAAAAATAAGGCTATTGTAGATATCTGCTTCTTCCTGATTGAGATTTTGTAGTTTAAAATTTTTTAAAAAGCTATGGAATCATAATTAGTAGGCATAAAATAGACGGGGAGAGGTTAAGACTGGTATAGGAAACAGAGAAGCCAAATAACTTACAGGTACAACCCATGGACATAAACTAAGGGAGAGGTATGCTGGAGGGTGGGGTATACAGAGTGGAAGGGAGATAAAGGGGAGGAAGAAATTGGGAAAACTGTAATAGCATATTGAATAAAATATACTTAAAATATTTTTTAAAGCTATGGTATATCTACACAATGAAATACTACTTGACTGTAAAAAAAAAAGAGAAGAAGGATATTTTTACCTTTTGCAGCAGTATGGATGGACCTGGAGAGCATTATGCTAAGTGAAATAAGCCAGTCAGAGAAAGATAAGTACCATATGATTTCACTCATATGTGGAATATAATGAACAAAATCAACTAACAAACAAAATAGAAACAGATTTATAGATAGGAGAACAGACTCACAGCTATCAGAAAAAAGGGAGGTTATAAGACTGGTTTAAAAAGGTGAACGTGTTAAGAGTTAAAAAAAAAAAGGAAGGAATATTTCTACTTTATCTATGTTCTCAAAGTTATCACCATGGAGTTGTTAATAATATTTCAGAATTATCTTTTTTGTATAAATAGACTCTGTAAGGATATCACCCCTCTCACTCCTGATACTGATAATCAGCCTCTTGTCTTAGTGTTTCCCACATAGAAGTTGATTATTTTTATTGATCTGATCAAAGAAGAAGCTTTTGGTTTCATTCATTTTTCTCTAATGTTTTTCTGTTTCTACTTAATTGACTTCACAGAGGCATTGGGTATAGAAATCTAGGCTGAAAAGTATTTGTTTTTTAATCACTTCACTACTTTGATTTTGTTGCTCTATTTTCAATCATTTTTTTCTGATGAGAAGTTTTCTATTTTTCTGATATTTGTGTTTTGAATCATTGAGTATTTGAATCTATACGATGATTATTTTTGTTAAATTTGGAATTTAGGGCATAATTTTTTTAAATATTAACATTCTCAAATATTTCATCAGTTATTTTTATCATATTAAATACAGATATAACTATTTTAATGTCCTTCTCTACTTAATCTCTCATTTGAGTTATTTCTGGGTTGGTTTTTATGGACCATCATTTCTCTTAATTATGAAAAATATTTTTCAACTCTTTTATTTTTAAATATATTTTATTAATTATGCTATTAGAGTTGTCCCAATTTTTCCCACTTTGCCCCCTCCACCCAGTACCCCTCATTCCCTCTAGCAATCCCCATCCCTTAGTTCACATCCATAGGTCATGCATATAAGTTATTTAGATACTCCATTTCTTTTATTGTTCTTTAACATCCCCCTGTCTATTCTGTACCTACCAATTTGTACTTCTTAATCCCTGCACCTTCTCCCCCATTCATCCTCTTCCCCTTCCCAACTGATAACCCTCCAAATGCTTTCCATATCTATGATTCTGTTCCTGTTCTGTTTGTTTGCTTAGTTTGTTTTTTAGATTCAGTTGTGAATTTATTGCCATTTTATTGTGCATAGTTTTGATCTTCTTTTTCTTAAATAAGTCCATTCAATATGTCATATAATAATAGTTTGGTGATAATGAACTCCTTTAGCTTTACCTTATCTGGGAAGCACTTTATCTGCTCTTCCATTCTAAATGATAGCTTTGCTGTATAGAGTAATCTAGGTTGTAGATCTTTGCTTTTCATCACTTTGAATACTTCTTGACAGTTCCTTCTAGCCTATAAAGTTTCTTTTGAGAAATCAACTAACAGTTTTATGGGAACTCCTTTGTAGGTCACTATCTACTTTTCTCTTGATGCTTTTAAGATTTTCTCATTATCTTTAAACTTTGGCATTTTAATTATGATGTGTCTTGGTGTGGTCCTCTTTGTATCCATCTTGTTTGGGATTCACTGTGCTTCCTGGACTTGTATATCTATTTCATTCACCAGATTGGAGAAGTTTTCTTTCATTATTTTTTCAAAAAGTTTCCAATTTCTTTCTCTTTCTCTTCTTCTTCCTTCACCCCTGTGATTCAAATGTTGGTGTGTTTAAGGTTTTTCCAGCACCCCCTTACCCTAGTCTTGGTTTGGGTTTTTTTTTGGCGGGGGGGTGGTTGTTGGTTTTTTTGGTGTTTTTTTTTTTTGGATTCCATTTTCTTCTCACTGTTCTGATTGATTTTTTCTTTCTTTTGTTCTAATTCATGGATTTTATTCTTGGCTTCATCCATTCCACTGTTGATTCCTTATAAATTTTTCTTTATTTCACTTAGTACAACCTTCATTTCTGCCTGGGTATTTTTATTCTGTTGAAATACCCAATGAATTCCTTGAGCATCTTAATAACCAGTGTTTTGAACTCTGCATCTGATAGATAGATAGCTTATCTCCATTTTGTTTAGTTCTTTTTCTGGAGTTTTATCCTTTTCTTTCACTTGGGCTATATTTCTTTGTCTCCTCATTTTGGCAGCTTCCCTGGGTTTGTTTCTAAGTATTAGATAGAGCTGCATTGACTCCCTGTTTTAGTAGTGTGACAAATTTAGAAAAGCACACCCATAAATTGGATTGGGCAGATCTTTAGGTAATTACCAGGGTAGGACAACATGTGAACCAAGTTGATGGAGTCTCAGCTATGGTGTCATAGCTCTGTGGCTCTCTGTGGGTAGGGCTCAGAAAAGGGACAATGGCTGCTGCATGGCCTCTGGAGTTTTGTCCAGGTAGAAGCTGTCCCCTGGCACTAGCCCTAAAGCCAGACACTTCAATTTCTCCCCAGGTGCCACTGGTTGCCCTTCAAGCTGCTGCCCTGGTGCTGCAACCCAGGGAGAGTGAGTCTGTGTAAGTCCTAAGTTCATTGCAGGCCCTTTGAGAGGCAATGCCTGAAAATTCCAGTTTCTTCTTCCACTCCAACCCCCACTGGTTTTCAAAGCCAGAAACTATGAACACTGATCTTCCTGTTACTGGAACTCTGGGCTGGGTAGTGTGTTGTGGGCTGGGATCCCTTACTCCCAAGGTATCCTTCTTGATTTTTATCCACCACATGTGGGTGTTGAACCACCCATTCTGTAGATCTCCACAGCGTCACCCTTCTGCCCATCTAGATGAATGTGACTTCTTTAATTCCTTGGTTGTCAGCCTTCCATACAGCTTGATTTTCTAACAATTCTGGGTGATAGTCTTTTTGTAGTTTAGTTGTAATAATTGCTATGGTTGTGAGAGGAGGTGAGCTATATTTACCTATACCTTCATCTTGACCAGAAGTCTCTCTACTCCTTTAAACATCTAATATTTTTTATTGGATTTCACTCATTATGTGCTGGATATCTTTGTCACTTCAAGAATAAATATTCCTGAATTTTTTAGGGCTAGGAAATCTTTTCATGTCTTGCTTTTTCAGGTTTGTTACATGGGACCAGAACAGTATTTATCTAGGATTAACTTTATCCACTACTGAGGCAAAGATTCTCTGAATGCTCTCTGTTATACTCTGTTAATTATGAGGTTTTTCACTCTAGCTTGTAGGAAAAGAAATTATCCTCAGCCATGGGGATTGTTCTTTTAATCATTTTAATGCTACTCTTTCCAGCCATAGTTCATGTTCTCACATGCACTCACTGATCAGTATTCAGCTGCACACTTGAGAGGGATCTTCAGAGATTTCATTTTGAGCGCATCTGCACTGCTCTTACTCTGTCCTTTGAACTTTAGACATCTTTCCTAACCATAATTCCAGCTTTATCTCATCCCCCAAAGAAACCTCTGGGCACTGCCATCATTTCCCATTTAACACCATGGCCTAGAAACCTTCACTTGGCAATACACTGAGGAATGCAAGGGCTTATCTCATTTGTTTCTTGTCTCTCATAAAGTATTGTCCTGTTGCCCAATGTCCAGTTTCTTTAAAATCATTTTTCTTATATTTTGACCATTTTTTTCTTAGTTGTCTCTGAGGGGATGGTAAAGTCCAGCCTATGATTTCTTCCGGGTTGTAAACATAAATGTCTCTCTTATTTTTAAAGTCAGTTCAAGTTGTGTTTCTATCATTCCATGCTAATTACTTTATTTTGGATTTTACTGTGCTTGATTAATGATGTGGGCATAAAATACTGAAATTCTAAAAATGCAACAATAAACACATTTAACTTTCAAATGGTAATAGCCACAATCCAGTAATCTACCCTTTTTTAAATAAACACTTATATGTGCATTTAAAAGAATTATCTAGCCCTGGCTGGTGTAGCTCAGTGGATTGAGCGCGGGCCTACGAACCAGAGGATCGCGGTTCGATTCCCAGTCAGGGCACATGCCTGGGTTGCAGGCCAGTTCCAAGCATGGGACACACAAGAGGCAACCATACAGTGATATTTCTCTCCCTCTCTCCTACCCTTCCCCTCTAAAGATAAATAAATAAAAATCTTAAAAAAAATAATAATTAAAAAAAAGAATTATCTAGAGCAAAATTTAAGCACTTCTTTTTTACTTTTTATATGTAATATTAAAAATTATTTCTGATAAGGTTCAGAATTGTTATAGGTTTTCACTAAGGATGAGTTACTTGTTTTTTTTTTTTTTTTTTAAGGAAATTTTTTTTGGAGTCCTTTCTCAAGACTAATAATTTTTGAGGTCCTTTCCAGGATCTTTTACTCTGTAATACCAAAACTTGCCTTGTTGCTAGTGTTTGTAGTCTCACATACAATTTTTCCTTGCCATAACAACTCTAATACAACGTATTTTTAAGTTTTGTCTATGTCAACATGAAACAGATAATTCCAAAATTTTACATTAAAATGTTAAATTTTCTTGTCAATATTCACATTACTATTGGACTTGTAAATAGAGTAAAGGTAGAGGAGGAGGCTTCACAAAACAGGAAGTCAATGTCCAGAAATATCTACCAATAATTATAATATAAAAAGCAACCCAAAATATATTTTCTATTTAATAGATACTAGATTAATACAGAATAATAGTCAACACTTGAGTATTTTGATTGCCAAGCAGCTCTGCTTATAACCAAATCTGCTTCACTGATTTCTCTTCTTTCCTTCCTCCCTTTCTCCCTTCCATCCTTCCTTCCTTCCTTCCATTCATACATTCATATTTAGGGGGATGTTGGGATAATGGCTAAATTATAATGATAAATGAAATTGGTAAAGTGGTACCTAGTAGATTTGCATTATAACAGAAATAAAAATGGAAAAGATTTACTTTAGATAATTTCTCCCCCCCCCCCCCCGCTTTTTTTTCAATTGATGATGCTAGGAACTATTTTAAACTCCTGCTAATATATGTATCACAAATAAATACACAGTAAAAAACTTCACAGGAATTATTCAGATAATTGAGGCCGTAAAATTCCCACTTTTATGTGACATTTCAAGATTTAAAAAATAGCTCAAGATTGTTCACGTTTAAATTATTGAGATCTGTGTCTCATCTTAGCTGTGCTTTGTGCATTCCTATATATCTTGATTATTTATTGGGGTCTAATTTTACTCCAGTCAGGTTAAAGTTTTCTAATTGATTTGACTGGTTATCTCATAAATTCCTTTATATATTTTCACCGAGGCAGTTATCAGATACTAAAATAAGCTTTCACAAATGACAAATCTGAAAACTTTTTTGTTCTGAATAGTGGCTAAGCTGAAACAGACTTTGGATTTAATTAGCTCTAAACTTGGTATAAATGTATGTGCACATACTCATGTTAATATATTTATATAGAAAATCTCTAGTCTTATACTTTTTTCAAGTTTTCATCCACCAAGCAGCTTTGTGAAACAGATGCTGTTTATTATGTCTTTGCCTTCTCCAATTTGATGCTAATTTTAGAAGTCAATGAGAAACATTAACTCTAAAAGCTAAAAGCCTTTGTCAAATTAAATGTGGCAAAGAAGAAATCAGAATATCACAAGAGTCTATTGGAAATGTATATACTCATTGGTTCTTATATAGTCTTCTTTCTGCAAAGATCTATATTTATGCAAGTTCCTTGTTTGCTTCCTTAGAAATCTATAAAATATATTTATATCCATCAGTCTGACAAATGTATTACCTTATACACCAAAGGAGAATTTTATCAGGAGAATTTTAATAGCCTGTAGCTATTGAACACAGCTGGTGACAAACCATTTCTTCTGTTATTGACCACAGCTTTAAAATAGCTTTCAATACAGCATTCAAGAGAACCAGAAAAATTGGGTACAATGTATACTTTTCATTTAAGGTACAGTTTATAGAACAAAAATGAAGATGTTCTCAGCATAATTACTAAATTTAAATTGCAATTAATTAAGAAATATTATAATTCTTATATCTGGCCATCTGAAAAAACCTTTAAATTTAAGTATAGAAAAAAAGATGTTATAAAATTGTAACACTCAGGGAACTAGAAGAGGTTAAGTAATTCTTACTGCAACCCTTCACATTAAAAGCACAACTGTAATTTCAAATTTCCCAAAATGTTTTCTTTCACTATGTGTATAATTCTTTAATATATTGTTTTTTTCAATTTTTATTTTAATTGTTGATCTTGTACAGTTTTCTGTCTTTTCACTCCCACCCCAGCCCACCACCCCAGTCCTCCCCACCTCCCTCCCATTTCCACCCCCCATAGTTTTTGTCCATGTGTCCTTTATACTTGTTCCTGTAAACCCTTCCCCTTTTCCCCTGAAATTCCCTCCCCTCTCCCCTCTGATTCTTTAATATATTGTTTAATCTTTGCGTGCGAGCACACACACACACACACACACACACATCCATGATGTAGGTGATCTTAGCAATGTTCTACTAAGAAAACTAAAGCTTGGATAAAATTAATATATTGACCAAATATATATAGCAGACATTTAAACTAGAACATTTCTACTAACAAAGCTTTTTTTTGTTTTCCATTTAATGATACAATATGCTCTCAGTTAAGTAGTAGAGGGTTGTGATATAAATGAGGACTTCAAGTTGGTAGGTTGTAAAAAACCAAGGACTCAAATATTTCCTGTACATATTTACCATTAAATGAAATAATGGATGAATAAATTGAACATCAAGAGGAAGAGATACACTTGTGTCCTGGCTGGTGTGGCTCAGTTGGTTGGAGTGTTGTCCTGTAAACCAAGAGGTCACAGGTTTGATTCCCAGTCAGAGCATGTACCTAGGTTGCTGTTTGGTCCCTGGTCAGGGTGCATACAAGAGCAACTGATTGGTTTCCCTCACAAAGATATCTCTCTCTCCCTCTCCCTGGCCCTCTTTCCTCCCTTCCCCACTCTCTAAAATCAGTGAGCACATCCTCAAGTGAGGACAAAAAAAATGAGGAAGAAATACACTTCTTGCACTTAATAAAGTTTTCCATTCTTTTCCTCCTCTTGTCTTTCTTACTCTATAGTATTTAATAATGCAATATATCATTGTAATAAAATTAATAGAGAAGTTCATAATAATGGTTATCAAGCACCCTATGTATTGATAGCATAAGTTATAAATCCATTTTATTCCAGATATTTTCAAACCACTATGCTTGACAAATTGCCTTGCATTTTCAGAATTAACAACTAAGAGAGTTTGTTTATAGATTTTTATGGTAATAAATGCCATTTAAATGTCTGCCATCAACTGCAATATTGCACTGAGATTTTAGTAAAATAATTTGTTTTTACTTTCTATTATATTCTTTAGAGTGCCTTAATTGAAATTCCATTATGACCTTCTTGAAATTTGGTTCAAATTAGATCATAAAGCCAGCTAACCATACTAATTAGAAGTACTTTTGTACTATTTCAAAAGTGAAACTGTATTTCGAGTACTTATTTTTGTGTTTTTAATATGAAGATTAGATATAATCTCTTACTAAAAAAAGAAGAAAAAAACTGATTGACTTCTCTTCTTTTGAATCTTCTGACTATAATTTATTTCTTTTCTAACCAGATACATATCTTAGGGGTGATAATTTATTTCAAATAATTAAATAATTATATTTGCTCAGGTGTATTTTACTCAATAATTTCCAATCTTAAATTAGATTTTTATACATTCATTTATTCTTTATAAAATATTATTAAATACCTACTATAAGCCACCTCTAGTGCTAGATTCTAAGAATGCAATGGTGGATCAAAACATACATAGTATTATTTGAGTTGATCAAGAAGATATTAATCAAATAATGATAGAAATGTATTGTGATAAATTATGTCAACTGCTTTGAACAAAAAGCACGGGATGTTCTAGGAACATAACATTGGGAGGCGTTATCTGGTCTGATGTGGGATGGGAAACTTGTGGCCTGGCAAGTCTCCTCTGAAAATGATGTTCAAACTGATAATTTTTTTTAAAAAGCATGTATAAGAATTAATTAGCCAATAAGATGGGAAAAAATAAGAAACTATAAGCAAAGGCCCATGAGGTGAAAAATAGCATTGCTGTGTCTTAGAAGAAAAGAGAGGGTGACAATGAGATGAGCCAAGAGAGTTAGAGAGAATAGATTGGATTTCAGACGACTTTGAGGTTATTCTAAATTTTGGCTTCTGTACTTCAAGGACACAGGGAAATCATTGAAGAACTATACCAAACTGAGATTAAATACCTATCTAGACTTTTTTTCCCTTGTAAGGTGAACCATCTTACAATCTAGAAAAGGAAATATTTCCTTTGGCAATAAACTTTAAAAGTTGAACATGGCAGAATCTGTATTCCATCTTGGAATATAATGTTGTACTATCTTTCCATAATGAATGAATAATGATTTATGACCCTCAAAACACAAAATTCATTGCTAGAGTATGGCTTAAATATTACTACAGATTTGCTCTATGATGGCTATAGAACATGAGCATTCTAAACTAAATTCTAGCACAGATAATTGATTGGCCCTACTCCCTAATACAGTGAGAAATGTGACTCTCAGTGAGGATCCAATGGAGTAGTTAATCAGGATCTGAAAGGGTAAGGTTAGGAATCTGCTATCTACAGTCACTTGCGCTGTTCCTTACTCTTCCCTGACAAGTTATTTTTCATTCATCTAATATATCTTCAAAAAAGAGTTTTCCTAGTTCTTTTCTTTTTAACCTTCTGAAACTATATTCCCTCTGTTTATTTTTTTCTATGTTTTGGTCTGATCTTGATTTCTCATTTCACTAATTTTCTCACTTTAAATTTAATTTTATTTTATGAAAAGAGAGCCAACCATATGGGAAAACATATTTGCCAATGACACCTTGGACAAGGGCTTGATCTCCAAAATATATAAAGAACTCACATGACTGCACTCCAGGAAGACAAAAAACTCAATTAAAAAATGGGCAAAAGACTTGAACAGACACTTATCCAAGGAGGACGTACAGAGGGCCCAGACAGCTATGAAAAGATATCCAGCATTACTAGCCATCATAGAGATGTAAATTAAAACCACGATGAGATACCACTTCACGTCGGTCAGAGAGGATGTGAAGAAAAAGAAACCCTAGCACACTATTGGTGGGATTGCAGACTGGCGCAGCCACTGTGGAAAACAGGATGGAATTTTCTCAGAAAACTAAAAATGGAACAGCCTTTTGATCCAGCAAATCCACTGCTGGGATTTTATCCTAAGAGCCCTGAAACACCAATCCAAAAGAACCTACATACCCCAATGTTCACAGCAGCACAATTTACAATAGCCAAGTGCTGGAAGCAACCTAAGTGCCCGTCAGCAAATGACTGAATCAAAAAACTATGGTACATTTACACAATGGAATTCTATGCAGCAGAGAGAAAGAAGGACCTCCTACCCTTTGTGACAGAATAGATGGAACTGGAAAGTATTATGCTAAGTGAAATAAGCCAGGTGGTGAGGAAAAAATACCATATGATCTCACCTTTAACTGGAACATAATCAACAAAAGAAAAAAGCAAACAAAATATAACCAGAGTCATTGAAATTAAGAACAATCTAACAATAGCCAGAGGGAAGGGGGAAGGGGACAGTGGAGAAAAGGGTTTTCAGGAACTACTATAAAGGACACATGGACTAAACCAATGGGGAGGGTGGAAGCAAGGCAGGCAGGTGGGCTTGGAGGGGGTGGGGGAAGGGTTGGGGAGAAAATATAGACAACTGTAATTGAACAACAATAAAATAATTTAAATTTAAAAAAATTTTCATTTTAACAAAATATTCCATGCAAATGCATTGTTAAGTAAAAGTTTAAATGCCATTTAGTGCCAAAGGTAAAATTAAAAACATTAGTCTCTTCTTTCTACCCTCCTATCCATCCTTTCATTCCCCATATAAAATACTAACATTTTTTAAAATTGCCAAATTTCTAACTAACAAATATATTGATATGGTATATTCATGTACAGTAAATATCAACTTCATCTTTTCACAAATGAAGATTTTGTCACACACTCCATTTTCTTTTTATATTATACTACTTATATATTTATAATATTTTACTGTAGTAAATAATTGCCTCATTTTTGCATTTCCATTTATATATAACTTTCATTTACATCTTTTTAGCCTCCTAAATTGCTTCAGTACATTCTATTGCAATTTTTCAATTTTTCAAGCATTTCTGGCTGGTTTCAGGACAAATAGGTTTGTTCTTCCTTTAGAATCTTCTACCCGCAGATGCTTAGGTTTGACTGCTATAACACATGCACACACGTACGTGTACATCATGTGTGCACACCCATGCACATATGCTGGAAATCAGTACTTCTCTTCATTCCCTTCAGGTGCTCTCCTCTGCTACCAGAGGCTGGAAGGTGGCTAGAAACAGCATTTTCCGGAATCCTGTAGTAGCAGTGTTCTAATTTAGGTTCCAGCAATGAAATCCATGTGTCCAAGTTTTTCGAATGGAAGAGAAGCAAAAATCATCATTGTTGGTGCATGGGTTTTGAAAATGACAGGCATGAAGTGTAGCCCATTGTTTTCTGGCATTCTAGTACAATCATGCACTTCAGTGATGAAGGCAGTTGATTCCTGATTTTCCCTTATTATTGCGATTTTCTCATTTCCTTAAATTGATAATGTAATGGATTGTCCTGACTTTCACTTCCCTAGACTCCTAAACATTATGAACCCCTACTTCCCTCTATTAAATCTCTGAATCAAAATTACAAGTTTCCCCTTTTGGTGATTTCTCAGTATTTCTACCACATTTTCGTGCTATATATTGCTCTTTGCTTTTTACAAATAATTACAAGTTTTATCAAAGATTAAATTGATTTTCTAGTTCTTAAACTTTTTAAATTTAATCTTTATTATATTTTCCATTACCATTTAGTCCCTTTATATCCCCTGTCCCCCATCCCCAGCAATCACCACACTGTTGTCCATGTCCATGAGTTCTTTTTCCTTTTTGCTCAATCCCTCCACCCCTCTCCTAACTCCCCCACTAATTGTCCTCTGTTCTGCATCTATGAGTCCATCTCTGATTTGCTTGTTAGTTCGGTTTGTTCATTAGATTCCACATGTGAGTGAAATCATATGGTATTTATTTTTCTCTGACTGGCTTATTTCACTTAGCATGATGTTCTCCATGTCCATCCATACTGTTGCTAAGGGTAAAATTGTCTTCCTTTTTATGGCCAAGTCGAATTCCATGGTGTAAATAAATGTCCCATAGTTATTTTATCCACCCATCTATTGATGGACATCTGGGCTGTTGCCATATCTTGGTGATTGTTAATAGCGCTGCAATGAACGTAGGGGTGCTTATGTTCTTTTGAATTAGTGTTTTGGGTTCCTTCAGTTATATTCCCAGAAGTTGGATTGCTGGGTCAAAAGTCAGTTCTATTTTTTTTTTAGGTATCTCCATACCGCTTTCCACAGTGGCTGCACCAGTCTGCATTCCTACCAACACTGCAAAAGAGTTCCCTTTCTCCACATCCTTGCCAGCACTTGTTGTTTGTTAATTTATTGATGATAGCCATGCTGACAGGTGTGA
Organism: Glossophaga mutica; assembly: GCA_039655065.1. Taxonomy (NCBI): domain Eukaryota; kingdom Metazoa; phylum Chordata; class Mammalia; order Chiroptera; family Phyllostomidae; genus Glossophaga; species Glossophaga mutica. Next base: position 155,835,693 of record CM077303.1, on the reverse strand, counting down.
GATGACATTTCATCATGCTTTTTATTTGCATTTCTCTGATGACTAGTGATGTTGAGCATCTTTTCATATGTCTGTTCACCATCTGTATGTCTTCTTTGGAGAAGTATCTATTCAGGTCCTTTGCCCATATTTAAATTGGGTTGTTTGGGGGTGATAGGTGTTGAGTTTTGTAAGTTCTTTATAAATTTTGGATATTAATCCCTTATCAGATACATTGGTGTATGTGTTCTCACATTCAGTGTGTTGTCTTTTTATTTTGATGATGATTTTCTTTGCTGTGCAAAAACTTTTTGGTTTGATGAAGTCCCCTTTGTTTATTTTTTTTCTTTTGTTTCTCTTGTCTGGGAGATATATCTGATAAACAGTTTCAAAGAGCAATGTCCGAGATTTTGCTGCCTATGTTTTCTTCTAAGATTTTTATGGTTTGGGGGCTAACATTTAAGTCTTTGATCCATTTTGAATTTATTCTTGTGTGTGGTGTAAGAAGGTGGTCTAGTTTCACCTTTCTGCATGGATCTGTTCAATTTCCCCAGCACCATTTATTGAATAAACTATCTTTAACCATTGTATGTGATTGCTTCCTCTGTCAAACATTAATTGACTATAAAGGTTTATTTATAAGGTTTATTTATAAAGGTTTATTTATGAACCTTTATAGGTTTGTAAATAAGGGGCTTATATATAAGTGAGTTTATTTCTGGGCTCTCTATTCTGTTCCATTGATCAATGTGTCAGTTTTTATGTCAGTACCATGCTGTTTTCATTACTATAGCCTTGTAGTATAGTTTGATATTAGGTAGCATGATTACTCTAACTTTGTTCTTCTTTCTCAGTATCACTGTAGCCATGTGGGGCCTTCTGTGGTTCTATACAAATTTTTGAAATATTTCTTCTAGTTCTATGGAATATGTCATTGGAATCTTGATAGGAATTGCATTATAGATTGTTTTGAGTAGTATGGACATTTTAATGATGTTAATTCTTCCTATCCATGAATACGGTATGTACTTCCATTTATTTGAACTTTTTTCAATTTCTTTCTTCAGTCTCTTATAATTTTCCAAGTACAGGTCTTTTACATCCTTGGTTAGGTTTATTCCTAGGTATTTTATTCTTTTTGAAGCAATTGTGAATAGGATTGTTTTCTTAATTTCCCATTCTGTTATTTCCTTATGGGCATGTAAAAATGCAACTTATTTCTAAATATTAATTTTGTATCCTGCTACTTTGCTGAATTCATGTATCGGTTCCAGTAGTTCCTTCAAAAGTAGTTTCAAGTAGCTGTTTATCTAATCAATCTGTAATCATCAGTCAGGCTTAAGAACCTCAGAGTGGGGCTGAGTGATTCTTGCCAGCAGGGCTATTGCTTCCCCTCAGGCTGTTGCCATTCAAAGAGCAGTGCTCTGCCTGGGAAAGATGGCCTCTTTAGTATGGAGAATGATTCAGCACATGGATTCTGCCTACCATTCCCTCAGTTCTCTCTCCAGAACCACCAACCCCAGACTCTCCTGAAATGTCTGTAGTCCTCCCTTTGCTGGCTCTCGAGGTAAGTGTCCACAAATGAAATTTTGTCTGTTAGCCCTTTAAGAGGCTTCTGAGTCTCCAGCCATCTCTCTGCCATCTCTCTCTGGCTGACAGAACCCCTGATGCTTTTCACAGCTGGATGTTATCTGGGTTTCTTTCTGGCTCTGGTGCTACAGGCTGGGAGCCCAGCTTGGGGTTTAGACCCCACACTTCACAGGATTCTCCCCCACTAACTGAAATACCTCTCCAGGACTTCAGCTGCTGGAAACCCAGCCAGCCCTCTTGTGTCTCCTCTACTCTCCCTGCCAGCCATGTTGTGGTAAAGTGTTTTCTTCTGTCTGTTGAGGTTATAAGGCTCCTCTGCAGGTACTGTTCGGTTGGTTATTCAAGATCTTATTCAAGATCCCTACAATTTAGCTATAGCTCCAGATTGGTCCTGGGAGGAGACTAATGTAGCTTCCTCTTACTCCTCCACCATCATGGATCCTTAACTATTTTAGCAATGATTTATTCAAAGGTTAACCAAATACCAGCTCTGTGCCAACTAAGAGAACATTAAAAAAGCTATAAATCTTTCCTTCACTCACAGTATTCATTAAGCCTCATATATAAAAAATAAAGTGGTAGATCAGTTAAAAGTTCCAGTAAGTACTGAAGGAATTGATGGAGGAAAGAGAAGTCAGTATGTTCAATACTCAGTCAGGAAACACTTCAGAGAGCAGCTGGAACCAAACCTGGACCCTTGATAAAAGCACTTTGGGGATAGGCAGATAGAAGGGGGGCATGAAAAGTGGGAAAAATATGAGCAAAGCCTTGGAACTAGGGGTAATTATAGTAAGTTAGGAGTGGTAAGAATGAGCTGGAAAGAGAAGTAAGTGATAGGTCACTTAGATATGTGAGGGCTAGATTACTGATGGCCTGAGAAGCCAGGCCAAAAATATTGTTGTAAGAAATGGAAATTGAGGATTATCAATCAGAGTAGATGCCATGGTAAGAGTATATTTTGAGAAAACTGGTTTATACTCTGAATTACTTGTCACTGATGACAGCTATGCCTCAAAGTTTGTGGTTTCATTTAACAAGTGTTAAAGTTTACGGCTAAGAGAGAGGCATAACTAGTCAGCATGGGTCAGGCACCTAGAACTCCAGAAGTGCTATTACATAAAATAAAATGTGCAATGGGAAGGTGGGGAAAAAAGAACAAAAACAAAAATATTTGTCTTACTCTGTGTGTCCAAAGACATAGCCAAGAAATCTATGGGACTTCAGAAACTAGAGGCTAAAATACATTATAACTTGGTTCTTTATTGCCATAATGGGTACTATACCAGTTGTTTCTATTGTGTCTTTTCAACACAAACAACTCTATACTCCCTAATAGACTATTCCTTTGTCCCTAAAGAATCCCCTCTAGTATCCATGAGAGCTAGCGTCATCAGTATCATATTGACTAGCTCAAAAGATAGAACACACAGAGGTTTCTAACTGTAACTCCTATTAGGAACTCAGGAATATAAATCAAAAGGGAAAGAGATGTATCAAAGGTATAACAAGAACTTTCAGTCTAGATAAGAATAAGCCAGTCAGTGAAAGACAAATACCACATGATCTCACCTTTAACAGGAACCTAATCAACAAAACAAACAAGCATAATATAAACAAAGACACTGAATTTGAGAACAGTCTGACAGTGACCAGAGGGGGAGGGGAGGGAATTTCAGGGGAAAAGAGCAACAAGTATAAAGGACACATGGACAAAAACTATGGGGGGTGGAAATGGGAGGAAGGTGGGGAGGGCTGGGGTGGTGGGCTGGGGGCAGGGTAAAAGACAGAAAACTGTACAATATCAACAATTAAAAAAATACTGATAAAAAAAGAAAGAGATAAAATAGAGCTACTGTACATTGAAGGATGAGGTCCTCATTTGGTTTTACTCCTGCTAACTTGCAGATACCAGATAACAGCAGTATTTCTAAGTATAATCATTTACATTTCTCTTAGAAGTTGGGAGAAATAATGGAAGGAAATATTATGATAGGTAGATAGAAAGAAATTATTCCAGAATGGTGATTCACAATGAATGCCCAATACTCACTTTTTCAGAACAACTATTTTGTAATGCGTATTTACTAACTTGAAATCAAATCCATAGATTATAAAACCTACCTATACCTGTAATTGTCATAGCAGACACAATTTTCTGGAAATGGAGAACAGTTCTTGATCAAGTTCCAAAGGAAAAATATGTTTTTCTCAGTTTACATGTCAGTTACATTTTTGTAAAATTTAGTATGCATTAAAAGCATACAGTAATATATCATTTACATGTGTATAGAGTTAGATTCCCAATTATAATGGGCTCTGCATCTACATAAATATCTAGGAATACATGAGAAGGTCTTGTGTGATGTGGGAAACCATGGATTTTAGGGTGTCTAATGATCCTGCATGACCCAGGCAATGTAGTTAGCATGGACCACAAACATTAGGACAGTAAAAATGTCTCCACAAATTCCACAGATTTTCCTGGGGAGAGGTACCACTTTACTTATTAATCTCTTCTTGGGATATGGGAGAGTGGTGCAGAGATGAATATGATTAGATCCAGAAAGTACTTAATAGATTATCAACCTTAAAGTCACATTCTCTAAATTATTTTTTCTGGGATGTTTGCTTTTTCTTTCTTCTAAAGTTCCTTCACTCACATAATTTTCTCTCCTATATAATATTTCTCAGACTTTGCATTTCATCTAGACCAAATGCACAGAAATAGAATTATTGGGTCAATGAGTGTTGAAGCTGGAAGTGTCTTCAGAGGGTAGCTTCATAGAACCAAAGAAAGCAAATCCAAGAATTACATAATTTGGCCGAGTTGTCAGCAGAATTTCAAGTGGAAGAACTTAATTTTTTAAGCTGATGGTTCATGGTATTTTTAGTCACATATTTGAAATACAGAGTTTTACTTATATATGAAACAATGAAAACACATTGTTTCATTGCAGTAATGAAATATTGCAATAATGTTCTAATAATTATAGAATATAATAACACTAAAACTTCTAGATCTTGGCTATGACTCCCATAATTCTGATGCTTTCGTTGTGATTGCTCTACCCAGATGGTATCTAGAAAGACTTCTCACATTTTGGTATGTATTTGCCTAACTTTGCACAACTTTTTATTTTTTATTATACGTTTTTAAAAAATTCTCACCCAAGGACATACTTTTCATTGTTTTTAGTGAGAGAGGAAGGGAGAGAGAGAGAAATATCAATGTGAGAGAGAAACATTGATTGTTTGCCTTCCACATGCTCCCCGACCAGGGATTGAATCCATATCCTAGATACATGCCCTGACCAGGGATTGAACCCACAGCCTTTTGGTATTTGGGACAATGCTCCAACCAACCCAGCCACACCAGCCAGGGCAGTGTACATCTTCTTTTTAAAACTCATTCATGATGTGTTTTAGCCATAGCTGGTTATAGTTTCCTTGTTGGTGTTGATAATTACTTGTATCTTGTACCAAAGCAAAATCAAATCTATTTTTTCTCTGGTCATTTATAGGGATTTACTACTTAAAAAAATTCTGTTAATTTATTTCTCTCATTTATTTTATCTCTATGTCGCAATCTTTTTCCTCATTTGAACCATAATCCTGGAGAGTGATTATATACTGTATCCCAGAATTAGGAAAAATAAATGTATTTCAGTGTACAATGGCATTTTAGAATCAGAAATTGCAGAATATAGCTTTCCCATTCAAAATACATATGTATGTATACACATGTATGTATATATGTATATATACATATAAACACATATGTATGTAAATGTGATATGCAAGGACACACAGTAAAGAAATGAGATCCTAGTCTCAGTTTTGCCACTGACTACTTTTTAACCTTGCATAGACTCCCAATGTGCCTTTTAGTCACACCTTTTGGATTATACAATATGCCCCATGAGGTTCTTTTCATTAGAATGAATTGTATTGAAAGTTGATTTAACCAGAAATCTTTGTTTCAACATATATATATTATTATTTTTTTGAACAGCCAAACTCTATAGAGGAACAACTGTCTTCTGTCATTTCTACATTAGAAAAGGAACTTCCGTGTGTACAAAGAGAGTCTCATTCAGGATGCTTATAATTGATAGAAGCATATTGTCTATAATTTATCTGATTTCATTTGAAAAATAAATATGTTTTTCCCTTTCTTTTCCCCCCTCACCTTTGCTTAACTTCCTTATATTTGATTACTTTTGACATATTTTCATGAATGTTTTTATAGTAATAGGGAAAGCTGTGATATTCATGTCAGGCCCACCATTCTGGGGTGATTTATTCATAGGTCAAAAGAGTGTGAGGAAAACTAGAAACACAGCCTATGCAATCTGGTAGATCCAAGCATCTAGTTCCAGTCTCAACTTCCACCTAGAAAAAACCATGAAAGGATTTTGCTTAGGATTTTTTTTTTTTTTTTTTGCATTCAGAAAGTGTACCTTTAATGATACCTCATTGATTTTGTAATGTTTAGTTTAAAAGGTCAGTCTGCCTAGTACATAATCTTGTGTCCAATAAAGGCAGAGTTATTTATATGGCAAAGCACCAGAAGAAATGTAAAAGTTCCAATTGACTAATAAGTATATAATTCAAGGTAAATCACATCAGGGGAGCTGTGTAGGCTCCAGCACAAAAGCATCCCATGGGGTTGTGGCAAAGATCACTTTGCACTGAAATCAAACCTACGCAAATTATACAGAGTTCTCAGTGTTTGGATTTAAAAAAAAAAAAAAAAGAAAAAACTTAGCCCCTATGAGAATTTATTCCTGCTTCCTGACCAGAGAAGGGGAGTATTCTTCCTATGATTTCTGTAGTTTTAACTGTTGTTTCTTCAAATTATAAAGTGGCAATAATAAAGCCTTTATCACAGGGTTATTATGAATATTGATAAAACAGGTATACAAAGTGCTTAGCTTACTGCCTAACACACTACCCTTAATAGATGTTGACATTCTTTTTTTCTCTTTTATTTGTTCATTCAACACATAATTATTGAGTGTCTTCTTACTGCTGGGTGTTGGGTTCCAGACAAACAACTTTGATTACAATGGACAAATTCCATGCTGTAGGTAGAAAGGGGGTTGGGACCAGAAATAAACAGAAAACTGAAGAATGGCAAAGAGGGAGTTCTGTAGATGTCTGGGGAAGAGCAGTGTAGCCAGATAGAGAAGAAGATGCAAAGGCCTTGAATCTGGACAGTGCTTTCTTGCTTAGAGTTCAAATCAACATTCATCTAAGTCAAAGGGATGAAGGGGGAGAAAGAAAAAGGAAAAGAAGAACATTTTTAAAGGAGCACATTGAATTCACAAATAGGTACAGTATATTGGTCATTTACTATATGTGCTCACTTGATGCAGAGTAGGTGAAAATAAATGTTTTGAATAAAAATGTAAATAGTGACTATACAGTGAGCACATGTGAGATACAGTTCTAAACATATTTTATATAATAGCACACAGTTTTTGAAACTATGGTTGATGAGCAACTACCTTATCATTAGTACGATGTCATAAATTTTAAAAAGACAGATTGATAATATTTATTAAACAGCCAATAATCTAAATATATGTTTATTTATGTGAATGTCAAATACTTTTTGTGATAGCCACTAAATAATTGTCAGAAGTGCAGAAGGTATCATGACTTCAGCCATATCCTTGCCAAAACCTCTCATGACATCCTACCTTCATTGGCCCAAATCAGGGCATCTTTTGTCCCATGAAGAGTTTGAATTGTATTTACTAAGAAATCTAAAATAAAATCACCCACCTTTACTCTAAGCACTTCCCTTGCCTAGCTTTCGTAACTTAGAAGAGAAAAAAAGTACCTTATTCTCCAGAATCATCACTGTATTGTTGCTGTTTCAAACTTCTCCTTTACTCTCAGGTGAACGCTGGCATATGCAATAATTTGGTCCCATTTGTTCTCACACTATTTCTTTGAGCGGGCCTTTCTTCACCAATCCTACTGCCACTAACCAAGCACAAGATTTCTTCCATTTTTAACCTTGTAAATCATCATACCTATATCCTCTAAGGGCAAACTGCTTCTAATTCATTAATAATCTATTCAATAAAAATAACAGCTTCCAATTTTCTATTGAATTGCATGTAAACTCTTTGTATACTCATTCTTCTATCAGCAGGGAATGCTAATTTTGTATCTAGGTTCAGTAGTAGTTACAAAATAGGGGATTATACCAAGTAATGACATAAAAAGCTTTGATTCTTAAATTGATAGCAGGATGCGCATAGAACAGACACAATGACAGACCAAGCAGAAGAGTTAGGACGCTGTTGTAAAAGTTCTGATGTCAACGAGATTTTCTAATTTATAATTATTGGGTTAGCCAAAAAGTCTGTTTAGTTTTTTCCCATAAAATAAAAGACAAATTTTTCATTTTCAGCAATAACTTAATTGATTTGGATATTTTCAGTATGTCAGCTATCTCCCACATGGTGGAACATTTATTGTTTTTAATTAATATCTTGATTCAATTGCTATCAACTTCAACTGTTCTACCTGACCATGGAGCATCATCCAGTGAGAGATCTCCAGCACAAAACTTCACAAATCACTTTTGACACATTTGATCAGTCACAGCACCTTCTCCATACACTGCACAAATCTTTGGGGTGTGTGTGTGTGTTTACCTTTATTGAAATAATAAAGCATAATATGCTGAAAATGTTATGTATTTTCTTCCATCTTCAATACTAAAATAGCTACACAATTAACCAATTTCAATGTTTTAATGCACACCGAAATGACAGCTGTCACATAAAATCTAACAAAATTGTTTTGAATGAACTTAAAGACAACTAGGTATTACTAGAGCCAACTTATGGGGAAAAAAACAAATGAACTTTTTGGCCAAGCCAATATTGAGCACCTTTTACATGGATCACAGTTTACCTGTTAAACCTTCAGTAAGATCCAAACGGCAAGTTTAAGTTTGGAGTTTTTACCTTGAAATTTACATTTGTGTTCACCATACTGTGCTCACCTTATAGATTCAGTAAATAGATCATTTGAGTTCTGCCACTAATTAAGTTCATAACCTGGAGAAAATATCTTAAACTCTTAAATGCTGGCTGGGTTAGAGCTTCTCTAAATTCCCATCTAGCTCTAAGCAGCTGTGGTCACACCTTGAGAGAATAATTAGAAAACTCCCTCAAAAGTGTCTTCTGAATATGTTCTATCAAAGGGTGGTTCATAATAAGCACCCATCAACAGAAGATTGGCTAAATAAATGATGGCATATGTTATTATGGAAATAATATATTATTTTTAGTGACTATACTGTATCTATTAACTGCCATTCATTATTGAATGCAAAACAGTCTGCAAGTCATGTATAGCATGACCTCCTGTATGGAAGGCTATAACCACAGTGAAAATTTCAGTAATCTCTGCAAAGAAGGATTTCAGATAAATTCTGATTTCCTCTTTATATTTTTTTATTGTTTGATTAGTTTTGCAATGTCCCTGAATCATTTTTGGATTCAAATAAAAGGGCTATCTAAATGTTAAAAAATGTGAAATTAACTATATTAGATTATCAAAATAAGCATAAAATATAACCCTATGATTATGCAAGTGAATGTGCTATACCGCTAGGTATTTCAGAAGTTCCTCAACTTATCTATACTTAGAACAAAAATCTCATTTCACCCAAGTATTAGAATACTCTAATGGTGAAGAGAGAACAGTAATGCAAATGTTTGTCTGCTATCATGATTATAGCTTTCTTGTCTGAATTTTTAAAACATTGCAGTCATTTTCCAAGGCAATGGAATGAAGTCAATGAAAGAAAATCTGGTTCTCAATATAATAATCTCTCACTTCTTCTGATTTATTGGTCATAACGGGCAATTAGCCCATTAAGAAGATTTCCTTGGGTTCCTCGTGTGGAAGTGTGAGCTGCTTTACGTCTTCCTCTTCCTTATTAAGTAAAAACCACAAAAGACTCAGAATCATGGCACCTGAATCCAATAGACAGAGCCCTTTTCAGTTTCAAAGTGGGATGATTTAGCTGTTCAGTCCCCACTGCTTGAAAACTCTGTGTTCCCAATTTAGAGTGTCAAAAAGATATGGCTAATTATTCTCATAGCAACGATAATAACACCAATTATGATTCTTAAAAGAACTGAAGAGACGAAAGTACAGATAAGACTCACAAAGACAAGTTGGGGGGAAGGTAATTTCAATTTAAAATCTTGAACCTTCACAGACTTTTCCTTTTGAAAAGAATGTCAATTAAAAATGCCTGAAAGAATCAAATTATCCCCATTAAATCTATCGGAGGTGGCGGAGCCGTCATTTGTGTCATCATGGTGACTCCCACTCCCGAGGACCACTGCCAGCTTCCTGTTTGTAGCTGTCAAACCCCCTCTTCTTCCCACTTCAAAATGAAAAAAAAATTTTAAAAATCAGTAGCAACTCTAAAGAAATAAAAGTTATGAAAGGAAATATATTATCCATTCATGAGAATTTGGGTAACTTTATGAAAACTAGTGAAAGTTACAGGGGGAACATCAGTTGTAGGTAAATGCTTTTATCCACAAATATACATAAACATGTTTCTTTCTATTTTACTTCTAAAAACAGGGAAAACTTTTATTATGCTGCACTAGTAATAGTAATGCAAGGAAAATCATCTAGATTATGCTTTTAATTCAATTCTCAAATATTTGATAAATCAGTAAGCAACAGTTTTGTTTTTTTTTATTTTAAAGTTGTACTTATATTTCATGTCAATTATAGGAACCAAAACAAGGTTGGGTTTAATTTACAATCTGCTAAACCTGCAAAAAATATTCATATACACTGAAAGGATCACAGAAAACATGAAAATGATAAGCATGTTGAAACAGTGTGATATATTATCAGGAATGAAAATTGTTTCTCTTTCCTTTGTTCTCTATTTCTATAGGAAGACACTAATTTTCTCTGGTGGTTTAAGGAAACTGCCATACTAGAAACTCTTCATAAGAGAGAATAGATTATATAGAAAGCAGTAGAAATGTGTTTCTTTTGATTTTAGTCAATTGAGGCTGCTATAACAATGTACTGTATACTGGGTGGCTTATAAACAACAAAAATGTATTTCTCACAGTTCTGGAGGCTAAAAGTCTGAGATCCAGGTTCCAGCATGGTGGGATTCTGATGAGAGGTCTCTGTTGGTCGCAGACTGCTGACTTCTCATTGTATCCAAACAGTCAGTAAAAAAATGCAACCTAGCTTTCTGACCTTTTCTAATAACTACACTAATCCCATACAGGAAGGCTCCGCTTTTATGACCTAATGACCTCCCAAAGGCCCCACCTCCAAATGCCCTCACTTTGGGCATTAGGATTTCAACACAGGAACAGTCAGAAAAGACACAGACTTTCAGTCCATTCACTTTTTGGAATGAGGTAGGTAAGAAATAAGTGAATGAATGAACTGGTAACAACTTGCCTCTAACAGGAGCATACATCATAGACAGCAGCGAATACCGATGGAGATAGAGATACGCCCAGCATCATTGTTAGGGATCTCTGTAAAACAACAACAACAAAAAAACAACAATGAAGATTTAGTTGATTTAGGCAAAAAATGGGCTACTTCTCTGTTATTTAATTTCCAATATTCCCAATGATTTTCTTCCATGTTCTTTTAATGCTCTGGGTGTTTTCTGAATAATAATGCTAGGGGCTGTGCTGCCATATGGCTGAGACGCAGGCCTTTCTAAGAGTGTCACCCCAAGGAGTTTGCCAAGGACTCAGCCATGGGCACGCCACTTTCCTCTCTCTTCCTCTCTGCCTCCTTTTTCACACCCCACATCCCACCCTCCTACCACTCTCCTCAAACGTTCTGTAGCTGTCAGCTTTCTTTTATAGAAATAAGTGAAATTATAATGAGACAAGAGTTAGACGTGTGGGAGATGAAAAGAAAGACTTTAAGGAAATAAAAAAAAAAAAAAGGAATTGCTGCACTCTTTGAAAGCTTTAAGAGGAGGAAGGAGATAGATAAAGGGGCTTATCCTGCCCAGGAAGCTCTCTCCTTGCACATTTAACTTTCAAAATGTCTCTGATCATTTCCCAGGGAGCTGCTGCAGAATTAAACTGCAATGTTTCACTGGGGGAACTGAACAGTTGAAACCCAAGGAGTCTTTCCTTCTGGCCTGAATGGCCAACTCAGCTCTGAGTTGTCACTGATGACTCCTGACCTCTTCACGATGTTTTCCATGGAGAACAGATGCTGTAGTTACATAAGGTGAATAATTCTTGAGGTCTAATGTACAGTGTGATGACTATAGTTAATAATACAGTATTGTGTACTGGATATTTGCCAGAAGAATCCATTTCAGGGGTTCTTACCACACATACAAAAAAGATATGTGTCTGAGGAAATGGGTAAAATACACAATTAACATACCCATTTCCTCACACATTCACCTTGTCATGTATATGTTTACTAAAACATTACATTGTACTCCTTAAATTTACATAATTCTTCTTTAAATTTTTAAAGAAATAAATGTATATGTGTATATTAAAATATCATGTATATGTACATTAAACATATACATAAAATTTTAATGTATATGTATATTACATAAAAATATTCATGTGTGTATATTAAAATATTGTTATACTCCTTAAATTTATACAATTCTTATTTAGTTTTTAAGATAACTAACTCTTTAGTAAATAAAAAGAGAACAAACACCTTCCCACTTCTTAATTTTGTGAGACAACCAGTGGTTTGTTGTATTCAGAGAGGATCACCTGGCTCTGATCAATAACTAAAAGTGCGTCAGAGAACATGACTTTTAGCGCTTTAACATAAGTTACAGATAATAATCATAATAGCAAGCATTTGTATAGTGCTGTACATTTTACAAAATGCATTCATCTTTATCTCCTTTGATTTTCCCCCCACCAATCTTATATACCTTGTGTCATTATTATCATTCTACAAATGACAAAATGATCACAGTCACATAGTAAATGGTAGAGCCAAGTCTGAAACCTAGCCCTTCCTATTTAAAATTTCCCATTTTATAGGGGATATGGTTTAGGCCGAAGAAGGTTAGGTGACTTGCAGAAGGTCCTATGCTTAACTTCAGAGGCAAAGCAGGCACTGGAACTCCAGGCTTCCTGATCCTGAGCTGGCAGCCAGGCCGCTCTGAGCTGTGGCTCAGGGATTGTTCTGGTGGGACTCCAGATGTTATTTACTGAAAAAAGGGGGGTTTGAAGTAGAATCTTACAGGTTTCATTTTGAAAATAATGTGGTTGACCTGTCTGTAGTAGAGTTAAATGGAATTCCATCAGGTATATGGAACTAGTGTTTATGGGAGATACTTGGGTAGGAATTCATGAGAGTTGGTGAGGAATGGAATCCAGAGGAATGGATAGAAATACCCAAGGGACTGTATTGAGTTAGAAGGGAAATGGATTTAGAATTCAATGCTGGGACATAATAGCATGGGCAGAAGGTAATGTCTCTGAATGCGAATGAGAAGACATAAACAGATAACTTACTAAATTGCGAAAGAGTTTTGATCTGTAAAGATTATTATAAAAATACCTGCAAATTATGTTTTAGTAAGTCCTTGGGCAGCAAAGTCTGACTGGAATTGACATGAGTAATGCCTACTAAATTCCCAGGCTCTTCCTTGATTTATCATAATGAAAAGACATACCTGGGAAAGCACCTAGGATTGGAATATGGATCAAAATTCTGTGCCATTCTCAATCTGTTCATCATGTGTGTGCACCAATCAAACTACAGTCAAGTGTGTTGTAATTGTTTTATTTACCCTGCCTCTATCAAGACCTAAGTGAGGACACTGCTCTCATCAGTTCCTGCCACATCAGGCATTGCTTGGTCTGTGTTGCTTTCTGTCAGAGCTCCTTGCTGAAGAGATCAAAAAGCCATTGCTGAAGGCAGCGCTTCCAACTCCACACATCGAAACTCAGGAAATAAACATGGGAAGGGCTTGAGATACACCAGACCCTATTGTGAACTTGACTTGAGCCCATACTTCATTTTAATCAAATGACTCTCTTGAGTCTAACTTTAGTCCATAGCTCTTAGTAGCAATCTGGATCCCCAAAATTAATGTTAGTTCAGGGACACACTGAAATCTCTGACTGGTTATTTCTCTTATTCTAGTATCCAGTTATCCGGTGTTACACACAGGTTTCACAGAGCTCTTTCTAAAAGTTGTGGCGTCTTCTTTTATTGTGGGCTTGTGAACTGACTGACCCATTTCACAAAATTAAGTGAGAAGTTGTGACTTCAATGAGGTCTCTTAAACCAGGCTATTTTGGGAGGGGTGCCAACCTAGCATTTTCATCTTACACAAATTTCATTGACAAACCTGATGGATCCCATGAGCATGAAGTTAAAGGTGGGGAAGTCCTGGGCTGCTGCCTGTCCCGGTCACCACACACCCCTTGCTCTGCTAGCTCAGTGTGGTGTTTGGATCTTGCTCTCTCCTCTGGAATTCAGGAACTCATTTTACCAGCAACATCTCCTACTCCCCAGTGGCCAAGATCCTGCAAATACAGTCATGAGGTTCTTCCCAATGAGCTCACTTACTCCCCTCACTTTCCACCAGTATCCCTCAAAGCCTTGGGATGATTCCATCTCTTAGATTCTTTCAGGGGCAACAGGCTGATCTCATGTGTGTTGTGAGATAGGCAATGATAAAGCCATTCTGCCATTCTTTCTCTGTGGACATGTGGATAACTTTTCCTATTGTATTTCAAAATATTTCTGGCATATTGTCTTTACTGAGACATTTTTGAAGAGAATGGAATTAGGGTTCAAAAATTGAGGATGCAATACAGTTATGGTGGAGCCAGGTTTTGTGATGCCATGCCTGTGTTTTGGGTGCGGGCACCTATCTGGATGAGGGTATGCACAAACTTACCTTGAGGCCAGACTGCTTATTAAAATCATGCAGTTGGATTTAAACTGCCATAGTTTGGGTAAGAGTCTTTAAATCACACACATGTACTTTGACCTCAGGGGTTGACTATACTTTGTCCTCCACAACCAAGTGCCTATTTCTGTACAAGGAGAAATTTAAGGAAAGACCCTTGGACTTCTTCAAAGCAGTTCACAGATCAAAGCCAAAAGGCAGGCAGTCTAGTCAAGAAGCAGTTAGGGAAGGGAGTGGTCCTGAAAGCTTTAACAAAAACCATGGGTCATTAGCAGGCTTAACCCCCTTCTTCAGTGTCAGGACCCCAGAGGAAGACTGTCTCAGTTTATTACCTTAGTTTGCTTTAAGGGGAAATACTTAGGAATAATAAGTATTTGGTATCCAAAGTGGATATTTTATTAACACCTCTTCCTCTACATGACAAAATGATTTTCTATAATAACCATGTAATAATCAGTATAATAACTATTTTTATTTGTTCCTTACTTATAAAACAAATAATCAACAAATCAAAAGGAAGAATAAATTTCTGTTTTAAAGATATTTAAATTCAACAAAATAGTGTATATATGAGCTAAAGTTTAGACTTAATAATCAAAAATATTCCATCTCACAATTGGCGTTCGGTTTCATCCTCGCAAACATTTAACACAAATGAAAATGTAAGTGTTTGCACACACAGAATCAAAGAAACTAGGGTTCCTCTCTGCCCTTGCTGTCACTGTGCCTTCATGTTTTTCTGAATCTGTGATTTTTAAGTGCAGGAATATGTAATACCACAGGGGTATTTGGGGTGCAAATAACACCTGCTACAAACTTTGAATAATTCCAAATATTTACACATTTGCTTTTGGAACAAATGTGTATGAGTGAGTCTGTATATGTAATGGTTGACCGTTCACACGGGGGTGCTCAGAATTACCTTCCAGCTAAAATGCCATGTTTATTACAGAATAAGTAACACTGTGCAAATTTAAAGTTTATATATTATTAAAACTTAATGGTAACAATCTCCTGGAACTTAGACCAGCAGAGGATTTTATCAGAAAGAAATATTTTATTACTGACATTGCCTAGAATTGCTGATGAATGTAATAATAAAAAGCAGACTAAGTTTTAGTGAAGTTTCATCATGGCTCTTAATTTTCGTAAAGCGTTTTCTTATTGCTTGAAACCAGGCAAACTGACTACCACCCTGTTATTGGTATGTCAGCTATTAAGCAAATATTCTGTGGTGGGGAAAAAAAAGATTTTATAAGCATTTCGAGCATTAGGAATGAGAAAAAATTACTTGCTATTTTTAATTTAGTTTATGTGGCTGGATTGTGAATACCAAAGTAAAAATAGTAGAGTTGTAGTTTTCACTGATTAATTGCTGACCTAGGGAGGAAGTATGGATGGGGGACGATTGTGGAGATCTCCCCTGAGCAGCACTGCTGTGATTGTATGAATAAGTTTCCCGAGTCTGGGGTTCAGCATTAGCAAGCATCCCTGAGTAACTGACCTACAACTGTGTTTTCCTACAAGTGTCTATCAATTCTCTATCAAGATATGTGATATATTTGCCTCCAGCTTTACCCCTGTACTTCCCTTCTAGGTCTCCTCTTTAGCTGGACAAGGAAATCTGGTTCTATTTGGGGAGGGGGACACTTCAGAAACATAGTCACTATTACATCCAAGATTTATTTAACTAACCATGCCAAAAATGGAGAATCTGCTCTTTCTACTCCAATTGGCACAACTCAGTCAGAAATCCCTGATCAATGAATCTCTACTGGTAAATTTAGCCTGACCACAGTAACATTTTACTCGCTTTGCTTGAATCTGTTTTCACATGCATTCCTCATATTTTGTGGAAGTTAAAAAATAATAACATTTTTATAATGTGGGGATTTTTACTCTTTCTCCTCCTACTCCTGGCACACACTGGGATCTGGTTCTAATCAATAAAGTCTTGGAACAATGAGAGCTGGTTAACACCAGGGCGTGAACAAAATTGGCTTCCCCTGCAAGTTACCACAAATAATGTCATTCTTAGTATTTGGAATGATAGATAAATCACCCCAGATAAGGAAAGGGATGCTGCTCATTTCACACAAAAAAATTAATAAGTGTTTGGATGCCGACAACGATGGAGACAGAAATATTTCAGGAAACTGAATTTTCTTCAGATTTCCTTAGTACCATTCCAATTCTCAAGGTCATATATTTTCCTAGTAAATGTCCTAAAATTCTCATGGCAGACCTTATGAGGCTATAAATTTAAGTAAGCTTATAACCATGGAGTTCTTTGGATTAGCAAAAAAAATGAGAGATTTTTTTTTAACACAGTGACAAAAAAATTCTTCTTAGTGCGGTCATAGAAAATCAATCTGTAACTTGTTGGGAGGACTTAGGAACTTCATATTGGCAGGTTTTTATTTTTATTTAGCTTTTCAACGCTTTGTTAAAAACAGCCCCCCCAACCTACCCATCCACAGTCTTTGAATTCAGCCATCCCTTCCTGGCAGAGTCCACTCAGTTCCCCACGGCTTTGCCTTCAAGGGCACTTCATTTCAGGTGACTGCAAGTGATAATGAAATTACTTCTTCACCAGCACCTGCTATGAAGTGCTAAGGTCGGATTCCCTGATACTTGCTCATTTTTTATTGTCTTCAGCTCTAACCAGGCTGGAAAACCACTCCTGCTTTCCTCTGTAATGGTGTGCTGTGTGCAGCCACTCCTGCAAACAATTTCTGTGTCAGTCTGAAAAGAGGTTTAGTTGCTAGCAACCAAACCAACTTGGATAATTCAAGCAGAAAATAAAGGTTTCGAAAGGCTGTTAGGGTATTCGTGGGCTTACTGGGAATGCTGGAGAGCCAGTCAGAGAAAGTTAGGGAAAACAGAGGCACTCTTTATGAAAATGCTGTCCAGGCCTTTGCTTGTGGGTCGTATCTGCTGCCTTTCTCGAGAACATGATACCACAGCCACTCTGTATGCCATGCATTTCTAGCTCAAAGTTCAAAGTATGTCCAGTTGGTCTGAACTAGGACACAGGCCTATGATCTTCTGTTCACCACCTTAACTGGTGTTGGCATAGCGAAGTTACAAAAGCAAGATATTTGAGTTCTTAGTTTCTTTAGCAGGAGGCAAATTCTCCTCCCCTCTAGACCATGAAGAGTAAGGAATTCTATAAACATTGGGAAGAGGGCTGCCCAAAACCAACCGGTGTTTACTACGCCCTCATTCTTCGAACCAGCCATACTGGCCACTTTCTAATTCTCTCTAGACCTTTCCTAGCCCCTTTTCTTCAGAGCTCCACTGTGGATCCTCTTCCCCAGATTGTCCTATGACTGAATTATCCTCATTATATATGCACCACCTGAAATGTCATCTCTTCAATCTGGCATTCCTCAACTACCCCATATACAGGAATGTCACTGCCCTTGCCTATATCTCCATCAATCACTCTACCCCATTATTCCTCAGATTCCGTCTCATTATCTGAAAGTATCTCATTTAAGTGTTTAAGTGCTCATTTCCTACCCTTCTCATGTAGAAAATAAGTGTCCTAAGTCAAAGATCTTGTCTGTGACCTTACTTGTTTTACTTTCACCACTGAATCCCCAGCATCAAGAATAGTGACTGTCACATATCAGAGTCTAATTGGTATTTAGGGAATAAATAAATTAACCAAGATTCCAATATGGAATAGGCAAATACCCCTGTGGAATCCAAGGCCTGGAAAGAGCTGGGATGCAGGACCTCCCATAACTCTGGTGTGTATTGTTATTTGCTTTTCTTCTTCCCAAAAGAGTGAGTACTCAGCATGGGGCATCAGCTCCAGATGCAGCCTGAATCTAAATAATGCATGACTGTGAAAGACTTTAAAAATATAAAAGACCACATCAGTGCTAAGTCTTATTCTCAGTATATGTGGATTGTTATGCAGGCAACACTTTCTGGCCAAAGTACACGATTCTTTGTCACGTTAAGGTCCCACTGAGTAAATCACCATTTCAGCGTATGCTGATTTAGGCAATTTTTGGTTGAAAGGATGAACTCTGCCTGCCTCTGTGGTATGTGCATTTGACGTGCACTGGGCAATGTTATAAATTTCAATGTCTAGGGTTTTTACCACTTACCTCAGGGCACTGAACATAAGTCCTGGTGTTTCTGAAAGGGTCAGAAATCATAAAACATTCTAAAGGCAAGTCCCAGTGATTCTGGGACACCAGGCAAAATTTCCAGCCATATCTGGAGAGAACAATTCTCATACCCCACTTCTAGTTTATACATATCACTAAGTAAATGATAATTTGCTTAAAACAATTACATCTTGGCCTTGGATTCTGAATTTGACCAAATAGCAGAAGTATATTGTTCAAAGACCCAAGGCTACAGTTATGAAATGAGAGTCCTCATTTCATATTGAACTGTAGTTCAAAAGTGAACTACAGAATATTTAATGAAGTGATATTTAAGGTCACATGGTACTAATATTCCTGCTCTTTGGGCTCCAGGAAATGACCTCAGTCTTCCCTATGTGACAATGTTGGTGGATTCCTATTCACAATTCTAACATAAAATTTAGTTTGATTTTGAAAACCATTATGTCTAAATGCTATTTTTTGATAATCATCCCTTTCCCTGTGAGTGATAAAGGCAATCTCTTTCTAGGGGGTTTTCCCTTCAGAGAAGTATTATCTATTAACTAAAACCAGATCAATATTTTAGTCTGGAACTGTTTTTGTCAGTTTATAAGCATCCAATGATATGAACTCAGGCAATGATGTCTGAAACCCCCTTGTGACCACTCCTTCATGTAGTTCTGACCCGGGGGAGACTCGCCATCATCTTTAGAAATTCCTTCTCTTTTTGTTAGCTCTTCAGAAAATCATGTCCATTCTTATTACTTTGCTTTATCAGTGATTACAACCTAAGCCCCTGATGTCACTGTCAGAAGCTCCTGGTTGATCAAAGCTGATCCTGGTAATCAGCTATAGTTGATTAGCTTTCAGGAGGAAAAGGGTGAGGGCAGTGTGAGCAGCTCTGGTTTTGCTTTTAAGGGGAAGGCAGTCAGCTTAGCTGCCAAGTTGATAAGGAACAGAGAACTGGGCACCATCCAAGCAGAAAACTCAGTCTCAAAAATTGCTAAGGCAGAGAATGGCCTAAGATGCATGTGACTAGTTCTGAGCACATGGGCTCAAGTCAGAGAAGAAAATTTTAGGGAAAACTGCTTTCTTACGCAAATTAGAAGTCCTTATAGCATTCATTTGACTGGCAAACCTATATTATTTGAGATTTCTAAAATACATGTCTCTCACATATGGCATAGGATATTTTTACCCCTAAATTCTCATTCTCTCAAAAGGGAAGTTATAAAGATAGAGCCATAGAAATATTTCTGGGGTAAAATTTAGTCACTGTGGGGCCAAATCATCCTTGTATCTCTCCCTATTCCCTCCCCTATTCACTCCACCCAGAACTGTGGCCTGTCTTCCCCCTTATCTGCTCCCCATATTTGTTATTATTTGATTAAAATGATCAAATTAACTGAACAGGCATCAAATGGCCATTTCAAGAGGATACATAAAGGAAAGTATTGTTACAGTTAACTTAAGTGCTGAAAAGTTTTCAAAATCCTAAGTGAATTTTCACTTAGAGATAGCCTAAAGAGACTGTAAATTTCTACCACTTGGTGTTGTTTTAAAAACAAAAACCTAAATGGATGTGAAAAGACACCTTGGCCCTCCATGGACTCTGTGACAGAGCCCTTCAGCTCAAAGCTGAGGTCGTTTTCCGCATTAGTGGTTATACAGCTTCTCCACAAAACAAACCACAGTTTATAAACTATTCCATTTGCTGTAGAAACACAAACAAAACTCAGCCTTCTTGGCAGCACCTACAGCCTCACATTCGGTTTTTCAAGGAGACACCAACTCACCTCTGCTAGTTTTACTCCTTATGACTCTGGCAGTATTTAGCCAAGGCCACACCCACAACCACCGGAAGCCTCTGACAGTCCTGTTGTCTCTCCTAAATATTTGTAGTCACTGTTATTTTGGTATTTATCTGAATTGTCCCTTATGTGTTGATAAAAAATGCGCTCCTCTGTGGTTGGAAATATAGAGCCCATTCCTCATTTTCTGGGTTCTGGGACCAGAATTGGATGGTATCTCAGGAGCCCTATAAGGTGGTAGTAAGATGAAAAGCAGGCAGCTGTCCTAACTTTAGGGCAGGGAAACACAGCGTCCTTCCATCCACCTCGTTAAGCTAGTGGAAAATGGTACAGCATAGTAGCTACAGGCTCGATGTCTGACACTGGATACCTGGTTTGACCCCAACACTGCTGCCTTCTAATTTAGGCAGGTGACTTGAACTCTGTGTGTTGCACTTTTCAGAAGTACAAAATAGAAATGATAATAACATGAACTCTTAAAGTTGAAGTGAAGAATAGGTGGGTTAAAATATAAAAGTGTTTAGAACAGTGCCTGGCACATGGTAAGCACTCTATAAGAGTTTGCTATTATTGTTATGTCATATGGCAACATTTTACTTAAGTTAGTCACTCAGGGGCAGAAATAACTTTTAGGTTTATAATTTATATAATGTCTATCATGAAAAGACTTTTCACCTCCATTTGTACTATGACTGTTAAGCTAGTAAGAAAACAATTTTGCCCCATTTATGCATGAAAATATTTCTAACAATAAGATTTGAAGTTAAATAAAGTAGAAAAATTATGTAAATATTCAAGTTCATTGAGCGTCTACAACTGGTCAGACATAGTCACGTCCATGGACTAGAGCTGAAGAAGCTATCTGAAGTATATGCTCTTACTAATTGTATATTTAATTGGAAATACATAATGTAAGCAGATGTTTTATTGAAATTCCTGTGATGTAACAGTTGTTTACCCTAGCTGTGGTGGCATAGGAGAGATTAGAAGACATAAAGACTTTTAACTGGGGAAATAAGGGAGGGCTTCACAGAGGAGGTGTGTTTTTGAATGCCCTTTGAAGAAAATGTCAGATTTCTCAAAAGAAGGAAGAAGCAATGGTATTTGGGAGTCATGTTTGGTGACTTCTAGTTAGATTTCCTCTCACAACTAGTCTGTCCTTGTCAGCTAATAATCCCTATCATTTGTGGGAGTGCTGAGACTGAGACCCAGCCACACACACCTCTCTTAATGCCCCAACTTGTGGTATTCTGAAGGTTTCATGAATGTGCACTGGGATTGTGGTCCTGAGCAGAGCCCTACCCCCTAAGAGAGCAGTCCTTTCATTCCTGTGGTCTCATCTAGTGCTCTGTGGCAAGGAAAAATATACTTACACTAACCTCAACCCCACAAAATGACAGCAAGAGGAAAGATTGATCTCATATGAAATGATATGTAACAGTAGTCATAGCAAATTCAACTGCAAAGACTTTAAAATCCAGCATTGCCTTTTTCAGGAATTAGTTGGCTTCCATTCTTCCCTACCTGTTATCAGTGATGCTCTATTTATAACCATCTTCAGCCTCAAATATTTTAATACACCTGATAATCCAAGAGAATACTATCTGCAGTCAGCCCTTGTTGCCTTTGAAATAGAAATGCTTATACGTGAAACATCCTGTCCATCATAGTTGCCAAAGCTTTGTTCAACTCTTACTTCTCCAACAGCAGAGACAAAGACAAATCATTTTGGAACTATTTTTAAAATATCAAGAAATTGTTGCTTTTCTGACTGTCAATGCATAAGAAAGTCTAATACTGAGTTCCTTTAAATAGATTCAGTCTACTCTAATTCATTTTTTTCCATTGGAAATTATTCAAGAAGGAAAATGAATTTATCTTTTTTCTTTCCTTGTGTGTTTTTTAAGAAATTATGTTTTCAGAGCACTTCCAAAAGATATACAACCAAACCGAGAGAGGGATATAAAGATTTCCTATATACCCCTTGCCCACAGACCTGTATGTGATCAGCCTCCTCCATGATCAACATCACTCATAAGAGTGCTACGTTTTTTTTAATGAGGATGAAACTAAATTAACTTATCACAATTACCCAAAGTCTATAGTTCCTCTTACAGTTCACTCTTGGTGTTCTATGGATTTGGATAAATATATAATGAAATATACTACCAAACAGTATTCTCACTGCCCTGAAAATTCTCTATGTTCTTCCTAGTCTTCTCTCTTTTCCCCACCCCCTACCCCCATCACAAGCCCTGGCAACTACTAATCTTTTCACTATACTCATAGGTTTGCCTCTTCCAGAATGTCATATAATCGGAATCACACAGCATGTAGCCTTTTTTTGGACTGGCTTATTTCACTTCGTTACATGCATTTAAGCTTCCTTCCTTTATAAGTTTTCTTCCTTTATATGTTTTCATGGTATGATAGAGTATTTCTTTTTAGTGCTGGTAAGATTCAATTGTCTGGTTGTACCATAGTTTGTATCTCCATTCACTAACTGAAGAACAACTTGGTTGCTTCGAAGTTTTAGCTATTATGAATAAAGCTGATATAAACATGCATGTGCAGGTTGCTCTGTGGATATACTTTCTTTTTATTTGGGTGAATACCAAGGAGCACATTGCTGGACTGTGTGGAAAATATGTTTACTTTATTTATGTTGATTATATGTTGAAATAACTATATTTAGTATATGTTCATATAATAAAATATCATGATTTTTGTTGCTTTTAACTTATGACTTTTTAAAATATGACTCCTAGAAAATGTAAAATTGCCTGTGTGGCTCACATTACACCTGGCATGGAGTGCTTCAGAGAGCCTAGAAAAGGAGTTGTATTCTGCTTTCATTACTTATGCTCTTAGCAGCTGATTGAGAATCAGGTAGAACTAACCTCTAAGGATACAAGTAGGAATAATGGTTACCTTTTGGAGTGATATTGAAAAGGAAGGGGTTCACAGGGACTCCTTTTTGGGGGTGCTGGAAATGTTTTATATTTTAACCTGGTGATAATATTCTAGTGGATATATATGTAAAAATTCATCAAGCTATACATTTAAGACTGGTACATATTATACATATGTTAAGTTTCAATTAAAAATTTAAAGAATCAAAAAAAAAAAAGGATAGTTTACAGAAAATAACTTTAGCATAGACCTGGATATCCTGCCAGTGTTTCCAAATTATCTACAAGAGCCCTAGAAAAATCTCTTAGTTAATTCTGTTTAAATTATCTCATCACATGAAGACGTCTCAAACTTGAATCCCTGATTTAAGTTATTCTCTATGGTAGACACTATAGACTAACTACACTTACAGTGTCAACTCTCTTCTTACTTGATGGTTTACATTTTCAAGTCTACACATTAAAAAAAAAAAAAAAACCTCTGTCACTCAGACTCAGTATGCCAAATAATACACTTTTATCCAGTGAGACATAGCCGAACTCTACTGAAGTAAATATTTCCCCCTTTTTTTTAATTTTTAAAATTTTTTAATCAGTATTTTTTAATTGTTGATATTGTACAGTTTCTGTCTTTTACCCTGCCCCCAGCCCACCACCCCAGCCCTCCCCACCTTCCTCCCATTTCCACCCCCCATAGTTTTTGTCCATGAGTCCTTTATACTTGTTGCTCTAAACCGTTCCCCTTTTCCCCTGAAATTCCCTCCCCTCCCCCTCTGGTCACTGTCAGACTGTTCTCAATTTCAGTGTCTTTGTTTATATTATGCTTGTTTGTTTGTTTCGTTGATTAGGTTCCTGTTAAAGGTGAGATCATATGGTATTTGTCTTTCACTGCCTGGCTTATTTTGCTTAGCATGATGCTCTCCAATTCCATCCATGCTGTTGCAAAGGGTAGGAGCTCCTTCTTTCTTTCTGCTGCATAGAATTCCATTGTGTAAATGTACCACAGTTTTTTGATCCATTCATTAACTGATGGGCACTTAGGTTGCTTCTAGCACTTGGCTATTGTAAGTTGTGTTGCCATAAACATTGGGGTACATAGGTTCTTTTGGATTGGTGCTTCAGGGTTCTTAGGATAGAATCATAGAAGTGGAATGGCCATGTCAAAAGGCAGTTCCATTTTTAGTTTTCTGAGGAAATTCCATACTGTTTTCCACAGTGGTTGCACCAGTCTGCAATCCCACCAACAGTGCACCAGGGTTCCCTTTTCTCCATGTCCTCTCCAACACTTGTTGTTTGTTGATTTGTTTATGATGGCCATTCTGACTGGTGTGAAGTGGTATCTCATTGTGGTTTTAATTTGCATCTCTCTGATGGCTCTTATTTACTAAACTATGCAAGGATAGAATATCTACATATACTAATGAAGAGATCATATGGTTTAATTCTTATACTGCCAGGTGGACTTGATCTTGAGAAACAAGTTGATTCACCAAGGTTTCATGAACTGTTGTAACAGAGAAAGTCTAAAATCTCAGCTCGTTAGCACAATAAGTCTGTTTTTAGTGTACTTAACAGATTGGTGGGAGTCTTCCCATTTGAATGATTCTCCTCCAAGTGATGATTTGGAGTCCCTCTATATTGGGGCTCCATCTTCAACACTGTTCCCAGGATCATCATTCCACTATACCTACTGATTATAAAAGATAATTAGAATCTTGTGTAGGTGGTCACTTCCACATACTACATCATTTCTGCTCACATTACTTTAGTTGGAACTCCCTAAGTGTAAGAAAGTTTTTAGTATGTGATTTTGTTCTAAGTCCCAGAAATATAGAAAGTGAGTTTGGCGATCAGTAAACAGGCTGGGGCACATGATACAATTAATAAGTAAATTAATTTATTCCAGTGGGCATGTGATAGGTTTGTACTAAAAATTTAAGGGATCCATACATTGTATTAAAAGAACAAAACTATGTTATACTTGTATCTCTTTTCTTCTCTAAAGGCATTTGATTTTATTCATTTAGTGATTCACTCACTTGTTAATTTCAACAAACATGCACTAAGCACATAACGTAACCCAGGCATATCACAAGCAATTGCAAAGAACATATCAGAGATATTGATATTGAAAATTTGTGTCTCCATCTGCTATAGTGCTTGTTCCAAGTAAGCACTCACCAACTTTGTTCCTTTCTTAAATTAATTATTCAATAATTAATCAGTCCAACATCACAAAATTCACTGTTATAGGGCTGCAATGATTGCCACAGAGGTGATGGAAATGACAATATTTTATATTGTATTGGCCTATCTAAATTCCAAAAAGCTGCCCAGGGTGTATTTTGGCTCTTTGTTGGAAAGATAAAAACTCCGTACACTGATTTGCTTCCACTGTTCATTAACTCCTTAGCTAAATACAAAAACACCTAGAACAGTGCCAAACACCAAAGGAGCGCTCAATTATCTGCTACTTAATGAGAGTGATGACAATAAAAGTTACAGGTCTGGAAAATGAATAGCAATAATATGATCCCATTTTAACAATCTGGATGGTTCTTCAAAATCGCTGTATTTAGGAATTGGGGCTTTTTCCTTTTTTTTCATTTTCTAAAGAGTGTTTCCTAAAGTAATCAGAGAATTGTGGACATCTAATATGATGCTTTTAATTCTTTTGTTGATAATAGATTCTTTCTGAAAGACAAATAAGTGTTAGTGAGGTAACCATAGAGAGAAAAATCTGTCAACTTGTGGCAAAGGAGATTAGATCAGTCAATTTATCAGCTTAAAAAATTTCTAGAGGCAGGGAATATCATGAGAGTAATAAATCAGCAAGAAATATTTCTTAAATATGGCGCAATAAATTTGTGCTTTGGCATACTCTCCGGAATATATATATGACAATAATAAATACAATCTAAATGAGATAATAAATAGAATCTCTCTAGCCTCATAAGTAAGATAGACATTTCTATGAATGCAATGATTGCCAAAAACTGAAAGCTGTAAGAATGGCAGTGGCAGCTAGAAGCCTGGCTCCTGCCGGGACACAAAGGCTTAATGATTTTTACAAGATGGCCTAAAAGATAAAGACCTGCTCCTAAAGCCAAGGGTTGGGTTGCTCTTGAATAATATACAAGAAAAGCTGATAGCTGCCACTGCATGGCTCCACGACTTTGTAGGAAACTCTGGGACTACATAGGACAGAAGACAAAGATGAATTCTAACAAGAAAGTGGGACAAAATAGCATTTACTCTGTGAATAGTTTTATAAACACCCTAGTATCATTGCAGCAAAGGATCCCAAAACCAAGTTCTTACCTGGGGGCTACAAATAATCATGTGGAGGAAACAACCAAAACTTTAGATAAGGAAAGGGACACTGAGAAAAAACACACAAAATTCAAAATATAGTTTTCCACTTAAATAAATTTTTAAGCCAAAATTTTAAATATATGAAAATAATACTATGATGTAACATGATAAAATTAATCATTATTATATTAATCATTATTAATCATTAGTATAGATTTAATTTCAGATACAGTGTTTTATTTATAGGATTTTTTTAAAAACTTTAAAATCAAATAAGATTTTAATATTCAAAGTGATAAATGAAACAACTCTTTAAAATAAATAATTCTTTATATATAAAATGACATTTTGTTTCTTAAAAAGAAACAATGATCATAGAATAACAAATTTTAGAAGAACTTTAAAAAGCTATTTGCGTATTAAAAATGAAAAGCATAATCACTGAAATTGAAAATACTAACATAAAACTATGTGCCAAAGAGAATATTCATCATCTGGAAGATTTAGCCCAAATCCAGGAGAGTTAAAATGAAATTATAAAAATGAAGGAGTAATAGATTAAGGAGAAGGGAATCGATCAAGATGTTCCAGCTCCAGGGTAAAGGACCCACAGTGGGCTCTGGCTAGAGTTGGTCTGGGGCTGGGGTCAGGCTGCAGCTCCCATTGGCTGCTGTGAAGCAGGGACATCCTGCATCCTGCTGCTAGGCGAGGGTGGGGGATCAGGTCGCTGGTGGGTGAGAAGTTCCGGGAAGAGGTTCCGCCATGGGCAGAAGATATCATTCTCATGAACATCCATCCCCCCAAGAAGGTGCTCCTCAGCACTATATTGTGGGTTCCTCAAAAGTTGAGCGGGCAGTGGAGGAGCTTCAGGGTGAGATTCACAAGAAAACCATGGTACATGTGGTACACTGTGTATCTGAAGAGGCCATCATTGAGAAGATAGGAAGTGAATATATCCCACTGGTTAATAGAGGGACTGAGAAGGGGCCTAGGGTCCCGATCATCCTGGTGGCAACAAGTACGACCAGTGGCCAGGGAGCTCTCTGGAGGATGTACTGCCTGCCCATCATGAGCCATTTCCCTGAGACTGAGACCTGCTAGGAGTACTTCTCCAAGAACCCGAGGAGCATCTCAGGGCTGTTCTACCAAGCACAGAAGGTTGTAGGTTTATTTCTGAGCTCTCTATTCTATTCTATAGATCTATGTGTCTGTTTTTATATCAGTATCATGCTGCTTTGATTACTATGGCCTTATTGTATAGTTTGATATTAGGTAGCATGATTCCTCCAACTTTATTCATTCTCAGGATCACTGTTGCTATTCAGGGCCTTTTGTCATTCCATACAAATTTTGGAAATATTTGTTCTAGTTCCATGAAATACGACGTTGGAATCTTGATAGGAATTGCATTGAATCTATAGATTGACAAGTGCTGGCAAGGAGAAAAGGGAACCCTTTTGCACTGTTGTTGGGATGCAGACTGGAACAACCAATGTGGAAAGCAGTGTGGATATACTTCAAAAAATTAAAAATTGAGCTGCCCTCTGACCCAGTGATCTCACTTCTGGGAATAAATTCAAAGGAACCCAAAACACTAATTCTTAAGAACATAAGCACCCCTATGTTCATTGCAGCATCATTTACAATCACTAAGATGTGTAAACAGCCCAAGTGTCCATCAATAGATGAATATATAAAACAACTATGGGACATTTACACCATGAAATTCTACTCGGCCTTGAAAAAGAAGAAAATTTTACCCTTTGTAACACTATGGATGAACCTGGAGAACATTATGCTAAGTGAAATAAGAGAGTCAGAGAAAGACGAATACTGTATGATTTCACTTATTTGTGGAATCTAATGAACAGACTGAACTAACAAGCAGAATAGAGACAGACTCAGATGGAGAGCAGGATGACGGCTATTGAATGGGGAGGTGAGGAAGTGGAGGGATTGAGTAAAAAGGAAAAAGGTCTCACGGACACAGACAACAGTGCCATGATTGCACACTGGGGGTTAAAGGGTGTTAAATGGTAATGAAAAAATACAATAAATTTTTAAATAAAATAGGGAAATAGGTAAAAAGCAGTAATTATGTCTAGGTCATGATTACCACTTGCAAGAAAATTAAAGAAATATTAAGTAGAGGTCAAAATTCAATTGACTTGAAGTCAATCTGGCAAAATCCTTGTTTAAAATGTGGGTGGACAGTCACTGCTATGAAGTTGTCTTTGTATTTCCTTTGTCAAAGGCCAAACTAATTACAAAAACTAAGATGAATCTGAATAGTTAGCTGTGTGTCAACAGAAATGGAGAAATGAAGGGACAAAGGGCAAGGCTACGTAGATACAGAAAAATGCTTTGGAAGGACTCAGGAAAGTTAATCAGACAAGACCCTGGATCAGCAGAGGTTGTTAGTCTTGTTGGATTTATGCATAATCATAACCCGCAATGCAGTACAAAGAGTTTTAATATTACAGTTACTTCATTCAGTTTTCATCCACTTACCATTAAAAGAAGAAAGTTTTATTAATCCATTTTATGATAATTATGACAAAGCAGACACTGTAAATGAATTTGCTTATATGGTGAAATATGACTTCAATAATAGCTGTAGTTTATTCTTATATGTTAAAGAAAAATATAGCTAGGATTATTAGTAATATAGTCTTAATAAATGGAATATATCTTTATTAACACTTACCCACATTTTTAATTAGTACCTATTTATGGAAGTTGTTTTTCTGTTTAATTCCTTTAATTCATTATAAAAACATCCATTATCTTTTAATATATTGCACAATCTATGCTTTTCAAGATTCTGTCACAATTACCTTTGCTTCTTATAACTGTTTTCAATTTATATATGTAGCCAGTATTGTATAGTAGAACATCGGTTTGGAAAGTTATACCTAGAACACTATGGAATGTCTTTCATCCCACATATGTAAAAAAAATTAATAATCAATTTTAAAAATAGAAAGGCATCAGTTCTACATTTATTTAAATAACATGTCCTGCATCATATACCCCACGTTACACATTTTTACCTTTTACCTTATTATGAGCTAAAATCAGACGTGAATTAGATTAATAAAAATCTAGAATATTGACATTTATATTATTAGCCGAAGCCTCATTTTTTATTCATGATGTTCTTCCTGGGAAAGACCTATATAGCTGGACCCATGAAGTGGTCAAACTTGGGGATAAAAATTCCCCCAAGACCCTTTTGTCCTGTCCTGCACAGAGTGTCTAGCAACCACTGTCTGCTAGGCTCTCAGCTACCTGTAGCTTTTTCACTGTCCACTGAAAACTATTCCTGTCCTGTCTTGATGAATGACTTTGTAACTCACACAAAGAATATTTATACTTAAAGAAAAATATCTTTATTATATGTGACTTTTAATGTCACCCATCTAATATCTAATACCAGATCTTCATTATTTTTTATGTTTCATAGAGATGGTAGATGTGTAGGAAATGCCACAGAGAATGCTCCACATGGTATTTCTATTTAGTTTTGGAGTCTGTTATTTGTAGGTTTTACCATCAAAGGATAATAATTGTAGACAATTGTCTTATTCTTCCTAATTATCTCTATGAAGTTATATTTTATGAGACAGTTTGTTCTGATTTGAAGCATAATGCACAAAATATCTTTAAGAACCCAACTTAGTAAGTTGAAAGACTGCTTTTCCCTATTTTATGTCACCGTGAAAGAATACTTCTAAAGAATAAGGATTGAACTTTGGACTTTAAAATAAGCTACCATGCTTCAATGGAATGGTTTGAGGCATAGTGAATTAAGTTTAATAAAGGCTTTCAAATCCTCAGTGTACAAGTAATGAGTGTGCGGGAACAGTCTAGTGAAGGGCAAATTTATGTTTGAAACAACAGGCTTTTCTTCCCTTTGTTGTTTGAATTATTTTCAATTGTTATGGTGAAAATAAAAATGCCAGAAAAAAATCATGTTTAGCTTGGAAGTTCGGTATTCTGGAAACTAGGGGACCGATTAGTAGAATATCTTTTCTCCTGAAGAATGTCACATGACCATGTATAGTGTATATAAAATGCATGAATTGCCTCTTCTTTCACTCTCTCCACCCCAGAGAAGAAAGGGGTAGGTGAGAGAGTCAAAAGTATTAGATCTAGCCCTAGCTGGTGTAGCTCAGTGGATTGAGTGCAGGCCTGTGAACCAAAGAGTTGCTGATTCGATTCCCAGTCAGGGCACATGTCTGGGTTGCAGGCCAGGTCCCCAGTAGAGGGTGCATGAGAGGCAACCACATATTGTTGTTTCTCTCCCTCTGTTTCTCCTTCCCTTCACCTCTCTCTAAAAACAAATAAAATGAAATCTTTTTTAAAAGTATTAGATCTTTCTGCAAAGCCCTCAGTGGAAGCTCTGATAGAGCCATCTCAAATGGGGTTCAAGGCTGACCCACAGGGTTGACTGCTGCAAGATGTAGAAGCAACATTTTGGTTCTAATCAAAAGCAAATGAAATGCCCCATCATGAAGGAATTATACTTGAGTGTCCTCTGCAATAAGTACAACTCTTTAATAAAATTAAAACTATGAAAATAAAACTTAACTTCTTGTCACCTTAAAATGAGGATTCAGAACTTTTGTGAGAACACTTGCAAAATCCTATTTGCTATTTCCAGCCTCTTCCAAGATACCTGATTGCAACATGAAACTTCCAAGACAGTAAGGGAAAAACTACTATCCTTCTGACTTGCGGGATTTTTGAGTACAGACTTACCCTCATTCATCCTTGATCCTCAAGTATTCACACAAACCCATTGTGCTTTTTTAAAAATTGCTGTTCAAGTACAGTTTTCTGCCTTTTCCCCCCACCCCAGCCCTCTTCACCTCCCTCCCCTATTTCCACCCCACCTTGTTTTTGTCCATGTGTCCTTTATAACTGTTCTTGCAAGCCCTTCACCCTTTTCCCCTGAAATTCCCTCCCCTCGCCCCTCTGGTCACTGTCAGCCTGTTCTCAATTTCAGTGTCTTTGGTTATATTTTGCTTGTTTGTTCGTTTTGTTGATTAGGTTCCTATTAAAGGTGAGATCATATGGTATTTGTCTTTCACCGCCTGGCTTATTTCACTTAGCATGATGCTTTCCAGTTCCATCCATGCTGTCACAAAGGTAAGAGTCCTTCTTGCTTTCTGCTGCATAGAATTCCATTGTGTAAATGTACCATAGTTTTTCGATCCACTCATTTGCTGATGGGCACTGAGGTTGCTTCCAACACTTGGCTGTTGTAAATTGTGCTGCTATGAACATTGGGGTGCATAGGCTCTTTTGGATTGGTGTTTTAGGGTTCTTAGGATATAGTCCTAGCAGCAAAGCCACTGCACTTTTTATGAAACTTCTCCTCTTTATGGATAACTCTTTTCTGGTGGTCTTCAAATCATCTGTGGAAAATGTGTAAGGTATTTCTGCAGACAATTATTGACACAATCACATATATCAATAAACATAAATAGTAGAGAATTACAAGTAACTTTTTAGCCATCAAAATGATATTATCTAAAAAGTGCTTATTAATAGCTATGAAAATTTTGAATAAAGGCCTAACCATCACTTACACCTGTCTTCACTACAAAAAGTAAGATTTTCTTTTTATTCTCATCAGAGGACATTTTTTTTTCCATTGCTTTTAGAGAGAGAGGAAAGGAGAAAGGAAGTAAAGAGAGAAACACCAATGCGAGAGAAAAGCATCAGTTACTCTTATGCAACCAGAACTGGGATTGTGGGCACATAAATTAGGATTGAACCCACAGACCAGGCATGCACCCTGACAAAAACTCAAACTCATGACCTTTCAGCTATGGATGATGCTCCACCCAGCTGAGCTCCAGGGCCCAGGGATAAAAAACAGGATTTTTCATCCCTGAGGAGGAAAGATGAGTCAGTATTTTTCATTTTGCTGTCCCAAACCTTTTAAAATAAAATCTGTCTCATGTATTCTTTTTCACTCTTTCCCTAGATAACCTTTCTTCTTAAATTTAACAAATATTTCTCAATTAGCTAAGAAATATAAAACATTGTATTTGACTTTATAGGAAATATAAAAACAAATATAAAGAGGTATCTGCTCTATAATAATTAACATTTATCAGAGGGCTATTTATGTCAACTTTTTTCTCTCCATGACGGAAAACAGCCATGCTTACCTGACTTGTTCAGTTTTCTTGCATTTGTCTTATTATAAGCACCCACTTCTACATTCTTATGTTTATCATTCATGCTCTTTTGAAATGGTCTAAAGTTGTCTGAGTCTTTCTATTTCAAGTGCCAACTCAAGTCTCACCCCCTCTGTAAATCTTCCCAAAAACAAAAATTGTTTTTAGGTATCATTCTGCGCTGTTGTTTTTATCTTTTATGTAGACCTTGTCTTTACAAATTGATTATTGACTATTTACAAGGAACCTTGACTTTTGCCTTGATAATTTTTAACAATAGAAGAGAATTTAACAGTGGAAACTTGAACCACAGAATGAAGATGTCATATTAAATTATGCTTCCTCTTCTTTCATGTTCCATTGGTAACAGAAATGCCTGGCCCACAGATTTCAGATTCTATTATCATATATGTGATGCTGTTTTACAGTTTTCCACATAATTTCTTAAATGAATGCTTAATAAACAAATGTAAAATTTTAGCAACCTGTCACCAGGTGGTGACAAAGTCACAGTGGTGCATAGTTGCAGCAATCCCAAACAGTAAATCATAAACATATTTGAGTGCATAACAATATTGCACAATCACATACATATGTAATTTTGACAACTTACTGGCCATTTTTGTCTTCTAAATTCTCAAAGCTACCTACACTCAGGTTGGGTGAGAGACTGTGTTCTATTCCCTGGCCATGTAAGACACATAATTCATATATATGCCAATGTCTCCTATCGGTCAGCTCTTGGACAGCCCTGAACGTGTCAAAAGTTTGTCCTCCATTTTTTTTCTCTCAGTTGAAAATTACTAATACCTTTCGCATTTCTGTGAATGCTTATTCTCCATTTTTTAAATGCCAGGAGAAAAGATAAAACAAAAAACAATAAATCTTTATTCAAATTTTCAAATAATTTTAAATTTCATAACTCTTATTTAACAATTAGAAGGAGAAATTCCACTTCTGGTTTAAGGCCTCTTATTCCATGGTTTTGTCTCACTCTTTCAAACTCTTGCCCCCACATTGAATATTATATAAGCCAATTAATGACTCCAGTTGCTGTCCTCTAAATGTATTCTGTATTATCCAGACATTGTACCTTTGTAATGCCTGTATATTCCATGTTTTCTATGTCATTCAGAATTTTACCATCATTTCAGGTACTGTCCAAATGTCACCACCCTACATAAAATTTCCCTGATGATCACTATTCTTTGAATTTATTCCCTCTCCTAAATGCTTGTATCAGTTTGCTCATTTTCTTCCCACCATCATTATGACTAATTTTATTTTATTTTTTAATTACTTATTTCATTGTTGTTCAAGTACAGTTGTCTGCATTTACCCTCCTTGCCATTCCCCCCAGCCCCAGCAATCTCCACCTCCCTCCCCTGCTTCTACTTCCACCTTGGTTTTGTCCATGTGTCCTTTATAGTCGTTCCTTTTTTATAGCACTTTCAACAGCCTATAATTGTACTTATTTGCAAAGCCCTGTTTTACTTTCTGTCAAACTGAAAGCATCCTATAGCATCGCCCAAGCTAATTATCTCTACATTTCCGCTATTCTGGTAGATCCCTCTGTATCTGTCTTTGTCCTACTTATCAAACGAGAACCCATTGATCCTATATGAACAGAACTTACTCTATTATATATACTACCACTTAGCTTTTGAATTGTCTTGGGTTATAGACACACTTTTCTGAAAAAACAGAATTGAAAATTAGAAGAGAAATTAGAGAAGTCTTTATTACGTATACACACACACAATGTTAAATTCAATCTGTTCAAATACAAAGGTGTACATTTTTAGACGACTATTTTAATATTTTTAAATGTTTCACACTAAGCAGGAAAACGGACATAAAAGAGATCTTATTTTTTAGGCTTTAAACTAGTCAGAACTCCATGAATGATTTTTTTTTCAATGGGAATTTATTGTATGAAAGACCAGAGGACACAATGAAAAGGCATGAAGGAAAATTTGGTGGGGAGGAGTAAGAAAGCACTAAAGTGATAGACTAGATGGGAAAATGAAAAAAAAGTTCACAGAAATAAATTAGTAACTGAAGTAAATTACTAAGTGTAATCTTAAGAAGCTTGAATTATATGTGGAAGAGAAGTAGGTGCAAGTCGATGCAATGATTCAAAGAAAAAAATTACAAATTGAGTGGGAGAAATGTGCAATTTAACAGTAAAGCATTTTAAGTACATAGGGAAGAAAGGAAAAAAGTCATATGAAGCTACAAAAAAAAAGTTTCCTTAATAAAAATGTGAACAATCACACATAGAAAATGGTTCATTGCATAATGAAGGGTGAGCCGTGGATCTCTAACAGTCATCTCAGTATGTTGACCTTTGTAGATTGAAGAACGAATAGGAAATGGCAAAGGACAGCCACAATCAGCACAGAGGGAGGCAAATGTATATAAGAGCCATAGATGTAAGCTACTATTGTGCAAAAATAGCTTTAAAATGACAAGAGCCACAGCACCAAGAAAACAAAACTAGGAATGACTTTTAAAATGGCTACAATTATATGCATCTCCACTATAAAATTTTTCAAGCTTTCTGGGATCAAAGAATATATCTAAAAAACATATTTTTAAAATTTTTTATTGCCAATAATATATTTAAGAATTTATTTTAGCAATTACATATTTATATTTATATATTAGAATAAGACATATTTATTTTAATCACAGCTCAGTCACCTTCTATCTTTGTGATTATGGTCAAGCCACTTAATTTTCTTTATTTTTATTTATTGGTAAAATATGAGTAGCACTACCTACTGATCACAATATTTGGAGGATCAGATAAATGAATCAGGTAGCATTGAGCACAGAGCTTGTGAACAAGTAAACCTTCAGTTAATTTAAATATGCTACTATGGTCCATGATTTTTGGAGTTTAGCTCAAGCTTAGAAACTAGGCTTCCTAAAAATTTAAAGATCTTCTTTCTTCAGCAATCTATAAATCTTTTTCATTCTCACTCTCTAAAACAGCCTCCATACCACGACCACACCCAATATTCCCATTAATTAGTCAAGAGTAGAAATATTTTCTTTTTCAGGAACAAGGTAGTTCTAATTGAATAAAGAAGAATCCATCTATGATACAAAATCAACAAAGCAAATAAAACAGAACAAGATCAATCAGGACAAATTTTGGTTCTTGAGGTCTAAATATAACCTGTTGTGCCATGATACATTACTTATTTTTAAAAACTATGGTGTATGCATGTGTTTGAACTCTTGTGAAAGCAATCATCTGATTCAAAGTTAAGTGCTTAAAAGACTCATCATGCAGCTCCATATATGAACACCAATGAAACTTATGAAATACTTCATAGTTGCACTGGTTTCTAATTTGGCCCAAACAGCTCACCCGTTGAAATTTGTTGAACCAAAATATAGCAACTGTGATGCCATCTTATAGATTCTTCAGTGATTCCATAAACAATATTTATTTTCCTTCTTTCAATTTTTTTTTCCTAAATGACATATGGTAGATACTCTAGAATGTTATTAAGTAAGATAAATAAAAGAAAGTGAATGAGCTTAAGAAATTGTTTTGAGATGTATGTGCTACTTCAGAGATTTCAAATAATTTAAATTCAAATGGATTTAATTCACTAAAATTCCTTTGGTATCCATTATTTGCAAAGCATTCTCTTACATATGATGGAGTACACAGATATAAGAATGATGAAACCCTTGCCTACAGTCAGCATGTTACAAATAACAATAATACTGCATTTAACCAGGTAAGGCTAATTGAAAGAAATAATGGAAGTATTTATTATTAAGAGACTGAAGGAGTAAAATTGTATGATCATATAATACATATATATATAACTCAACACACATTTTAAACTATCTTAGCAATTACAGAATGGAAAGGAGAATTACTTAAATTGGTAATGACTAATACCAAAAATATACAACAGACATCATGTTTAATAATGAAACATTAGAAACAACCTCTTTAAAAACTGTATAATAAAAAAAAGTCTGCTATCACTGTTGCTTTTCAACATGGCACTGAAAAAAATCTAGCCAGCACTATAGGACAAGAAAAATTATTAATATGATAAATTGATAGAGCAGAAGCAAAGTGTCAAGTTCTCTAAAAAGAAACATTAGAGAAATTATTAGAATTAATAATTTCTGAGGGAAGGGAAAAATGAGGTGAGCTAACAGCCTGAAGAGAGCTCATAGAAATCAAAACAGGGAGGTGGAACCCAAGCAGATATAGCACCTTCACTGAGATGATGGGAGCTCAGGTTGTCCAAGGCAGCTAAAGATGGCAAGGCTTAACTACAGAGAGGAGAGGAGTGGAAAAGGAGCCCGAGATGTCTGTCTGCAGAGAATCAGCCTTAATTGTTCAGATAAGTGGTAATCAGTGTATGTTTGCAAGGAAATATCACAGGATGGGATAAGAACCATCTGAAGTAGGCTTTCATTAAAGTCGTTTGTACTGGACCACAATCAAGATTAAAAAGATACATAATACATAGGGAATCAGGTACAGTACTTAAAGTAGTGACTCAGTAGTGAGGCAAAATTAGCCTTAGACAAAAATCTTCTCTGATTCATTTGATAAAGCTTAAAAGCAAACATCAGAAATGATCTAGCTCTTTAGAAGTAAAATTTACAACCGTGCAGAGAAGTAAACATATGACACAATGAAGAAAAAATAAAACTAAATCAGTCTTTTTCTGGTCTATCATGTAATGAGCTTGAAATTGGTAATAAACATGTTTTCTCAGATTCATTAGAGAACGAAGGTCACTGGCAAATTTCTGCCTCCAATTTGAAGAACAGGTGAATAGATAGAATTACAGCTTACTGGAGCAGAAGTTCAAGAACAGAAGCCATCACAAAAGCCCGTGCCAGATTCCTTTTACCCAGAACATCATGTCCAGCTTTCCACAAAATAATTACAAGGCATATTGAAGACAAAAGAACACCATTTAAAGAGAGAAAACAAGCATCAGAACCAGATTCAGATCTGGCAGGCATTAAAACCAGAAAAGGTAAAAGAAAAAGTGGAAAACAAAACCAGAAAAAGAAACAAAGAACAGGAAGAAATCGAAAGCAGCAACACATACAGTAAAATAAATTTAACTACATTAATGATCACTTTAAATGTGACCATTAAAATATAATAAAAAGACACCGATTTAAATAAAAAGACACCGATTTAAAATAAAGGAAGAGATCATTATATGCCATGTTGACACTAATCAAAGAAAGCCAGAATAGCTAAGTTTCAGACAAAGCCAACTTAGAGCAAGGGAAATTATCAGGAACATTAAGATCATTACATAGCTATAAAAGAGCCATTTCTTCAAGAAACATAAAAATTTTTAATGTGTACATGCTTAACAATAAAGCCTCAAAATAAGTAAGGTAAACATTAAAAGTACTGCAAGGAAAACAAGACAAATTCACTATTATAATCAGACTTCGACATGCCTGTATCAATGACTAACATATCTAGTGGGCAGGAAATTAGGAAGGACATACTTGAACTCAACGATACCATCAATCGACCAGATATAAAGGCATCTAGAGACTACTAAATTCAACAACAGAAGATTATACTTTCTTCTGAAGCTCACATGAAATGTTCACTAATATAGATTTCATTCTGGGACATAAAATGTACCTTAAAATATGTAATAGTATAGAAATCATGAAAGTATGCTCTCAGATAAGAATGAAATTGAGCTAGAAACCAATATCAAAAAGTAGCTGGAAATTTTCAAATATTTGAAAGTTAAATAGTACACTTGTAATTAATACATAGATCAAAGAAGTCTCATGAAAAATCTAAAAATATTTTGAGCCAAATGGAAATGTAAATAAAATATCAAATTTGAGTAATATTGCAGAAATGATCCTTAAAGGGAAATTTATAGCAATGAATGCATATATTAGAAAAGAAGAAAGATCTAAAATCAATAATCTAAACTCGCACTTTAAGGAACTAGAAAAAGGAGAGCACATTAAATGCAAGCTAAGCACATAAAAATAATAATAAAAATCAAGGTAGATATCAATGAAACTGAAACAATCAATAGAGAAAATCAGTAAATCAAAATGCCAACTCTTTAAAAAGAGCAATAAATTGATAAACTGATAACTAAGGAGAAGAGAGAGAAAGCACAAATTACTAATATCAGGGAAAAAAAGAGCCATCACCTCTTGGAGGTTAAAAGAATAATAGAGTCATATTATAAACAACTCTATGGCCATAAATTGATAATCTAGATAAAAAGCGGAGATCAATTCCTTGAAAAGATATAGTCTACGAAGACTCATACTAGAAGATAAATGGCATTGGAGTAGGCCTTTATATATTAAATAAATGGGATCAATAATTAATAACTTTCCCGAAGAGAAAGCATTAAGCTTAGATGGGTTCACTAGGGAATTTACCTAATATTTAAGGAAATGATTGTCAATTCTCTACAATTGTTACAAAAAATATAAGCTGAGGAAATGCTTTCTAAATAATTACCTGAGACCAGAACTGTCCTGATACCGTAACCAGATAAGGACATAAAATGAAGGAATGAACATGTAGAACAATGTCTCTCATGCAAGTTCCTCAACAAAATATTAAATGCAATTCAACAGTGTAGAAAATAAATTATGTACCATGACCAATGTGAATTTATTCCGGGTATGAAAAACTAGTTTAACATTTGAAAATTAGTTAATATAGTCCATCACATTAACAGGCTAAAGAAGAAAAACCATGATTGGTCTAAAAGATATAAGAAAAAAAACATTTGACAAAATCCAGCACTCATGGTAAAACCTCTCAACAAACTAAGAATAAGTGGAAAATTCCTCAGCTTGATGAAAACATCTACAAAAAGCCTACAGATAACCAAATTTAATATCGAGAAGTAAGATGCTTCCTGCTAATCCCAGGAACAGGGAAAACCATTCCCTCTCACCTATCCTTTAAAAAATAGTCAAAGTCCTAGTTAATGCAAGAAGACAAAAATGGAATATAAAAGGTATACAGGTTGAGAAGAGGAAAGAAAATAACCTTGGTCTGTAGATGACATGACTATCCACGTAGAAAATCTCAAAGAATTATCAACAACAAATAAAACCCTCTTAGAACTAACAAGAGATTAAAACAATGTTACAGGATATGAAGTTAAAATACAAAAGGCATTTTATTTTTTATATACTAACAATGAAATTTGGGATTTGAAATTGGAAACAATCTTTGACATTAATACCTAAAATGATATACTTAGGTATAAATCTAACAAAATACGATCAATATTTACTTGAGAAAAATTGTAATGAAATAAATTTTAAAAGAACCAAATAAATAAATGTTCCATGTTCTTGGATAGGAAGACTTGATGTTAAGATATCAATTCCTTACAACTTGATCTATTTCAATAGAAATCCCAGTAAAAAAATCTCAGCAAGTTATTTTATAAACATCTACAAATTGCTTCTACATTTTATATGTAAATGCAGCTGTTCCAGAGTAGCAAAGACATCACTGATGGAGAACAAAATCAGAGCACCAACCATATCCGACTTAAAATATTAGCTATAATGCCATAGTTATCAAGACAGAGTGGTATGGCAAAAGAGTAAACAAACATGTTACTGGAACAGAATGAAGACCCAGGTATATTCCCGTGCAAGTACTGTTGACTTGTGTTGGACTAAGGAGCAAAGAGAGTTTAATGGAAAAAGGATAGCTAAAACAACCGTACACCCATGTGTAAAAAATTGATCTTAGACACACTCACACCTTTCACAAAAATTAATTCAAAGTGTGACATATACCTAAATAAAAATGCTGTAAAATTCCTAGAAGATAACATAGGAGAAAACTTAAGTTTGGCAATGATTTTTTAGCTGCAACACCAAAAGCATCAGCCATAAACAAAAATATCAATAAGTTGGACTTCATTAAAATTAAAAATTTTCAATCAATTAAAAAAAATGTTAAGAGAATCCACAGACTGGAAGAAAATCTTTATAAAACATATTTCATAAAGGACTGGTATAAAAATAAAATTAAATTAACCTTCCAAAATTTAACCATAAGAAAAACAACTCAACTGAAAAAGGGGCAAAACATCTGTACAAACACATACACACATCACCAAACATATACATATGCCAAATAAACACAATATGCTCAGCATCATATGCCATTTGGAATTACAAATTAAAAGAACAATAAATGACTGCTACACACCTATTAGAATGGCTAAAATCTAAAACACTGACAATACCAAATGCAGGTGAGGGTGTGGAACAACAGGAACTCTCATTCATTGTGGGCAGAAATGCAAAATGATACAACCACTTTGGAAGAAAGTTTGGCAGTTTTTCACAAACCTAAATATGTTTCCATACAATCTGTCAATCACGTTCCTTGGTAGTGACCCAAATGAGTTGAAAACTTATGTCCACACACAAATATGCACATGAATGTTTATAGCAGCTTTAATTATGGTTGCCAAAACTTGGAGGCAACAAGATGTCCTTCAGTAGGTGAATGGATAAGCAAACTTGTATATCCACTCAATGTAATATTATTCAGTGTTAAGCAGAAATGAGCTATCAAACCATGAAAAGACACAGAGGAACCTTAAGTGCATATTGCTGAGTGCAAGAAGCCAATGTGAGAAGGCTACATACTGTATGATTTTTAAATATATGATATTCTACAAAAGATAAAACTAGAGTAACAACGAAATGATTGGTGGCTAGCAGTAGCATTTAAAGAGGGAGGAGGGGATCAATATATATGTCACAGGGGCTTGTTATGGCAGTGAAACTATTCTCTATAACACTCTAATGGTGAATTCTTGTCACTGTACATTTATCAAAATTCATAGATTTAACAACACAGGAGTGAATCCTAAAGGAAACTGTGGAATTTAGTATATAAAAATGCATCAAGACTTTTTACTCAAATTTTCTTTCAATCAAAACCTGCTCTAAAATATAGTCCATTTTTTAACCGACCCAGGAATACCACAAATGATAGGATTTGTAGAGAAGAACATTAAAATAAATATTATGATTAAATATGTGTTTATAAAGATAAATTGATTTTATCAAGTCAAAAAATAAAATTTATTGTACAGAATTAAATTTAACTTCAATGGATAAAATGCAATACCTGAGATAAACAAATATGCTAGTACAAAAGATAAAAAATTAGACAATGAACAAGACTAGTGAACGTGAAGACATAAATAAAAACTATCTAAAATTAAACAAAAAAATTAAGGAGAACTTCATAAATGTTAGGGAGTATAATAGGGCTTAGGAAATCATAAGTAAAAGAAAATTGAAAATAAAACAAGAAGTGACAAAGCAATATGAAAGGATATCTACCAATACTTCAGGCCAAAGATATAGCCCAAGAAGTTCCAAATACTCTATTTCTTTTTTCCTACACTTTCTCTAGAGACCATGGATTCCTCTGTCAAAAATGTGTTAATTTAAAAAAATATATTAATTAATTTTTAAGGCACCATCACTGGGAAGGAATTGTCTTACTACTTTCAGAGAGGAGGAGTCATCCATGACTGAGAACTTTCAGCTGTGCCTCTGCTGAGACTAATAGGGATCTAGGAGCAGGAGCAAGAAATAAAAAAGAAATTGGTGATATAGATTTCAACTTCCAGAAATTGAACAAGGTTACCTTCCCTTGCATGTTTCAAAAGATTGACTATAAAACAAGGTCTATTTTTTGTTTGTTTTTTAATTTATTCTTTAGTGTTCACTCCAGCTATTCTTTAATTGGATAAAGGCCAGTTTCTCACACAGAAACGCTTAGTTTAGTAGCCTGAATAACATTCAAGTTCATGGTTGCTGACTCTGCTACAATTTAAATGCCTCTTTAGCAGTGTTACTATCCCTGCTTTCTATTGATATTGTGATCTGGTGATTCATATTTCTGATAGTACTATAAAGTCAGGCAATATGTACTTTGTCAAGATTGTTACTATAGGTGTTTTATCACTTACCATATTAAAGAAAAAAAATATGACAAAAGATAACGTCCCTAAGAACAGAATGAAAGAATTGGCAAGCTTGATAAGATTACATTGTCTGAGAAGATAGATATCTGGGGAATATTT
Organism: Glossophaga mutica; assembly: GCA_039655065.1. Lineage (NCBI taxonomy): Eukaryota > Metazoa > Chordata > Mammalia > Chiroptera > Phyllostomidae > Glossophaga > Glossophaga mutica. The sequence goes on along the minus strand of CM077303.1, from coordinate 155,792,653 downwards.
ACTGATTGGAGAAGTGAGAAATTTATAGTATATACTAAAATATAAGAGGTACACATGATAAGCTGAGATTTAAAAAAATCACAGGTTAAAAAGAATAGTGTTAGGAAGATCAGAAGCCAGACTATGCATTGGAAAGTATGGAAAGAAAGAATTATTTACAAAAGAAAAATCCAAAAGTGATTGAATTGCACTTTTTGCCAATTCCCAAACTGGAGCTAAACTCAATATCACTATTGAATTTTAATTTCCCTTACCCCATACTACCTAATTCATTGTTGATTTCTTTTAGCCTCAAAAATGTTTCTTTTTTTCTTGTTAAAAATCCTACTGTCATAGTCATATTTCAGACCCATATCAGCATTGTCTGATGTAAAGCAAACTTCTGTTGACACTAGCCCTGTGGCTTTGGAACCAGCCCTGCTACAGTTTCTAAACACATCTCTTTCAAACTCAAATCCAACATATCATTTTCTCCATGTAAAAATACTGATAACTCCTTCTCTTTATGTTCCCCTCCCTATTTACCTATGCTTCACTTCTTTTTGTTGCTGTTGTTCATTAATACCCTCTTTATTTATAATTTGTTTTATTGATGTTCTATTATGGTTGTCCTGATTTCCCCCGTTGCTCTCCCCCATCTGTCAGGTGTAATCCAGCACAGTGAGGATGCCTGGGGGGCAGTGGGGCACTAAAGAAGAGTGGGAAGGGAGAGGGAGCTGAATGGGGATTTTAAAGAGTGCAGCTTAGGGCTTGTTGGAGCTGTCAGGAGGCTTGCTGTGGGCTATAAGAATACCAAGGGATGAGAAACACATCCATGCAAGGTGCAGGGTGTAGAGTTGGAAGACAAATATGCAAACCATGGCACAGTGAGGATGAAATCTGTGTGGGGCTGGGAGTAGAAGGAGATTCTGTTACATGACTTGGAACCAAGTAAGGGAGGTAACCTTGGGGAAGGTGGTCCACCATAGACTTTAAGATCAAGAATGGTGACAGGGGCTTTCTTTTCAAGGACTAGGCTGGCCCTGTGTTTCTGAGCCCAGGCAGGGTGAAAAGAACTTTACACTCATGTGTGATGGTGGCAGCCATGGAGCCTGTTGGAGCCAGAGAAGGGTAAGGAGATTCCTGGTGGGGTTGGTGTTGGAAGACTTGATGAGAAAAGCTATCGCACATACAGAAAAATTAATCAAATTAGTAAATAGGATGATGAGTGTCATGCTTATTAATCCCAGAGAATTACAAATAGAGAAATGGGGAGAACTGAAAAGAAAATTGAGCCCTGTGTTATTGAACTGGAGTTGGAGATGTTTGTGTGAACTCAACATACATGTGTAAAGAACTGAGATCAAAATGTGTGTATGTATATATGTACATACATGCATGATATAGCCACGCATGTTTCCTAGCTTTGTCTCTTGAGGGGATCTAGGAGCAGCAATATCCCAGTAGCAATGAGCAAACCTTGTGCTTGGACCTTCATCACTACATAATGTTCGCCTCTAAAAGGAAACAGGTCGATTCCAGGTATGGGGAGGAAGATTGTAAGATGATCCTAGAATATCTTGTTTCTAAAATTATGGAGGTTTGTTCTCAAAGAATGGCAAGAACAAGTAAAAGGACACAGGTGCCACTTTGAAGGAGTTCCCTCTGGTTGGAACATCAAAATAAATAATAATAACAAAACAAGCAAGCAAAATATAACCAAAACATTGAAATTAAAAACAAACTGACAGTGACCAGAGGGACGGTGGGAGGGGATAATGCGGAGGAAAGAGAGAAGGGTTGTCAGGGAACATGAAGGACACATGGACAAAGCCAAGGGGGGTAGGATCGAGGGTGGGAGGTGGGGCCGGCTGGGGTGGGGGGAAGTGGTGGGAAGAAAATGGAGACCACTGTACTTGAACAATAAATAAATAGATAAATAATAAAACAAATAAATAACAAAATAAAAACAAGATAGCCGACTAAATAAAATGCATAAAATAGGACTCTAGGAACAAATTAAAATTTGATAAGGAATGCAAAATATACATGTCTACAAATACACCTCCCCTACCAAATTTTTATTAATTACATAGAGTGAAAAAGTAACTTTATAGTAGAAAAGCTTGGTGGATGCCACCTAAATGCAGTGATCAAAGTTATTATCACAAATTTGAGGAAAATTCAAAATCATGTGTGCCTCAGGACAAGCTGCAGTGAGAAGAACCATGTAACTGATGTGAAATTTCTATCAGTTCTATATAACCTGACTATAGTCCTAAAGAGACATCAGGGAGAACCCAGCGGAGAAACATTCTACACAGTAACTGTCCCATACTCTTCAAAAGTGTTAAAGCCAAGGAGATATAAAGGAGAGACTAAGGAACTTTTCCTAATTATACATGTGCATTTAAAAAATAGCAGTTAACCCTGATATTACATTGTAATAATGTGTTTATGGCTTATTTTTTTCTCCCCTAGAATGTAGTTCTTTAATAGACATTGTTGTATTTCCAGCACTTACTGCCTATAATACTTGACACATAGCATGTTCTCCAATATATCTGGAATAAACGAAGGAATATTCTGTGCCAACCAAAAGTTTTCTGTATGTCACAGCTATCAGCCTTTCAATCTGTGCCAAAAATATTTTAATTATATGAGTAGATAGATATACTGTGGCTGTCAAAAAAACTCTTTAACATAGATTGTATTTTATAATATATTTAATAATTTCTGGTTGAAGATCATAAGCACATCATTGCTGTGTCCCTTGACCTCCTGCCAACAGCTATCATCTCTCAGACTATTCCTGCAGATAGTAGTTGAGGTTATGAAAGTATTAAATTACATCTGCATTCTTGAGAGCCCCTTGGGGAATGTATTTACTATGGCCCCTCCTCATTTTGGTGGAGCCAATGTAAACAATATAGTAGTTGATGGGTCTGCGCCTTGACTGGCCTCAACTCTCCTGCCTGGTGCTACGTGAAAAGATGTCATATGGGAGCAGTGTTATTGGTTTTATAACCCACTACCGATTATTTTAAAGGGCAGTGTGCCACAACATAACTTGTCTGACTATAGAGAAGAATCCATTTTTGATGTTACAAACAATGCAGAAAATTACAGTCAATTGATAGATTTTCCCATCGAGCCATCTAATAGTGTATTTAGGTTCATTAACCTAAAATTTCATTCATGAGGTGTAGTGGAATGAGCTCTCAAATTGTTAGTTATTAAGATGTGAGTTTCTATACTCTCATTAATTTTTCAAAGTTATTTAGAAGCCTTCCAGGGTTAAATTAAGCCCACACTGTAAGCCATATCCTGTGGGAAGACAGTAGGGACTCAAGAGATTACTTCCATTTATATAGCTTAGAGTTTTGCTGTCAGCATTCAGTTTGAAGTCCAACTCTACTGATTATTACCAGTATGAAGTTTTTAGGACAACTCTGTGCATATGCAAAAATGCAGAAAATATTTCTAAATTCAAGTGCTCTGTGGATTAAATACAGTAGAGGCAAAGCTTTAAAAGAACTGAAATGTTTTCTTCATGTTATTTTATAGGACTTCCGTAAGTTTTTATTTGCAAATAAGAAACTTGTACTCTGGTTCAAAATTATATTTATCTATGTAGATTTTGATTATGTGGCAAATCTTTTTCTCCTGTTTTTATCTTTTTCTAATAATTCTCTGGTGGTTATTTTTTATTTGTTTTCTTTTTTTTAATCAGTATTTTTTAATTGTTGATATTGTACAGTTTTCTGTCTTTTACCCTGCCCCCAGCCCACCACCCCAGCCCTCCCCACCTTCCTCCCATTTCCACCCCACATAGTTTTTGTCCATGAGTCCTTTATACTTGTTGCTCTAAACCGTTCCCCTTTTCCCCTGAAATTCCCTCCCCTCCCCCTCTGGTCACTGTCAGACTGTTCTCAAATTCAGTGAATTTGTTTATATTATGCTTGTTTGTTTGTTTCGTTGATTAGGTTCCTGTTAAAGGTGAGATCATATGGTATCTGTCTTTCACTGCCTGGCTTATTTCGCTTAGCATGATGCTCTCCAATTCCATCCATGCTGTTGCAAAGGGTAGGAGCTCCTTCTTTCTTTCTGCTGTATAGAATTCCATTGTGTAAATGTAGCACAGTTTGTTGATCCATTCGTTTACTGATGGGCACCTAGGTTGCTTCCAACACTTGGCTATTGTAAATTGTGCTGCTATGAACATAGGGGTGCATAGGTTCTTTTGGATTGGTGTTTCAGGGTTCTTAGGATATAGTCCTAGCAATGGAATTGCTGGGTCAAAAAATATGTCCATTTTTAGTTTTCTTAGAAAATTCCATACTGTCTGCTGGTTATTTGAATTATATATATACTACTCCAGAGTTATAGCAACACATTAGAATATATCTTTGGGCTTGTCCAGACAAACTCTTGAGGGAGTATTGGAAGGGGAATGGAGAGGGAAGAGAGAAACACAGAGAGAGAGAATTAACATAATATTGATTTTTAGAAGTCTCAGAAAGACAAATTGATAATGATATAATAACAGCAAGCTGTCTTGTAGCCTCTATAAATAATAAAGAAACCCATTTCTCTGTTGTTGTCAGGGTCATCAAGAATAATTTGTAGTAGTTCTAGAGGATGAAGAGAGGTCCCATTACCCCTGAGGATTAACATCATAGGTTGACATCATAGGGATTTGCTTGATTTGCATAATGGAAAACTTTCAAGCCTGGTTTTAAAAACTATTTTTTTAATTAAGGCAAAAAATGTGTATCCATCAGAATAACTAGATATGTCATATAAAGGAACAGCCTCAAAATCTCAGTAACTTAAAACATTAATTTTGTATTGTTTATTCTATTACGGGTGTCTCAATTCTTCCCCTTTTCCCCCCTCCACTCAGCCCACCCGTCTAGCCCACAGTCAGTCCCCTCTCTGTTGTCCATGCCTGTGCGTCATTCATGCATGTTCTTTCATTAGTCCCTCCCCCTTCCTTCCTCTACTCCCTGCTCCCTCCTCCCCTCCTACAGCTATCAGTCTGTTCCATGTTTCTATGCCTCTGGTTCTATTTTTCTCATTAGTTTATTTTGTTTATTAGATTCCAGTCATAAGTGAGGTCATATGGTATTTGTCTTTCACCAACTGGCTTATTTCCTTTAGCATAATAGTCTCTAATTCCAGCCATGCTGTCACAAAAGGTAGGACTTTCTAAAAATGTGTTTCTTGTTCTTGGTCTTCTGTCTTAGTCCTGAGGGCAGAGTCTCCATCTGGTGTCTCCCTATCAGTTCCTTATTCTAACACATGCATGCACAGTCTCAGACCACAGAGAGGAGAAAGAAAGGAGAATTTGTATTTGTGGACACACAAGACTGTGCTTCTCTGATCCCTTGATATGTGGGTGTCCACAAATAGAAAAACCAGCAGTCTTACTGAGTAGCACTGTGGACTGCCAGGATGACCACTTTAACTTGAACAGTTTTCATCTTCAGGGACATCACAGACTAATAGAATAGGCAATGTGGTGTTAGATAAACCTGTAATTTGTATAACATTTAACTTTATCTCTAAGTGTGATTTCAATTGAAGTGATACTTTGTTCCAACTAGCAATGACTTCTGAACAAAATTATTTACTTTTTTCTGAAGGCCTTCTGAATGAAATTTTTAAATTGCATTGACTCAGTTGAGTAAGTCTGCATATACTGGACATTCATTCTACTAATAAGGAAAAATACTCTATGATCTTTTTTCAGTCTCTACTGTCATTAAACATCAAAAATTACCAAAACATTCTAATTTTGGATATTCTATTCTTTGAACAGTGATAGAAAACAAAAGAAATCTCAAACTTTACAAATATCTTGCCAGAACTTGCAAGGGTCAACCTGATTGACAGAAATACAGATTAGGTAACTGCTGCTTATAGGGGGGGGTACATATTATAACTTAAATATCATTTTCATGCAGAGAGCAGAAGAAAGTAAATCACAGTCCTATTTGTAAAACTGTGAACATTTAAAGTAATAAAAGTCATTTCCTCCTGAATGTTTAATCTCATCATTTATGATTATAGACTGAAAATAGATATGAAATATACTTAATTAAGGTATACATTTATCATTTTTTAAACCAGCTGTGTCTTTCTATTCTACTAGCATTAGAAGTAGATCTAATGCCAGTAGATATAAAGGCAGTAAACCCTAGATTTAAGGAGTGATGGTAACAAGAAAGGCATCATTGCTGCTTTGTTCTAGGTACAATGTACTTTCCAAAGTCATCTCACACTGCAAAGGCATTTCTAAGTCTGTGTCCATTATTCAGAGGCAGCATGGCTCAGTGGTCGGAAATAACAGGCTGAAAGATCAAGGACTGTGAGTTCTAATGCTATATTGAAAAAAAAAGCAAAAATGTTGCTTGGGCTTCTTAGATACCTTTAAAATGCTTCTTTAATATTGTGTTCCATTTATTCTTTCCTCTTTTGTTGTTGTTCAGGTGGCATTTATCATATGGGTCACAGATACAAAAGTAAAAGTCAAGGCTATCCCAATGACTCAAAGACGCCACACAAACACGTACAGACGGATCTTGCAGAGGCAGCTGTGTCCTTGTTAGATTAACACCTGGAAGATTCTCAAAATAGTGGCAAAGTAAGTTCGACTTAATAGAAGGAACAGGATGTGATTAAGAAAAAGGCCTCAGAAAGCTGTGGTAAAAGCAGTGTGTTATTGCAGAACTGAAACTATGGGGATATTTATGTAATACTAATTTAGAATCTGGCCTGAGGAAATGCCCCACTGGAGATGTCCATTTCCTACTAGAGTCCTCTAACACTGTCGGAATAATTATTCAAATATCAAGTTTACTTTTCATGCCGTATGCAAATTTTAGTGTGTTTTGCTGAGTAATATCTGTAACAAACATCATTTTTTTTTAATCTTCATGCTTGGTGTTGGCTTTAACGTACTTTCATGAAATTATAAATAAAAAACTATTCAATAAAGACAAAATTGAAACAGAGCCAAATAAATGGTGACTAGAAGTGAGCTTCAGTGGCTTCTGACGGAGAGTTGAGCTTACTGCTCTGATTTATAAGGCAAGACCAAAGCACCCTCTCCTTCCAACAGTTTTTATAGGCAGTAGAAATTATTTACAAAACCACCAATATGCATCTTGAAGTGATTTTCTTTGTTACTTTTGAAGACCTCCTTTATGACCCTAAAGTATAATTAACTCAGTTGCAATCATACATATTTATCTGTCCTGGACTGATAATACGTTTTATTGGAAGGATTCATGGTAAGAAGTTTGCTGTGACTTCAAGCATTATATGTCATGGGAAGGAATTCTATTACATAAATATGATATAAATTAACAATAAGAGCTTTACCAGTTTAACACTATATATTTTTCAGTGTAAAATATTTATATGATTCAGTGTATTTTAATTACAAAAGAAGTTATTTTATAATGTCAAAAGAAACTCTAATCTGAAATAATTTAGGCCTATAAACAATAGGAAAATCAACAATCATATTCTTGTAAACACTATGATTATCATGTTTGCTTCAGCTTCCTTCAGGAAAAGGAAGAAATTGGTGTAATTAAATGATGGATAAGTTTTATTTACTTGGTATCTGGCCCCAGTGAAGTCATATCAAATTTCTCAGCTTGGAAATTTTTTTAAATGTGCTAAATCATTCAATTTTACATTATCAGAATAAATGTCTTATTCATATTGGTAATAGTTCACCAAAAAATTAATGGAGGTTTATAAAATTTTGTCAACATTTTGGCTCTTTTTAATCAGTGAACATCCATTGCAGAACAGGCTTTCTAACTTTTTTATGGTTGATTACTTTTCCAGAAGTTTAAAGCGTTAAAATTGTTTTTATGAACAATTTTAACACTCTGAACCCTTCCACAGTTACACAACAAATTTCATTGCTTAGACATGCTTAGGTCATGAATCTTCTTATTGAAATTTGTAGGAATTTTGTAAGACAGCAAATTTTGAAATTAATTCTTGTTAATGAAGTAATTTTATGTTGTTTAGGCAACCATTACCTTCACAGGACTAAAAAAAATTAATGATCAAAGATATTTTTAGAACAGTAAGCACTCAACAATTATTAATTCTCTCTTTAGGCCTGGGAGAAAACAGATTAATCATCTTCTAATCCAATAATGTTCCAAAGGTAGTAATTTCATTTCAAAATCTCTGACAGCTATCTTAGAAATCAAAGGCATTCTATTTCAATCTTCTTGCTTTCAAAATAGAAAACTCTGGTCCTGTTGAAGTGATTAGACTAAAATTGCACAGCTAATAGCTGATAGAAGACAAAAATCTAAGTTTTTTTTTAAACCAAATCTATAATGCTGTTTTCAAGTCAGATGATGATGTGTTCATTTTCTATTTTCTAAGTATTAATGTAAGTGAAAAGATACTGTGAGAACTATACACAGTTCTCAATGATAGCAACGATGATCTATATTTTTCATTTTTATTATAAAATGCATATACTGCCCTTTTCAGCATTTGACAAGAAATAGCTGTGCTCTGATGCTGTCTGTCACACACACATGCACACTCCAACACAGGCTCGCATGATTTCTTTCTTGGAAGGTTGTAATAGCCTTCTTGTTGAAACTCTGTATTTAAGCTCATCACACCGCCCTTCCTGCTTTTTGCTCTCAGCTAGCTCCCAATCAGTCCTTTCCTCCACACTACTTCCAGTTTAATCTTTCTAGAATAAAAACTTGACCATGTTTTCACTCCAATCAAAATTCAAGTGTCTCATACATGGCATAGAAAACTCTTGCTGATAGGCCATTAACGTGTTATTGAGCCAAACTTTGTTCCATTCTTTCCTTGATTTTTAAAAGAGATTTTTATTTTGGAGTAATTTTAGATTTATACAAAAGTTTCAGCAATAGCACAAGTACTCATAGACCCCTCACCCAGTGTTCTCTAAGATAAGCATTTTACCTTACCAAGGTATAGTTAACAAGCTAGAAACTAACACTGACACATGACTATGAACTAAATTCCTAATTTCATTCAGATTGTACTAGTTTTTACCTAATATCATGTTTCTGTTTCAGGATTCATTCCAAGCTACTGTATGTCATTGTTTTATCATGTGTCCTTAGTCACTTCGGACAGTTCCTCAGTCTTTACTTATTTGTCTTGACCTTGACAGTTTTGAGGACTGGTCAGGTATTTGTAGCGTGCTCCTTGACTTGAGTTAGTTTTCCTCATGATTAATTTGGGGTTATAGGTTTTGGGAAGAACAGCAGAGATGAAGTATCTCTCTCATCACATCGTATCTGGGGGTTCATCATAAAACCTGACTTAGTTAACTTTAGTGACTTGGTCAAGGTAGTGTTAGCAAGGTTTCTCTGCCATAAAGTTATTGTTTTTGGGGGGTTTTTTTGTTGTTGTTTTTTTTTTCCCTAGCCATACTCTGTTCTTTGGAGTTGGGGAGTGTACTTGTCTGTACAGGGCAGTCCATTTTCTGCTCTACAAACAGCTGAACACATTAGTATCTCATGACCGAGTACTTGAAAGAAGAGTGTTATTTTGTATCTGGGAATGGTAAGAGGAGAACCCTTACCCCATCCCAGTATTCTGTGGTCCTCAGAGGGAGAACAAGAGGGTCTCACGTGTTCTGATGGCTCCACCTGGGGGGATCCCAGAGGAAGAGAAGAGCCTTAGCTCTTGTGTACATGCTCAGCTGGCTACTTAGTAAAAAATGATGGGAAACCCAACACAGGCAACAGATTAGGAATCTTTGCTGCTTGCAGAGCTGAAGGGAATCAGTGCTGTTTCTCTAAAGAGGAGTTCCTTGGCAATGGAAATACAGAGTGAAGCTGAATAATGCCCACCCCCCAAAATTTACACACACACCACCTACATGAAGAGTTTCTGCAGCAGAGGCTGTCAGCACCAGATGGAACCAGCCAGGCCAGCAAAGTCAACTACATGAGGGGGCTCCACCTCCCCCGCTGTCTGGCACATATCCCAGCCAAAATTCTGTGAGTGCTATTCCAGGGTGAGTTCAGGGAAGAGAAGAACTGGACTCTAAAATAAGTATTGCACAGAAGTTTTAAAAACAACAGGATTGTGGGGCAAGATATCAATAAAACTATTACAGTTGCATGTGTATTTCCCCACCAGATTGTTTATTCCTTGAAGTTAGAAACTATAGTCTTTATTTTACATTCACAGACTCTTTTAAGACTTCTCAACATGAAAGGGAAGGAGGTGGTTCTTCCTCCTCCAGAATGTTTGGAAATGAGTGGAGGTTCTTTTGTTTTATTTTCCATTTTGGTTGTCACAATGGTGGAGGAATGCTCAAGGCATTTAGATGGTGGGGACCCATAATTCTAAATGGCCTGCAAGACAGTACTACACAGTAGATGAGTGAGTGAATGAATGGATGGATGGATGGATGAATTTATTGATCTATTGTTTTTAAATACAAACAAAAATTTTCTAATGGAAATGTGGCTTCCAGAGCGAATGAAGACTGTTTTAAAGTCTTGAAAACTCAAATGTTAATAAAAAATAAAGCCATACTTTGCATAGGACAAAGAGGTAATCCACCATCTTCTATAATCCCATTTTAGTGTGAATTTTGTTATTTTGTTTACTAAAAAATAGAGCATATTTTAATCAACTAAAGTTATAAATTTTCTTCTTTAAATATACCTTCCAAAGTAATCTTCCCATAGTAATAGCTCACACATACACTGTCCTAAAATTGGAATTTTTATTCAATGTGCCCCTTTCTTTTCCATCTAACCTCTTTCTTGATATAATTTTCAGTACTAGCCTCAATCATCCAAAATCAGACACTACTGTAAGGTTGCTATTATAAAGTATGGATCCAAATACAATATGGCTCTGTATTATTTTTATTCCCCAACATACTCATTTTATTCCATCTGCATGCTTGCCAGAGCCTCTGAGAATGCTAATTTTTCATCCTGCTCTTCTTAGTGAAATATGCTTAAGGGGGGACGTGGCTGCCTAAACATAAAATGATAGGCAATAGAGGGAGTCAGAAGCTGAGAGTGCTGACATTTCTTAACAAAGTCACTACAATCTTCTATTAAGTGTCAATGCCTTGGCCTTTTTTTTCCTGCCAAAATTATGCATGTATGTGATTCCAGCTTTCTTTACAAGGGGAGCCATGACCCCCATAGGGCCTCCATCTGTCTGCTTGGAGCAGGTGGTGTAGCAGTTCACCATGGTTATAGCTCGTTAGAAGTGTGCTGACACTGATTTCAGGTCTTCGCATTCAATTATTTTCTTAAATCTTGTTTACCTATACTTTGAGGGAATCTGTGATATAATAAAAGAAAAAGAAAGGTTCTAGCTTTCAAGTATGCTATCACATAAATGCAAACTAATGATATCCAAGGATATCAGGATATATGACTTCTGAAGCAGCACTTAGAGAGCAGTCTATTTTAAATATTTTTATAATACAAAATAGCCAATAGACCTTTTACCTGACCAGTAGCTACCTCCTCCAACTCCAAACAAATAGGTAAGTATTTGGAAGTTCTTCAGAGTTTCCTTTCCTTTCCTTTGTTTTCTTTGTTTTTTTCTTTCTTTGTGTTTTCTTCCCTCCCCCTTCCCTCCCTCTCTCCCTCTCTCCCTCCCTCCCTCCCTCCCTCCCTCCCTCTGTCCCTCTATGCCTCTTCCTTCCTTCCTTCCTTCCTTCCTTCCTCCCTCCCTTTTTTCCTTTCTCTCTTTCTTTTCTTTCTTTTTCTCTCCTTTCCCTTCCTTCCCCTTTCCTCCCTTTCTCCTCTCTTTTCCTCCTCTCCTTCCCTCTCCTCTCATTCTTGGAGTTAAAAACTCTCATTTTTTTCTTTTTGTCAGAATCTTAAAGTCTATATTTTTAGTCAAATCTGATTCAAAACATGACTAAAAATAGCCTGAGTATTGGCATATTGGGACATTTTAATTCCTAAAAGTTCCAGCTGGAAATTCAGCAAAAAAAAAAGTGTTCTGTTGGAACTTCCCAAGAAATGTTGCAGGTTTAAGAACAGCAGCTGAGGTAGAGAAAAGAATGGGGACCCACCACCACCAAAACAATAACAGAAAACAACTATTGAAACATTTTTGTATCTAAGGGTGAGCTTTTTTGTTTGTTTTCTTTTTTTAAGTTACAGCAAGAGAGCTGTCTCAATTCCACAGACTACAGGTAGATTAAAATTCCCTAGTTAAAAAACCAACACTTTTGAGAATATTTAAGAATTCCCTAGTTATTCCCAAGAGCATAGGGCTAATTTTTTAACTAGGTTATTCCCTAGTTTAAAAACCAGCACTGGTGAGAATATTTTGCATTATCTTAAAACCTTGAATTCCCTGCCCATGTCTACCAGATGCCCCTCACCAGTGAACTTGCATTGCCACTCGGAATAAATAGGGCCCCCCAAACTCATATCCTCCTCCACAAAACATCACACGGGAGGAAGGAAGTACAGTGGTTTAGCTCACAGCTGAGAAAACACTTGTCACAGTCTTGTGACACCTGGCTATTCTCAATGCCCCTGACAAGTTTATATCTGGAATATTCTAAGAACTGAAGTTTTTAATGCTTTGTCCTCCTTGTTCAAAACTGTTTGGAAATGGTATATCACAAGCCCTGATTTTTTTTTTTACATTAGAATGTAATTCATAGTTTTTATACCTACTTCCTTGTCTGTTTGGAATGCTTGAAAAAACTCCCAGTAGTATTTTTCTCTGAAAGTTTACTTTTGTTGTGTTGTCTTGTCTGTCTCCTTTGAGTTGTATTTGAGCGTGGCCTCTGACGCATAAGTATCTGTGCCTGTCTGTGCATCTGTGTGTGTTGTCTGTGTGTCTCTGGGTATGTGTCTGTATGTGTGTGTGGGTAGTTTTGTGTGTCTGTGCATGTGAGTGTGTGTGTGTCTGTGTCTCTGTGGTTTTCTGTGTGTCTCTGTGTGTCTGCATGTGTGTGTCTTGGTAGCTGTGTGTGTATGTATGTGTGTATGCCTCTGTGTATGCCTCTGTGTCTGTGTGTGTCTGCATGGTGTGCTGTGTGATTGTCCGTGTGTGTGTGTGTGTGTGTGTGTGTGTGTGTGTGTGTTGTTTGTGGCAGGGAACGGGGGACAATGAACTGGGGATACAACATGAGAATGTAAACCGCATGGAGATATCACAGAAGTTTTCTGTATGATTATCTGGTGGCCTGAAATGTCACAAAGCTCCCAAAACAGATATTCTTCTCCAGTCAAACACATAAAGAAATGCTCAGCAAGGTGCTATTTTCTCAGTCTAGAGAAGGGGTAACATTTCCCAGTAGGGTATATTGTAATGAATCAGATGACAATATAGCACAGTGGTTTTCTTAGGAGAAAATGCTCTGGAAAATTAACACTTTTCAACAATATAAAGACTAACACCCTCAATCCTTGCCCTAGAAGGCACAGGAACCCTGCGTGTACATTGGCTGCTCTGAATCTCAAATAACGATCTCTCTGATGTGGTAATATTTCTGCTACCATGGACTCCAAGAGCATAGGGCTAATTGTATGGTGTCAGATGGTAGGTGTGTCAGTGGTAAAATTTTAAGAGGCACATCAGTGCAGCTTTCTACAACATAATAGGCCCTGATTAGCCAGCCGTGTGGTGAGGCAGCAGTGTGCTTTGCCGCCGACTGTTCGCTGCAAGTGCTGAGGCCGACATGAGCTGCAGAAAAACACAATGGTTCTCTGAGGTAAGGTGGCTGCAGCCCCAGCATTTTTCACAGGGTTTAGCTATTGCTGTGGGAAAGGAGGGGTTGGGGGGCCACTGCAAAACTCACCTGGCAGGCTTCTGAGACAGTTGTTTGTCACTTTCCGGTCAGCTCTGACTTGGTAGGAGAGCCCTTTGTTTGCTGGACTCACTGAAGCAGGCAATTCTACACCTGGATGGGGTCCTGTGGGACCATCCAGCCCAGCCTCTTGTGCTCAGGCTGGACTGTGCAAAAACCACACAAAGTCTTCTGCAGGTGTGGAAAGCAGGGCTACAGAGTTTAGTTGTTACTGCTTCTATCCATAGCAACATTTCCTGACTTCCCTATATTATAACACCACTGCGCAGCATGCAACCAGGGCACAATGTGGGCAGGGTCGATTTTTCCCATGTGTCCTTTACATGATGTCACCCAGGCTCTGTGCAGTACTTCCTTTGTGAACTTTTTCCCCTGGTTCACTCCATACCTTCCATTTCCAGAGTTCTGCCCCTAAACCAGGCCCTCCTGCCTTCAGGCCAGAATTCTAGGCCCAAGAAACCAGCTAAACCTGGACCTACAACTGCCAGAACAGAGTGCTGTAAATAGTAGGTTCCCAATCTGACTCCTCTGCATTCCAGGCTCTTCAATTATCTACTCCCCTCCGCCTCTGCTGCCTCATCTCTCCCTGCTCCCCCAAACAGGGCTGTAATACTGACAGGCTGGCTGACTGTTTTCCTCTCTCGTATACATGGTTTTCTTTCTTTTCATTATGTGTCCCTGCTCTTGCCTCTCTAGTCTAAACTTGGAAAAATTGTGACTGAAGGACTTGGCATAAAGTAAATGCTTGAATCATACTGATGTAGCTGGATTTAAATGTAGGTAGTCTGATTTCAGGGCCCTTAACTGATAGGTAAGTCCATAGGCAGGTGCATAGCTAGCTACCTAGCTAGATAGAATGTATATAGAAACTAAGTAGATGTAGTACATATGATATATAGTGTTATAAAATTCAAATTTTAATTGATTCTATCTCTTTTATAAATGTCATAAATAATTTGTAATTTCCCAAGTTAGTCATAGGAAGTCATGACACTTACTTTTGGAGAAAATGCCTTACACACTTCAATACAGATAGCTTTATATAAAATATTGAGATATTTGGGGAATATATAACTTGGATTTGTTTTCTTTGTCTTTAAAATCAGCCTTGATGATACATGATAATAGTTCAATCTTCAAATAAATGAATAATAACATATCCTGAAATGATGTTTTTTTATCAACCAAATTCCTTTTGAAAATAGTTTTCCCCTCCTATGGCCGAATACTACAAAAGACCAATAATTGTCTCAGTTTCTTTTCCTATCTTCATTACTACTTTATGTACTTCTTCTGTTGGTCACTTGTATGCGTTAGGATGAACGAGGGTGAAGGAACAAAGGAACTGAGACATGGAAGTAGTCAGGATGACAGAAACGCTCTCCTCCATGTGATCATTCAGGGATCCCAGCTGCTTCCATCTGTGGTTACTCCTGTGGGAATATTCATGGTGATGCACAATCAGTGGGTTTTTATGGACCAGACCTAGATGCGGCCCATATCATTCCTGCTTATGTCCCATTTGAGGGCCCTGATTCAGATGAACACATAACTGCATGGGAGATTTGGAGATGTAGGGATCAACAAATTTTGGCTGCCTAGCTACTAGTCTCTGTCAAGTCACCTGTAATGTTCTTGTAATCTCTTTAATATTCCAAGTTCTCTCAGTTAGGATCCCCTTCCATCTTTACCTTCTCAGTTTTAGACAGATTCCAAAGGCCTTTGGAATCTTTCTGCACAGATATGGAGCTTCATTTTAACATTTGGGTGAAAAAGTTGTAATTCTGACTCAAACAACCATTGCTTTCCTACTCATTATGGCCAACTATTGCAATTGTTTGATCAGCTTACTCCATAAAATCGGGTTTACTCACAACAACACTCATTCAAAAATTCTCAAATAGAGCATTAGGGGAAAAGCCATAGCTCTTCTTTTTATTGACCATGCTTATTCTTGAGGATATTTTTAAGGTACCAATGTGATTGTGGATCATTCAGGATAAAGACTATTTCCTTATCACTACCAGAATAGCTTGAATATTATAGTTATTGTTTGTGATTCAGTAGAATAATTACTAAATTAGAAATTAAGAAAGTGGACCTATTGGAACTTCAGATCTGCCATTTGTTTGCAATAGAAATGTTGAAAAGTGATTGATCTTTCTTAGTTTATGATCCTTCATCTTTAAATGGGAATCTTGCCCCTCTGATTTCAGAGTTATGGTGGGCAAGGTATGGGAATGTGCTTTGAAAACCAGGGCTGCCAAGGGAAGTAATATTGGTTATATTCACATGAGAAGATAACAGATGAACCTTTGTTGAGCTCCTAATTTGTCCAGGTTCTATACAGGGCACTCTAGAGTGATAAACATGAATTAGGAGTCATAAGTTAAGTGTATAAGATAAAAGAAACAGGCACAAAATATGATAAAAGATAAAAGATAGTGGCTCAAAGGAAATATGAAAGCAACTGCAAACTAAAACAGCTTTGCAGAGCTGAGAGGGTGCTGGAGCTAATCTTTTGATCAGTGTGGTGTGGAATGAATTAGGAGGGACTCTCTGATCACCTCTGCTGCAGCTTGTGATGCATGCCTTGAAATAACCAACACTGCTGGATTTGCCAGCCCCACACTAAATTCCCTGTGTGCATCACTTGGTTTTTCAAAGTCAGTAAGAAATTCCTTAAAGGATCCAGGCCCTGAACCCTCAGTGAGTATCATTAGGACAGGGGTGAGACCAAGTTATTATGTGAAAACTATATTTTTGCTGTCACTGAGAGTTCATGTATTTGTAGCAAAACTCTCCAAACATCCATGGAGCTTTAGAGGTTATATGGCATTATGATGTGTACAATACAACTGGCTTTGCCTGTGAGTGAAAACAGTTCACATAGTCACCAGAATGTGCAATAATTTGCCTCCTGGGGAAATATGAAAGCAAAATCAGGAAAGTAGCCAAGATCACACAAATCACAATACAGGACTAAAGCTTGGCCAACTAAACCATGCAATGACTAGGTGATTTTATAGATGCTAATACTGTTATATTGCAGGAGCAATTGTACTATAGTTATTGCTGAGTCATGTCTATAGTCAGCAATAACGATAGTCAGCGGAAGTCCTTTAATTCTTTTAAGGGTGCTACTAAGAATTCTAGTATTTGAGAGTGTGTTGCCATTGTAGAAAGGCTGAAAATAACCACCGATACTAGAGCAAAATGATATTGACTAACATTTATTAATAATACTTTATTGGTTAGTAACACTGGAGGCTATTTCGTGTCCTGAGAGTGGGTTCCACCAAAAACTGTTTCCATTCCTGGGCTCTGATATATCCTCAAGCAGTGAGTCATGGAACATGCTCCAAGGGGAAAGGTTATGGAGGAAAAAAACAAACTAATGAACAAAAACAAACACAAAAACCTCATGAGAAAAAAAATGAGTTTAACAATTTTAGATTCAACCAATATATACTGAGTACCTTATAGAAACTAGACACCGCAGATGATTTCACACATTATTTTGTTTGTTCAAATAAAATTATATAGAAGCAAAATAGGATTTGTATTGTCTGGAGATATAAATTATTTATGTTATCCTTGGATCTTTTTAGTATGGGTAAATGATATTTGGCTTTAGTATTTTTTGCTGGTTATTGCAAACTTTACAAAAGTTGGCATTATTTTTTAATAAAGCTATAGATCATGGAGCAGGAGGAGATATCAAAAGCACATCCACTTTACCCATCTACCTTCAGGAAAAAGTGTTGTTTCTCTTCTCATTGTAGCTGTGAGGGGGTCACAGTTTCAAGCTTTGGGATCTTCATGTGGTATGGGATAGTACTAATCGACCTTCCCTATTTCTGATGCCAATTAGCTGTAAGCATCAAATGTGCATTGTGTTTTCTAAACTGTAAAGCGCAGTGTAGGTAGGTACCACCAATAGACAGAGGAGACTAGTGAGACTCATAGTGACAACAACAGGGTCCTCTAAGCATCAGAATTGGGAGACAGAGGAAACCTAGACTCATCGTTTCTAGGGCCACCTTGTTTTTGACCTGAACTTTAATTGGGTTGTATTCAAAGGACTGGAACAGAATTTTCACAGATTCTTTTGATCCTTCCCAAGATTAAAGTGGACAAACTATCAACCAGAATCATTTTGTTCACTGTATAAAAGAAGCAGCTGTGACAGCCTTTTCTATTATACTGAGCAGCTGGCCCCATGAACTATTGTTTGTGTATTTAAATCACAAAAATTTCAAGGGGCCCCAAATTAGATCTATTTGGTAAGCACTTGAACAGGATACACACATACACTATTTAGGAAATTGAAGCCCTTGCATCTTTTTCCACAAATTGGTAAAATGGCACCAATTCATATGGAGGAAGGGAGTTCTGGGGCTTACTGTGGTATGATTTTTGTCCTGTGAATTCACTTGCCCTGGGAATTTACTTCATGTTCTAAGAATGAGCCAGTAACAATTGGGATACAGAATTTTGGCTGAACAAATAGACCCTCAAGGTAAGGTTTTTAAATAAACAGGGGAAAATAACACATTGGTAAGTGTGCCCAGAGCCATTGTGGCACTAGCGGCATTTTGATCAATTGAAATAACAAAGAAATTAACACCTGCTGTGTGTTACAGCAGGGAATGAGGTAAAATTGCCTTTCTCTTGGAAGCCTCTGCCTTCCACAAATGCTGTTTTGTAGGAGAGACACTGGGGAAGATCGATGTGCTTGCATGCAGATCTCTTAAAAAAGAAGAGGCCTGCAGAACATGGCGACTAATTTAAATATACATCTATATCCATACTTGCACTTTTCCATGAAAATTTTGGTCTCAAAGGATGACATTTAAAGGCTAAGCTCTGCTGGACATTTTCTCTCTTAGATGTAGCATTTCCAATAATTAAAAAAATAGAGGCTTCACGTATGCCAGTAAATAGTCTTCATTAAAAATCTGACGTTCTGGACTGAATTGGACACCCCCAAATGTACATATTGGAGTCATAGTCCCCAGTGTGTCAGAGAATAACTCTGCAGGAGTAGGCAAAGTTAGGGTTACACATGTATGAGAAACACAGAGCTTATTATTACATGTTTACTTATTAATTATTGTATAATTTATTATTATTTATCTTATTATTGTTATTTTGTATCCTTACTTATGATTTACCTTTTGGGTAATGATGGCTGGTAAATTAACCTACTTTTGCCCACCCCAGTGTTTGGAGATGGTAATTATTAAACTGAGGTAGTGGGGCAGGCAGTAATTCAGTAAGAGCGGTGTTCTTACCAGAAGAAGAGATTAGAACATAGCCATGCACAGAGAACAGACCTTGTGATGACAAAGAGAGATGACTGCTATTTACAAGCCAAGGAAAAGTCTCAGAAGAGGCCAGTCCTGCTGAACCCTTGATCTCAGGCTTCTAGTTTCCGGAATTGTGGTAAAATAAATTTCTGTTATTTAAGCTACCTAGTTTGTGCTACATTCTTATGGCAGCCTAGCGAATGAGTGCACCTGAATTCCCAAGGACACTGCATCAAGCCACCACTTTGTTCTTTTGATTGAAATTACTGGCATTATTTAAAAGATACCTTGTAGGTAGGCAGGGAGATCCTTGGATGCATTAGTGAAAAGATGGTGTTTTGCAACCAGGATGTAAGCAAGTCACCAGACTGTTATCTCCTTCCTGAAGAGGACTATATTTCCCCATTATGCCAAAAATCATCATTGAAATTTTGGAATGGGGGGGATAAAAAAGAATATGAAATTATCAATTTATTAACAAGCAAAAAACTGGATTTTGCATTTGGGTTGAAAAAATAAAACCCTTTGAATCAGAAAAGCTGAAGTTTTGCCTGGAGTCTAGCATTACATAATTGCTTGTTTAGATAAGTTTTTTTCATCTCTTTGTGCTTCAGTTTCCTGTCATACCCTTCCAACTGCGATAGTCTTTAATTTCTGATTTTACCCTTTTTACAAATGAATAGTAGGATCTAAATATTAGGTTTAAATTTGTACGCTATTCTACTACTGCATACCTGCTACCCTAAATGGGAAGAGTAGGCACATATTTCTGTTTTATTTTCCCATATTGGTAGTACAATTGTTTTATAACAATGATTTCTTACCTGATTTTAACTGACTATTATACCACCCATAATTGATACCTGGTGAATAATCGTTAGTATGGCTCATAAATATCTCTGTTTCTCCTAATTTCAGGTACATGGTGGGATTCTTGAAACACTAGGGTTTGAGAGGGGCTAGTGAAGTTTAAGTGGAAGTAACTTGTGTTACTTCATTTAATTTCCAGAATATAACTCACCAAAGCTCTTTTTCCTTCTGCCATGGAATTGGTAAGAATCAAGATAATGCCTGTTCTATTAGCCTGTGTATTAGATTTTTATTTCTACTCTAACAAATCATCGCAAACTTGGTGGCTTTAAACAGCACAAATTGATTCTCTTACGTTTCTGGAGATCAGAAGTTTAAAATGAGTATTACAGGCCTGAAAATCAAGATGTTGGCAGGATTGTGCTCCCTCTGGAGACCCTAGGGGAGAATTCATTTGCTTGCCTTTTCCAGAATCTGTTGTTGCATTCCTTGACCCATAATTCTTTCCTTATCTTCAAGATCATTAGTAAAGCATCTTGCCTTTCCAACTCTGTTTTTCTCTGCTTTTGTCATACAGCCTCCTTCTCTTCTGTCCGTTAGTCAAATCTCTCTTCATTTCCTCTTATAAGGATACTTGTGATTCCATTTAGGAACTACCTGGCTAATCCAAGAGCAATCTCCCTATCTCAAGATGC
The DNA here is from genome assembly GCA_039655065.1 of Glossophaga mutica. Taxonomy (NCBI): domain Eukaryota; kingdom Metazoa; phylum Chordata; class Mammalia; order Chiroptera; family Phyllostomidae; genus Glossophaga; species Glossophaga mutica. The sequence continues at coordinate 155,772,008 of CM077303.1, read as the reverse complement.
CTAACTTAATTACATCTACAAAAACCCTTTCCTACGTGAGGTACTATTCACAGAATCCAGAGATTTGGATCTGGATACAAACGGGGGACATTATTCAGCCCACCATGGATACGTCATGTAAGCAATGTGAAAACCCGTATTTCTATAAGCCACGAGGGTTTGAGAGTTTGTTGTTGTTATCACAACATAACTTAGGACAACATAACTGACTGCTAATGGTATAATTAAATTTTCTTTTATAATTTTACTTTTAATGGCTGAATCTTTTAAAAATCCTATCATATAACTATATCACAGCTAATTTAATAATTATTCCATGTGAATTTAGTTGTTGTGTCTAATGTGTTGATAAATAACCTAATAAATAAATCATTATGCACATCTTTTATTACCTTCTTAGAGAAAAGTTCCAGATAATGAACTCCTGGATCAAAGGGTATACGTATATAACTCTAAGGATGTTTCACCTATGGTTAAAGGGCTTCCAGAAATGTTATGCCCTCACCTGTGGCCTTGGAGGAGAACCACTTATTTTCACCCTCTTTCAGGGAGGCCTTCTAAAAACTACAAGAGAGACTGCCCATAAGAATTTTAACTAGTTCAATGAGATAAACTTGGGAAATTAAACTGATCGATCCTGTGAGGTTGTTTAATTTTCTTGTGAATTAGAGTGAATAAGATGTGTGTGGGAGTATAGTTCATGGTTCTGTTTTTAAAAGACCTACCCTGATATGTTTTTCTGTATATAGAAATGTGAGAAGTATTAGGGTAAAGGGGATGGAGGAGAGAGTGAATACCAAATAGAAATTACTGAGTATATAACCTTGACCAGAGAGTCTGACTGAATGGGAAAGCAGAAAGAAGTACATATACTGGTCACATACGTAGCAAATGTCACCTATGTTTTCAGTGGCTTTTCTTCTTTCCCCACCCCTTTGGAATGCTTGAATGCCATCCACTTTTGTTTGCAGGATTGGTTCTATGATGGGAGGAAGAGAACTCTGTTGGGCCAATGGAGTGGTGACTTTCTCTCCACTCCGTCATCGATCACCTGGGTGGAGCTGATAAGGCACAGTGACTGGGCCTCCATCCCAGCAGGAACTAAGTTTATCATCTGCCCAAACACCTGATCTCCACTTGCCAGAGCTGAGACAATCCAAGAGCCCTAGGAAGGCAGATGTCAAAAGGACATGCTGCCAGGTGGAGATGGCAATAATTTTTCCATAAATTGACTATTTCTGCTTCCGTCCACCTCCCCCATCCCTATCGCACTTTCCAGTGCTATTTAGAACAGTCATTTCAGCCTTAGTCTGATTGATCACCTGCCCCCTTTGTTAGGCCTGGTGAGCCATTTGGCGGGGACGGCAGGGGCCATCTGTGCTGTTCAAATGAAGCTCTTTTTCATTGCTTACCTGTCTCTCCCATTCCAGAGATTCTTGGCCTAGGAGAGTCAGGTGCCTCACTTTTCTGGGCTTGTTGCCATCTACTGGGTAGGTTTCAAATCTTGGGCTGGCCTTTTAAGTAGGAGAATCTATAGGGGATTACGTTTTCTTGGCAATTTCCTTTCCTTTTCCAGAATACTAAAATTTACTTGGCTGTCCTCCTAGGCTTGCTCTAATGAACCCTCCACTTTAAAGGATTAGCTCTTATCCTAAAAGTCTGGCTAGCAAAGGCAACTGAGATTCCATGTAATCTGAACAATAGGGAGTTATGAATGGGTTTCTCTCCATTTCCTGGACAAATATAAATCCATGCTGAGGAGTGGAATTAAGATTATTGCACAGGGGTTTCCAGGTTTTAAGATACTATTAACAGATATTCAGGCCTATAGAATACCCTCACATTATTGTAGGTTTTCTTGGGTCACACATGTTTTCATTTTATGTAAAAAGCAAGCTTGGAAAACCAAAGTCCTTCACTTTTGAGACAAATATACGGGAGCCTGTTTTATAAAAATGTAACACCTAGGATAAATGATCACCATATAACCCAGAAACTACATGAGTTCAGCAGTTTTCTACCATAGATTGAATTTCTCTTTAAAACTGTTGGCAAAGATCAGTGTAATTAGTGGTTAAATTGGAATATTTTAAAATCTAAAAGCTATTTGGTGGAGTGGGAGCACAACATGAAGACAACTGTTGTAGGGCATAGCACAGTAACCCACTGCGGAAAAGTAGGTTCATGACTTGACTCTGTCTCCTAGGTGCTCTTAATAAATTCCTTAAGCTGCACGTCCCTTTCTTCATTTACACTTAAACCAAGGGAAAACATGTCTCTTCTCCTTAGCTCATAGCAATATCAGATGCATAAAAGTAATGAATAATTATGAAGACCATTGCAACATTATAAAAAGAAAATGTAATAAACACTCATTTATCTTCACACTTTTAATTTAGAATTTGGCAGAATATAGAGTGACACATGTCTAAAGTTTACATTTGTGTTGTATGAGAATAAGTAGTTTGCTAAGCAGAAATGGTAACAAGAATTATTAGAAGAATCTATTTAAGAAATACATATAATTAAAAGCTCTTGAGTAATTATTTAAAAGTAAAAGATGAATACATTCAAATTAATTGCCTATCGGCGCAAACATGCTTTAAAAAGACTTCTTTATATGAAATAAATTAGTAAGGTAACATGTTAGTCCTAGACATTTTTTTCTCTTTTCCCATCTATATTTTACAACTTGGCTATAATGTGAGTCAAAAATTATGTTTTTATTTTTCCTTAAAGTTAAAAGAATCATGGCTCACATTTTAATGAAGGGCTACCTGTAAACATGCAATGAATGTGTAGGAAAATACATGTTATGCTAGTATGAAAAAGGGATTGTTTAATTCTCACTAATAGCATTTAAGTTGGACTGTAGAAATGAATAGAATTTCATTCACATACATGGAGAAAAAGAGCTTTTTTGAAGGAAATGCATAAAACGAAAGTATGCAAGTGCATGATATATTCAGAAACTATCAAATAGGTCATCACTCTATGATAATACGGTACAAAATCATAAATAATCAGGAACAACTTCAAAAAAATAGAGCATGTGACATGGACCTGCTCTGGGAGCTGTGATATAAAGATTAGAATTTATTCTGATGAGCATGAGAACACCTGGGTACATTTAACAAGGGGGATGATAAAATTAGATATGTGAGTTTGAAAGAGCTTCAGGGTCACACTTGAATGTGACCTCAAACATGGAGAGGAGTCGGTTTTGTGTTAGGGTCAGGGATTGGAATCAGCAATGACAAATACTGCAGACTTAGCTTGCTAAAGTTTAATGGCCTGCTTTTAAAGCCCACGTCAAGGAAGCCCTAAGATGAGGCAGTCCATCAAAACAACATCCAAATTTCATGTTTCAAATATTGAAACACTGAGAAATAGTTTAGAATGTGTGTAGACATCAAGGGAACTAAATATATAACTTGTGATCACTAAATTAAAGAATAATGTTTAAGTACCAAAAATGTGTAAAATTAGAAGAGAATAGGGTTGAGGGCAAACCAAAAAAGCTGTAGCGAATGGAAGGTAAATTAGAAGAGTTAGTGAAAAAACACAAGAAGGAATCTGTGGAAGAAAATTAAAAATATAAGGTGCCGGGGATGTAAAGGGCACATGGACAAAGCCAAAGAGGGCAGGTTCCAGGGTGGGAGGTGGGGATGAGTGGGGCAGGGGTGTGTGAAAATGGAGACAACTGTACTTGAACAACAATAAAAAAAGACAAGATTTTTGTCTTTGCTTTTGCTTATGTGATGAATTACATTTACTGATTTGCGAATGTGGAAACATCCTTGCATCCCTGGGATGAATCCCACTTGGTCATCGTGTATGATCTTTTTAATGTGTTGTTGGATGCGGTTTGCCAATATTTTGTTGAGGATTTTAGCATCTATGTTCATCAGCGATATTGGCCAGAAGTTCTCCTTCTTTGTTGTGTCTTTATCTGGTTTTGGGATTAGGATGATGCTGGCTTCATAAAAAGAGTTTGGGAGTCTTCCATCATTTTGGATTTTTTCGAATAGTCTGTGGAGAATAGGGGTTAGCTCTTCCTGAAATATTTTGTAGAATTCTCCTGTGAAGCCATCTGGTCCAGGACTTTTGTGTGTTGGGAGTGTTTTGATTACTGATTCAATTTCACCAGCTGTTATTGGTCTGTTCAGGCTTTCTGTTTCTTCTTCATTGAGTTTTGGAAGGTTATATTTTTCTAGAAACCTGTCCATTTCACCTAGGTTTTCAAATTTCTTGGCATACAGTTCTTCATAGTAATTTTTTACAATCCTTTGTATTTCTGCGGTGTCAGTTGTAATATCACCTCTTTCATTTCTGATTATGTTTATTTGAGTCTTCTCTCTTTTTTTCTTGATGAGCCTGCTTAAAGGCTTGTCAATTTTGTTGATCTTTTCAAAGAACCAACTCCTGGATTCATTGATCTTTAGGATTGTGCTTTTAGTCTCTATGTCATTTAATTCTGCTCTGATCTTGGTTATTTCTTTCTTTCTACTTGCTCTGGGCTGTCTTTGTTGTTGTTCCTCGAGTTCTTGTAGGCGAAGGGTTAGGTTGTTTGTTTGAGATGTTTCTGTCTTTTTTATTTTTTTTAATTTTTTTTAATTTTTTTATTTTTTATTTTTTTAAATATATTTTATTGATTATGCTATTACAGTTTTCCCATTTCTCCCCCATCATTCCCCCCACCCTGCACACCCTCTCCCACCCACATTCACCCCTTTAGTTCATGTCCTTGTGTCATAAGTTCTTTAGCTTCTACATTTCCCATACTATTCTTGCCCTCCCCCTGTCTATTTTCTACCCACTATCTATGCTACTCATTCTCTGTACCTTCCCCCCCCTCCTCCTCCCACGCCCCTGTTGCTAACCCTCCATAGGCCTGTATCGCTATAAGCTTCCCTCTGAGGACTGCCTTTGCTGTGTCCCATAAGTTTTGGGTCGATGTGAGTTCATTATCATTTGTTTCCAGAAACTTTTTGATTTCCTCCCTAATTTCATTCTTGACCCATTCATTGTTTAATAGCATGCTATTCAATCTCCATGATTTTGAGGGTTTTGGGTTTTTCCCCTTGGGGTTGGTTTCTAGTTTCAGTCCCTTGTGGTCAGAGAAAATGCTTGGTATGATTTCAATTTTCTTGAATTTGTTGAGGCTTGATTTGTGTCCTATCATATGGTCTATCTTTGAAAATGTTCCATGTGCATTTGAAAAGAAAGTGTATTTAGTTACAACCTAGATGCCCATCAGTAAATGAATGGATCAAAAAACTGTGGTACATTTACACAATGGAATTCTATGCAGCAGAAAGAAAGAAGGAGCTCATACCCTTTGCAACAGCATGGATGGAACTTGAGAGCATCATGCTAAGCGAAATTAGCCAGGCAATGAAAGACAAATACCATATGATCTCACCTTTAACAGGAAGCTAATCAACAAAACAAACAAACAAGCATAATATAACCAAAGACATGGAAATTGAGAACAGGCTAACAGTCACCAGAGGGGAGAGGGGAGGGAATTTCAGGGGAAAAGGGGAAGGGTTTACAGGAACAAGTATAAAGGACACATGGACAAAAACTATGGGGGGGTGGAAATGGGAGGGAGGTGGGGAGGGATGGGGTGGTGGGTTGGGGTGAGAATAAAAGACAGAAAACTGTACAAGATCAACAATTAAAATAAAAATTTAAAAAAAGACAAGAGAAAAAGATAATTTGTGGGGGAAAAATTCTCAAAAGTTTCAGGTGCCACAGATGAGGATTAAGCCACTGGAATTTGATAAATATAAAGATATTGGTGTCCTTCAAAAGGACCACTTCAGAGCACAGAATGAAAAGATGAGATAAATAACAGGGAGCAGAGAAAACAGTAATGATTGATCGAGAACACCATGCAGAATAGACGTTTTCCTCTTAAAAATAAAGGTAGCCCTGGCCAGTGTGGCTCAGTTAGTTGGAGCATCATCCTGTAAACTGAAAGGTTGCAGGTTTGATCCTCCAGGGCACATACCTAGATTGCAGATTCCAGCCCCTTTGGGCCATACAGGAGGCAACCAATAATTGTTTTTCTCTCACATTGATGTTTTACTAAAGATTGAAGAGATCAAAGACATAGTTCAGGGAAATAAGTCCTGTGGAATGTAAGACTACATAGTTTTAACAGTTCAGGTGCAGGCATAAAAAAATTAGCTTTGTGAGTTTGAAAGAGCTTCAAGGAGCTCTTGGAGCTTGGAAAGAAAAATAGCCTCAAATTTTTTGGAGATAGGAGAAAAGGCATTATTACCAAAGCAATGGAAGTTTGAAGTAATAACAAAAAGTTGATGAATTCACATAAGTTGCAATGTTTGTTCATTTGTTTGTTTTTCTTTATTGAAACTGAAGCTCTATCAGGGCAAAAGAGTAAGAGTAGGGTGGTTTGGGCATACAGTAAAGTTCAGAAATTTTTAGACTGTGGAATGGACTAGGGAATTACCTAGGGATAAAAAGAAGTGTTGGCTTGTAGCACCTGGAACAAAGCTGATATTGAATCACAGGTCTTTATTGTGTTTCATTATGCATATTGATCTTTTTCCTTTTTATAAAAGTAAGACATGTTCAGCATGAAAAAGTATAAAAGATTATACTACTAAAAACAAGTTATTTAGTGCCTTATTGTATTTTTTAATCTATCAATTTATCAGTGTGTGTGTGCATGTTGTGTAAGGGTGACTGTATATTGTAAGGCTCCTGGCAGGAAAAAGATGGCACACAACTCAAATATAGTAAAAGGGAAGAGTTCAATAACTGTTCTTTACAATGATGTTGGCACAGTGAAGAGAAATCACTAGTCATAGATTGGGGAGGGTTGGGCCGCTGAGAGGGAAGAGGAAGAGAGCATTAGTGACAAAACTGTGAGATCTGCAGCTTTAGAGAGGGCCATTCACTGGGAGCTGTGCTCCCTGACAGACAGTGAGACTGGGTGATCTAGTCCAGGGAAGCTAGTTTCCAGTTGGGCAAGTGGCTCCAGAGGGGCCAACATACAGTAAAGAAGAAAATTTGTTTTTCAGGTTTAAAATTCAGCATTTCTGAAACAGAAACAAACAAATAGATTGAATTTACCCAGTGTCTTTTTCTTTTTCTTTCTTCCTTTCTTTCTTTCTTTTTTTTTTTTTTTTTTTTGAGGGGAGGGGCCAATTGGAATCTCCTTTTTTATTGCTGTTGATGTAAATGCTTTTAGAACCTCTTTTTAAACTTTATTTTTATTGTTGACACTATTACAGATGTCTTCATTTTCCCTTCCTTTGTCCCTCCTTTGCCCACCCCCACCCAGGCCCCACATCCACATCTGACCTTCACCACACTGTTGACTGTGCCTGTGGGTTATGCATATGTGTTCTTTGGCTAATCCCTTCCCCTTCTTTCATCCACTCCCCCTACCTCCTCTCTGACAGCTGTCAGTCTGTTCCATGTATCCATGTCTCTGTTTCCATTTTGTCAGTTTATTTTGTTTATTAGATAACACATATAAATGAAATCATAGGGTATTTGTCTTTCTCTGACTATTTCACATAGCATAATAATTGCCAGGTCCATCCAAGGTATCGCAAAAAGTAAGATTTCTTTATTTTTTGTGGCCAAATAATATTCCATTGTGTAAATATACCACTGCTTTTTTATCCACTCATCTACTTATGGGCATTTAGACTGCTTCCAGATCTTGGCTATTATAAATAAAGCTGCTATGAACACAGGAGTGCATATATTCTGTTGAATTGGTGTTTCAGGATTCTTAGGATACATTCCCAGAAGTGAAATCACTGCATCGAAAGAAAGTTCCATTTTTAGTTTTTTTTAGGAAACTTCATAATACTTCCCACAGTGGCTGTACCAGTCTGCATTCCCACCAACAGGGCAGAAGGGTACTCCTTTCTCCATATCCTCATCAGCACTTGTTGTTTGTTGAGTTATTGATGACAGCCATTCTGGCAAGTGTGAGGTGGTATCTCATTGTGTGTTTAATTTTTATCTCTCTGATGATTAGTGACATTGTGCATTTTTTTCATATCTGTACTGGCTATTTTATACCATGTTTGTAGAAGTGTCTATTCAGGTCCCTTGTGCATTTTTTAATTGGATTGTTTGTCTTCCTGGTGTTGAGTTGTCTATATTCTTAATATATTTGAAAAATTAACTCATTATCAAATGTATCATCGGTGAATATGTTTTCCCATACAGTGGGATCCCTTTTCATGTTGTTAATGATTTCTTTTGCTGTGCAGAGCTTTTTAGTTTGATGTAGTTCCATTTGTTTACCTTTTCCTTTATTTCCCTTGCCTAAGAAGACATATCAGCAAAAGTACTGCTGTGAGAGATGTTTGAGGTGGGTGTGTGTAGGGAAGATCTGGAGGCTTTCAGTGGGAGGCAAGGGAATCTAAACGACTACAAGATAAGTTTAAATAACACAGATCATAGTTCAGCAGTGTTCAAGAGATAATTGTTCCAGTTTTATAAGGCCACGTTTTTTGTCTCTTTATCATGAAATGGAGGGAATAGCAATTGTCTGCTGGGCCTAGAAACTGTTTCACTGGGATGTACTTTTTCTTGGATTTTTTGGAAGAAAAAGTAAAGAAAACTCTGGTATGAGGTTATTAAAACATCACAGGTAAAATGCAGGTGAAACTCTGATTATTGCTGTAAATGCACTATCTTTTCATGTTCTTACTTTTTTAAATCAAAATGAGTATTACGATGTAAATGTTTTTTTCTTCTTTCAAAAATGTTTTTCTATTTATATTAACTCTTAAAATAAGGGACAAATTGAAATGTAGGAAGTATTGTGGTGGTAAAGTTATTAAAAAAAAGAAAAACAAGAAAGGCTGAGGATGACATAATAATTACTAAGAAAAACTTTCAATGGAAATGCTTCTGAATATTTTTGGCAGGTGCTTATTGATGCAAATTGAAAGGAAGAGGGAGTAAGCAGATTGCCATTTGAAACTTAATTAAATTAAGACATAAAATTAGTGCAGTCTTTTGGAGTTCTCAGTAAACAGGGAACAAAACTAGTCTATACCCAATGAAAGTTTGGAAAAATTAGGCAGCTTGGCTTATTTTTCAATTTATCACTTCCAGCCCAAATGTGAGATGAGAAAAAGAGATAAAGAAGAATTCCCTAAAGATTTCTGGTGGCATCTTTGAAATTACATTAGTTATATTTATGCCATCACCATCCACCACTATAATAGCCATACAACATAACCCCATAGTTTTCAGAAAATTCTAAGTTATCAGCCTTGCATCTCAGAAATGCAAAGAAATCTTGCTAAAGGAATTTAATGCATATTGACCTTGCTGGAATATATATATATATACATACATACAGAGACCTAGCTTTGAAATCTACTGGGAATTGTGGAGTAGATGTTATTATTCTGGTCCCCTTAATTAATCAGGTTTTCTAATTCTGTTCCAAATACTGGAAAATAGCTGGTTTTATGGTTGTCTTACATGGGATCTGTTTTAGTTCCTCCATGTAAGCATCTGTTATAGACTATCAGTACACTCAAAAAAATGTATCTATGTTAGCCTCTAATACCCAGAGTTTAAATGACTTATACATAATAAAAATTTATTGACCATCATTTTAAACAGTGCTTTATTCAAGGCACTAGGGTTACAGAGATAAAATGACTTCTCCCTCTAGTGGAGTATACTTTATATTATTAGAAACAGTTATGTAAATACAAAAATGTCATGCAAGGTACCATATGCTTAATTTCAATGAGATTCAAGGTACTGCAGGGGGGTAACCATGCAGAAAGTTCCTGACTCTATCTAGGAATGCCTGCAGAAGCTTATTAAATGAGATGACACTAACTGAGTCATAGAGAACATGAGCCAAGTATGGTTTTTAGTTTTTGTTTAAATTCTAAGGCCAGATTTATATTCTCTTGTATCTCTGTGTACTGGTAAAAATTCACATTCTGGCTTTTTAAAAGTGGGTCAGACAATTACTCCAAAAGCTTTTTAACATGAATAATTGTACTTAAGCATAAGTCTACTAATACAGAAAGTTGGAATGTCTTGAGAAACACTGAAATAAAAAGTTGATGCTATTAAATTATATTTATCACACATGCATTGGAAGCTTATGTGCAAAAATCCTATAAATCCATTGTGTAAATTAATTTATAAAAAGCCAACCACTTTGATTTTAGGGTGCTTTTCATTTGAAAAAGTAACATGTATGCACACAGTAATAAAATCTATTTCCAAATAAGTCTGTGAGAGTATTTATGTGCAGGTACAAAAGAGCCATAATCTAGTCATGGAAAGAACAAAATTTCTCTCAGGGAGAACCTCAGAAATGTTTTAGAGGAGATAAGAATTTCTATTCACAGAGCTTGAATTGTTTTCTCAACCAGAATGACCTGATTCTACTAGTGATAGATTGTACTGATCCATATGTGCCCAGGATCAATATGAAAGATCATACATTCATGAAGTGAGCATCATGTATATATGTGTAATTGATAAAAATACAATAATGTTATGCTCCCATACATGATAAACTATGACTTTGATATTTTAATCTATTCAGCTACCTTTTATCATTTGATTAGAGCATTTAAGCCATTTACATTTAAAGTGATTATTGATAAGTACATATTTATTGCCATTTTATATTTTTAAGTGTATTCCTTTCTTGCCCTCCTCCTCCTCCTCTTCCTTCTTCTTATTTTCATTAAAGAAGGCCCTTTAACATTTCTTGCAATTCCAATTTAGTGGCAATGATTTCCTTAGCTTTTGCTCGCCTGCAAAGTTCTTTATTTCTCCTTTAATTTTAAATGATAGCCTTTCTGGGTAAATTAGTCTTGATTGTAGACCAATGCTTTTCAGCACTTTGGACATTTTATGTCAATTCCTTCTGACCTGAAATGGCTCTGTTGAGAGATCAGCTGTCAGTTTTATGGGAACTTTCTTGCAGGTAATTGTCTCTTGCTGCTTTTAAGATACTCTTTTAATTATGACATATCTTGATGTGGGCTTCTTTGGATTCATTTTGTTTGGGACTCTCTGCATTTCCTGGATGTGTGTGTGTGTGTGTGTGTGTGTGTGTGTGTGTGTGTGTGTGTGTGTGTGTGTGTTTTACCAGGATAAAAAAGGTTTCAGTCATTATTTCTTCAAATAGGTTTTCAACCCTTTGCTCTCTCTGTTCTCATTCTGGTACCACTATGATGCATATGTCATTATGCTTCCAATTGTCCCAAAGGTCCCTTAAACTTTCCTTATTTCTAAGAATTATTATTTTCTTTTTAGCTGCTCTGATTGGGTGTTTTTTTCTACCTTGACTTCCAAATCATTGGTTTGATCCTCTGCTTCATTCAACCAACTTCTTAGTCTTCAGTATATTCTTCATTCCAGCTATTGAATTCTTCATTTCCATCTCATATCAAAATACCAATGGCATATTTCACAGACCTAGAACAAATATTCCAAAATTTTTTATGGAACCACAAAAGACCTTAAATAACCATAGCAATCTTGAGAAAGAAGAATAAAATAGAAGGAATCACATTACCTGATATCAAACTATACTACAAGGCCATAGTAATCAAAATGGCATGGTCCTGGCATAAAAATAGATATATAGATCAATGAAACAGATTAGAAAGCCCAGAAATAAATGCTTTATAGTCAATTAATATTGGACAAAGAAGAAAAGAACATACAGTGGGGAAAATATAGTCTATTCAATAAATGCTGTTAGGGAAAATGGACAGATACATGCAAAATCTGAAAATAGACCACCTCCATATACCACACACAAGATCAAACTCAAAGTGGATTGAAGACTTACATGTTAGACTCAACTCCCCCCAGAAAATATTTGAATAAAAACATAAGCAGTAAAATCTGGGACATTTCTCATTGAAATATTTTTTTCTGATATATCTCCTCAGACAAGGGAAACAAAGGAAAAAAATAAACAAATGGGACTACGTTAAACTAAAAAGTTTTTGCACAGCAAAGGAAACCACCAACAAAATGAAAAGACAACACACTGAATAAGAGAACATATTCACCAATGATACATTCGATATGGGGTTAATATCCAAAATTTACAAAGAACTTGTACAACTCAACACCAAAAAAAAAAAGAGTCTAAAGAAGCAATACAGAAGATCAGTGAAGCCAAGAGCTGGTTCTTTGGAAAGATAAACAATATCAACAAACTTTTAACAAGACTCATCAAGGAAAGAAAGGGAGAGAACCCAAATAAATAACATCAGTAATGAAAGAGAAGAAATAATAACTAACACCAAAGAAATACAATGGGCTGTAAGAAAATATTACAACTATTAACCAATGTTACCTCAGTAGATTCAATAAATAAATAATAAATGAGGCAAAATAAAACTGACCCTCCAAAATGTATGACTTTGACCTCAATGTCTCATGGAATTTCTTTATACTATGGCAACCGATACCAATGAGTCCCAGTGAAAGAGAGGAGTATTTGAATTATACATCATTTGCAAATTATTTTATCTACTTACTCAGAAACCTTTGCTAATCTAACACAAGCAATAGGGGTGCATTTACCAGTAGGTATGAATTTTTTCAAGCAGGTAACAAGTTGAAGAAGAAAAGGGTTGAGGGTAACTGAAACCAATTGGCTAGAATAAAGAAAGTTTGAGGATACCCAAGGTAAATAAGTTCCTATTCAAACATGTTTACTGGCATTGGCAGGAAATGTAGAGGCCTTATCTTCACTGCAGACTAATTATATCAAACACCAGGATTCTTGTGAAACCTCCGGGACCTTAAATCTTCACGGTATCCACAACTATAAAATGGGATCAATTGGCCTGTCAAAGCTCATAAAGTAAGTTAAAAATGACTGTGGAGAATGATTTTTTATGTAAATAAAAAGTGCCATATAAATGATAAATAATCATATGAAATTTCTAGACACTATGGCAAGTAGCACTAAATAAAGACTGAGTAGATTAGGGCCTATTTGATTTGCATTTAACTTCAAGAAAAGAGAGTTTTTGAAATAATTTTGTTTTTATACTCTATGGCTTCTAAAGAGGCATAAATCCTGTTTGTGTCTCTGAGGCTCTGTGGAACTCTTGATTGAAATGAAATGTATCATCTGGTTTCTATGTGGATTTTGCTTGCAAAAGGAGAGTGAGTAGATTCTCCACCCTGCAAAAAGTGTATGAGCTATAGTTGCACTTTTTCCTAATTGTAAAATTCACTGCCTGTTGCCATGAGAAATGAAATCGTGCTTTCATATAAAAACTTAGTAGGGTAGCTTTCTAGTATTTGTAATGAAAATACATGATTGTAAAGATGTGAACTTATTTCTATTATTGATTACTGTGCCCTGAACCAAGTTTACCTCTATGGAGACAGTGAACATGTGTTTGAGCTCATTCAATTGTATATAATCTCTGCTCTAATAATGAGTTTATGAATTTCCTTTGTAAATGTTTTTAAAATTAAGTACTCAACTTAGTTGCTACATAAAGGACAATTTCCATGGGAAACAGATAAGTGAGCTTTTGTTATAATAAGCCCTTACAGCATTGGGGTATAACCCTACCTATACTGACTAATACATCACTATTAAACTATTTTTCTTCTCATTAGAACAAAATATAATGAAACAATTTTAACTATTGTCTAAATAAGGCATGCGATTTTTATCTTGTATCCTTCAAGATTTGAATAATGAAAGAAAAGATTAAAGTTTTGTTTATAAATCCCTCCTAGTTAATTCTCTTTTTTGTGGAAATTAAGCTTCCTTGCTTCTTTATAGTTCTATGAAGAGGTCCCCAGTGCCTGCCTGTGCCCAAGTTTTAAATAGTGGTTTGCACCAAACTATAAGGATGGCGGTAAAGCAAGAGCAAGTCTGCCATTCACCTCTATTCTCTAAGAAAGTTGCTAACATTGTGTTCAAGAACTGTGTGGGCAATTGAGAGATACCACCTTCAGGCAGAGAAATGGACAGGCCGGGTTTCATGTGGGTGTCACCTGTGCATAAACACAGCATTCTGTGCCTAGGAAAATCCCTGGAGGGGTTTAATGAAATGCCATCAACATTTTTAAATTCTTGATAATTTATAAATGAGAAGCCCTGCATTTTAAATTTATACTGGGACCTGCAAATTATATAGCTGGTACTGATTTGGGGTAATACATTGTTTTGCCCAGGAAATTTAGGACCCGTTGAGCTCTTTGATAGATCTCTATTTTTGGTATCAAGAAATTCTGGCCTCATTTTGATACACAGAGAGTGTAGGGAACCTCAAGTTTTTATAGGTACCTTATAACCCCCTTTATTTGTGGTATGTTCAAAGTGAAAGGCAGAAATGAAGTAACTCTGCCTCACACAGGAATACCCAAAGGCTAGACAAGTGAGCCAAACTCGGAAACCTCCAGCAGTAATCAACAGGTAAAATAACAAGGGTGAATTAAATAATTATTTTTAAATAAGAAAATAAGTTTTTGGAAGTCTATTTTTAATGTAAACAAAACTTTAAAAATTGTTCCTTTATTGTTTTCAACTCAATATGAGTCTTGCTAACTGTGTAGCCTCAGAAGTGTGCTTCCACTGCACTAAGTAGTTCCTTCCAGTAAATAAAATACAGTCTTCCCAAGTTATAATTGAATATTAAATTTCATTTCGAATCATTCATATACATCTCTCCACATCTAATCTGCCACCACTCCCCCTTCTCTCTCCCCTCCTCACCCACATTTAGAATATTTTGCGTTGCATGCACTTTGCCTCTCTCACTAGGCAATGAAAACATCAAAGACACTAAATAGTATCTCACTTTTTACATTCCCAGTTCATTTCGCAGAATAGGCATTCAGAAAGTACTGAATTGACTAAGAATTGAATATTTCAGTTGTCAACTTAGAAAAACTCTGAATTAAGGAAGTTAAATTAATTAAAACTCTGAAACATATCTATAAAATTTTCTAACAAGAAACAATATGCCTCTGTTACCAAGCTTTTCCTTCATTGCTTTTATGAATATGCCATACATGTGTAATTAAGGTTAAATCCTACTTGGTTAAAAAGAAGGAGGGGCATTTAGTAATTTTAAAAAGAGAGAGAAAAAAATGTTTTTGGCAAAAGAACACAGACAACCATCTATCCACTAACAGGCACTAAGCAAATAAATGTCTGAACAACAACTATTGCCTTCACTTGTATAGTACTGCTACTAATTGTAAATACATAGTATACCCTCTGGCAGAAACATCACTAAATGTCTTATATGTATTATCTCAATCCTAAGAAGCAGATAATACAACTACCCTAATCTACAATGAGGAAACTTACCTAGAGAAAGATTTAGTATTTGCCTTGAGGTCACCTAGCTGATAACCCACTGGTGGCAAACACAAGGCCCTCAACCTCGTTTCTACCCAGTGGCAGCAGAGTTCTCACTTAACTGTTAAGAAGTAGTTACATTATACAGTCCTAAAATTACATTCAGCCCTTTGAAGCCAACCTCGAGGCTGGTGGTGAAAATGAAATTGAGTGAATAACGAGTTTGACACCCCTGGTCAATGGTCTTAACCTAGAATTAGGTTTATTGTTGTAAAAATATTCACTCTTTTTCCCTTCCAGACCCATTACTATGGCAGAATTATTTCTACCTCCCTGAAGTCACATTTGGCCATGTGACTTGCTTTGGCCAATTAAATATGAGTGGAAGTAATGCGTGCCACTTCTGAGCAGAAGATTTAAGAAGCATCATGCAGTTTCTTCCTCCATTCTTCCCCCTTTCTTAAGGACAAGCAGTATCTTCAGTAGGGGCCATTGCTTCATCCTATGGCGGGTCCTAGAATGAAGAGTCAAAAGTACCCCATGATAAACCTTTAATCTTAGAGCAGAATTACTCTTTGTTGTGAGTCAGTGAATAGTGTGCCTGTGAACTTGAGGGCACAAGAGATCTCAATTCCTTTTGATGCATACCCAGAAGAGGAATTGTGGCGGCGTATTGTAATCCTATTTTTAACCTTTTAAAGGACTGCTGTGCTATGTTTTATATCCCTACCAATCGTACAGAGGGGGATCCTATTTCTCCACATCCTCAGCAACCATTTTTATTTTCTGATTTTGTTTCATAGTAGCCATCCTAAGAGTTATGAAGTGGTATCTCATTGTGATTTTCATTTTCATAATAATGAGTGGACATATCTGAAAATGGCTTTAGTCAATTTTTATTCTTCTGCCTCCAAACCATTTTCTCTTCCTCTTTATTTCTTTACCTAACTGGACAGAATCTCGAAGTTCAGTATTTGAAATCTTGGCAACTGAAAATCTTGATAACTACTACTTCACACATGCTCTCTGGGAACTTCCTAAGGAAAACATAAAAATCTGATTGTCATTGTGAAGTGCTACCCTCCGCATCTTCTGAAAGTGGCTTCCCTCTTTTCAGTGACTAGCATTTCTCAGATATTAGATGTGTCAATTCTACTGCCACCCCCATCTTTATTATTTCAAAATCAGGAGCACATGGGAATGAATTTGTGTATCAGAAGGCCCATAATTCAGTAAAATCTACCTTTGCTCCAATATGTGTTGCTTCTGATGTATTGTATTGGTCACGAAGAATGTTTTCCCCTTATCTATTTGATCCACAATTATTGCTTTTGTAGACGCTGCATTTTACTTGGCAGATTATAAGTGTGGTTTGATGTATTCAATTTCATTAAATAATATCAGGTTTAAAAGAGGGACATTAGCTCTGATACTTTGTGTATACATAATGATCAGATAAAAGACAGTTTACCTGATGTGAAAAGTCAGGCTTATTTTTTAAATCATTTTGTGACTCCTTTTTGAGCTTATGTTTCTCTTTCAAAAGCAAGTTCTATACTCCCTTCCATAAGAACTAATGTAAACTGTGTCAGTTTTTTTAAAAACTTAAATGTTTTAGAGCAGTTTTAGGTTTACTGCAAATTTGAAAGGGCAGTACATCTCTATCCAGCAGAGCTATCATTTAGAATGGAAGGACTGATAAAGTTCTTCTCAGACAAGGTGAAGCTAAAGGAGTTCATCATCACCAAGCCGTTATCACGTGAAATGTTAAAGGGACTTATTTAAGAAAAAGATCAAAACTATGAACATTAAAAAGGCAACAAATTCACAACTATCAACAAATTAATCTAAAACATAAAAAAGAAATAAAAAAATCTAAGCAAACAGCCAGAACGGAATCAGAACCATAGGTGTGGAGATGATTTGGAGGGTTGTCTGCTGGGAGGGGGAAGGCAAAGAATGGGGGAAGGGTGCAGGGATTAAGAAGCATAATTGGTAGGTACAAAATGGATGGGGGGGAGTGTTAAGAGTAGTATAGGAAATGGAAAAGCCAAAGAACTTATACGCACGACCCATGCACCTGAACTAAGGGGGGGGGCGATTGCTGGAGGAAAGGGGGTACCAGGTGGAGGGAAAAATTGAGACAACTGTAATAACATAATCAATAAAACATACTTTAAAAAAGTTAAAGTGAGGTCTGGGTTGGTGAGGGGAGGAAAGAAAGGGCAGTACAGAGCTTCCCATATACCTCCTACACCCATGCATGGGTCCTCTATTGTCAGCACCATTGACCAGATTGGTACGTTTTCACTAAAGATGAACTTACACTGACGAATAATAATCACCCAAAGTCATAATTTACAGCAGGGGTCAACTTGGTGTTTTATGCTCTGTGGGTTTGGACAACTGTATAATGAATGACATCTATCCACCATTATGTAATATAGAGTATTTTCACTGCTCTAAAATTCTTCTGTGCTCTGTCTATTCATTTCTCCATCTACCCTTGCCCCTTGAAAAACATTAACTTTTTATTGTTTTCATAGGTTTGCCTTTTTCAGAACATCATCTAGTTAAAATCATACAGTATATAGCCTTTCAAAACAGCTTCTTTCACTGAGGAACATGCGTTTAAAGTTTTTCCATGTCTTGTATGGTGTGATAGTTCATTGGTATTGTCTCGATATATCAGAATGTAGCTATCCATTCATTTACTGAAGTAATCTTGTTGGTTTCCAAATTTTGGCAATTATGAATAAAGCTGCTATAAATATGTGTTGGGTTTTGTATGAACATCGTTTTCAACTCCTTTGGGTAAATACCAAGAAGTACAATTGCTGGATTACATGGCAAGAGTATGTTTAATTTTATAAGAAATTACCAAACTGTCTTCCCAAGAGGCTGCGCCGTTTTGCATTCCCACCAGCAAGGAATGAGTGTTTCTGTTGCTCCACATCCTCATCAGCATTTGGTGTTCTCACTGTCCTGGATGTTGGTCCTCCTAATAGGAATAAATGGTATCTTACTGTTGTTTTAATTGTAATTCCCTCATGACATATGATGTGGAATTTTTATATGCTTATTTGTAGTCTGTATATCTTCTTTGGTGAGGTGTTAAGGTCTTTGGCTCAATTTTAAAAGGGTTGTTTTCTTATTGTTGTGTTGTAGGGGTTCTGTGTTCATTTCGCCTAAGTCCTTTCTCAGCTATGTCCTTTGAAAATGTTTTCTCCCAGTCTGTTGTTTTATCATTCTCTTCATATTGCCTTTCATATAGCAGAAGCTTGTAATTTATGAAGTCTAGATTATTTATTATTGCCTTCATGGACTGTGTTTTTTGGTATTCTAGCTTAAAGGGCATCACCATACCAAGGTCATCCAGGTTTTCTCCTATTGTCTTCCAGGAGTTTTATGTTTTACATTTAAGCCTATGACCCATTTTGAGTTAATTTTTGTTAAGGGTGTGAAGTCTGTGTCTAGCTTCCTTTTTTTGCTTGTGGATGGCCAGTGTTATCTCTTCACCATTTGTCACAGAGATTGTCTTTGCTCCATTGCGTTACCTTTGTCCCTTTGTCAAAGATCAGTTGACTGCATATTATGTATGAGTCTGTATCTGGGCTCACTATTCTGTTCCAGTGATTTATTTGTCTATTATTCCTTCAGTGTCACACAATCTTAATTACTATAGTTTTATGGTAAGCCTTGAAGTAGGAAAATATGATCTACCAACTTTGTTCTCCTTTAATGTCTTGTTGACTATTCTGGGTCTTACTGACATCCCAAGTAAACTTTAGAATCAGTTTGTCAATATTAACAAAATACTTTTCTGGGATTTAGACTGAGATTATATTGAATTTACAGATCAAGATGGGAAGAACTGACATCTTGACAATATTGAGTCTTTCTACGCATGAGCCTTGACGATCTCTTCATATATTAAGTTCTCTGGGTTTGTTCATTTGCTTATATTGTTCTTTGATTTTCCTCATATAGATCTTGTAAAAAGCATCTTGTAGATGTTTTTAGACATATACCTAAGTATTTAATTTTTGAATGCTAATAAAAATGGTCATGTCTTTTAATTTCAAATTGCACTTGTTCATTGTTGATACATAGGAAAACAATTGACTTGTACAACAACTTTGTTTCCTATAAGCTAACTACACTCTTTATTAGTTCCAATTTTTGTTGATTTTTTCACATTTTCTACATAGAAATTTACATTATTCGTGCACAAACACAGAATCATGTCTTCCTTCCCAATCTGTATGCCTTTAATTTTCTTGCCTCTCCTTGTACTATCTTAGTGAGAAAGCTTTAATTTTCTCACTATTAAGTATAATGTTATCTGTAGATTTTTTGTAGATGCCATTCAGAGTAAAATAAACTGCTGTAAACAGGCCTTTAGTAATAGGGTCCGAAGTGTGGCGGGAGAGGAAGTGATCTATAGCCCTGTGCTCAGGTCCCAGGTTTTTAATGAGCCTATGCCTCCGGACTGTGAAATTCTCAAATGTTTCTCATGCCCCTTCCACACACACACTTAGGTAGGACAGGATGGCTACAGTGGACTAGAGTTGGGAATTTCCCTTCCCCAGGTGTCAGTTATGTTCTACTAATAGCCCAGCAGGTTAGATTCTGGTTAATTAGTTTCACCTGAGGGCAGAAGCAAGGCATGCGAGCTGGCATATTTCAAAATGGTTCCTTTTCACAGAAGCTTGGGAGGATTTTTCTCTGATATTTACCTTGGGAATCTTGACCTCCTAAAGGTAAGCGTCTCGATATTCTGGGTTCCCTCTATGACAGAGTTCCCTTGAGGCTTAACGCTCAGTCTGCCTGCACTGAGCAACCAAGAATGCTTCCTTCCCAGGTGCAGTTTGTGTCCTGGGTCCGTTTCTCCTCCTAAGTCTCTGCTGGGGCAGCCAAGCCCTGAAGACCAGTGTTCCATTCTCTGTCTCTCCATCTGCTCTGTGTCCTCCCTTCTCTTATGAATTCAAGAAGAGTTGTTGAGTTTTCAATGTGGTCAGCAGGTCATAAAAGTTTTTTTAAAAATTAATTTTTTCAATTATAATTTACAGTCAGTATTATTTTATATTAGTTTCAGGTGTACATCACAGTGGATAGACAATCATACACTTTACAAAGTCGTCCCTCAGATACTTCCAGTACCTTCCTGGACCTGTACATAATTATTACAATATTACTGACTGTATTCCCTATGCTGTACTTTACATCCCGTGACTATTCTGTAACTACCAACCTGTACTTCTCAATTTCTTTTCCTTGTTTACTGAGTCCTCCAAACCCCCTCTCTTCTGGCAACAATCAGTCTGTTCTCTGTATGTATGAATCTGTTTCTGCTATGTTTGTTCATGTATATTGTTCTTTACATGAAATCATATGGTATCTGCTTTTCTCTAACTTATTTCACTTAGCGTACTTGTTCTTCAGCGGTATGGTTCTTCCCAAGTTTCTTATATGTGGAATGGAAAAGTGAAAGTTAAATTGTGTTTTTATATCAGTTTTGTTACATGTTTAGGGGGAATTTTATTAAGAAAGATGATAGTTGCATGGAGAAAAGTACTGAGATTTTGAGGCAGGCAGTCTGATTTGAATGCTGCCTCTATTGTTTGCTAACTGGATGTACTTGGATGCCTCAGAGCTCAGTTTTTTCAGTTATTAAAACATGAAATAAGAATATAACTCACTGGTTTAATCTGTGCATCAAATGTGTTCATTTATATCCAGAGGAAAGCTTTGTGCCTCTCATAGTAGGTCCTTTATAAATATTTATTTTTTTGCCCATATTACATTGGGGAGGGCTTTCTTAATAGATCAGAAATATGGTTCAGGTATAACAGGAAAGGGAAAAATTAGTTTGTATCTAAAAAAATCATAATTAGTGGAAATGTAAAATTAAAATCCAGGGACCCCAAAGACCTACTTTGAGTTCTTTAATATGAGTTTATATAGGACCAAAAATGGGAGAAAGAGGAACTGTTTATATATATTACACTTTATATGCATATATGTTTATTTATACTTTACATATAAGCATATGTATATATTTTCTGACCCAGAAATTTAATCTCTACTGAAAATTATTCTAAGAAAATATGTATAAAATCATTTCAAGAATGTTTGTTACAGTATTATTTAAAATAACAAGCACTGGAAGCAATTTAAGTAAATGATGGTACATATGTAAAATGGAATATTATGAAGCTCTCAAAATTGTATGAGTAGACACTATTAGGGGAAAAAAAGCCAGTTACAGACTGGGAGGAAACATTCATAATACAAAGAAGCCACATTTGTTTATATAAAAACAAAACAAATCAATTAATGAGAAAATTGTAATGGCAAACTATTGAACACATTTGAGCAACAATTATTTTTAAAAGTATTAAAAATTATTCATAAGGAAATGCAAAATAAAACTGCAGTGTAATACCACCACATACCCATAAGAATGGCTAAAATTAAAAACAAAAACAAAACTAACAATGTCAAGTGTCAGCAAGGATGTAGAGAAACTATAACTCCTATATATTGCTGGTTTGAATGTAAAATGGTACAAGCCCTTAGGAAAACTGCTGGGAAGTCTCTAATAAAGTTAATCAGACAGCAGTGTTAACTATAGTCATCGTCATTTTGTAACATTATATCCTCAGTACTTACTTTTTTAAAATATAGTTTATTGATTATGCTATTACAGTTGTCCCATTTCCCCCCTTCCCTCCTCCACCCTGCACACCCTCTCCCACCCTTATTCTCCCCTTTAGTTCATGTCCATGTGTCATAAATTCTTTAGCTTCTACATTTCCCACACTATTCCTGCCCTTCCCCCTGTCTATTTTCTACCCACCATCTACGCTACTTATTCTCTGTAGTTTTTCCCCCTCTCTCCACTTCCCACTCCCCTTTTGCTAACCCTCCATGGGATCTCCATTTCTGTGGTTCTGTTCCTGTTCTAGCTGTTTGCTTAGTTTGCTTTTCTTTTTGTTTCAGGTGTTGTTGTTAATAATTGTGAGTTTGCTGTCATTTTATTGTGCATGTTTTTTGTCTTCTTTTTCTTAGATAAGTTCCTTTAACATTTCATATAATAAGGGCTTGGTGATGATGAACTCCTTTAACTTAACCTTATCTGAGAAGCACTTTATCTTCCCTTCCATTCTAAATGAAAGCTTTGCTGGGTAGAACAATCTTGGATGTAGGTCCTTGCCTTTCATGACTTGGAATATTTCTTTCCAGCCCCTTCTTTCCTGTAAGGTCTCTTTTGAGAAATCAGCTGACAGTCTGATGGGAACTCCTTTATAGACAACTGTCTCCTTATCTCTTGTCACTTCTAGGATTCTCTCCTTCATTTTAATCTTGGCTAATGTAATTACGATGTGCCTTAATGTGTTCCTCCTTGGGTCCAACTTCTTTGGGACTCTCTGAGCTTCCTGGACTGCCTGGAAGCCTATTTCCTTTTCCAGATTGGGGAAGTTCTCCTTTATTATTTGTTCAAAGAACTTTTCCACTTGTTGCTCTTCCTCTTCTCCTTCTGGTACCCCTGTAATTCAGATATTGGAACATTTAAAGTTGTCCTGGAGGTTCCCAAACTCTCCTCATTTTTTTAAATTCTTGTTTCTTTCCTCTTTTCTGTTTGGTTGTTTCTTTCTTTCTTCTGGTCCACTCCATTGATTTGAGTCCCAGTTTCCTTCCCATCACTGTTGGTTCCCTGTACATTTTCCTTTATTTCACTTAGCATAGCCTTCATTTGTTCATCTAATTTGCAACCAAATTCAACCAATTCTATGAGCATCCTGACCACCAGTGCTTTGAACTGTGTATCTGATAGGTTGGCTATCTCTTCATCGTTTAGTTGCATTATTTCTGGAGCTTTGATTTGTTCTTTCATTTGGGCCATTTTTTGTCTTGGTGTGCCTATTCTGTATGAGGGGCAGAGCCCTAGGTGTTCACCTGGGTGGGTGCTTGGTGATGCTGCTTTGTGACGCTGTATGTGGGGGCAGGGTCTGAGAGGGAACAATGGCCCTTGCTCCACTCTCTGCTGGATTTCAGTCCCTTCCACTGCTTCCCCCAAGCAAACTGGGCCCTTCTGGTGCTGATTCCTGGGTGGGTGGGTTTGTGTATATCCTGGGACCCTGTGGGTCTCTCTAATGAGCTCTCTTGTGAGACTAGGAGTCTCTGCCGGCACCTCAACCCCCATAGGTGTTTTCAATCAGTGGTTTGAGGCTTTATTTCCCCACACTGGAGCCCTGGGTTGCATGGTCTGTCTCATTTTCCAGTTTTGCCTGGTTTATCTACGTAAAATGTGGGACCACCCAACCTGCCAGCTGCCTTGTGTGCCATGCCCCTCCATGATCCATGGCTTTGCTGTGTCTGCCCACTGTCACCTGCACACGCCAGGTCCACCAGCCTCTGCTTTGCTGTGAGTCCTCTATGCCTGGCCACCTGACTCCGCCCCTCCTACTGGTCTGGATGAATGTTTCTTCTTTAAGTCCTTGGTTGTTGGAATTCCATACAGTTCAATTTTCTGTGAGTTCTGGTTGTTTTTGTTTGTTTGTTTGTTTCTAAATTGTTGTCCTTCTTTTGGTTGTGTGAGGAGGCGCAGTGTGTCTACCTATGCCTCCATCTTGGCCAGAAGTCCCTATCCTCAGTACTTATTGATATTATTAGTGAAAGTCTGTACCTTTGGACCTCTTTCATCCAGTTCTCCCACTACCTTGTCAAATATTAATTATCCATATATGGATGTGTTTGTTTCTGGGCTCTCATTTCTTTTCTGTTGATTTGCATGCCTGTTTTATACCAGCACCATCCTGTTTTGATTACCGTAGCCTCATAATGTAGCTTGAGATCAGGAAGTGTGATACCTCCAGTTTTGTTGTTTTTTTCACAGAATGCTTTGGGTATTCAAGGACTTTTATGGTTCTGTGTACATCTAAGTATTACCTTTTTTACTTCTGTAAAAAAAAAAAAAAAAAGTGCCCTGGACTCTTCACAGGGATTGCACTGAATCTGTAGATGAATTTGGGTAGGACAGGCATTTAAACAATATTAATTTTTCTAATCCATGGTCATGGAATCTATTTATTTGTAACTTCTTTGATTTATTTCATCAATATCTTATAATTTTCATTGTAGAGATCTCTCACCTTCTTGGTTAAAATTATTCTTATATATTTTATTATTTTCCAGGCTATTGTAAATGGGACTGTTTTCTTTATTTCTTTTTTTTTTTATAATTTGTTGTTACTATATAGAAATGCTACTGATTTTTGTATATTACTTTTGTATCCTACAATTTAATTTAATGTGTTGATTAAATCTAACACTTTTTTGTGCAGTCTTTAGGACTATTTATGCATAAAATCATGTCATCTGCAAGTAGAGATAATTTTATATCTCCCTTTCCTATTCTTTATTTTTTTTTCTTCCCTGATTATTGTGGGTAGGACTTCCAGTAATGTTGAGTAGTAGTGGTACAAGTGAGCACCAATGTCTTGTTTCTGATCCTGGAAGAAAACCTTACAATCTTTCTTCATTGAATATAATGTTAACTGTGGGCTTCTTATATTTGGCCTTTATTATGCTGAAGCATTGGGTTGGCCAAAAAGTTCATTTAGATGTTTTCTATAAAATAAAAAACACATTTTTCATTTTTAGCAATAACTTTATTGATTTGGATATTTTAAGTATATCAGCTACCTCCCACTATTGGTTTCTAATGAGTAAAGGCCAGGGGTGCTGCTAAACATCTTCCAATGCATAAGACAGCCCTACAGAAAAGAATTATTTGGCCAAAATGTCAATAGTACCAAGGAACTTCACAAACCACTTTGACATGTTTGATCAGTCACAGCACCTTCTCCATATACTGCACAAATCTTTTTTTGTGTGTTTCAGTTGCATTCTATCTTTCTTGAAATAATAAAGCATAATACACCAAAAATATTGTATTTTTTTCCATCTCCAAAATTAAAATGGCTGCACAAAACTTCACCAATTTTGATGTTTTTTTAAATGCACACTGATATGACAGCTGTCACAATACAATTTGACAAAACTGTTTTGAATGAAGTTAAAGAGCCATCGTTAAACTTTTGGTTAACCCAAGTCATTCTATACCTAATTTATTAAGAGGGTTTTTTATTATTATGAAGAGATGCTAATTTTGTCAAATTCTTTTCTGCATCTATTAAGATAATCAAATGACTTCTTTTATTCTACTAATGTGATGTATTATATTTATTAATTTGTGTATGTTGAACCATTCTTGCATACCAGGGATAAATCCCACTTAATCATGGTGTAATCACTGCAGGTTTTTTCTTTGTGGTTACCATGAGGCTTATATAATATATCTTAAAATTTTATAATACACTATTTTAAACTGATGACAACTGTGATAACATTCCTAAAATTTACACTTTAACTTCTTTTGTTTTTCACCTTGTATTATACTTTTAATTCCCTATTTATAGACAACATTTGCCAAAGAAGATAATGCAAATGAAATGAACCTCATTCCATAAAATTTTATCTGGCCAAAGACTTGGATAGTTTACAAACACTCATATGAAAAAGCTAAGCCAATGTAGATAACAAGTTTATGAGAATTATCTCAGCAGAATTATAATGGGAGTCACTTTTGGATTCTACTTTCTATTATAGATATGGAAAGGTTGTCAACAATATATGCAATTTTATATATTGTTGTTCAATAAGTGCAATTAATTGTAGCTCAGTTATACCTCAATAAAACTAGAAGAAGAAATCCCAAAGACAAAATTGCCTACAGAATGTGTCTCTTTTCATAACTTTCACTTTAAGTTATTCTTTGTGCATTTACTTTGTACCTACTGTGCTCCAGAAACTGTTCTCCTTGCTGGAGATATGGCCAAGATTGAGACAGTCCCTTCAATAGGATTCTAGAAGGGAAGATCAACATGTAGTAAGTAGCTACAAATGGAAAAAACAAACAAACAAACAAAAAACACCGGAATCTATTGTGGTGACGGTTAAGGCTAGGAGATAGGACAAATCCCTGGCCAATCAGTGATGTGTAAACACAATTTGAAAAATAAGTAGAATTTCCAGTTTTCCAACAGATAGGACAGTATGATGCTCTGTGGTGTAAAAGAGGATGGACTTTTTGAGGAACTCTACTAGAAGGTATAGATACAGAGAGAGATAACAGATGATGCTAGAAAATCAGTTGGGGCAAAAATACATAGGGCTCTACAAGCTGCATGAAGAATGTAGGTTTGTTTCCTAATGGTGATGGGACGCATTGCAGGCTTTAAAGTGATGTGACTGGATTTGCTATCAAGGGAGAGAGGCTGTGCCCACAGCAATACCTCAAATCTTGAATGATGATCACAAATGCCATGTTGGGCCAGGGTCCTGGCATGAGATTGTGTGTCTTACAGAGACGTTTTCTAAGTGGACATGGTTTTTGTGTGTTCATGTATGAGAGATGCATCCTTTTAGATCTCTATTTGCTCACAATATCTCTCTCCCATCTACTAACAAAATCGCCCTTTTCTTGACGCTTTTATGTTCCTTTGTATGGCATGCTTCCATGAGGCGGATAACATCTATACTGACTAAGGTAGTATAATGTCTTGTATTATTGATCGTTGAAATACTTTATTCCAGGTTCAGTTGAATGATGTACTAGGAAAGCCTGTTCATCTTCTATTTATGCCCTTTTGACTTAAATTCAGATTATGTCAGTAAAACTTAAGTGGATATTACCCCCTCTTAATCCTCTAACATTTGTTCTTTCTTCAGGCTTTGGAGGAAGCTAAAAAAAAAATGTCCTGCTCACAAACTGCTACTGAGCACTCTGTCATTTAGTCAGTTACATCGCATTAAAGCTGACATGCAGGCATGGCTGCTCGCTGCCAGCTCCGTCACTCCTGTCCTTCTCTCCCTCTTCACTTTCCTCACTCTCAGGCCCTTCCATGCATTCCAAATCATCTCATTTGTAATTAGGTGGAGGTCAAAAGGGCGAATAAAAACCAACTTAAGATCATAACACATCACTGCCATTTGATATGAGTGCCAGAGATGAATTGAAGTTACTGAATGCATAATGATCAAATTGGTGACTGAATTTTCAATACTTGCTGCATTTCAACCTTCTGTTTAATAATACTCCATGATATGATCTGAAATAGCAAAAGTTTTACTTGCATACTAATTATTGAAATTCTAAAAATCTGTACATGTTCTCATGCATATTTACATTTCTAAAATATGGCATTACATGCCATTTAAAAATAATACATAATCAATATGACATAAGGTTAGGATAAATTAGTAACTGGAATATTTTGTGACACAGCTTGTTAACTGTGTTTTAACTATTGAATCATGTACACCTAATTTGAAAGAAATCACAAAAAATATGTTTGTTGGTCTTATCCAGTGTGCAAAGATTAAAAAGTGATTTTTATGAGAACATTCTAATTATATTCATAAAATCACTATCACTATACTCCTTTTGTTTTTCCAAATTCAGAATATGTATCATGAGCTCAATTTCATCCCCACCAAAATATGTGTAAGATGGAAAAAGACAGAAAGACCTGTAGAATTAGAAAAATTTCTCTCCAAACCAATACTTATAACATTTTTTATTGCCCTGGAAATTTTATAACCCAGCAAAGGGCTCAATCATCAGACTTAATATTTTCGAAGTGTATGTTTTTTGTTTTTTGTTTTGAAAAGAAGAAGAAAAATGACCATGGAATCAGATGTGTTTTTCAGGCAGTTTTAGAAGAGGAAATGGGTCTCTTCACCAGTGAGGGGATTATACCACTTGTTAAGTATTGTCTTTCCTAACTGCATATTTAAAAATGGGATACGAACTCCAGATAAATTTGTGGACCTACTGGATGCATGGAGAGAGAGAGGCCAGAAAGAAGCCTGTTTACCGCTCAACTCTGCAAAATTCCCTCCTTGACTGATAGACTTCCTCCGGTTTAGTGCCAGCCCAGATTCAGGGTCTAGAAACCCCAAATATTGCTTGTTTTTTTTTTTTTTTTTTTTTTTTTTTTTTTTCCTGAAAGGCATAGTTACTCAAGCTAATGGCTCCAGGTCCCTTTCAAAAAGGAAAGGATGAGAACCAACAGTACACGCTCGTGACTGAATAGCAGGATACTTCCTTAATAGGACCTGCCGTCATCCATCCTAGAGAGGACGTCTGCAGGGCTTTGAAAGGAGGACAGTGCTGCCCGGACCAAATATTGCTCCATGATTCTGTGAACAGTGTCCTCGGAGGCCTCCCAGCAGATGAGGGACTCAGTCCTACACATTAGAAATCTACGCCAACATTTTTGCTTCCCTGAGACTTTACAAGTACTTCTTTACATTGTAGCAAGGAACTTACACATCTCAGCTTCATCTAACTTTGACCATTATGACATTCAGGCTTCCGTCAGGTTATGAGGGCCTTTCCCAGTTGGTCAAGCTAACATATGAAATCCAGAATGGCTTGTAAGTGTACCCATATTGGTATATTTGGCAATTCCAACCTTAATTTTTTCCACCCTGGAAATAATATACTTATATTTCATTTCTGCACATATGTTAATTTCCACTTATGTAAACTAACCAAATTTATCAATTTTTTTCTGTGTAAGTTGACCACCACTTGTTTCTTGGTTAGATCTGACTCCCGTATAAATCTGGAGGCCATGAGGGATAATAGGGTGGATTTTTTGTAAATGAGCATTGCCTGGCTGTGGAGGATCATCGCAATATCCCCATGTGAGGAGAAGCTACTTGAAGCTACTTCCTCAGAAAGAGGGGGAGGAAGGGTATCTGCTGGTGAGGAAGGCATGAAGGGATTTCATAGGACAGTCGAGACACTCAGATTCCCCTGACTCCATCACCATTCATCTTCATTGCAGTTCTCAGGGTATCGTTCTTTCCCTGCCAGTGCCCTAACGTTCACATCAGAAATTCAGTAAGGATGAGAAGCCAGTAAGTCATAACTCGGAGCTAAAAGAGATTATTTTGTGATGATCGTAGAATTCCCTTTCCCAGATCTCTCAAATTTGCCTGGGAATATTCATGTTCATTCTACCACTTCTCCAGTGCAGTAAGAAAGTTAGCATGCTCCTCTGTGCCAGTAGCAATATTGCTATCATAATAGTCCTTTGAATCAGTTCTTTTGTTTTCCAAAATCTTCTCTTTGATAGGCAAATCATTTAAGAAAACACTCTGGAATTATGCCTTAAAAAATAATGCCCATCATGGATGTTGTAATAGGTTTTGGTGGATAGTTAAAGTAATGAAATAGATGTTAGTGTTCTCTACTCAAAAGTTACCAATCTCAGTATGTTGGTTTTTGGGAAGCAAATTTTTTGTTAGAGAGTTGGCTTAAAATTCAGGGGTTTGTTACCAAATAATGAGACATCAGGTTTGAGAGGCTTAATCTAAATTCTTTGACTAAATATAAATATCAGAGGCAGCCCAATCGAGCACATGATTTAGTTTCTTATATACTGATTATAATGCATTAATTAAAAATATGCTGTTATTTTAAGAGCAAAATCACAATTACACAGCCAAAAGAGGGAATCTAAAATACAATTTGTGTCTTGTTACTATTCTCTAGGATAAAGACTCCCTTATGACGTTCCCTGCAGCTCTGAGTTCTTTGTGCCCTCTGTCTTACTACATCAGGTCTTATTTCTGGCCAATTTAAGGTTTCAATAGGTTATAAACAGTGCATTTAATAGAAAGTACACATTAATTCTCATTCTTGGCATTTCTAATTATGTCTGGAGTAGTTCTCCATTCACAGTTGACAATGGATATCAGACTGGCTTTCTGCTTCCAGTAGCTATCCCCTCTCTGTTTTCTTTCCATTACTTGGTGAGAAAGACAGTCTATATATTCTTGCTGAAAATGGAAAAATGTACGATTGTGTTTGTAGACTTGATATCCTCATGGTGGTCTATTGCAGTCAACAGAGACTTTCCTTGCAAATAAGTGTCCTAAGGTCATTCTTCATAACTCATGCTTCCTATCCATGACACTTTTACACTGATTACTGAGGAAAATACATGTAGTCAACTACCTCCAAATAATTTTGTTCTATCCCCTAGGTTTCTGGCCCAAAGTCAGAATCAACGCCCCCCCCCCACTTAAATAATTAAAAAGTAATTAAAAATAATATAACTCACAAACAAAAGAATAGAATTTCTTTATTTAAAATGGAATATATCATGCCTAACTTTGAGGTAGGAATGTGTGAAGAGAACTCTAGAACAGATTAGGTGCATGCAAGTATTATGATTTCAGTGTGCTCCTGGATTATAAAGGAACAGCTTTTGGTGTCTCATGGTCTAGGGCATGATGCCCAGCTAGTACTTACATTTAGTCTCAGAGATGAAATCATAAAACATCTTAGACAGATTCTTAAGTACAGAGTCTTGAAAAAAGCGACCATGTTGCAAATAAATAAATAAACCAAAAATAAAAAATCCTCAATAGTTAATTTTTTACTGCCAACTGCAAGGCCATCATTATTTTTTAACAAAATATGGTTTCAATGAGCCTGGAATTTTAATTTTTTCAACACATTTTTCAGGTTTAATTAGTATTCTGTAAAGGCCTTAAATGTTTAAGAGTGGTTTGGTATATGTTATCTCTTTCCAAATCCAAGGACATAATACCATCTTTAAACATATTTCAATAAAATTTAAATACTTTAAAATTTGCAACCCAAAGTGTATGTTTTTAAGAGCTGTGAGTAATTTAAGACGCTCAGTGGCTTTGTCTCGAACAGATGCGTGAGAACAATCTGAAAGAAGTACATTTAACAGAGAAACGGCGGATGATGAAATTGTGTATATATTTATAGCACTTACATTGTTCACTAGCTCTTTATGTAACTACCTTTTCACTTTGGGATTTTTTTCATGGTGTGTGTTGTGATCTCATCTGTTTGCTTTTCTTTTCTTTGGGGACAATGAGTTATTTAGTATCTCTTTTTAACATGTGTTTAGGGGTGTGCATTTTAACAGCTTTTTTTGAGGAGCATTATTTGCTTGATTTTCTCCCTGTAACATCTCTTCCTTATAAAGCAAACAAAGAAAATAATTTTGGGTTTGGGTATAAAAGAATCTTGTGATATGAATCCATATAGGACAAACCATGAGAAGTTTTAGTATCTTAAAAGGGTTTTGTCAGACATTCTTATGTTTTCTTTAATTTATCATAAAATTAATTATATTGAGAATTACTGATAGAAATAAATTACTATTTATTATAGTAATAATTTATAATTATTATGATAAACTATAAGCCTTTACTTTGAAGACACTAATTTCAGTGCTTTTAGATAGTTACATACATACATGTTGTATTTAATCCTTACAGTGACTTAGAATGCAAATGCTATTACCTTCCTCTACTGGTGAAGGAAGGCTAAGCAAGGTCAGGTCCTGAAAGACTTGAGAAAGTAAGCCCCATTCCGTGTGACAGTAAACCCTGTGCAATTAACAACAATCAAAGCAGGTGAGCAGTAGATATAAGAATTAGTTCCTATTTTGCTGCAGCTTATAGGCAGAAAAGGAAACAATGGTGAAAGCAGTGACAGAAGAAGTAACAATAATAACTACTACACTTGCCATTTAGGACTGATTGATGGCCAAAAGTCAATCTAGGGATTTCCCAGCAAGTATATTTATCTTCCTAATGACCCTGAGGAATGGCATTATTATTGCCAGTTTAAAAATCACAAAATTAAAGTCAGGAAAATTAGATATCTTATTCAAAGTTACCTAGTTAGTGTATTACAGATACAGAAGTCCAACTGAGGTGTGGGTCCCAAATTCTACACTTAATCTTCTGTCCCATTGTGAGCTGCCTTTCTTCTATTCTTGTAACTTCATCTCAGAGACTCTTCCTGCTGAAAGGTTTTGTTAATGCTAGAATAATATGACATTTATACATCACAATGATTACAGATTTTATTATATTTACAGGCCTATTCATCCCAATCATTTCAGTTAAAAAAAAAAAAAAACCTGTCTGAAAATAATGGAGAAGGGCTGGGCCACAGGTGTGGAAATCTACCATCAGCCCCAAATCCCTAAGGGATTGATAATAGTTTCAGTGCACAAGGATAAAAAGGTGTGACGACGTTAGGTTACCAAAATTTTGAGGCTTCTCATGAAACTAACAAAAAATAGAGCAAAAGAGCACTGACTGTGTGGCTTGGTTGGCTGGAGCATCATCTCTTACACTAAAGGGTTGTGGGTTTATGTGGGGGTGCTCTGCCTACAGAGCCCCATCCCTCCGTCACAGATGAAAATAAAACTACCAAGACATGATCTGCTTGGGGAGGAGAGGTGGTCAAACACAAAGGAGAATGACCCAGAGCCCCTTCCTCACTGGGCTTTTATTGGGCTCAAATACACTGGAATACAGGTATGTCAGGCGGCAAAGATCAAACAATGGTTAACATTTCAAAGAAATCTGAGGGCTTAATCTGAGTCAGTATCTATCAGGAAAGGGGGTTGTAAAACTTTGGGAGACTTACCCATTTCCTCCTCGGACCCTTATTATTTAAATGAGAGCACTCTTAGCAAACAAAGCAGGTTTCACAGGACTTTACAAATTCATTCTTATGCTGGATCGCCAGGGGAACTGTTCTGGCCAGCACAGGGCTGCACCACTCACTGTCATAGTTTCAGTCTTTAAGGCGATTAGGCTCAGGAAGCAGACGACATCTCCCAGATGGAAATGAGGACTCGGGCTATGTCAGAATAGCCGGGGGGCAAGGGTCCATCACCCCCTCTTTGCTGCAGCCCCCCAAGTCCTTCCATGAGGCCTCCCAAGTGGTTGTGTCTGGCTTAGGTTGCCCCTCCCATGAGGAGTCTTACCTGTCATTGACCAACCAAGCATTGGGGCCAGAGATGGATGAGGCAGAAGCAGCACTCCTGCCAGGGAGATAAGCTTTGTCTCCTTAGTAGGTCACGTTCTCTTGACAGAACAGACCCAGATGAAGTGGGTCCCTTGGCTCCTACTCAACCCACCATGGGGTGAGGGTTACAACTCCTGAAACCAGGCTGAATGGTCCACAACAGGTTTAATTCCCAGTTGGGGCACATGCCTTAGTTGCTGTTCTGATTCCTGGTCAGGGTGTGTGCAAGAGAAGGCTAACAGGTGTTTCTCTCTCCCCCTACCCCCCACCCCCACACATGCATCAATTAAAAAAAATATAGCAGAAGAAATGTAAAGTTATCAGTAAAGGCCCCATTGAAGGCAGGACATAATAGTATGAATAGTAGCACACAGGCCAAATTATTTGGTAGCAACCTAGTGACAGGACCAAAACACTGCCACACTGAAGCCACTGTGTGGGATATTGATTGTAAACTGTTTATTAAAAAACAAAAGACTCAAAGAAACTTTAACACTCTCCCCCCATCCCTGCCCAAGAGATTCAGGCAGAGAAGCCTGCTTCAGGAAGGACAGTTTAGGATGCGCCTTAGCCGAAGTGGAATTAAGTATGGGAACAGGAGGGCTTCCGTAGGGTGTGCCTGTTAGCTGAAGAACCCCTCCCCATGTTTCATTGTTTCTGAGTCACCTAGGGGGATTTTTCTGCCATGTTCTGTTCTCCATCAACTACCTGAAAATCACCCATTCTCACTTCCAAAATCTAATACTCCTTCTCCCACTTTCTCCTTTGTCCAAAAATGTCTTGTATACCCAATGTTGTCTCATTGTCTTTAGAATTTTCACAGAATGATCATGCTTATGTGATTTCCCCATGGACATGTATTAAACTTTGATTTTCTCCTGTGAATCTGGCTTGTTAATTTAATAGTTAGTCCAGTCAGAAGAATGTAGGAGGTGGAAGGAAAAGTATTAATATTGTTTTAGCCCCCACACTAGAAATACTGGAGCTACTGAGGCCCGGGATCTGAATCAAGAAGAAACAGACCATTTCTCTAAAGTTTTCTAGAGGTCTGAGAGAAAGAATCCTCGAGTTGCAATTTTAAATGTTTGAGTTAAAATTTCATCAGGTTGTGCTATGAGCTTTACCATTTCGGGAAAAAGAAAAGCATGTGTGTGTGTGTGTGTGTGTGTGTGTGTGTGTGTGTGTGTGTGTGTGTACTGTTATTAGTCTGCTCTGGCTGCCACAGCAAATACTACAAACTGGGGGATTAAACAACAAAAATTCATTTCTACAGTTCTAGAAGCTTAGAAATTCAAGACTGAGATGCCATCAAGGTACATTATATTCCAAGGACTTTTCTTGGCTTGTACATGACTGCCATCTCCCTGTGTGCTTATATGGCCTTTTCTCTGGGTTCTGGCCTAAGAAGGGCACTAATCTCATCAAGGGGGTCCCACCTTAGGATCTCATCTACACCATCATATTGGTGTTAGCTTTTAAACATGTACTTTGGGTGTAGGGGAACATAGACTTTGAGTCCATAATATTTTTCTAGCCTTTCAAAATTCATGTTCTTCTCACATGCAAAATACATTCATTCCACCCCAACAGCACCAAAGTTTTAGTTCATTCCAGTATTAACTCTAAAGTCCAAAGTGTCATCTAAATATTATCTAAAATTGGATATGTTGGAGACTCAATGTACAATTTATCCTGAGGCAAAATTTCTCTTTATCTGTGAAACCAGATCAATTATTGCTTCTAAAATATGAGGGACAGGCATAAGATAAGACATTCCCATTCCAAAAAGGAGAAATAGAAAATAATAAAGAGTGATGGGTCCCAAGCATGTCTAAAGTCTAAAACTTAGCAAGGACAATTCCATTAGGTCTAAGGCTTGAGAATAATATTCTTTGATGTTCTGCTCTCCAGACCTACTGGCCCAAGTAGCTCTCTTCCACCCATCCTGTAAAATTCAAAAAGTCTAACAGCTTTCCTTCATTCTGTCCCACCTTCTCTAACCACTTTAATTCAAACTGGCAGAGTTTCTGCTGGTATAATACTATCTCTATTCTTGGTTTATTAAATTCATAAGTTAAACCCATGGTCTCTTTATCGAAGTGTTTTCAACTACACCCTTACTATTCTCTCCAGAAAAAGCTCTCCCTCCCTCCCTCCCTCCCTCCCTCCCTCCCTCCCTCCCTCTCTCCCCTCCCTCCCTTTCTTTCTCCCTCTCTCTCTCTCCCCACCCCCTCTGTCTTTTTTACTATATGAAGAGGCTGAGAATTTTCAAATCTTCAAATTCTGGTTCATTTTTGCTCAACATTTTTTTCTTCAAAACATCTCTTTCTTTTATTATTTTACTGCGAGTGTTTGAGAGGAGCCAAGTCATGCTTTCAATAGCCGTTTAGAAGACTCCTGAGATAAATACCCTGTCTCATTGCTCACAAGTTCCACCTTCCATAGAACACTAGAATACAGCTTAGTCAAGTGCCACTTTATAACAAGGATCGTGTTTCCTCCAGTTTCCAGTGACATGCTCTTCATTTGAATCTGAGACCTCACCAGAATCACCTTTAATGTCCATATTTCTAGTATGCACCTCAAAATTCTTTGGGCCTCTACCCATTTATTTCTCAGTTCCAAACCCCCTTTCATATGTTTAGGTATTTATTTCAGCAGCCCACTACTTCTCAGCATCAAAACCTGTCTTAGCTTAGGCTTCTATAACAAAATACCACAAGATGAGTGGCTTAAACAACAGAAATTTATATCTCACAGTTCTGAAGGCTGGAAGTTCAAGATTAGTGTGCCAATATAGTTGGATTCTGATGAAAGCTGTCTTTCTGGCCTGTAGAGGGTCATCCAATCATTGTGTCCTGTATGGTGAAAAGAGAGAATGAACAAGCTCTCTCATGTCTCTTGTTATAAGAGCACTAATAACACCATTACATCCCAACTTTGTGATCCCTTCTAACTCTAATTAGCTGCCAAAGACCCCATGTCCTGATACCACCACACTGGAGGTTTAGAGCTCTGACATATTCCTTGGGGAGGGAGGCACAAACATTCCATCCATAATACATACAAACATACGTGTATATACATGTGTTGGTAGGTAGATTGATTATATATACTCTACATATTTCGCTAACTATAGATGCAGAAATAACATTAGTAAAATTAAATATAAAAATAGAAGTGATGACATCTCCTTTCACTCTTTGCTTATATATATAGCACATAAGCTGTTACTGAAACAGCTGGTAGAAGTGTTACTTTTTCTTCTAGTGTGAAACTTAGACTTTGCATTTGTTCCTAATCAGCATTATAGGTAGGCTGACAGCAAAGGCACCCAAAATTGGGCCTCCTTTATTCTCTTTAGAGGAGATGGAGCAGTACCTCGTAGCACTGTCTTATACTTTAAACTGGACATTCAGTAACCAGTATAGAACTAACCCTCTCAAATTTTTAAAAAGCATTAGGTAATTTTATTACCAGAATGCTTTCATGAAAGTAATTGTGAATATGTAAAAATGTATATCTTTCTAAGTATGTCTGTTCTAGTGTTATTTACATTAGTAAAACCGTTGATGCATCAAGTGGTAGAGAATGTTGAAGTAAACCATGGTGCAGGAATACGTCAAGTGCTATGGAATCATTAAAATGGCAATTTTATTTAAACAAATGAGAGAATAGGAACAGAAAAAGAAGTCGGAGGATGGGATTGAAAGAAATGCTGAAGACAATATAAACAGTTAATTTCCTTTCCCACCTTGATCTCTGTGAAATTCCAGGTAAGAAATTGTGTGTAAGAAGATAAAGTTACAACTGCCCTGGAAACCAGTGAAAGACATTGGTGGAACAAAATGTCTGAAGAATTCCTAAGAGCTAGATGTGAGCTCAGAATCATAGTGAAGTAAGAATGGAGGAAATGTAAATCCAAAACTCATGCAGAAAGAGACCATGTGTGCTTCAGAGCGGTTTCAGAAAAGCTCAAAGCTCAGAATTACCTGGAGCAGCAGCAGGAGGAAACCATCCTGAAACTGAAAGGGGAAGAAATGCAGTATGACAATAAGCCATTGATTTGTTCAATCTCAACCCATTTGAACCGAGCAAGGGGCAATGTGTCCACACATGAGGGACGACCCCCCCCAGAAAAAAATCTTCTGGAGGGCAGGCCCCTTGTAGTACAGGATTCCCCCACTAGATGAGTGTTCTAGGAACCCATCCCTATCAGTGTACCAGCAGGCATTGCTGTGAGAGGCTATGATTGGCTTCAGTAAAATTTTTTTGAAGACTCACCACATTTGCCCATTTCATGATAGATGACTTATGAGCTCACCTGCCCACACTGCGCTGAGTGTTCAGCAGTTTTTAACCAAAAACTGCATGACCCCTGTGCCCCACCCTCCTTATTCACTTGATCTGACCCTGAACAACTTTTTGTTTGTTTGTTTGTTTCCCCAGATGAGAAAAGTACAGAAAAAGAAATTTTTTCCCAATGTGAAAAAGGGGAAACAAACAAACAAAAAAAAACAGCGGAAGCATTAAAAGGCATCAAAATCAATGAGTTCAGAAACTGTTTTGAGCAGTTAAAAAGAGTCTCATTAGGTTTATTGCATCAGATGGAGAGTATTTTGAAGGTAACTGAAGTTTAAACATGTGAGAATAGTACACAATTTTTTATAAATAAATTTCTAGTTTTTTTGGTTCCTCTAGTTTGACCAAGCACCCAGCTTTGACTCATGGGTGCAGAGTTGAAGCAGTGCACCAGTCACTTCAGACCCCAAGGAGAAAGAAAAAATATATTCCCAAGGCAGGCTTTCTATCACAATCACAGGATGCAGGCTCTTGTAGTTAGAACTGACCTCAGCTGACTAAACCTGGTGAGGCAGATATCACAG
The DNA here is from genome assembly GCA_039655065.1 of Glossophaga mutica. NCBI lineage: Eukaryota > Metazoa > Chordata > Mammalia > Chiroptera > Phyllostomidae > Glossophaga > Glossophaga mutica. The sequence continues at coordinate 155,733,823 of CM077303.1, read as the reverse complement.
AGAAACACAACATGCTAAAAAAGAATCTGAAAAGAAATTAAAGAGGGATAACAATTGTCATCCAAATTAATGATGCTTTTACTACAAGTTGAATATCTTGAAATAAATTTAGCCAATATGCTTCTGAGATGTGTGTAAAATATGGAAATTATGTTTTCAAAATAAAAATCTTGAATTGAGTTGCTGAAAAGAAACAGTAATAAAATCAAGCCCTGGCTGGCGTAGCTCAGTGGATTGAGCTCGGGCTGCGAACCAAAGTGTCGCAGGTTCGATTCCCAGTCAGGGTACATGCCTAGGTTGTGGGCCAGGTCCCCAGTGGGGGCCATGTGAGAGACAACCACACATTGATGTTTCTCTCTCTTTCTCCCTCCCTTCCCCTCTCTAAAAATAAATAAATAAAATCTTTAAAAAAAACCCAAATAAATAAAAATAAAATCAGTCAATGAAGTAGAATATCAAATAAAGTACTTGGCCAGAATGTAGCACATTTCTTATAAACATAAAGCATAAAATAATAATAAAGAGGCACATAGGATATATCTAGAAATTTTAACAACCATTCAGAAACAGAATATTTTGAAAAACTAAATTTATATTGATAGATGATAGATAGAACAGTGAGTCTGGAAATATGACTTTGAAAAAGATGGAATCTATTTAAGATTATGAAACTATTTAAAAGCAGCAAATGAAATTCTTTGGATTAAAAAAATTGTAAAACTTCAGTGGCTGGATTAAGTTCAAGATAAATGCATATGACAAAGGAATTAGTAAACTGAAGGATATTACCCAAGAAGACTCTAGCTTTTAAAAAAAGCTTAAGAAAATAAAGAGATAGGGAAAACAAAAAGGTTCACACAAATAGTCACAATAAAAATAATAAATGTTTAACCAGTGTTTCAAAGGAAATTTAAAAGAGAAAGGGGATATAGCAATATCTAAAATATAGTAGCTAAAATTTGCCTAAAACTGTTAAGATTTACCAATATTTAAATCTTGGAATCCCAACAAAGTCCAAGGAAGAAGAGAGGGAAGGGTAGGAAGGAATGAAGGGAGCAAAAGAGAAGAAAACTCTCAATGTTTAAACCTAACACACTCCATTGAACCTCGAGAACACCAATGAAAGGCACTGCGAGATTTTGGTCACAGAGACTGCACTCATCATCAACAAAGGAACGTCAGACTGACAGCTAACTACACAACAGCAATGGTGGAAGCTAGAACACAGTTGAATACTATCTTCAATTTGTGCAGAACAAATGCAGGAAGTAACTGTTTACTTTGAATGCTGTATCCATCAGAGCTATCTTTTGATTATGAGGGTAAAACAAAAGTAATTTCAAACAAAAACTTAGAGATATTGACTACCAGCAGAGTTTTAACTTCTGAAAAGTCTAAAATGCAAAAAAGGAATGGTAAGCAAAGATGTTGGAAAAAATTTAGAGAAACAAAAATAAACATTGACTCTATCAAACAGCACTTTAGAAGAAAAAAAATAGACCACAGTATCATATACATTGTGAAGTGAGTCATTGGAGCTAAAGCTTTCTAAAGTCCTTGAACTAGCTAAGAGTGGAGCAAAGATGCATATAAAATGTAGACTGTTAAAATTTGAAGAAAATTGTAGCCTCCAACTTCCAAATGCATAAATGAAGGGAAATTAAACAAGAAAAAAAATGGACACAATCATAGTGGAAAAGAGCAAAAAAGGCAAGACAAAGGAACAAAAAAAAGACAAGTAAATGGAAAACAATAAAGAAAAAGTGTTCATTCAGTCAGGAGTGAACACAAAAGGAAAGACAAAAAAGGGAGTGGGGACAGGACAGCTAGGAATTATTTAATAAAATGGTAGAAGAAAGTAGAAATCAAAAAATACAAATGGATTAAATGCTCCATAGAAAGGCCAAAAATACTCAGAACTGATTAAAAAATTACTAATTGAACTTTCCAAATTCACATTGCAGGATTTGGTTTGCTATTTATTTGGGGGTTTTCATTGATGCTCATTAGTGATATTACTACAGTGTAGTTTTCTTCATGCTCTTCTTACATGATTTTGTTAACAAAGTTGTGTTAGCTTCATAAAGTGTGTAAGGATGTGGTATTCCAACTTTTTCCTGCTCCTGGGCATTTGCTTAGTATTGGGATATTTCTCCCTTGAGTATTTGGTGTAAGATGCTTAAAAAGTCACATGGGCCTACAATGGTTTACTAATTTCCTTATTGTTGCTGAGGGATAAATTCTTATCAATGGATTGAACATCTTTAATCATGAGATATCTCTTCAGGTTTTCTATTCTATGGCTTGGTAACTTACATTTTCTAAAATATAGCAATTTTTGTCTATTCAAATTTGTCAGAAGGTACTTTTTGTGCATTTTCATGTGATATTTAAAACTTCTACTTTAATTAACCCTAGCTATAATTAATCCTCTTTTACATTTCTAATATTTGTTATCTGTCCTGTTTTTTGATCCTTGGTTTGTCATGCCAAAGATTTATCTACTTTATTAGTCTTTGTAAGAATTAGCCTTATTCTTGTCCATCCTTTCTGTTATATCTTTATTTTCAATGTAATTAACTTCTGCTTCTACTTTTATAATTCCTTCTCCTCAACTTTTATTGGATTTAGTTTATTCTTTTACTGATAGGGAAAGAATAACTTAGTAAGGATACAGAAACCTAATCCAGTCTTGCTCTGTCATTCTGCCACTTACTAATCATTGGGAGAATCATATAAATCTCCTGCACCAGGTATTCTCATTGTTCAGGAAACGTTGTTATCCCTTCTTCCTAAATCATCAAGTTTAGACAAAAAACGACAAATATTATGAACTTATCTGGTATTAATTGCTGCCTGTTTAAAACACTAAGTTTGGAAAATCGATTAGAATGTGTGTAAATTTTCAATCAGTGTAAGCTCACCTATAAAACCTCAAAGTGCCTTTACTAAACTTTAATATTGTTTAAAACTAAAAAAAAACTTCCTTTTACTAGTAATTTCAAAGTTAATTGTTTTATGGTTTATATAATCAAAGAATATCTATTCCTTGTCTTATACTAAGGTACTATAGAATTATGTATATTCCACAAAAGGGTTAAATAAATATAAGGGGAAAGTCTATTTCTATTCCATAAAAGGAAATTAAATGTTCGTTCATAAGCAAAATTTCTGGCATGATGTTTTTGCACATTCTTTGAAAGACATTTTATTAAAACAACATACAAATTAAATTCTTAAATTAACATTGATATCCCTTCCTTAAGGAAGTATAGTTAAAATTAAATTTGTGTGTGATTACCTCAAACATAGCCTTATTAACAGCCACCTAAATGTTTGTGGGTTTTCATGCATTAAATTTTTGTTCCAGATTATTCACGGTTTGTTAATTGGTGTGATACTTGATGAATATTGATGGTGCATATTGTGGAAATAATTTCCATATGAAAGGTGGGGGAGACATTTCTTGCCCAGGCAAAACTCTGGAAATAAAAATAAAAGCATTCTAAACACTGAATTTAGAATATGAGTTGACCCTCTTATTTACTGAACAGTTAAGAGTATTCAATAATCAAGCATTTCAAGTGTATGGATGCCAGAGTATAGCTAAATACTTTAATGATGTCCAAAACAAATTAGGAAATTAACTGATTTATTAGGACCCTGTTTAAATGTCTAATGTGTAGGTTAAATGTTTACTCATTTAAATGAGGTGTTCGGGCTTTAGAAATATCTACTAGATTTAAATTAGCTTCTACCTCTAAGATGCCATGTTCTAAGAGTGTTTAAATTTCTAATTTTACATTAGGTACAGAGATTAATCCAATATATTTGTACAGGAAAGACATTAATAAACTCACAGGATCTTCTTTAGCCAGTGTATGATTATTATTTATCAAGACGATGAATCCACAGGTTACTGTATTTATAATAAGTATTGCCAATATAATAAAATCAGAGTCTCCCCAGTGTCTTTACTTTCATAGAAAAACACATTCAATGCTCAATAAATACTTAAAAAAAACCTCCCTTTTTAATATTTTTAATGACACTGGTAGATGCCACTTAGACATTCTCCAGTTTAATATTCACCATTTCACTCTAAATCTGTATAATCCTAACATTGCATGTGAAGAAATTAAGACTTGAAAAATTAAATTGCTCATTGTTTCAGTTCCAAGAACATCTTATTTAGGTAGCCATAACCTTCTTGAAATTATAAGTAGAACGTATAAATTGAGATATTTTAAAGTTATCAGCTTTTTCTTATCAGATAATTACAAGAACAAAGAAGTAGATTATGATATGACACAGTGCCAAAAACCTTTTCCCTTAAAATTGGATCATACTTTCTATGGTTCAATCATTACAAACACACTACTTGTAAGCTCATGTTAATTTTGTGCCCTCAATTACTCCATAATACTCATACAAGAGAGAGTTGATGGTGATGAAAAAAGGGAGTCGGGGGAAAAAGAATGTGTATAAGGCCACTTCCCTAAATTTTGCATACATTTCGGCAGCAAGATTCCATCTCCCAGAGCTATGCTTGCTTTTTGATCAAATTGCAATGTTTATCTTTGGCCTCCCATTAGTTCAGGTGTCCCCCTTTTTTTAATCATATGCCAGTGCTTGCCGCTTAGTGTCCTGTCTACTTTATCTGTTAATAAGGCTGCACTGTCTAAGCTGTCACTTAGGTGATGAATGTCTTAAAGGCTGGGGTCATATTGCATAACTGAGCTTCTCTCTTTCTCCAAGTACTTTCAATGTTTTGATTTTCCACATGGCTTTTCCACATGGTCTCTCTGTAAAGGTAGTCCAATTTCTTAGATATCAGCTCAAGAATCACAAAACCAGAAAAAAAGAAATATTACATGGTTTAGACCCAGAACTACTTCAGATTGTTTAAAGCATGTACATGCCAGTACAGTTTCAAGGGGAAGGAAAACAAAATTTTCCTGTAAAGAAAGTAAGAATAAAATTGACATCTTTAATCCATCACAGGAGGTACAACACTCAAGGTAGAATCAACAGAACTTGCCCAGATTCTAAGAAGGAATGAAGGGAAGGAAATGAGGAAAAGTGAAGCATGAGATGAGACTGACCCAGGAAAATCCATGATTTTACTGGCCTCATTGAGTGTGAGAGATTTCATTATCAATGATACACAAAGAGGCCATTTGTGGATTTTAGATATTGAAGGTCAATGACTAGATTTCACTTCGAGCACGACAGACCAGCTAGAATGGAAAATGGTTTGGTAGGGAGCAGGACTGGAGGAGGTCAATAGAGCATTCCATAACCTACTATGATAGTATGGAATAGGGGTGATGGTTTCTTGGAATAGGGTGGGAATGTGGAAGTGGAGAAAAGCAGACTACTTCAAAAGACATTTAAGGGATATAATCAGTGGGGTCTTACGATTGATTAAATATGAGTATTCCAAAATCTAGCTTGAATCACTAGGTAGATCGTAACTCACCTATAGAAGCAGGTTTGGAAGAAAATAATCATTAGTACTCTTTCAGATTTGTTGAGTTTAAGTTCCTGTGAGATATCCAGATGAAAATGTTAAACAAGTGGAATCCATTTGTGTGGGGGGCCTAAAAGACAGATCTGGAGATATAGAGTTGGTAAAATCATGAATCACAATAACAATTACAGAAATGTTTGTGGGTGAGACAACTTCATATCAGGAGGCTACAGAAGAAAAGGAGGATTTATATTTCATTCCCTGGAAATTCAGCTGTTTGAAGATTTGGTGGTAAGGTGAAGGGAATTCATAGGCACTTACAAAGCAAAGGAAATGGAGATGAAAGAAAGCTCTGAGGGAATATGTCATAAATGTTAAAGATAATGATTTAATAATATGTAAGGAAAGACAAAGGATGCTTTGCAGGGAGAGAATTGAGTCATGAGAGCAAGTGGGAGTATGGACAGGTGACACTTGAGTAAATAACTGTTAGGAAGGGTGTCAAAATCTGTATAGGTTGTGAGATTTTATCTTACATACACCCTAACCAAGTCACCTGCCACAGCTGAATGCACATTAACAGAAGACATGAGAGTCTTAAACAGAGATGAGCATCTTGGTCATCATAATACTTGCATCAAGTTTTCCAAGCCCCAACTCCCCAAGGTGACATTGTACTCACAGCAATACAGGAGGAGGCCCGAGCTGAGGTTACCTGAATCTACCTTTCTTTCCTCCTTCCTTCCTCCCTTTCTTTTCCTTCCTTCCTTCCTTCCTCTTTCTTTGTTTTCAACATCTATTTTTATTGTATTTTTCCCAATACAATTTAGTCCCCTATATCCCTGCCTGTAATCACCATTCTGTTGTCCATGTCCATAAATCCTTTTTTTTTTTTTTTTTTTTGCTCAATCCCTCCACCCTCTACTCTCCCCACTTCCTTAGCCCAAAACTTTCCCAATAGGCAGTAAGTATGTTTGTTCTTTATTCTGAGGAGACAAATTATCTCTGTCTCCTATGATTATTTGCTATATGACCATCCTTACAAAGATAATCCAGAACAAAGTCCTGTGCTCCCAAGACATTCAGAAATACAAGAGACCCATGGAGAATTATTTCAAATGAGGGAGCCCAGCTCCCTGGTTACTGGTTGAGTAAACCAGACTTAAGGAACATTTAGTGTTGACGGTCTTCTGAGGTTTTGTGGGTGTTTGGACCTAATAGAATTTATATATAGTCAAGAGGTTCCTCTAGTTATAATATGCACAGAAGTATTTTAATTTATAATGGTCTACTGGCTGATTAGCTGTAGTGGAAACAACAATGACTGTTGCCTGGTGATGCATACATGCTCAGTTGCACAACAGGGGTTGAGGGCAGTATTTCTGGAATCAGACTGCCTGGAGCCAACTAGTGGATTTTACTGCATCTAAATTAAAGATTCACTTTAAATAAAGAACATCAAATAAGCAATCTATTGAGATACACATGTTTTATATGCTTACATATATGTGTGTGTGTATAATATATATGACATACATTTAAAAATTAGAGTGGATGCTTTTGAGGAGAGGAATGAAAGGAATTGAGAAACAAAGGAAAGGGGAATGTAATCAAACAAAAAAGGGACTCATGATAGCAAATTGATATTTGAAAAGATATTTACTCAACTCAGTTTTGCTGAGGTCCAATTTTTTTATGGAAAATAGATAAAGAGAAAAGTAGAAAGATAGAAAGAAAAAGATGGACATGTCTGAAAGGAAGATATTTTATACCAAGAAATATTTTTTAGCTTCATAATGACTTTGAGAAAAAACATGCACTTAAAAAGAAAAATAGGAGTGGAATAGGACTTTCTGGATGTCATTGTCATCTGTGCTTCTTAGTCATCTTTCTCTGTTTACAAAAGCACCGATCCTTACTTAAGAATCTATCTAGACTTTGGTTTACACTTTGGTTGCGTCATAGAATTTGGAAATGTAGAATGGGGATATTGCTATCCTCCAAAGTCCAAACCATCTACCTCATCTCATTTTATTTATTTAATATGCTTATGTATTGTTTGTATATGACTTGCTTGCTGAAAATATTTCTTCCTGAGTTTGTGATATAGGATAAGGAAAAGAGATTTTTTTCCTCCTAAAATTAGCACTGCTTCTTTGCTTCTTCATACATAGACATTCTGAATTTTCACCCAGCTTTTCCGGGTATTTCAAGAACTACTATAATTATTTTGCCAGCATTTTTTCAAACTTGCATTTGCTCTGCTATTTTCTGTAATGTGTGAAATGTTATCAGAAGGGAAAAAAAAACCTATTCAAGACAAATGTGGCCTGTGCTTTCTCATCTATTGGTGAGATGCCCAGTGCTTTTTGGTTTAAGTCTCTTAATGGAGAGGACTTGTTTGGTGGTTGATTTGGCACAGGCTCTATTTTCAAGAAAATAAAAGGAATTTCTGACTAAGAAAGAATAGAGGACTTCCTACTCCTATATTTATGTAGTAAGAGACAACACAGAGGGTAAGCCATGGGGATCTAAGCACAGGGAATATAGTCAGTAATATTATGGTAACTACACGGGGACAGATGGTTACTGGGATTATCGTGGTAATCACATCGCAACTGTCTAACCACTATGTTGCACACAGGAAACTAATATTGTTTACCAACTACACCTTAATAACAATTTAAACTAAATTGAAATCAAAATTAAAAAGAGACTAAAACAGCTAGATTGTCCTCTTTACAATTTATCCTTGCCCAAAAATTAAATCCTTTTCTATCACTCAAATGAAGGGAAAGGAGGGGGCCTTCCCCTCAGTCACAGGTGTGAACAGCATGAGCAGGTGCACTGAGAGTTGAAAAATCCAAACCTCAGCAGGACCATTTCTCCGAAACAACTTGCCCCAGGACATAGGGCTGCTGTCAGGACTGCAGAAGCTTTTTAGGATAATTACTAATTCCAATCATTCATGTTTCTTGTCCCCCAAAATGTAGTCTTATAGCTAAAAATTTATGTTTCAAAAAAAAATTCTTCCAGTCTGTTTAAAATTAGAGTTTTCTTGCTAAATGGCCAGTTGTCATAAAATTTCAATAAGCTCAGACTTGCCTCATTATTTCCTTCCACAGAGAACACTAGACACTTTCAAGAGACAACTGAGTATCCCAGAAAGAACCATAGTTTGCAGAAGGTACTCTCATAAATCTCATCTTTGCTGCTTATGAGCTGTATGACAAATTTTAAAACATCTCTGAGATTCTCCATGTCTACAGAAGTAGAGGTCATAATATTTATGTCCCTTAATACATAGCAGACTACCAGTCCCATATTAAGGTATTCGATTGTTATTTTTTTCTTTCCTACTGCCGATATAGCAGTTGAAGCTTTCATTCCTTTTGGCTAAAAGCTTATTTAAACTATTGGTGATTAGGTCCTTATCTTCTCTCTCCCTCTTAATCTCTTTTTTAATAAATGCTTTATTCATTACTTTCCTGGGAAGAGGGCACTGTATCTTTCACATGAAAAGAGAATGAGTATTTGATGTTAAGAATTTTTTGAATAGCCAATGCCTTTTTAAAACCGTAGACACTATGCAAGAGTACTGTAATAATTATAAAAATTATACCACAATACACAGGCTGAAAAATGTAATATTTCTTTATTTTTTTTCTCCACCTAACTTAATCTAAGACTCCACTCTCTTGGCTGAGGAAAAAAATGTAATCTCTATCATTATCTAGGTGCCTCATTTCTTTCATTCCATGAAACAAGAATCCTGGACTTAAATTGCTAGGCTAAGGACCAGGTCCTGCATCTACCACGTTGCCCATTCTCATCACTATTGCATGAGGCATTGGCTCCAACTGTCTGCCAGGCATTGGTGCTCTGAGTGACCCCTCCCTATAGGCCTCTGCAAAGTAGAAGCTCACCTAAATGCTCTCAGCACTAACTGCTTGGATCTTATCTGAAATTACACTTACCTCCTGGGGACACGCATAATCCTTACTATAACTAGTACTGACAAACTTGTTTTGGAGGAGATCCTCTCTGAATTCTCTCTTCTTAAACTTGATCCATATCAACCTATTACAATAGACTTTTCTAAAAAAACAAAAGTCTGGATGGAGTTTGTCTTTTGGGTAACTGCCAATCTGTTTGTGGTCAGCTAGCAACAAGTTGATAACAGCTATTTGAAGATAAAGACCTCTTAACTCAAAAAATAAAACATAGCTACAGTTTGGGGGGACATGAAAGGGAAAAATACCTCCAATCTTGTCCCATTCTTTCTGACCTTTTATGCAAGGAGATAATGAGAAAATTAGTCTCCAAATATGTTGGCTGACCTCGTTCTGATAACCTCTTTAGTGTAGTACTCTATTAGCATATGAATAGAACTTAACACATATTTTTTAAAAAAATTTTAAGTCAAACTCCCTGGTAGTTTTTTTCCCCCTGAATATCTTAAAGTTGAGGGAATTAAGGTTCAGAGACTTTTAGTGATTTACCGAAGTTCATAAATCTAGCTGGTGATGGAACAAACATTTAAACATAGGATTGTCTAGTTATAAAATTGCACTCTTTCAAATGCATCATTCAATGCCTCAGTCAGAGAAACCATCATGGCCATCATCCCTTCAATGTAACACTTAACACAGATGCATCAGTGGCAGAAAGTTTCAGATAATTTCGGTTGTGAATCTTTTAGATTCCTTTTGACTGAAACCTCATAGTCAGAAGCTTAGAAATATGCCCTCACTGGTTTTAACAGACTTCAATTTAAAGAATTATAACCATGATATACTAGAAGGAAGTGTAATTGAAAAACAGAAAAATAAATAACAAATATTTAGCTTCAGCTAAACAATAACGTGTGCTCATATTAAAAATCTGCTATAACCTATTCCACCTGCAAAATAATGAGCATTATATATTTCCCTAATACTAGCTTTATGAAAGGTTAATTGCTCACTACATGGGGTTTATAATTACCAACAGTAAACTTTTATTTATATATCTAGATCTTTGATCAAGAAGTATTCAAACAATTTGTCAATGGTCTTGACATTGTTAGGAATATACTTTTATTGCCTAAAAAAATACATAAATCCTTATGCTGTGTAGGATCTGGGAAATTTACGTAGTTCTTTCTATGTTAAAGCCACATTTCTTCTTACATAGAATTTGTTTTTCAGGATTTCCCAAGGAGTGACTAAATCATTAACAAATAAAAGAGTGTATCCAGGTAGACCACAAGTGTATACTTCATTTTCCTTTGATGGAATGGCCTACCTATGATATGTCTTGTATGGTTTCTATGCTATTATTCTTACTTGGTTTGTCATGCTGTACTGATAGTGTGTTGGTCTAACATCTGATGAGTATGTCTTCAATGACCCAGAATTTCTATTTGGGGTTCTGTGATCATACTAGATGGTAGAACTTAAGTACAGTGCATGAAGTACTACTCAGAAGACTGAAATTAGAGTACCTTGTTTGTAATCTTGATTCTTCTACCAGGTAGTATTACATTACATAAATTATTAAATATTTCTTAGCCACAATTTCATAATCTTTAAGGTGATGGTAATATCAACTCACAGAATTGTGTGAGGGTAAAATAAGCGGTGAATGTAATTTATGCAGGGCATTATGATTATTATGTGTTAGCTATGGAAAAAGAAACAGAGCACATATCACAGGTATTCCATCAAAGCCCTAAATTCCTGCAAGCAATTTGCCAGATTAGGGTTGTCCTCATCTTTGGGCTTATGCTCTCAGTTTTATATCAGCTTTCTGTACTTTCAGGAAACTGCCCTAGAAATAGCTGTTTCATAGAGCTCTACATGGAATGTAGACTTATTGGTTTCTCAAAGATCATGTATAAAAAGGAATACCTATTTTCACTATAAAGGTGACATCTTGTCCATCCTGGAATGAACTTTTGTGTAATACTACTCAAGGGTCCTTGACTTGGCCTTTCCTGACACTTTGGATGTATTGTCTTCAATCCTTGATTAAAAAATTATAAAAGAATTCTCCGCACCCCCCCCCCCAAAAAAGAACTATTTTTATGGCTCTCCTGAAGCTGTCAGATTTTTTCTTAGTTTTTAGTTCATGCCAGAGAGACACTGAGGTTCATTATGCAAATTTAAATGACTTACACACAACCCAAATCACCTTAGGTTATACTAATAAGTTCTAGATAAGAAAGAATGAACATAAAATTGCATCAAGGGTACTTAGGAGTAACTGTCCAACGGAAAGAGTATTGAGGTAAATTGTAAAGGAAAGCTATGGAGAGGTTGTTAAAATAATACTTCAATTGTTTTTCTTAAAATATGTTCACCAGCTAATATGTTGTGCATCTGAACTATGTGTGTGAGCAAGAAATCTTTCAGAATATTAATTAATGGTGAACTTGCTAAGGTGTGGTCTTGATTAGAAGAGGAAATTTTGTCTTCTCCAGCACCAGTCTTGAGGGCAAGGTCCCCATTCTACCCTCAAACCTGTGAAGTTGGTGAATAGAGATGTCAGTGAAATAATATTTCACTATACCTAACAGAGATGAAAACTACTGAAAGCAGTGACTCTTCTAGCAACATATAATTCTTCACCAGACATATGGGATGCTCTAGCAATATGGGAATTCAGACCTAAATGAAAGCATTGAGAACCCCCAAAAGCAGAAGGAGCATATGCTACAATATAATTATAACAAAAGAACACAGACCTTGGTCAGGCACATACAAGCAGTAACGAATGTATAAATAACTGGAATGACAAATTGATGTTTCTCTCTCTCTGTATCTCTCTCTCCCTCTACAATCAATAAATATTTTTTTCAAAGAAAGTTGTAAAATCAGGAAAATGTCAGGAAAACTTCTGGATCCAAGACCACAGTCTCCGCCATAGTCCACTCTAAATGGATGCCCCAAGTCCTGCCTCTGACCTCATCTGACTCCTTCAAATCCAGGACTCAATGGAGAGAATCTGATTGATGGGACCTAAAACACACTTGAGAATGCTAGCTGTAGGAGAATGTTGGGAACTGAATTTTTAGCTGGTCAGCATCTATATACTAGGAGGCCATTACAACGTGTATTGAATAAGCAAGTTTATGGTATCTGCCAAAATGCCATTGAAAATCCCCAATGGTCCTGATCTTTCAGAGTATGAGTTGAAGAAGCAAAAGAGTGAAACTGACATCTCTTGAGGGAAAGAAACAGGAAGGGGCAGAGGGGAATACACCCATCCACATATGATGGGACAACATCTCTCCTTGATAATATTTACTCAGTGCTTCTCTCTGAGTTTGTCCTGTTACCAATTTTGTAGTGGTATTTAAGTGTTTGCTATACCTGATAAAAATGGATTTAAATCCATCCCTACCAATAATGGGCTTCTTGCTGCACCAATATTCATAAAATGGTCTTTATAAGGGGTTCTTTGAGAGATTTTTGCAAGAAACCATACTTGGATGCAAGAAGAGGGGAAAGGGGAGGCATTAATAATAAGTATTATAATCATGTAACTTTTTATTTCTTTTAATATTTTTCTTTTTTGTCTTTTTATATAATTGTTGTTCAAGCACAGTTGTCTCCATTTTAACCCCTCACTACCCTTCACCACACCCATCCCTGTTTCCCACCCTTAATTCTAGCTCCCTTTGGTTTTGTCCATGTGTCCTTTATAGATTTTCCTGAAAGCCCTTCCACTTCCCCCCCATTATCCCCTCACAGCTCACCTCTGGTTACTGTCAGTTTGTTCTTAATTTCAATGTCTCCAGTTATATTTTGCTTGTGTAGTTCTTTTGTTGATTAGGTTCCACTCATAGGTGAAATCATATGGTATTTGTCTTTCACCACATAGATTATTTCACTTAGCATAATGCCCTCCAGTTCCATCCATGCTGTCACAAAGGGCAGGAGTTCCTTCTTTCTTTCTGTTATACAGTATTCCATTGTGTAAATGTACCATGGTTTTTTGATCCATTCATTTACTGATGGGCACCTAGGTTGCTTCCAACACTTGATTATTGTAAATTGTGCTGCTATGAACATTGGGATGCATAGGTTCTTTTGAATTGGAGTTTCAGGATTCTTAGGGTATAGTCCCAGCAGTGGAATTGCCAGGTCAAAAGGCAATTCCATTTTTAGTTTTTTGAGGAAATTCCATACTGTTTTCCACAGTGGCTTCACCAGTCTCCATTCCCACCAACAGTGCACTAGGGTTCCTTTTTCTCCACATCCTCTCCAACACTTCTTGTTTGTTGATTTCTTTATGATAGCCATTCTGACTAGTGTGAAGTGGTATCTCATTATGGTTTTGATTTGCATCTCTCTGATGGCTAGTGATGCTGAACATCTTTTCATGTCTCTGGGCCCTCTGTATGTCCTCCTTGGAAAAGTGTCTGTTCAAGTCCTTTGCCCATTTTTTATTTGTATTGTTTGTCTTCCTGGAGTGGAGTCATTTGATTTCTTTATATATATTTTGGAGATCAAACCTTTGTCTGAGGTATCTTTGGCAATTATGTTTTCCCACACAGTTGATTCTCTTTTCATTTTAATGCTGTTTTCTTTAGCTGTGCAGAAGCTTTTTATTTTAATGAGATCCCATTTGCTTTTCTTTCCTTTATGTCCCTTGCTCTAGGGGACATATCAGTGAAAATATTGCTGCATGGAATATCTGAGATTTTCCTACCTATGTTCTCCTCTAGGACTTTTATGGTGTCATGACTTATATTTAAGTCTTTTATCCACCTCAAATTTATTTTTGGGTGTGGGGTAAGTTGGCGATCAAGTTTCATTTTTTTTGCATGTAGCAGTCCAGATCTCCCAACACCATTGGTCAAAGAGGCTATTGTTACTCGATTTGATGCTTTTTGATTACAGTGGCCTTGTAATAACATTTGATATCAGATATTGTGATCCCTCCTACATTGTTCTTTCTCAAAGTTGCTGCAGCTATTTGGGGTTGTTTATGGTTCCATATAAATTTTTGAAGTGTTTGTTCTCTATCTGTAAAATATGTTATTGGTATTTTAATAGGGATTGCCCTGAATCTATAAATTGCTTTGGATAGTATGGACATTTTGATGATGTTAATTCTTCCAATCCATGAACATGATACATGCTTCCATTTGTTTGTGTCTTCCTTAATTTCTTTTTTCAGGGTTGTGTAGTTTTCTGAGTACAGGTCTTTTACCTCCTTTGCTAGGTTTATTCCTAGGTACTTTATTTTTCTTGTTGCTGTAGCAAATGGGATTATTTTTCTGATTTCTGTTTCTGATATTTCATTGTTGGTATACAAAAATGCCTTTGGTTTCTGAATATTGACTTTGTATCTCAATATTTTGCCAAATTCACTTATTAGGTCAAGTACATTTTTGGTGGAGTCTACAGGATTTTCTATATACACTGTCATGTCATCTCCAAACAATGACAGTTTTGCTTGCTCCATTCCAGTTTGGATGCCTTTTATTTCTTTTTCCTGTCTGATTGCTGTGGCTAGGACTTCCAATACTATGTTGAATAGAAATGGTGAAAGCAAACATCCTTGTCTTGTTCCTGATCTTAGTGGGAAAGCTTTTAGTTTTCATCCATTGAGTATGATGTTGGCTGTAGGTCTCTCATATTCTGTCTTTATTATGTCAAGGACTGCTCCCTCTCTTCCCACTTTACTGATTGTTTTTATCGTAAATGAGTGCTGTATCTTATGAAATGCTTTTCCAGCATCTGTTGATATAATCGTGTGATTTTTGTCTTTCCTTTTCTTTATATGATGTATTATATTTATTGATTTGCGAATATTGTACCATTCTTGCATCCCTGGGATGAATCCCACTTGATCATGGTGTATGAACTTTTTAATATATTGGATGTAGTTTGCCAACATTTTGTTGAGTATTTTAGCATCTATGTTCATGAGCCATATTGGCCTGTAATTTTCTTTCTTTGTTGTGTCTTTATCAGGTTTTGGGATTAGGATGATGCTGACTTTATGAAAGAGTTTGGGAGTCTTTCATCATTTTGGATTTTCTGGAATAGTTTGTGAAGGATAGGGGTTAATGCTTCCTTAAATGCTTTATACAATTCTCCTGTGAAACCATCTGGTCCAGGGCTTTTGTGTGCTGGGAGTTTTTTATTATTTTTTTTATTTCACCAGCTATTATTGGTCTTTTCAGGCTTTCTGCTTCTTCTTTATTGAGTTTTGGAAGATTATATTTTTCTAGAAATTTGTCCATTTCACCTGGTTTTTCAAATTTTGGCATATAGTTCTTTGTAGTAATTTCTTACAATCCTTTGTATTTCTGTGGTCTGTTGTAATTTTTCCTCTTTCACTTCTGATTGTGTTTATTTGGGTCCTCTCTCTTTTTTTCTTGATGAGTCTGCTTAAAGGCTTGTCAATTTTGTTTATCTTTTCAAAGAACCAGCTCCTGGATTTATTGATCCTTAGAATTGTTCTTTTGGTCTCTATGTCATTTAATTCTGCTCTGATCTTGGTTATTTCCTTCCTTCTACTTGTTCTGGGCTGTCTTTGTTGTCATTCCTCCAGTTCTTGTGGATGTAGGGTTAAGTTGTTTATTTGAAATGTTTCTGTCTTTTTAAGGTAGGCCTGTATCGCTATGAACTTTTCTCTCAGGACTGCCTTCACTGTGTCCCATAAGTTTTGGACTGTTGTGAGTTCATTTTCATTTGTTTCCAGAAAATTTTTCATTTCTTCCTTGATCCCATTCTTAACCTAATCATTGTTTAATAGCATGCTATTCAATCTCCATGAGTTTGAGTGTTTTTTGAGTTTTTTCCTTGAGGTTGGTTTCTAGTTTCAAGCACTTCGTGGTCAGAGAAAATGCTTGATATGATTTCAATTTTCTTGAATTTGTTGAGGGTTGTTTTGTGTCCTATCATGTGGTCTATCTTTGAAAATGTTCCACATGCTTTTGAAAAGAATGCGTATTGTGCTTCTTTGGGATGAAAGGTTCTATGTATATCAGTTAAGTCTATTTGATCTGGGACATTGTTCAATGCTGCAATACTTTTGTTAATATTTTGTTGGAAGATTTATCCATTTTTGACAGTGGGGTGTTAAAATCCCCTACTATAATTGTGTTGCTCTCAATATCTTTCTTGAAGTCCTCCAAGATTTTCCTTGGATATTAGGGTACTCCTATGTTGGGTACAAATATGTTTATAATGTTTATGTGTTCTTGATAGATTCTTCCCTTAAGTATTATGAAGTGTCCTTCTGGACACTACAAGAACTCCAGTCTATTTTGTCTTATATGAGTATTGCTACCCCAGATTTTTTTCAACCCTTCACTTTCAGCCTAGGTAGGTCTTTTGTTCTGAGGTGGGTCTCTTGTAGGAGTATACGTGTGAGTCATGTTTTCTTATCCATTCAGCTACTCTGTGTCTTTTGATTGAAACATTTAACCCATTAACATTTAAGGTTATTATTCATATGTATTTATTCATTTTCCCCCTTTGTACCTGTGCTCCTCTCTCTCTCTCGCTCTTTTCCTTTCTCTTTTTATAGTAGTCCCTTTGACATATCTTTTAGGGCTGGTTTGGTAGAGATGTATTCTTTCAGCCTTCTTTTGTCTGAGAAACTCCTTATTTCACCTTCCATTTTAATTGAGAGCCTCGCTGGGTAGAGTCATCTTAATTCCAGGCCTTTATTTTTCATTGCTTGGAATATCTCTTGCCATTCTCTCTGAGATCAGAGTGTTTTTATTGAGAATTCAGCTGCTAGCCTTATTGGAGCCCCTTTGCATGTTACTTCTTGTTTCTCCCTTGCTACTTTTAAGATTCTCTCTTTGTCTTTAAAACTTGGCATTTTAATTATGATTTTTTTAGTAGACTTCTTTGGGTTCATCTTGATTCAGACTCTCTGTGCTTCCTGAACTTGCATGATTTTTTTCCCTCTCCAGTTTTGGAAAGTTTTGTTGTTATTTTTTTCAAACAGGGTTTCTACCCGCTTGTTCCTTTTCTTCTCCTTCTGGCATTCCTATGAGCCTAATGTTGTTGCCTTTCATGTTATCTTGGAGTTCCCTTAAGCTGTCTTCATATTTTGTGAGTCTTTTTTTTGTGTGTGTGTACAGCTGCTCTACCTGGATGTTTCTTTCCACCTTGTCTTCCACCTCACTAATTTGGCCCTCTGCTTCAACCAGCCTGCTTGTAATTCCTTCTAGTGTGTTTTTTTATTTCCAAAATTTTATTGTTCATTTCTTCCTGGTTTTTGTTTATAGTTTCTATTTTCTTTTTCATACTGTCATAGTTCTCACTCAGTTTCTTGTAGTTGTCTGTGAGTTCCTTGGGCATCTTTATAACCATTGTTTTGAATTCTATACCTGATAGCTTTCTTGCCTCCACTCTTTTAGTGGGGTGTCTACCATTCCTTTTGATTGCATGTTCTTTTTTTGTCTCCACATTTTAGGTGACTCTTTTTGTTTGTTTCTGCACTTCCTGATGCTTTGCTTTGCTAAGTGTCTTTGTAGGGTTAACTTCTATGCTAGGAATTCTATGGGATTCAGTGGTGTGGTCTCTTTGAACTCCTTGTCTGGATGCTCTAGGTTTGCCCTTTCTTCTGTTTGTGTGGGCTCTCATGTTGTACTTGGGTTTTTACCTGTTGGTGGTTCCTTTGTTGGTGGGTTCTCTCCTCCAGGGGTATACTGATGTTCACAGCTCCCACCTAATCTTGTATGTGATCAGTGGCAGTGGGAAGACAAAATAGATTAAGACAGTGGGAGAGTATTCTATGGGAAGTAAACTACCAACAATTAGAGTGAGATAGGAAGTCCTTTGGATAAGTGTAGCATTAACTGTGATATTTTCCCCAACTAGACACTTTTTATAAAAGATGAAAAAGAGATAAGACTCTTGTTAGAGGGGAGGAGGGCTGTGAGCTGAATCCAGAAAACAGAGTGCTTGTGCAAGGTTAGATGATGAGATATAGTGATAGTAAAGGATAGGAAGCAGGTGTAGTACATGAGATAATAGAGTTAACCACAATAGTAATAAAGCTCAGGGAGATAGTGAAATGGGCTAAGATTAGGAAGGGTAGCTGTGTAGTATTTACAATTGCATGGAACAAGAATTATTTACAATAATACTGGAACAACAATAATATGACAAGAAATATATGAGTTGAATAACAAGAATAGAAAGTACACAATCAAGAGTAGTGTGTTACTGGAACATGAGTGAAGTAAAATAAGGAAGATTAAAATACAATATGAAAGAGAGAATAAGGAAAACAAGTCAAACAATGCAATTAAACAAATAAATAAAATAGAGAAAATAAACAGAAAAAAAGAGAAATAAAAATACTAATAAAATAAAAGAAGTAAAAATAAGGAAATAATAATAATAATACAAATAAACAATAAAATGCAAGTTCTATAGGATAGCAAAGTGAAATTTGTCTCAGTTTCTCAGTTGTTGGGGTTAGACTTGTGCTCCCTCTTTGGATCTGTCACAGCTCTAGGTCTTATTGTGTCACTTAGAGGAAGAAAATAAAAAGGGGGTGGGGGAAGCCTCCTGCTGACTTTAAATCTGCCAAGTGAGTTCTGCTGGTCTTCCTGGATGGCACAGGCAGAGGGGAGCTGGGCTTCGCTTTTCTCCATTCTTATGGTTTTGCCAGGATGGAAGCCAGATCTGGGCCGCAATATTCACAGTTGCCCAGCCTCCTCAGTGAGCTGCTGGGCCCCCGCTGTCCATCTGCGCCATGCCTATGCCTTTTTTTTTTTTCTGTCCATACTATTTATTTCAGCCGATGCAATGGTAGTGAAAGTGACACGGGTTACTTCTAGCTAGAAATCTTTTTTTATGTATGACCCGTTTTAAAATTAAAAATGCTACAAATACAAATACAGACTTGGAATAGTTATTTACCTTTAATCCACCAATTGCACCGAGGTTCGTGTGTGTGCGCCTCCTCCTTGCTTTTTGCGAGCCAACCGCACGGCAAGCAACGCCAGTCAGCCAGCAGATGAGCAGCGTGAATCAGCCTCTGGGCAAACACCCATTGGTTTCCCAGGGATGCTGTCTAGGCTGTGAGTTCAATCCCTGATAAGGGAGGTATACAAAAAGCCTGTGATCAATGTTTCTGTCTCCCATAGATGTTTTATCTCTATCTCTCTGTTTCTCTCTTCCTCCCTCTCCTGAGTTCTGGCAAAGGCGGGAGAAGAGTGAACTGGGGATACCTAAGGCAAGACGGGACAGAAGCTTTGGGGAGAGAGAGTAGCCACAGGGACCCCTTATTTCTTTTAATATTGAATGTACTAATCATACTTAAAATAGAAATAGATATCTAAAGAGTATCAAATAAGCTGGGTGATTATAATAAGAAGAATAACTAATATCTGAAACAACCAAATAGTAGAGAAACATCTTATGTGAGAGTTCCATTCTAAAGTTGGCTCATGGAGTTACAATTATGTTAGTCAAATTAATCTTGAAAACTTCAAATCACCTATAAAATGTAGTGTAATGTATGGCATTTATGTTTGTATATAGTTCTACAGTAGAGTTCTATGTTTGGTATCAACTGAACTAAATCAAAAAATAAAAATAAAAAGGAAAGGATTCAGTCAGATGTCTGGGCATTCAAATCACTGTGCTTTGGGAAAATGATCACTTATCTGAAAAGTGATTGGAGGTTAGACAAAGAACTTTAAGGTGCTCCTGTTTGCCTGAAGGGATTATTCAAATTATTGTTTTTTATTAAAACAATAATTATAATATGTTACTATTTGTTATTATGAGGATTAATGCATACACAACTGTTAAATCTTAGAAAGAATACAAAATTGGCCCTAAAATTATTGTGTGTTGTGGAGATGAAACTTAAAAAGTTTGAATGTTACTCTTGGTTCTAGCATTAATTAAATCCTAACAACAAGACATTCCTTTTACTTTTTCATATCACAGTTCTCCTTTTGAGAAATGGGGTTATAATCACAGCTTCTATCACCTAATATTTCATTAGAGTGAATTTTCTAATCACCCTGCCTGCAAGACCTTCTCCAACCTTGACACCTCACAAAGCTGTTCCTCATCCTTTATAATTTAGCTCTGTGCTGACTTTTTCAGGCGACCTATCATCTGAACTGATCCTGTAGAACAGAATGTAATTACCTCTATTCGTATTTGAATTATTAAAAATATATTTGTACTATTTATTTTAATTGTTCATTTGTCTATCTTCACTCTGGAAAGTTCTTTGTGACTATTGGCTGTTTTCTCACTTCTTAGTACGATGTTTGGTTAATAAAAATGCTCAATAAGTGTATTTTCAAGGAATAAAAGAGAAACTGATAGAATCTTATTAATGAAAGGGAATAATTTTTAAATTTCTGATTCAGTGTTGGAATTCTTTTATAATACACATATTCCTGATATATGGATTCCAGGCCTTTCTATTTAATAAAATGAAAGCACATATTCTTGTACAACTTGTACTATTATATCTTCCTTAAATTAAATAAATGCTACCTCCCTCTAATTTTAAAATTACTACATATCTAAGAAGATTTGATAGGGCATATTTTTGTTTTATTTTGTTAATATTATACCTCATCCCTGACCTCAAGAAGCTCTTAAGTTAGTAGAGAACACAGACATGAAGAGAAGCAATTATAACATTTATATTCACCAAGCATGATATGATTCAAAAGCAAAGTTCTATGCTATGAGACCAAGAGATTGCATCTATATATTATTTTAATGACATACCAAGTGATGACTAGTACATTATGGAGAAATTTTTACCAGGTGGCACTCCAGATGTATCACAGAATAATCAGAATAACAATAATAACTATATTTATTATATGCTAGGCACTATTCTAAGCAATGTATATCATTGCACTATTTATACTGACATAGCACAGCAAGGTTGGTACCGAGACACCAGCATGCAGCAGGGCCAGAGCTTCCACGACAGCAGTCTGGCACATGAGTTTGCACTATTAGTTACTGTACCGCACAGCAAGAGAGAATCCCTTTTCATTGGGAATGTCATAAAAAGTAAATGTCATTTGCTTTAATTCTGCTGCTAGTTAAGCAAAAGAAAAGTAGAGAAATAATATATGCAACTAAATAAATACAGACTTTACATGTTGAAAGTTTGAGCAATTATACGAAGACAGATTCTCTGGAAGACGATGATCCTTGCATGGGGAGGTTAACCATTTAATACTATTGTCAATCTAAGGCCACACAGCAGATAAACTGAACTATAATCCGACTGAGGGAAGAAGAAACTCTGGACAGAGCAGGACCACAAAAAATTACCGTAAATTACATTTATCAAATGGTTGGTGGAGATAAAGTAGTGTGTATATGAATATTTGCATTGAATATTTCACAACATTAATCAACTAATAGCCATGGGAAAGTCGGCATCAAGGAATGGTAGTTATTTAGAGCAGTCAAGATTCTGGGACCCAGAAAGGACAGATCAAGTAAGCAGCACATCTCATTAACTGACACTCAAACGTAGTCTTTCTTCCCACATGGTGTGTCACACACTGTGACCCCACATATCACATTGTGTTTATATAGTATTATGGAAACACAGATAAGGCAGAAGCCACTGGAAGCTACACAGAAAACTAATGCATTTTTCTCACAATGATCCTCCAAATATTAATCTTCCTGAGGCCTTTCTTCTCCAGCTTAACTGTTCTGTGTTGTACAGGTTAACTCTTGACAGACATGACTTCCTAGCCTTTCACTATCCTATTTACCCTAGCCTCAATATGTTCTCATTGGCAATATCTCCCTTCAAATAACACAGAATTTAATATAGTACTACACATGTGATATATCCACGTGATGTCCAAAAGGCTGGTTTATGTACTGACTTGGAATCCTTTACCCAATTCTATTATTGTAGCCTAAGTTGGCACTTCCTGTTTTTATTTAATGCATTTCCTATTACAGTATATTGACCTTACATATTTTTCATATGAATTACTATTAATCTAGGTCTCCTCCACTCTGGAACTAATTTAGTCTTGTTAGGGGTTAGCCTGTCTTTCTGTCAGGGTGATGATAGGGGTGGTTGGTATCTCTTTACAGCAGTTCTATCAGCAGATCAAATTGAAAGCCTTCTTAGTTTTCAGTCATTCTTAAATTTAATAAGTAGATCCTTACTATCAGTAAAGTTGTTACTAAGAATATCAAACCTGTGGTAATTATTACAAACACTCTTTGAAACATTTGGAGGAAAAGCTCCTTAGAAATAAAAGGCATATTTTAGTGTATTTACATTTAATGTTATTAATATGATAGTGTTAAATATTTTATTATTTTTCATTGTTTTCTCTGCCATTTGTTTCTTTATTCTTTATTTTTGCTTTATTTTAGTTTAGCAAATATCTTTCAGTGATTTATTACAATTCCTCTATTGGCTTTTTATCCAAACAACTTTGTATAATTTTTTCAACCTAGTTTTTTGGGAATAAAGTATATATGTTGATGTTAATATTATACTACTTAGTGATTAATGTAAGAATTTCACAGCATGGAATTCCATTTATACCATTTCCTTCCTTCCTTTCTTTATATTCTTGTGTGTATGTGTGTGTGTGTGTGTGTGTATGTATGAATGTATATATGTGTGTGTATATTCATTTCTGTAGATTATTTCATGTATTTATCATAGTTTTAAAAATATCCTGTGCCTACTGATGCATATGTATTTTACTTTTGTAGGTCTATTTTTACATACTGCTTTTTTCTCTTTATATACCTTATTTGAAAAAAATATGGATTATATCTTGTCAAATCTCTGCATTCTATTATCCCTCTCTAAGGAATCTGAAATTTTTTTTTCTAGTACACTGTTAAACTGCTCTTAATGAACTTAGACTGGTAGAAGTTTGGTTTTTAAACTTTGTTCAGGGAGATTTTTTTCAGTTTGTCCTTAATCTTAGAGTGAACACCTTCATCCTTGGGTATTACTCTTATCACTTTGGGGATTTGAATAAATAGCTGAAAATATTTACCAAACCCCTCTAATTTGATGAGATCTGAATCCTCAATTCAGTCTTCTATGTGGTGTCCAGCTTCTGAAACCTCAGTCAGCTCTTTCAGCTTTAAACTGCTGTTATCCTCCTGAGTTACTTGTATTCTCCTCATACATACGCCACTCAAAATTTAAAATATTTGAAGGGGTTTTATATACGACATTGGGAGCTTCTACATCAGTGGATCTGTCCTTTTGGGGATTCCCCAACCTCTCATTTCCAGTCACTCTTCATCCTGAGACTCTATCCTTTTGCACATCAGACTAATCAAGCTGTGTCTTCCTGCTTGATCTTATGTATCCCCACACAGGAGGACTAGGGATTTCCATTAGAAAAAACTATGCAGTTGTCCATCCCCTTTGTCTATGGTTTGCTTTCCATGGTTTGTTTCCCACCATCAGTTCTGGTATAAAATATTAAATGGAAAATTCCAGAAATAAAAAAAATTCATGAGTTTCAAACTGTACACTGTTCTGTGTTGCATGGTAAAATCTTGCTCAGTCCTGCTTTCTCCCACCTAGGATGTGGATCCCCTGGTCAGTGTCTCCATGCTGTATGCATTTCCTGCCCTCTAGTCACTTAATCACTCAGAAGTCATCTGGGTTATCAGATCAACTGTCATATCCCAGTGCTTGTGTCCAAGCAATTCTTACAGTAGCCTAATGCTACATCACAATGCCTGTGTCATTCCCCTCACTTCAGCTCATCATATAGGCATTGTGTTATATCATCATAAGAAGATTGAGTGCAGTATATTAAGGTATTTTGAGAGAGAGATAACATTCACATAATTTTATTACAGTATATTGTATTCATTTTATTTTTAGTTATTGTTAATCTCTTATAATGCCTAATTTATAAATTAAACTTTATCATAGGTTAGTATGCATAGGAAAAATATAGTATATATAGTATTTGGTACCACCTGCAGTTTCATGTACCCACCAGGGGGTCTTAGAATGCATCTCCTGTGGATAAGAGGACTAATGTATTACCAAGGTCTCACCCACTGTGGTTTTCCTTCCATCAAGATCTGAACCTCTCCAAAATATATGAGGAACTCATATGACTCCACTCCAGGGAGACAAACAATACAAATAAAAAATGGGCAAAGGATCTGAACAGACACTTCTCCAAGGAGGACATATAGAGGGCTCAGAGACATATGAAAGGATGCTCAGCATCACTAGCCATCAGAGAGATGCAAATTAAAACCACAATGAGATGGCACTTTACACCAGTCAGAATGGCCATCATAAACAAATCAACAAACAACAAGTGTTGGAGAGGATGTGGAGGAAAGGGAACCCTAGTGCACTGTTGTTGGGAATGCAGACTGGTGCAACCACTGTGGAAAACAGTGTGGAATTTCCTCAGAAAACTAAAAATGGAATTGCCTTTTGACCTCGCAATTCCATTGCTGGGACTATACCCTAAGAATCCTGAAACTCCAATTCAAAAGAACCTATGCACTCCAATGTTCATAGCAGCACAATTTACAATAGCCAAGTGTTGGAAGCAACCTAGGTGCCCATCAGTAAATGAATAGATCAGAAAATGATGGTACATTTACACAGTGGAATACTATGCAGCAGAAAGAAAGAAGGAACTCCCACCCTTCCTGACAGCATGGATGAAACTAGAGAACATTATGCTAAGTGAAAAAAGCGAGGCAGGGAGGGAAAAATACCATATGATCTCACCTTTGACAGGAACCTAAGCAATGAAACAAACAAGTAAGCAAAATATAATGAGAGACATTGAAATTAAGAACAAACTGACAGTAACTAGAGGAGAGGTGGGAGGGGATAATGGGGGGAAGTGGGGCAGGGTTGTCAAAAACATGTATAAAGGAAACATGGACAAAGCCAAAGGAGAGTAGGATCAAGGGTAAGGGGTGATGACGGCTGAAGTGGGGGGAGTGGTGGTAGGAAAACGGAGACAACTGTACTTGAATGAATGAATGAATGAATGAATGAATAAAATAGAATTGAACCCCTCCAGTTTTACTCTCCAGTACCTTCAAACACATTTTTAAATATACTTGTTATCAAAAAATGAAGCAGTCCATTACATGCTACTCTGAAACTACTAAAAATCAAAACCCAAAGATATATTTAAAATATGAATTCATTTTTATCTAAAAGAATTAATCATATTTGTAAGGGAGCAGAAGTAAAACAGTGGAAATATCTGGCTTTGAATCACTGTTCTAACTTGGATTATGTCTGTGACTGCAGGCAAGTTGCTTTGTCTGTAAGCTTCATTTTCCTTCTCTTTAAAAATAGTCCTTTTCTCAAAAGAAAAAACAAAGTTTCTTAGTCCATTCCTCAACTACTGGGGAGAGGAGAGCTCTAAGAGTTCATACAGCTTCCTAGGTTGCCTAAATGAAGTGAGAGAAGAGTATGTACTGTAAGAATCTGATTCATTAAGTTCTATAAATAACAATGTAGTGCTTTACTTATTTCTCATTTTTGCTCTTGTCTTTGCCTCCTTCACAGGCAAGGGGATGTACATGGGGTTCGGGAGAGATCAAGGTGAAAGTTGCCTTCCCTAATAATTTTTAACAGTCAGTAAAGGTGATGTTGCTCATGTATCTGCTCTCATTTTCATTAAGTCTTCCTTGAAAAATAAGTTAGAGAACTAGAAATTGGTGGATTCTGGGGGGAAAGCATAAGCCACAAAAAAACATTATGACAGTGAGATGTTTAAAAAGAGAGAAAACTACTTTTCTGTTTGGATATTGGTGGAGGAGGATTGGTAGAAGCCAATAAGTATGCCACATGACTTCTCAAAAAGTTGTTTTCCAACCTGTATGTTGTGGTAGTTTTTAGTCATCCTAATTTGTTCCCTTTATATATTAGTATTACATTATTACTATATATTATTATATTATTAGTATTAGTATATATAGTATTAGTGTATATAAACCATATTTATTTTTAGGAGAAATTACTTATGAAATGTTAGATATTGAAGCTTATAAATCAGAATTTAAATTTCTGATAAAATTTGCATTCCTAAAATTTTGAGCTTCCAATTTCATGATTTTATTTATCTGTCTTTACAAAAACTAAACAGAAAACTAAAATTGATAAAGTAATTGGGAGCAAAACATGTGAGTGTCCACACTTATGTTTAGGATTTATGTTTAAATTTGGGCAGGAAGAGGTGAGAGGGGGAGCTCTGAAGGGGAGCCTTAGAGTGCTACACTACACTGCAGTACTGCAAGGAGAATGCCCACCTTTCATCAGAGAAAGAAAAAACAATGATATCTTTCAAATGTCTTTTTCACATAAATTGCTATATTAAATAAATCACTAAGTATTGTGTAGAAAGGAAGGTACTTCAGGCAGAGGAAATATACATGTGCAAAAAGATAGGAAGGGAAAAAAGGAGGGAAGGAAGGAGAAGTATTGGGTTGGCCAAAAAGTCTGTTTAGTTTTTTCCATAAAATACAAGACACATTGTTCATTTTCACCAATAACTTTATTGATTTGGATATTTTGACTATGTTGGCTATCTCCCATTTATTTGCTTCTAGTGGACAGGGGCCAGGGTTGTTGCTAAATATCTTCTAGTGCTTAATCAGCCCCACAGTAAAAAAGTTATTGGCCAAAATGTCAATATACCAAAAACACTTTGCAAACCACTTTTGACATATTCAATCAGTCACAGCACCTTCTCCATACACTGCAGAAATCTTTTTTTTTTTTACTTGAGTTGCACTTTTACCTTTCTTAAAATAATAAAGCATAATACACTGAAAGTATTGTATGTATTCTTCAATATCCAATATTAAAATAGCTGCACAAAAATTTCACCAATTTTGATAAGCTTTTTCTTAATGCACACTGATAGACACTGTCACAATGCAATCTAACAAAATTGTTTTGAATAAAGTTGGAGACAACTAAGCACTACTAGAGCCATCACACAGAAAAAAGTAAACCAACTTTTTTGGCCAACCCAATAATAAAAAATAGAGAACACTGAAATTATAAAACTACTAAAATACCAAGAAGGTAAAATTGGCACTATATCATGAAACAAGTTTATGTCAAAGAAAAGCAGTAGTCAGACAGTGGGGCACGAATCTTGAATTTGCCTAATTTTTCATGTAATTATGAAAATTACTTTATTACTGTGAGTTGTAGCCTTTCCATCTGTAAAATAGGAATAATATTCAAAAATCTATATGCATCAATGTTATTATGGGGATTAAGTTAGTTAACTGATGTGAAAATATGGGATAATCTCAATAGATAAAATGCAGACAAGTGAATCAAATCAGTAAGCCAAACTTCCCAATTCACTCTTGTTTAGACATATTCTTTCAGTACTTTTTAGAGACACACAGAATATATATATATGTAAATATATATATTTGTCTCTGCTGTCTATATAAATTACTATTTGTCCAATATATAATTATTCTGCAAAATACAGATATATTGCTAAAGTTACTTTAGCATTTTATGTTTTACAATAAAATTAAAATTTCAGTTTCTAAAGTTTAAAGAGCAGGTTGAAAACCTACTGCTGCAAAATATATTTTTGAAATTATGTGTTTTGAAAACTGTCAGAGCCAAAGAGATGCCTACAGTTATTCATGTTCAAATACTAAGTGATGTTCCAGGTGGTAAAACAATACAAGAGATAATTAATTCACCAATCCCTTTGAACAAAGCACTGGAAGGTTCAGTAGCAATGCTCACTGGAGATGACCTCAGGTAGTCTGGAGGTGCTGCATTCATCCCTTCTTTACCTGCATTTTACCAAATATTTTTTACCTAAACCTTTCTGTCCAATTAATCTTATATAATTCTACCAGCAACCCTCCAAGGTAGGCACTATTTTCTCTTCTTCACAAAAATGGCAGCTGAGGTTCAGTAAGTTTTCTCAAAGTTACACAGCCAGCAAGAGGCAGAGCTGGGTACAAAATCAAGCATCTGGCAGATTAGAGCTCCATAGTTGCATATGCCCGCTTTAAGCAACCGGTCGTGGAAATCTCAATGGTTTCTATATTGGGTGAGTAGATTAGAGTAACAGATACTGTGTTTTTTCTAACCCTCCCACCCTGTCCTTCATAGTTTTGTAAGATGGAAGTATGTGAAACAGAACACAGAAGGATGAGAATGTAAGCCACAGAGTGACAGCCCTGTGAGTGAGGGACTGTGTCCATGCCATCATCCCTGTAAATCAGGAGGGCTTCCAGATACTATGTTTTGGCCACACTTATTGTTTGTGAGACAATTGTACATGTATACAGATCTTAGATGTCTTTGTTTCTTTGACAACCATTAGAAGGAAGGAAGCCACATACTCCCTTTTTCCCCAACCTGTCTTCCCTCAATTGCTACCTGAACACATGACTGAAAACCCTGAGTCTCCACCCAGCTCCCTAATGTCAGCAGCATGAGACACCTCAAAGTACCTGATCTAAGAAGGTCTCTTGAGGACATTAACCAGAGAAAGGCTTTGTGCACATCATTAAACAAATGATTTCAAAGAAGACTGTTGTTCTACAAGCAATTAATTGTTGGAATAGACACCAGGTAAATATTGGGTAAATATTGCTTGTGTACATCAGTATATGTTGGCTTGTATCCTACCCTTAACCCCCCAGCAGGTTATCCCCACCCATATTTTGTGACCCCACCCCGTCCCCTGTGTTACTTGGAGATTTCATATAATTCGATATGATGTGAAACCACAGTAATACTGGACACTCCCATACAGTTAATTGGCAGCACCTAGATTTTCATAAATGGAGATTGGATGGATGAAACAGTAAGTTGCCAAAAACCTCACATTCAAACCATGAAGAAATAAGTTAAGTACTTCTAGTTAAGGGTGTATTATATATAGGGACCCAGTTTCATTCATTCTTGGCTCAATAAATATTTTTGGGGGATAAAATAATAAATAAAATGATACAGTTTTGCCTCTAAAAATGAGTAGAGTCAAATAAATAGGCAAGTGCATAGGATATGGCCATCAATAATACAGCACTCTTTGATAGCCCATAGACAGGCAGCTGACTTGAGAAGAATAAGGGGGACTTTGGGTGGAGTTGGTGATTAAGATGAGTTTTAATGGACAAGTAGGGGGTTTACTGAGAAACAACTGTTGGGGGGAAAACACTGTGAGGAGAAAAACATGGGTTCTGCCTTGCACATACTCTCTTTAAGGTATCTCAAATACAAACTAATAATAGCTAACATTTCCACAGAGTGCTGCTAATGTGTCAGATGAGTTTTCAGTGTTGTCTCCAGTGCTCTCAGCAGCCAGATGAAGTAGATATTTTTTCTTTTTACAACAAGGTTTAAATAAATATGTGTGAGCTGCTAGTGTGCTGAAGCCATGAGGGTTTGAGGGAGAAAGTGGAAAAAGAAGAGGGTTTATGAAAGACTCTGAGAAATATTGCAAAGTAAGCAGAGAAAAAACAAATGAAACTGTAAGGAAAACACTATATAATAGAAACAAAGGAAAATTTTACGTGAAGATGGAAGTCGTCACCATGCTACAGTAGAAGTCAACAACCGTGAAGACTGACCCTTTGGTTTGGTTTGCAGGCCAGTACTCAATCCACTGAGCCACACACCAGGGCAAGACTTGACAGTGAGTGGGCACCATGTTGCAGGCAGCTGAAGAGAGAACAGAAAGCAAAGAAGTAAAGACAGTGAGGAGAATAAAATTCATTCAAATATCACACTGAGGAGGCAGAGATAGCAATACAAAAGTGGAACATGGGCTTGGCAGCTGTGTTGATGTGTACGCATGATACCTCTTAGTGCCTCGGGGAGCTGATTGAGGCTGAATCCAAGTGGCCTGAGCTGGGCTAAGGGGCATTTCTTTATAACAGCAGGAAGGAAGAAGGTTTTCTGTGGATATATGTAGGTTTATATTTTCTTCATTCTCTGTCATAACCCCTACTCTTCATGTAGATTGTAGAACAAAATTCAGTGAGCTAATGAATTACTCAACCACACCCACCCCAATTCAATTGAGATTGACGGAGACATTGAGTTATGTTTATTTGCTTCTTGTTTAGAGTTACTCACATACTAGTTAGTACTTACTTTTAGTTGTAAGGAGCATTTTTAAAAAATCAAGAGCAAGCATAAAATTAGCACATTCCACCAGCTCATTTATTTATTTTTTTCTATTTGGTCCCTGCTCTTAAACATTTGCAAGTGTTGTGAGGGTTTCCTACCCGTGTTAATGTGCTGAATTCAGGGGTAGATGAAGAAGTTTGGTGATTCAGAAATAGCTTTGAAACAATCACATCTACACAATTTCGGTTCATGTATTGGAATCCTTTTTGTTCAGTGTTGCCGCCAAAGTTATTTTCAGAACATCATATGGATTTTTCATTGAAACATCTGTGTTAACTTTTATTATCCCCGGTCTGCTTTGTAATTTTGGAAACAGATATAAAGAACGAGCAACCCAAAGCACAGTAATATAGTGGGAAGCATCCTTCATAAGTCAATTGAGGAATTTAATAATCTCTTTAGAAATAAGCTCTGCAGCTATGAGAAAAATGTGTGGGTTAAAGGCCTTCCAATTAAGAAAGGTTTCTCTGTGGATTTATAGGCTGGTGGTTCACTCTTCCTGTTCGAGTTTCCATAGCAACTGTCAGGTAGATTTTCTGCTACTTGCTAGGAAGTTAGAAATGTTGAGTCTGGTTGAGCCTTTTCAATTCAGTGAAGCTTAAATGAAATTCTTCGCAAGAAACTGGCATTTAGCTTGGGTCATTTATCCATATCTAGAAGAAAAAAATCAAATAATCAAATGTGCAAATTTTTATTGGGATTATTTTTGGTACATATTTTGTGCTGTAATCTATTCTTAATGCCAGGGTACTAAAGGTTTGAAGGGCTGCAGCTGGCCTCTTCACTATCTGACGGCTTGTGGCTTTAATTACAGCTCAAGACATAGGAAGGCATGCCTTTTCCTGGTCTACTTTTGCAGGCTATAATCACCCCTGGTGATATTCAGAAGCAAACTAGGATCCAGGAGATTCATTAGGTTGAGATACCTATACTGTGTGAAATACAGTGCACAACCTTTTATTCTTTTATTTTTCCTTTCCTGTTGATTATTCGAATTATAGCCTGGTAAATAAATGATATATATGTCATTATTTAAATTTCCTGTAAGTACAGTATCTTCATTTTCCCTTCCAATTAGACCCACTTGGGTGTCACTCACTACGGATTATTTCAACCCACATTGACTGATGGCTGACAGCTCCATGTAGGATGGTGTCCTTTAATTCTTAAAAAAATATCGA
Source organism: Glossophaga mutica (assembly GCA_039655065.1). Lineage (NCBI taxonomy): Eukaryota > Metazoa > Chordata > Mammalia > Chiroptera > Phyllostomidae > Glossophaga > Glossophaga mutica. Next base: position 155,702,017 of record CM077303.1, on the reverse strand, counting down.
ACATGTAAGTGGGCAAAGTGAGCACTGATTCCACTTCTCTTTATCTAACATACAGTATATGCCACACGAAGGACAGATATCTAAGGGGCATTGCTTAGTGGGTTCTTTTGTTAGCATTGTTGCTCATTGGCACAGAAAGAGCAGCTTATACAGAAAATAAAGCGCAGTCCTTATTTTACATTGTGATTCTATTTATATACCAGGTCCCCTGTGGACATTTTTTATAAGATATATTATTTACAACAACGGCTTTGAATGCACATTCCCAATCATTTTGTTCCATCCTTCTTCTTCCCTTTGTCATTTGTAGATCATGCCTTTGTCTGTTAAGTGAAGCTTAATATTATATACAATTGATTATTGCTAAAAATACAAATAAAATAAATATGGGAGAGGAGAAAAGAGAGAAAGGGAAGAGAAAGAGAGAGAAGGAGAGGAGAAAGATTTCCTTTTTTAAAAGTTCAGATCTGAAATGTCTTTTACTTACTTGCCTTGCCTTGTCTTATTTTCTTCCTCTTTGGTCTAGAAACTGTGCTTTTTTCTATTAAGCTAAATAAAAATTTTCTGAGAAGAGCAATTGAAGCTGAAGGAAGCTCACTCTTCAGTCACTACACTAGGAAGTGGAAATGAAGTAAGTCTCTCAGCCCTGCTCTCAACTTTATTTACTTTAAACAGTGGGCAATTTTCTCTTAAAATAAATCGTACTTGGAGTTGCATGGCTCTGTCAGAAGGGGATGCACCTATACCCTGGAGCAGAGAGACAGAGAAAATTGAGGTTCTGAATGTTTTTCTGGATTTAGAGAGCTGGAGAAGGAATAAACTTGCTTAGTTATAGAAGTATACTGAAGTATGTAAATGCATAAAGGGATAAATTGACTATGGAGACTATTCTGATTCTTGTTTTGACAGTCATAACCAAAGGAATTCTGGGTAAAATAAGAGGCATGATTACTTTGGGGAACAGCAAGAATTAAATTTTGGCTGCTACTGCTCAAGGGAAAAAAGAGAGGCTATCTTTGCTGCTCACATTTAGACATTGGATTAGAGATTTCCTTCACCTTGTCCTCCTCCAAGGAAGAAGGGAAGAAAGAGGAGGTTGAGGAAACCAGCCTCTTTGATCCAGCACATAACCAGGCTGGGCATCCATTGGAGGAAAATCAATAGAGGGGGTCACTTGTCCCTGCTCATGCTGTTCCTTGGCTTAGTATGAATTTAATTCAGTAGATAAGCCCTTCCAGGTTCTCCTTGTCCTTGAATTCAAAGTCCCTATGCCCAGTCCTTGAGGTCATGGCTTCTACTATTAGCCTCCAGTCTAGCCTGACGTCTCTTCTTCCAGACCTTTGTTCCTGAGAAAATGGACTTTTTTCTGAGTGAGCCTCAGGTCCACTATTTTGGGCTTCACAGTGAGACAACTTCTCCAGCACTTCCTCCCTGCCTGCTCAGCAATATCCATTCTCCAGCTGAGGGCAAGTGCCTTATTGAGTCTTGCTGAGCAGAGTCACTCAATGGGCTAAAATGACTGTTTTTCTTCCTCCTCACCCCTCTGCTTTCTCCATCATCACCTCCATTATTCCATCCTGATTTTTCTAGTTTGTTTTTATTTAAGTCTCTAGTCCCAGTCCTTCTGTTCTGGGCTAGCTTGTTCTTCACTTTCTCCCCTAACATCAGCCAAGTACCTCTTCTCTACAGCTCAATTCTCTACTTCTCACCACCTCTCACTGCATACCCCTCCACCCACACACACTAAGGCTTTGCTAAAATACTATTTTAAATGTTAGTAAGAATCTCTTTAGCCTTTGCAAGCTTCCCTCTGATTTGTGTTTTATCAGAACTCTGCACACTCAATTATTAGCTATGAGATCTTAGGCAAGTTACTTAACTTCTCTAAGCCTGAGATTCTGCATCTCTGGAATGGGTACAATTGTACTCACAAATTATAAGATTGCTGTGGAAATTAGTTGATTCATGTAAACTCTGTAGAACGGACTATCACACTAGAAAGTTCTTCCTAAATATTAGATTTTATGACTGTTTCTCATTGCAAAGAACTCAAGCTTTGCCATCACAGAGATATGTGTTTGATTCTATTCTCTGTTGTTTACTGCCTATATGACCTTCAGTATGTTTTTAAAATTTACCGCATTTGTTTCCCTTCTGGTAGAATGAGGAAAATTATAGCTCCCTCCTAGGACTGTTAGGGCATTAACTGAGCGGGAAGGTTTTTGACATCTAGATGTAATGTCCATCTCACAGTAATAGTTCTCTCTTCTCCTTAATGTGCCAATTTTCTAAAACTTTGATTAATTATTCCTTTTATCTGGTGTGCATAAAACACGAACTCATAATCTTCCTCCACCTTACTATCTCCTTTCTTAAAAATGATCTCTCTTTCCTCTCTCATCTTTAGGGAAATCTATTTCCTCAAGGCCACAGGTCTTACAATAACAGAAAGCAAGCATTCTGCTCTTCAGCTCCTTCCCCCTTACAAAGCTGGATGAATATTTTTAAGAGGCTACTTCTAAAAGCAAAGGAGCATTTCAATTCACTGGGGTAGGAAGGCAAGTTGTGAACAGAGTTTGTTTCACCAGAGAGTGTGGAGTAGAGATTAAGAGGGGTGTCTTCCAAGTGCCCCCAGTTCCAAGGAGCCCACTCCTGACTCTAAGCATGAAGTTACCTTATTGTTAGAGCTGTGAAGCACAGGGAGGAGTCTATGTCCAATCCTTGGCATCTTTGTCTCAGTTTTACATTTGAATTTTTTTCAATTATTTCATCAATCCCGGATGTGGTCTTAAATCCCTTGTTATGCTTGCAATCTCTGTAAGGGCAAAATTCGAAATGATTCTCGTCAAATCTGCCCCTTCCAGATTTGCTAACTCAAAGATCAGAGCTTTCTGCAGAAGAAAAGACTTCCTGGCTCAATGTGTCAGCTCCTTTTCATGTAGCTGAATCTTTCAATTTGTAGCAGAACCCCCGCAGCACTATAGAGAAAAGAGGATATGTCTGAAATGCTGAACTGCGGTCACCCCTGTCTACCATTATGTTTCCACAGGCTGTCTATAAAAAGTTGCCAAACCAAGGGGTCTGAGATCTGACACCTGAAATGGCTGCAGTCACTCAAAGGCACCCCTTTTCCTGTCTCTTGCTGATTGACCCCATCGCATTGTGCCTTTCAATGCACAGCCTGCAACTCTATATTTAGGGTGATGACCAGCTGTATATACAGGCTCCAAACACTTCTCACTCTGCCCTTGGATAGCTTCCCCTGTGAGTTTGGTATTAGACTCAGAAAAGCTGTGTTCCTGTCTCAGCTAGGACACCTATTGTACGATATGATATGCTTTCCCAGAGCTTTCTGAGATTCCATGCCCTGTAAAATAATAAACAATAGTGACAGCTAACATCATTGAGTTCTTGCTGCCTGCCAGATATTATTCTAAGTATTTTCCATGTGAATGTGTGGGTACACAAAAGCCTTTAAACCTCACCACAAATTAATGAATGAGGTCCTTTTGTAAGAGAGGAAACTAAAACCTAAATTCTCCCAGGTGCTAAATGGCAGAGCTGGGATTTCAGCTCATAGAGTCTTGCTCCAGATCTTATGTGATTAACCAAAAGCTACTTATTTGCCATATATACAACCACAGTTGAATCTCGTTATCCACAGTAGTTATGGTCTACAAAGACACTTTCCCAAATATTTGCCTAACTCAGAAGCTCATGACTCTCCAAACTAGACAGTTACTAAGTATCAGAAGATTCGGTGCAAATTCCTCATTTTTCCACTTAATCCCTCTCAGTTTCCCATTCTGTAGAATAATAGGAAGTAGTAGTTGCTACTCCTTTTCACAGATTATTGGTAGGGTTCAAATTAGAAAGTGGCAAAGTACTTTCAGAAGCATAAAATGCTATGCAAATACACATTATTTTTATTGCTATTACTACCAAGGATAACTCATATTACTAATTCTAAAAATCAACAACTTTCTAATAATGGAAGAATAAATTCTTATGCATTCATTTTCAGACAGGAAAATGTCTTTGCTATAGTGAGTAATACATTTCTATAATCACCAGTTGGAGACTATAGAATCGGATCACATCTTGTAGCCATTTGGATGCTGGCCTTTGACAGTAACTCCAAGACAATTGGAGCAGACAGGAAGACATCCTATGTTCTCTTTCTGTAGTCTGAGGTTTTTGAGATGTACTGAATGTACTTAGATCATTTTTAATGGAAATGTCATACTTAATATTTACAAGACCATCACAGAGACAACCAACTCTCTTAAACGCCTCTTTTGAAGTTGCCTTTGCCAAGTACAAAGGGTCGTCACATTAAACAGCCAGTCATGCAGTCCTGTCCTGAACACACAGCAATACATATTTCTTAAGCAAGCTTATGGAAAGCTGTAGTAGAAAACTTTAACTCCTCCTCAGATTCAGAATCTGGTTTCCCCTTTTTTTCAAAGATTAAGTAAAATGTGTGTCATTTGCAATGCCATTGCCTGAAGAGATACTGAATGTTTCCTTCCACAAGTACCCATATAAGTACCTGTACTCGTTAATGACTGGAGGGATCCCCAGTGCCTAAGTGATTTCCTAGTGTTAAGTGAGGTGCTTGATGGGGCATCCTTATTCATCTGCATCATTAAAATTCAAGTAAGTGCCTTCCTGAAGCAGGGTGTAACTAGCACATCTGGCCAGGTCTGTTCCAACACTAAATGGTGCCTAGTGGAATGATGGAGTAATGGAATTTGCTTCCCTGAGCAGAGAACAGGCTAGCAAGCAGTGAGTTCATCACAAGAGATAACAGACCCTAGAGGTTGTTCTTTGCCTCTTTCCCTAAGACTGAAAATATCCTCTTTAAATTAATGCCATGTGGTTCTGGGGCTCAGGGTCCCCACCCAGCATGTGATTCTTCCACCCAGGACTGCTGGCATACACAGAAATAACATCCTGGAACTACTCTCATCTGTTACTCAAGGTGCAGGTAGATGACTTCTGATGACATTCTTCTTCCCTCTTTCGGATTTTACACTGCTTTTTGTTCTAGGGTTTCGTTTGTTTTCAGGGTTGATTCAAAATGGGTTGTCTAATAAGAACTTTGGAAAACCATATCCTCTTCATTTAAAAAGAGTTGGCAGACAGTTATACCAGAAATAATAATATCATATTAATGACCTTAAAGTACACTACCTGATGTTTAAACCTATTAAGAGCTTGGGCTTCTCTCCTCAGGGAAGTTTGATGCAAAGTACCGAGGATTCAAAGATGGAAAAGACCTGTTCCTGACCTTAGGATAGTTCCATAGAATGGAGACAAAAGTTAGATTCCACAGGCTGACAAGTGCTTTTAAGGGTCAGTAGCAATCACTGCAGAAACAGAGAGAAAGAGAGCCAGCCTGGGGTCCCAGGGAGGCTTCCTGGAAGACACATTGCCTGTATATTTAAAGGGTGAGTAGGAATTTATGAGACAAAGAAAGTAGGAAGGACAATTCCAGGAAAGAGGAATTGCACACAGGAAGGTACAGAGATGTGAAGAAGCTACATGGTCAGTGAATGCCAAGCAGCATAGCATCCCTAGAGGACAGTAGCATCTTTGGAGAATGGAGGAAAGTGAAGATGCAGGAGAATGCAGCAGCCAGTTAAATGTCATGTGCAGGAGTTTATCGTTTGTCAGTAGGGTTGTTTAAGAGGCTTGGGTATGGAAATGAGAGTTTGGAGTTTGATGTTAAAGTCAGTTCTGCTCTGCCATCTCTCTGAAGAGGGTGAGGGTGAGAAGACAAGACCAGAGGGAGGGAGAGCAGGAAGGATGGCGAAGGGGGAGGGGGGGAGGGAAGAAGAAATAGAGGTGGGGAAGAAAGACAGACAGACAGCAGTGAGGAAACTATCATAGTTCCCCAGACAGGAAGAAATTAGGGTTTTGTATAGCAAAGGTATAGTTAGAACATGAAACAATGAACAGATTCAGGAACTAATTAGGAGGCAACATCATCATTAGTTAGAAGTTTTTTGGGTGGTTTTGAAGAAGTGAGAAGGGAGTCCTGAAAAAGAGGGTATAAAATGATCCTGATGGTACTGGTTTCTCTGGGTGGGTGGTACCGTCATTTACGGGCATAGCCAGGCCAAAAAAAAAAAAAAAAAAAAAAAAAATCCTTAGGTTGTTGGAGAGCATTACTTCAGCTTCAGAGTGTGTGAAACATCCAAATAGACTTGCATGTTCAGGCAAATTTCTAAGTCTAAAGCCCAAGGGAAAAGCATAGAATACAATTTTGGGACATTTTTTTGTCACAGTAATACTTGGTGCCTCTCTGTAGTTATGATCTGCATGTTTCAATCCAATATTTAAAGAACTACCTTAAATTCACCATAAACCAAGGATATGGTTATCATTTCAATAGCCATAATTGTTGTGATTTCTTGAGGATTTCTTTCTTGTTTTCTTCAATGGTCAATATTTTTTTGCCATGAGGTGACTTTTGGTCCTTGATTTCTTACTGGCTTAAAAATGTCAAATGTGTTCATTTGTGACTGGAAATTATATATAAAAAAGGAAGGAATTTAGCATGCAAAAGGTAATATGCATATTTCTAAGTGTCAGATATTGTTCCCTTAAAATAAATCTGACTTCCTTTCAGATCCATATAGCAAAAAACAAAATGTTATTCATCCTACACTAGATGGTTTCATATTATTTGGAAGTACATGTCACTTGATGGATTTTTTTTGTGAATAAAAAAAGTTCAATGACTTTTTATTAAGAAAGAATCTTCTATTCCCACTTGATCATACATATTCTTTCAAATATCTCAGATGATTGCAAAAATATTCTTCTAGACATCGATGGAAAAGTTTATTGTAAAATATCTCAGCTTTTGCTTATTTTTCTTATAATAAAAAAGAATAAGTGAATCTATATTTGTTGTTGCTATGGTAACTAACATATTTTTTATACATTGAGAAGAAACATGAACACTTCTAAATGCATTTCCATTCTTCTGATATATGTCTCTAAATATATAAAAGCATATACTAGGGGTAACTTCAAGTCCAGCAGACTTCAGAACAGGCCCTCTTGTAGCTATTTTGTACCATCATTTTTACATAGAGACAGGTGCTGTCAGACCTAGGTCTTATTTAGTCTGGAGGACATGAACTGTACACATTATACAAGAAAGGAATTGATCACTCTTATTTTTAAAGGAAGATTGGAAAACATTCCTAACAGGTTATTTATGCTTCAGCTGTTTATTAAAGTCTATAAATATCTCAGGTTGTTTCTTAAATAGGTTTCAAATCTGAAAATCATCGATAAATCACTTATCTACCTAAGTCCGAGGTTGGCTCTAAATCAGGCACATTGCCCATATATCCATTCATTAAAAAATATTTATGACAACTTCCTAAATTTAGAATCCTTGCTAGATTAATAATTTAGAGGAAGTAACAATCACATACTTTGTAATTATACAAAATATTCAAAATGACAGGGACCAGGATGGAAGTGCAAACAAGGTGTCACAGGAACAGAGGAGGGTCAGCTGAACTAGCCTGAAGGCGTCAAGGAAGATTTGGGGGATAGTAGAGAGGACAATGCCTGAATAACATCTTAAAGCTAACATTTAACAAATACAACAAAAAAAGATTTATTGTGTACTCTACAAGCTTCTGTGTGTGTGTGTGTGTGTGTGTGTGTGTGTGTGTGTGTGCATGTAGGAAAAACAAAATCCATGCAGTTCAGCTTAGTTTGACCATATTTATTGAACTCCTACTATGTATCAGACACTGGCTAGTTTCATTGGTTACTCCCACAGGGTTCACTTTTGTGAAACTTAAACAACCTTACAAAGGTTTAATGTAGTAGTTCCAGCTTTTGGAACATATTCTAATTAAATAGTTAAATGATCAGGAATGCACATAAAGATGCAGTCACTAGGGTTTTTAATACCCATTATTAGTGAAGGTGAAAGGACACCATTATCCAAAATGTCCAAAATGATGATTGGTTAAGTAGATCATAATAGACATGGTGCATTTGTTGTTATGGAATAAAAATTTTATTATGTACTTTTCATTAAGCTGTTAATAATATTTATTCTTACTGGATTTTTTTCATGGAAAAGTTTTAGTGAACTAACTAAACCCAACAGGTATAGAGTGACTATATTTTTTAATTTCCTTTGTTCTCTGCTACTCTGAAATAACTCTTAGTGACATTGCCAGTATTGTATTTTGTTCTTTTAAAATGCATTTTGTGTATAAAATTAAATTGAAATATAGAGGCCAAAAGTCTGGTGAAGAAGAGAATGAAAAAGTTTTAGGCATGTGGCTTACTAGGAAAGAAAGATTTAGCAATGGGTAATGAGTCTCTTAGAGAAGAATTAAGCTTGGACAAGATTGTTAGAAAACTGGCATAAGAAAGCCAGAATAAGTTATAAAGAATTGAAATAATCTGGCATACGGTCTAAGAAAATATGGAGGAGAAGGCAAGGAACAGGATATGAGGACAAAGGAGATTAACACATTGATTGTTAATCTAAGATTTCTGGCTTTGAAAATCATCCGTGAGACAGAAAAACTAATCAGGAGCACAAAGATGGAGGCTCAGGCAGAGAGGAAACGGACTTCCCAAGGAAGTGAAGACAGTGCTGTTGAGCCGCTAAAACAGTGGTGGGGAAAGTGGGGGCCTGCAGTCTCTATAAAACCCAAGAGGTAAGAATTTTTAAGTTGTTGGAAACAATCAAAAATATTTTCTTCACGTGTAAAAATATGAGATTTAAACTTTAGTGTCAGTAAATAGTTTTATTGGTACACTGCCATGCTTTTTTCTGCATTGCAATGGATACTTTTGCACCGCAAGGCACAGTTAAGCAGTCAGCAACACATGGCCCATCAGGCTTAAAGTATTTGCTATCTGCTTCTCTCTAGAAAGTTTTCCGACCCGTTATCTAAAGACTAAAGGAGACAAGAAGGAACAGGAAAATATTTAAGAAGGAAATTAAATGAGGATTGCTTGCTTGAAGTCAAGAGTGAAAAAGCATTGTGAAAGGTTAAGTAATTGTTGTTCAGGATTTAGAAGGTGTGGAAGGTAGAACCTTGGGTCACCCCTAGCCCTGCCACCCACTGACTCCTCACCAGCTCCATTCTGCCCTAATGCCACAATCAGTCTCACAGTGTGTGAAGGGTCTCTGGTTCAATCTATCCTAATAAACTTCTAATATAATCATGGCTCTTCTGATTTCAAGAATTAGAACTCTTTCCTAACTACCTTTAATGAAAAGTCAAATTTATGTGAAGTCATACAGAAGCTTAAGGAGATGAAGTTCAACTGTACCTTACAGGAACATGAAAACCACCAGGTTCTAAGGACTCCAGTTTCTCTATCCCCTGCCCTTAGAGCCCTGCATTTTCTCTTCTTTCTCTCATGGAAGACTGACTTTCCCTGCTTATTCTCTAATTTTCATGTAGCTAAAGATAGTCCCCAACTCGTTGTCTCTAGGGTAACCTCTCTGCCTTAGAATCTAGCATCAAAACTGGGCTGTCCTGCATTCCTCCTCGTTCATATTACTGGGGAAAGACTAAGGGCTTTAATCCAGTCAGCTGATTAACTGCATTGATGAAAGTGTGTACCTCTGATCTAATCAATGGTAGGTGGTGAGGCTGGTGAGCTATAAAGCCCACTTCATATTTACTAGGGCCTTACATTGGGTAGACAAAATTCAGAGGAGAAAATGGTAAAATGCATACTAGAATACATACATAGAGACCTACCTTCAAACTTCAGCTCAAAGCACCTCTTCTGAAAAGCCTTCACTAACTCTACAGTCTGATTTAAATGTCTTTACTCTGCACTTGGTCATACCTCAAGCTTGGGTAAGCTTCATTACGGGCAAAGTTGCATCTTTATTATTTGAGTCACTTCTGTCATTTCCAAAACATATCATATGACCAAAATAGCACGTCAAAAGGATTAATTGGTATGTAAATGAATAACAAGCACTGTGTGAACAAATGCAGGCAAGTTAAACTCAGATAGGCTAGATATTTTTGAGGATGTTCCAATTTAATTAATGGGTGGTGAGCTACCCTTTATAAACCCTAAATATATATGATTTTTAAAATTGAGAAATTAGGGAAGATAAAAAATAAATTTCATAAGTTAATTGGCCCCATTGTAAGTGGAAGGCTGATTCAACGTTCAAAATTCAATCAATGTGATTTACCCTAATAACAGACAAGAGACAACAACATAATCATCTCAGTAACTTCCAAAACCTATCAGTAGATCAGAAATAAAAGGGAATTTTCTTCACCCAATAAAGGGCAAATATTTAAAAACTATTAGTAGTTAACAAGGGAAAATACTGAATAATTTTCTCTAAGATCAGGAACGAGACAAAAATATCCTCTTAACACTCCTATTCAAAGTCATACTGGCAGTCCTAGACAGTATGATAAGGTATGTTAAAAACATACCTAGAAGAATGTACAAAAATACTCTGAGAACTAATAAGTGATTTTAGAAAAGCCACAAGGTCAATAGACAAAAATCAAAGTATTTTGATAAACTAGTTTAACATACTAGTAACATTTACAATATCATCAAAACAAAGCAATGATTACATATAAATCTAAAAAATTAAATGCAGGTCTTATGCAGAAAATTATAAAAATCAATTAAAGATATCAAAAATCTGGATAATGAGAGAAGGGTAACATGTTAAAAATAGAAATATCAATATTGTTAAAATGTCAGTTCTTACCAAATTGAACATTAGGTTTAACCCAATCCCAGTCAAAATCCTGTTAGGATTTTTGTGACTATCACCAGATACTTCCAAAATTTACATAGAAAGGAAAAAGAATAAAAACTGAAAACAGCTTCTGACAAAGAACTTTTATCCAGAATATATAAACAATGCTCAAAACTCAACAGGAAAATACCACACAAACAAAACTCTCAATTTAAAAAAGTGGGAAAAATATTTGAACAGACACTTAACCATAAGAGATGTACAGATGGCAAATGAGCACATAAAACAGATGCTCAAAGTCATTCATCATTTGGGAAATGCACATTAAAACTACAATGGGATACTATTATAAATATATCAGAATGACTATTATCAGTACCAGCATGCTGACTTTACTCCAAGATATGGAGCAAGTAGAATTCTCATACACTACTGGTGGGAATGCAAATGGTCCAGCAACGTTAGAGAATAGTTTGGCCAGACGCACAGATACAGAGAACATTTTGACTGTTGCCAGGTAGGAGGGGTTTGAGGGTACAGGTGAAATAGGTAAAAGGATTAAGAATACAAATTGGTAGTTACAGAACAGTCATGGGGTGTAAAGTACAGCATAGGGAATATAGTCAGTCATATTACAGTAACTCTGTATAGTGCCATATAGATACTAGACTTATCAGGGTGATCACTTTGTAAGTTATATAATGTCTAATCACTGTGCTGTTCACCTGAAACTGATATAATGTTGTGTACCAACTTTAACTGAAAAATGAAAAAAAGAAAAGAGTATGGTGATTTCTTGTAAAGCTAAATATATACTTATCATACACTTAGCATATGATACTTACCATATACTTACAAAATGCCACTCCTCAATATTTACCCTAGCAAAGAGAAAACTTAAACATCTCCTCCCCGACACACACACAAAGTCAATATGAGGTCAGTACCACTCAGAGCATCATAATTTGTCAATGTTTAAATTTGATCAGAATAAATAAAAATGTATAAAGAAAAATTTAAATTGATAGAAATAAATAGTTGACTGCAAATTTTCCTTAAAAATAGTTAAGGTATAAATTTTATGTTGTGTATTTTAGCACAATAAAATTTCAAAACAATATTTAAAGAGACTAATACTATAATTTCAAAATCTAAAAAAAATTAAAATTTAAAATTAGAAATTAAATATATTAAAATAAAAATAAATCTGTACAAATTTATCTTTATGCAGTGTAGCAGAAAGAAAATGTTCATCATTTGGGCCAGTAATTTAGATACATATCAATGGTAGCATAGATTTGAGTTACATTTTAAAATTCCCAATCTCTCTCATCAATTATATCATAAAATTGTTAGGATTGTCTACCATATATTTTATGAATAAATAGCCTAAAAGTTTTGTCATTGTTACAGAAATGTGCACTGAAACACTTTTGGGCTTACCTATAATACTATGCATTGTTGTAAAGACTTTATGAATGCTTTGAACTGTACCCAGCTGGTTTTTGCAGAACCGAGTATGTTCCACTCGCTAGTACCCTCAGGAGGTTACTACAGTGGTTTGCTTTATGTATTATCAGTCTGTCATTAGGGCTGACAAGGCTAATATTCCACCATGAGTTCTTTCACTGTCCTCAAGAGATTATAAAAAGACACTCAGCAGATTTTAGATGTTTAAACCTGCTAGTACTGTTAACACTATTTTCTTTTCCAGTTGTAAAGCTAACTGGATAAAAATTCCCAAGACCCTACCCAGATCCCTATAAAGCAGAAAAACAGGAATTTGCTTTTTTTTCCTCCCCTCTCTCTAATGCTCTTGTCCTCTTTAATGGTAAAACTATCCTGTACACTATTTTTCTATTTATAGCCCAGACAATTTAACTCCAGGCAGGTGGTTCTATTGAAAGATAAACAAACTGGTAACAAACCCCCACTGGTTCGTAAATGGCCAACTGTGCTGACATGGCAGGCTGCAGGTGACAGAATCCATCCAGGGATGTTGGTCATTTACCACAGGGCTGGGGACCCCACAGCATCTTTGGCCAAGGAACAGCTGGTGCTTTCAGCACTTTTGTCTCTTAACAAAACTGAAAATCAATGGTCATACAAACAGATTAACAATATCAGGTGGGGTTTCATCTAATACACCAAATCCCCCAAAATATTTTTACTGCTTTTGCCTAATGTGCTTATTGATCGCTGAACATCTTTTAGAGGATTTTGTTGAATGTTTTTGCCTTTGAAAATGCAATTTTTGTCCAGATGGAGTGACCTCAGGTGTCTCAGGCACACAGTCCTCCTCACTTCTTCTCTTATTGCTTATTTTTCTGTCTGCCCACCACTGGGATGACATCTTGTGTGGTATTATATAAAAGAACTGGATAAAGGATGATAAAAATTTCTCTCTCAGGAATGGATTTCTGCATACTCTTTTTCAATTTTCTATTCCCATTCATGGTCTCATTGTATCTTTATAGCACACAGTTCACAAACTGTTATCGGATCTTACCTCCTAATTAAGTTTACCACTTAAATAGCATGAGCTAATTTTGTGGTCAGTAATCCATTTTTCACTGTTATATTTTGACTGTTTTCATTGGAGGCTTCCCTGTTGTTTAAGTGTCAAGAATGTCTACTGGTGCCCTGGCTGGTGTGGCTCAGTGGATTGAGTGCTGGCCTGAGAACCAAAGGGTTGCTGGTTTAATTCCCATTTGGGGCACATGCCTGGGTTGCAGGCCAGGTCCCCACCCAGTAGGGGACAAATGAGAGGCAACAACACATTGATGTTTCTCTCTCTCTCTTTCTCCCTCTCTCCCTGTCTTTTTAAATAAAATCTTTTAAAAAAGAATACCTACTGGTAATTAGCCTCTTTCCAAGATATGACCCAATCTAGTACACAAACAACTATTGTTCAAGGAAATGGGGACACCACCCTTCAATAAAGTGAGATAGGTAAGCCATCAGTTTCAGTATAGTTGGCATGTACGGATGTGGCACAGAAATGGTACTTTGTGGTATTGAGTACATTTTTAGATGTGAAAGGAATACGTAAATTGTGGAGGCAAGGTATTTTAGGGGCCAAAACAGAGGAATTTACAAAATGATGATAGAGCCTCTGAAAGTTTGTGGCAGAAAACCAGGATCATCACCTTTTCATTTTAAGAGTACACTCTAGTAGAGGTATGGAGCTGGGTTTGAAACAGGTAAAAACTTGGACCAATAAAATGAGCTATTATGTTGCTGTCATAATTCAGGAGAAAGAATATACCAAGAGCAGTGAATGAAGGAAGATATATCTGAAAGCTTTTAAGAAGTTTTTTTAATAGTTGAACTCATTCAAATTTATTAAAATCAGTGAGTTTATCACAAAGTTGATGCTTAAAACCAACCTGTTATGGCTAACATAACTTACAAATTAACACAAACAAACAAGTTTTTCTGCTACAAACATTTTTTTATTATTTAAATTATATTTTATTGTTTATGCTATTAAAGTTGTCCCAATTTATTCCCTTTGCCCCCCTCCATTCCCTCAAGCAATCCCCACACTGTTGTCCATGTCCATGGGTCATGTATACACTCTTATGTTCTTTGGCTAATCGTTTCACCTTCTTTCGGCCAGCCCCCAGCTCCTCCCACCCCTCCTACAGCTGTCCATCTATTCAATGTTTCTATGCCTCTGATTCTATTTTGCTTCTTAGTTTATTTTTTTCATTAGATTCCACATATAAGTGAGATCATATGGGAGAAGCGGTAGAAACACCAAGTAGAAACTCCCTCCTAGTATTCAGCAGAACCAAACTCTGGGATCCAGAGGCCCCACCCATCTGCCTACTAGGGGCTCCACCCTGCCAAGTTCAGGGAAACAATCTGGGACAGACTCAGACTCAGACTTGGGTAGGGAAACACACCCATCATCTTCCCTGAAGTCTGAATGGCACTTTCCCCTCACAGTAGATCCAAGGGTCCCACCCCCTTGATTCCACCAGAAGCCTTTTCAGAAACAGCTATTTCAGTGACTAGTGACAGCTGGCTGGCAGACAGAGACAGGCAGAGGCAGATCCTTTGGTGTCTTGGGACGTTTGCTGATCCACCCCTGGGCCCTGTACTGGAAAAAGCCAAACTTGGAGTGCAACTTGGCCCTTCCCGTGCAGAGCCAAACCCGGGAGAGACAAGCACAAACTGTGGATTGCTTGTAGCTTTGAACAGCCTGCTGAGGGCCAGACATGGACAGCATCTGACATCCGAAACTAGTGCAAACTAGCTTCAAACAACACTGAAGCAATAACAAAGGGATCTCCCAGCAGACAGGCACTAAACTCTGCTGAGAAGTATTTTTTTTAAATTCTAAGTTCTCAGCTCCAAAAGCATTATAGATAGATAACAGAGACAAACACAAATCCCAAACCAAAACATGTCATTTTATTTTTGCTTTATAATGATTATCTTGAGATGACAGAAAACAGTTTAGTAATGATATACAAACAAAAAAGTGAAAATAAAAGGAATAGTAATCAATTGTTGAGCTAGTGTAGCATCTCACAGCAGGAGGCATTTAGGTAGAATCTAACACTTAAGATTGGATAAAACTTTCTTAACCTTTAACCACCAATATTCTTCAGCAGTAGGTTGATTGAGCAGGACACATATAGATACATAATCTCTTGCCTATCAGGATGTCTTACATTCAGAAGTTTATGGATCATGAGCAAGTAACATATCAAGTAAACTGTATTTTCAAAGAGAAGAAAATGAGTTGCATGGTTTCTAAAGACACATTTTATTACATACACTGCTTATTTTCCAGAGAGTGAGCTTATTTATCGATTTAGAATATTATGTTCTACATTAAGTTCACATTGTCCTAATGTCCTGTCTCATGGGAGCCAGCTACAACTTCTAAAAAAACAAACAAGTAAAATCATAAACCTTTATAGCTGGAGGTTTTGTGGAATAAGCTTTGACACTACAAAGCCATAATTGACAGATATCATTATTTTGCACTATTACCCATCCCAGTTTGCTTTTACCATCAGTTGTCCTTCTGCTGTTCTAGGATGTTTGGCCCCTGGGGTATCCCAGTCTTATTTTTGAAAGGTCCGAGGCCCCAGTTTTACTATACACTCCTTAAGCTGCGGTTGTTTCAGTTGGCCATTCATAGCTATCACCAGACATGGAAGCACCAGGAGGTTCCCCAGTAACTCCTATGCATACTAGACATTCTTGTACTTGCCTTCATTATAAAGGAATAACTTTGCATCTTTATGAAAATCAGGGTGTGTTACTCTTGCCAACATAGGAATTCTTCGTATGCCTGTTGGACTACTGACATGAGGAGCCCAAAATGACTGTGCCAATTATTGATTTAGGTTTATTGGAATCTTTTCTATGTCCTCTGAAAGAAATCCCTTTTCACCACAAATGGCATATGCTAATGAGATAAGTTGGGTGACTTTTAGAAAGCGTGTAAGGATGGGAGCTGGTTGCTAGGAAAATCAACTGCATGACTAGAGAACTGGAACTTTCAGTAGTACACCCTCGACTTCCAGAGAGGGGAAAGGGGCTGGAGGTTGAGTCAATCGCCAAAGGCCAATGATTTGATCAAGTGTGACTATGTGATGAAGCTTCCATAAAAACCCAAAAGGACAAGGTTTGGGAGCTTCCTCCTTGGTGCACGTATGGAAATGAAAACTCCATGCCCTTGCCCCATACGTTGCCCTGTGTGTCTCTTCCACCTGGATGTTTCTGACATATCTTTGTATAATAAATCAGTGATCTAGTAAGTAAAATGTTTTCCTGAGTTCTGTGAGCTTCTCTAGCAAATCAATTAAATCCAAAGAGGAGGTTGTAGGAACCTGTGATCTATCACCAGTCTGTCAGAAGTATAGGTGATACCCTGGGCTTGTGACTGACATCTGCAGTTTCCAGGTAGATATAGGAATTCTTTGTATGCCTGTTGGACTACTGACATGAAGAGCCCAAAATGACTATAGTTGTTATAAATTGAAGTGGTACCCTTGTTGCTGGCTTATGTATCTCACACCACAGATTTTTTTGTTTCTCACCCAAGGACCTGTTTATTGATTTTAGAGAGAGAGGAAGGGAGAGATGAGACAGGGTAGAGGAGAGAGAGAAAG
The DNA here is from genome assembly GCA_039655065.1 of Glossophaga mutica. Taxonomy (NCBI): domain Eukaryota; kingdom Metazoa; phylum Chordata; class Mammalia; order Chiroptera; family Phyllostomidae; genus Glossophaga; species Glossophaga mutica. The sequence goes on along the minus strand of CM077303.1, from coordinate 155,685,127 downwards.
TGAGAGACAGAGAAAGAAACATCGATGTATGAGAGAAACATCGATGGGTTACCTCCTGCATGCACCCCAGCCAGGGATCCAACATGCAAACTAGGTATGTGCCCTGACCAGGAATGAACTCCACAACCTTTTGGCATAAGGGACCATGCCAAGCAACTGAGCCACTTGGCCAGGACACACCACAGATCTTCGTAAATCAGGACCCTCTGTTTGCCATTTTGACTTTGCTGCATCTTATATTAATTATATTCATTCTTCCTCTGATGTTTAAATGTTGTCACTTGGCCTTGAATATTCTAGAATCCTCCCATCTCAAAGACATAAGAAGCCCAGTTCCAAAGCAGCCTCTTTCACTATTGAGCCTGATGTATAAGGTATAATAATCACTGACATTTCTCCACGTGTAAAATAAAATTGAGGTAAAAAAGAATTGTCACTGGCAGATGTTTATTTTACAAAGACAAGATTAAGACCCTTGACAGAGTATGGAGAAATCAAACCACAGTCTATTACAAAATGACTTGGAAGTGCTTCTAATCTATGTCTGTGTAAGGAAGAGAAAGGCCCTTAACATGCATATTCCTCCCCACTGAAACCCTGAAGAAGTTCTTGCTATCTCTCCTTTTTTGCTGGCTGAAATATCACGTTTCCCTTCCCAAGTAACATGTCACTGGTGGAATATATGGTAATTAAAATTGGTTAGGTGTATAATGTGCAAGCCATTTTAATATTGTATTTATTTAGCACAGAGCATTTCTTTTTGCACATATAAGTGCAACTTAAACAAATCGATTCCATCTGATTAAGCTCACTTTACATGGCTAATGTACAGTGGAACACTCTTTCTCCTCCGGTGCCTTTCCCAGAGATCACAGGAAGAGCATTTCAATGTTTACTTTGTGTTTCACCCCAATGCACACAAAGTCCAATAGATTCAAAAGGAAACATTGCATTAAGTTAATTCAGCTTCAAGTTCAAAGGCTCATCATGTATGATAAACAAAATCAAAGAAGTAAGATGCAGTGTCACATTTTATTTAATGTCTAAGTCTACTCACAACAATGTAATATCTAATTCATTGTAGCTTCACTCTACATTCATATGGCATAGCACCTTAGGGACAGAGAAAAAGCTCAAAGAACCTGGAGCAGGCAACTATACTGGGAAGTTATAAATGATTAAGAGCAGTGGTTCTCAACCTTAGTTATACTTTATAATCACCTGGGAGCGAGCAAAATTCCCAATTTTCTGGCCTCACCCTAAATTAATTAATTAATAATTTCTAGGGTTAAGATCTAAGCATCAACAGTTTTTAAAACTCCCCAGGTAATTCCTATGTGTGTAAGCAAGATTGGGACCCTATGATTTAGAGAGTGGTACTTAAAGCTTCACACACTTCAAATCACTTAGAATGCTTGGAGTTTTTTGTTTTTTTTTTTTTTTTAGAGTTACTCTTTTTTTTTTAATTTTTATTTTAATTGTTGATCTTGTACAGTTTTCTGTCTTTTACTCCCACCTCAGCTCACCCCCCAGCCCTCCCCACCTCCCTCCCAATTCCATGCCCCCATAGTTTTTGTCCATGTGTCCTTTATACTTGTTCCTGTAAATCCTTCCCCTTTTCCCCTGAAATTCCCTCCCCTCTCCCCTCTGGTGACTTTCAGCCTGATCTCACCTTTAACAGGAATCTAATCAACAAAACAAACAAGCATAATATAACCAAGAATGCTTGTTAAAACTCAGACTAAGGGGCCCCTTGCCCAGAGTTTCTCAATCATTAGGTCTAGAATTTGCATTTCAAACAAGTTCCCAGGTAGGGTTCTTGCAGCTGATTTGGCGGGGACTACACTTTGAGAACCACTGCTTCCAGAGAACTCATGAACCTCAAATAATAAGTAAATCCTATGACGTTGCCATTCATATGGCCCTAGAAAGATGGGAAAAAAAGATACCTCATAGTAATTCTAGTGGGGGAAGGGAACAAAAACCTCAACTACATGTGAGTTCTGTACTTTAGATAAACTGATCTAAATAAACAAATATCCCAGGAATAGAAATCTGAAGTTTCATAGAAAAAGAGATTCAAGAAACCTGAGAATTTAAATATGAATATGGTACTGGGGAGAGCAGAGGATTAGGATTTGAAATACTTGGACTAAATAAGGAATGGGCAAAACTCTAAATCTTTATTAGTTAGGCAAACTCAAGAACAAATTATTTTACAGGTGGCTTTCATTACCAGTTAAGGGAACAAAACAAACTAGAAAATATGTCTCTAATAATGATGATGTTTTATACTTCACAAAGTATATTACTATTTACATTTTTATGATCTGAAAGTTGAAATGTTTCATAAAGTATAAGGATCAAACAGAGAAGAATTTATTTCAATTTCTACTCCTGCCTTATGCTGATACCAAAATTTGAAAAAATTTCCGTATGGTGCCTGTACATATACTGACATGGGAAAAAACACAAGACATTTTGGGAATTATTCAGTCTCATGTGTCACACAGAGATGAAACTGAAAACATACACCCTAAACCATTATTTGTGTTTCTTTATGGGGAAGAATTTTAGAAGCACTTCAATTTCTATTTTTTTCTGTTTTGTATTTGTTACATTGTTTACACAATTTCTTTACTTTTGCAATGCTAAAACAAATATTAAGTATTAAGAATACATTACACCTGGCTGGTGTAGCTCAGTGGATTGAGCACGGGCCTGCGAATCAAAGGATCGCGGTTCGATTCCCAGTCAGGGCACATGCCTGGGTTGCAGGCCAGTTCCCAGCATGGGACACACAAGAGGCAACCATACAGTGATATTTCTCTCCCTCTCTCCTACCATTCCCCTCTAAAGATAAATAAATAAAAATCTTTAAAAAAAAATCTTAGACCATTAAAAAAAAAATATATATATATATCACCAGTTCAATTCCCGATCAGGGCACATACCTGGGTCACAGGTTCAGTCCATGGTCAGGGCACGTACTACAGGCAACCAATCAATGATCCCCTCCTCTTTCTCCCTTCCCCTCTCTCTAAAAATAAATAAATAAATAAATAAATAAATAAATAGAATACATTACAAATTGATGTAAATGAAAGATAAGCATAAACTGAGAACACAGATGCCAAAAATAAAGACTGTATTTCCCATCCCCCTTTTCAAGGACTTATGATTGTGTATGCAAACTCTGGTCGAAGAAATATAGACATATGTTATGTGTGCCTTCCACTGAGTAGATTTAAAGGTAAAGGGGCATGTCTTCCCTCTCTTCCCCCCACTTTCCTCTTCCCTTTTATTATTTTTTTTTAATTGAGACACTTCTTTGTAGCAGTTTTAGGTTTAAGGCAAAATTGAGGGGAAAGTATACAGATTTCCGATATATTCCCTGCCCACACACATGAACAGCCACCCCCTTTATCAATATTCTCCACCAGCATAGTACATTTGTTAGAACTGATAAACCTATGATTGACATATCATAATCACCCAAAGTCCATAGTTTACATTATAGTTTACTTTTGGTGCTGTACATTCTATTGGTTTGGACAAATATATAACATGTATCCATCATTATGGTATTATATAGAGTATGTTTACTGCCCTAAAAATCTTTTCTGCTCTGCTTATTCACCTCTGCCCCCCAAAACTCACCCTCCAGCAACCACTTATCATTTTATTGGGTCCATAGTTTTGCCTTTTCCAAAATGTTATATAGCTGAAATTATACAGTGTGTAGCCTTTTCAGGTTTTTTTCTTTCCCTTAGTAATATGCATTTAAGCTTCCTTCATGTCTTTCCATGGCTCAATTGTTCATTTCTTTTTTAGTGCTGGGTAATCTGTTGTCTGGATGTACCACCCTTTATTTATCCATTTCCCTACTAAACACTTTGATTGCTTCCACATTTTGGCAATTATGTATAAAATTGCTATAAGCATTCATGAGCAGGTTTTTGTTTGGACATAAGTTTTCAATCCTTCTTGGTAAATACTAAGGAGTTTTATTTCTAGATTTTATGGTACTAATATGTTTAGTCTTCTTAACTGGTTGTACTATTTTGCATTCCCACCAGCAATGAATGAGAGTTCTGTTTTGCTCCACATCCTTGTCAGCACTTGGTATTGTCAGTGTACTGGACTTGGCCACTGTAACAGGGATATAGGAGTATGTCACTGCTGTTTCTTCTTTAAAAAAAAAAAACTTATTTTTTAATTACAGTTGACATTCAATGTTATTTTGTATTAGTTTCAGGTGTACAGCACAGTGGGTAGACAATCATATAATTTACAAAGTGACCCCCCTGTTATTTCAGGTACACACTAGGCACCCTACATAGTTATTACAATATTAATACTCTGGTTTCTCTTCAGATCATATAAATCTTTCTCTTACAATATTATTGACTATCTTCCCTATTCTGTACTTTACATCCCATGACTATTTGTAACTACCATTTGTACTTCTTAATCCTTTCAACTCTTTTACCCAGCCACCTCAAACCTCTACCCTCTGGAAGCCATTAGTTTGTTTTCTGTTATCTATGAGTCTGTTTCTGTTGTTGTTTTTTTTTTTCATTTATTTTTTCTTTTAGATTTCAAATCTAAGTGAAATCATATGATATCTGTCTCTCTCTGTCTGACTTATTTCATTAGCAGACATGCTATTGCAAATGGTAAGGTTTCATTTTTATGGCCTATTAATATTCCATTGTCTATATGTACCAGCACTTTTTTATTCATTCATCTGTTGATGGGCAACATGGGTTGCCTTCATATCTTGGCTATTGTAAATAATACTGCAATGAACATGGGGATGCATATATTCACTTGAATTAGTGTTTCAGTTTCTTCAGAAATATGCCCAGAGGTGCCATTAAAGTCATAAGGTAGTTCTTTTTAATTTTGAGGAGGAAACTTTATACTGTTTTCCACAGTGGCTATCCCAGTCTGCATTCCCACCAACAGTGCAAGAGGATTCCCTTTTCTCCATATCCTTATCAGTATTTTTTTGTTTTTTGACTTATTGATGATAGCCATTGTGACAGGTTGAAGTGATATCTCATTGTTTTAATTTGCATTTCTCTGATGATTAGTGATATTGAGCATTTTTTATGTCCATCCACTGGCCCTCTGCATGTACTTCTTGGAAATGTGTTTATTTATGTCATTGTTGTTTTAATTTGCATTCCCCTGATGACATATAATGTGAAACATCTTTTTATATGCTTACTTGTCACCTGTGTACCCTCTTTGACAAGATGTCATTTAAGATCTTTAACCCATTTTTATTGGGGTTGTGTGTTTTCTTATTATTAAGTTTTAAGGTTCTTTATATATTTTGTATAACAGTCCTGTATCAGATGTTTGTTTTACAAATATTTCCTCCCAGTCTGTGGTTTGTCTTCATATTCACTTCATGTTGTCTTTTGCAAGGCAGAAGGTTTTAATTTCTAAAAAGTCTAGGTTATCTGTTTTTTTTTTTTCATGGATCGTGTCTTTGCTGTTGTATCTGAAAATGTATCTTCATACCCAAGGCCATCTAGGTTTTCTCCTATTTACCTTCTAGGAGTTTTATAGTTTCATGTTTTCCATTTAGGTCTATGATCCATTTTTGAGTAAATTTTTGTCAGGGGTGTGAGGTCTGTGTTTGATTGATTGATTGATTGATTTTGCATGTGGCTGTGTAGTTGTTCCAGCAGCATTTGTTGAAGAGACTATCTTTTCTCCATTGTATTACCTTTGCTTGTTTGTCAAAGATCAGTTGACTAGCCCTGGCTGGTGTGGCTCAGTGGATTGACTGCTGGCCTGAGAACCAAAAGGTTGCCAGTTCAATTCCCAGTCAGAGCACATGCCTGGGTTGCAGGTCAGGTCACCAGTTTGGGGGCATGAGAAAAGCAACCGATTGCTATACCTCTCACACATCAATGTTTCTCCCCTTTTTCTCTCCCCCTTCCCCTCCCTTTAAAAATAAATAAATAAAATCTAAAAGAAAAAAGATCAGTTGACTATATTTTTAAAGGTTTATATTTAAGTTCTATTTTGTTCTATTGATCTGTTTGTGTATTTTTTTCTTCTTCAAAACCACAGTCTCGACTACTGTAGCATCATAGTAGGTCTTGAAGTCAGGTAGCATCGGTCCTCTAACTTTATTATTCTTCTTCGGTATTGCACTAGCTACTCTGGACCTCTTCATTCTCCATATAAACTTTAGAATTGGCTTGTCAATATCTACAAAATAACTTGGGATTTAATTGGGAATGACTTCAATCTAAAGATCAAGTTGGGAAAAACTGACATCTTGAAAATATTGTCTATCTATCAGTCTATAATAGCTCTTTATTTATTTAAATTTTTGTTTTTCAGATTTTCATAGTTTTCCTTGCTTTTAATACTGTTTTTTGGAGTTTGGGATCACTCAGCTGAACCATATCCTAAATGTTACAATGATGGAGAATAAGTTCTGTATTTCAAAACTTAATTTCTAGAAGGATGTTGATGGTATGGACATAATATGTAAGATATCACAACCAGGGTTTAACTTCTGGAGGAGAGGATAAACAGTCTACAGTAATTTCTGAAGTCCTTCCAAGACTCTGAGGATTGCATGACTTTTAACAGAAAAAAATGAAATGCCGGATGATATCATGACCGAGTGACTTTGAAACAGCCCCACTGGAGCTCTCGTCTAGATACAAGTTAATGCAACTCGTTCAATGCATAGGGAGACTATTCACTTCCTGAAAGACCAGAAAATTAATACAGAATGGAGGAACTTACCTCCCAGTAAAAATGCATGTAATTAGTAGAACTTTAAAAATTACTTTCTTCATCCTTTCTGCTGCATAGAATTCCATTGTGTAAATCTACCACAGTTTTTTGATCCGTTCATTAACCGATGGGCACCTAGGTTGCTTCCAGCACTTGGCTATTGTAAATTGTGCTGCTATGAACATAGGAGTGCATAGGTTCTTTTGGATTGGTGTTTCAGGGTTCTTAGGATATAATCCAAGCAGTGGAATTGCTGGGTCAAAAGGTATGTCCATTTTTAGTTTTCTGAGAAAATTCCATAGTGTTTTTCATAGTGGTTGTACCAATCTGCACTCCCACCAACAGTGCACTAGGGTCCCCTTTTCTCCACAACCTCTCCAATACTTGCTGTTTGTTGCTTTGTTTATGAGGGCCATTCTGACTGGTGTCAAGTGGTATCTCATTGTAGAAGGAGCTCCTACCCTTTGCAACAGCATGGATGGCATTGGAGAGCATCATGCTAAGCGAAATAAGCCAGGCAGGGAAAGACAAATACCATATGATCTCACCTTTAACAGGAACCTAATCAACAAAACAAACAAACAAGCATAATATAAACAAAGACACTGAATTTGAGAACAGTCTGACAGTGACGAGAGGGAAGAGGGGAGGGAATTTCAGGGGAAAAGGGGAACGGTTTAGAGCAACAAGTATAAAGGACACATGGACAAAAACTATGGGGGGTGGAAATGGGAGGAAGGTGGGGAGGGCTGGGGCGGTGGGCTGGGGGGGAGTAAAAGACAGAAAACTGTACAATATCAACAATTAAAAAAATACTGATTAAAAATAATAAAAAATTTAAAACAAATAAAAAATAAAAGAAAGCAAGGCAACTGATACTATGAAAAAAATAAAAGTAAAAAAAATTACTTTCTTCACCTTAGTTTTTCAATTTGTATCTTTCTGAACAACCATTACACCATCTTACCAAGAACATACAGAAAATCAATAAACTGCAAAGTTCAATGTAGTGTAATATGACTAAACTTGAAAATATTGTGCAATATAGCATTATAGTGAGCTAATCCTACCAGATTTTTTTCTTGTTACTACAATCTCTTTTAATGCATTGGATTCCTCAGATAATGTAACTTTCAGTTTAAAGTGAAGTTATTTCTGTACCACAGGGAGTTATCCCTTGGGGAAACTTGACCTCAAGGATTTTTTCTTTCTTTTTTTTTAAGCAAAATGAATATTAGGTGAAGTATCAAGATAACCCCCCACAGTGAATTCTCTGTGTAAAATCAGCAGAGATCTTTCTTACATTAGTGAATAGGTTATTCAATCTTGGGATATTCTGAAGTATAGTAATATATGCATTTCCCATTTCCTTGAAAAAGAGAGATCTCTTAAGTTTGGGGGAAAAGGATTTTTTTATTCTTTAAATTTGGGAGTTGTCAAATTTAACTTGCCTTATCCTTGAAGAAAACATAGGCAGTAAAATCTCAGACAACTTGTATAGCAATATTTTTGCTAATATATCTCCTCAGACAAGGGAAACAAAGGAAAAATAAATAAATGGGACTACACCAAACTAAAAATCTTCTGCGCAGCAAAATAAACCATCAGCAAAATGAAAAGGGAATCAATTGTATGGGGTGACATATTCCCTAATGATACATCTGTTAAGGGGTTAATTTCCAAAATATATAAAAGAACTTGGCACATACCAGGAAGACAAAGAACCCAATTGAAAAATGGGTAAAGGGCCTGAACAGACACTTCTCCAAAGAGGACATACAAATAGCTAATAGAGATATGAAAAAATGCTCAGTGACACTAATCATCAGAGAGATGCAAGTTAAAACCACAATGAGATACTACTTCACACCTGCCAGAATGGCTACCATCAATATATCAACAAACAACAAGTGCTGGTGAAGATGTGGAAAAAAAGAAACCCTCATCACTGTTGATGGCAATGCAGATTGGTACAGCCACTGTGGAAAACAGTATGGAGTTAACATTTTAAAAAAACTAAAAGTGAAACTGCTGTTTGACCCCGTGATCCTACTTCTAGGAATATATCCCAAAAATCCTGAAACACCAATTCAAAAAAGTATACGCACCCCTACATTCATGGCAGTGTTATTTACAATAGCCAAGATCTAAAAGCAGCCTAAATGCCCATCAGTACATGAGAGGATCAAAAAACTGTGGTGCATTTTACACAATGGAATACTATACCGCTATGAAAAAGGACCTCTTACCCTTTGCAACAGCATGGATGGACTGGAAAATATCATGCTAAGCAAAATAAGCTAGTCAGAGAAAAACAGATCCTATATGATCTCATCTACAAGTGGAATCTAATGAATAAAATAAACTGATGAACAAAATAAAGCCAGAGGCATGGATACATGGAATAAACTAACAGATCCCAGAGGGGAGGGAGGTGGGACTTCTGGAAGAGGTTAGCCAAATAACATATATACATATATGTATAGCCCATAGACACAGACAACAGTGTGAAAAAGGATAGGGGGCGGGGCAGGGGCTAGTGGAGAGGGACAAAGGGGAGAAAATCGGGGGACATCAATAAAAAATAAAATCAGTCTGCTTGCCAGTTTAATTCATAGTTGACTCTAAGTAACTGGAAACTCAAATGCTCTTAGTTACAAACAATTTCCTTCCTGTTCTTATATATCAGTATAAGCACCCCAAAACTTAGGAAGATATTGAATTATTCTCTTCAAAATGTACACTATGTGCAAATTAGCCTAGCTACTAATAGTGCAGTATAGCATATTTCAAGATTGGTTAGTGCCACTCAGCATTGTGTTCCTAAATGTGAAGTGGGACAGAGAACCCAGGGTTCCCCAGGCTGACCCACTAGGGTGAGTGGAGAACTAAAGTAGCTGTTCCTCCTCTTGGAACTGACAATAGAGAAGGCAGGTGGACAAAATACATAATACATGGCATTCAGTTATCTCAAAATGTGATCATCACTGTGTCTCTAATAATTCAGGCAAGCAGACGTATCTGGAAGCTGAGTTCTGGCACAGAAAACCAGAAGAGAAAATGTTCATTGTATGAAGTGTGCAGTTATTTCAAATTATGTTTATTGCTGGAAGCATTCAGAAGTGTGGCTTGTGTGGTTCAGAGTCAGGGATAGTTTTCCAGGACCTGAAAGTAGACTGGAAAAAGCAAGACAATAAGGGTATTAGGAGACAGATACCCTGGAACAGGGATAAGAATAAAGTCTCATTTGAACTCAAATGGTTCAAGTTAAAGAATTCTGCTCCAGAAACCCTAATATCAAAATTGGAGTCAGTTTTGACTGGGAAGCAACAAAAGATCCCAGTGGCAATTGAATCCTGAGACACAGAACTAAATCTGAAAACTTAAAAGTTATGATAATGCCTCAAAAATAATGAAAGAAGAAAAAAGTAAAGGAGAGAGGATAAGGAAGAGGAGCATGGAGAAGGAGAGGATGGGAAGGGGAAAATATTTTGTGATCTTTTATTCTGTACCATTTTACCTGCATTTGCTCATTGACTCCTCATAAATCTATTGTAGTAGGTTTATGGTTGCTCCCCAAAAGATATAGTCATTACCCCCAAACCATGAATGTCTCCCAGTTTGGAAAAAAACCTTTCAAATAGTTCAACCAAGCATTCAGAATAGCTGTGGATACCACAAAGTTACTTCATTGCCTAACTTCAGGTAGCACTATTCATCGTGTGGAAACTCTGGGCACACCGCCATTCTTCGTACTAATAAGTTATAAAACCCCAAGTCAACAATATATATAATCTCCGTTGCCTTAATTGTAACAGATAACTAAGTCTCCATTACATGAGCAATAAATAATATTTCTGATGTCAAAGAGTGTAAGAAACCTGGAATAATTCTATATTGTATAAAAGTAGACCATCCCTTATAATTTAACCCAAATTCTTGTTTTCCATATTATAATTTCATCCATGCTTAACTTTGTCATTGATATAGTTCCATAAAAATAAATTAGTAATCCTTAAGACATGTGTCTATATTTCTGTAATCACCAAGTATTACAGAATATAAGCACATTACCTGACTTCTGTAAAAATAATCCTGTCTTATTGTACGTCATATAAGAGAAGAACATGCTATATTAGGCATGCCACAATAGGCGTATTAGTTTAAAATCCTTTTCAGGTAAAATTTCCATTTTACTGAGTTTGGTTAGATATTAAAACTGCTACCATGTAGTCAAACATAATCAAAATAAAAGTTTGTTTCTAAGGCTTACACAGGGGAAACCATACTTATTGGGCCTTATTTGTTTATATAAAGCAGACGTTTAATGAAGATTCATTTTACAAATAATATACCTCTTTTTGGTTCCTTATGCCAAGAGGGGCGTGTTGAACTTATAAACTATATTTCCTAGAAGTAAAATGCGGTTGTACCTGTAGGGACCTAATTTTCTCTACTTGTATTTGAATGTAGTATGAGAGATTTTTAATTAAATTTAATGGTATCTAAAATGCATTGTTGTGTGGTAAGTGTGCTTTTTAAAATATGCCCATTATTTAAATTTGTTCTTAAAAGGCATTCTTCCCATATTTGGCTCCAGGTTGTGAGTTTTTTTGTTTTTTTTTTTTTTTTGAGCATAAGAATACATCATATTTTTCTTTGTATATAAACAGATCTAGACATTTAATAGATACTCATAAATTTTTGTCGAATGAACAGGATTTCAATAAGTCTGAACATCAGTCCAAATGCCAGATCTATTTAGTAGAAAATTGAAAAATCTGATAGGGTTGCAAGGTCTATGTCAACAGCTAAATGTGAGAATGTTAGTAAAAAGGAAAGAATAAGAGAATGCAGCAGTGGGCTTCAGAGAGAAAACTGTGAAGTAGGCAGGTGGCCAAGTGGAGCAGTATTTTTTAAAATTTTTATTTATTGTATTTAGAGAGAGAGAAAGTGGAGGGGGGGAGAGAGAGGGGGGAAACATTGATTCCTTGTTCCTCTTATTTATGCGTTCATTGATTGATTCTTGTATGTGCCCTGAACTGGGATTGAACCTGCAACCTTAGCATTGTGATGATGCTCTAACCAACTGAGCTACTTGGCCAGGGCAAAGTGGTCATGTAGACCAGGCAAAGGCTATAGAAGGCATTGTGACTTCTCCCCTCGGTCTGGCCTCTCCATAATTTCCTTTCTCCTCAGACCTACCAGTAACAAACTTATGTGCTCTGAGAATTTACCCTCAATATTGTGGATACCCATGTCTCAATCTCCCTCCTCTTATATTTTTCTATCCTGTGTCCCCCTAAGATCCCAGAATTTCACTCAAGTGAAAATGAAAGTGTCAATGCAGTAACCGAACAACTGATTCTCTTTTCACAGGTGGTAGCACTCTTATTCAAAAGGAAAAAGGGAGGAAGAAATCAAGGGAGGGAGGGAAGGATAGGAATAGGAAGAAAGGGAGGGAGGGAGGAAGGAAGGAGGGAAGGAAGGAGAACAGGGAGGAAGGGAAGAGAGGAAAGGAAGACAAAAAATAAATATCTTTATTTCCTTTCTGCTAAAAGACAAAGTTTGGGGGGAAATCTAAATGTAAAGATTTTTTATATCTTATTGTGAGAAGATGTATAAATATAAGTTTATACATAGAAATAAGAAAATCTTAAATTTGTCTCTGCTTAATGACCAGAAATTTGTGAACACATTAATTAAATATAATTTTATTGCATCTTATAACATGCTGTTGATACTTTTCTCAGACGTGATGCCCATAGTTTAGGTCACTAAGATACAATTGAATGGCAATTATGGAATCAAGTCTAAATGACTTATCATGCATTGTCAAAAGGTACATAATTTAGCAAAGCATTTTTCAATTCCCAAGTATATTGCCTACCTTAAGTGTAAGCAAGCATGTTTTTTTATGAAAGATAGAGGCATTTACTGAAGAAGATACAAGAAACATTGTATATAGGACAATAATGCCTCAGCCGCCTTCAAAGTAGGTACCTTGAGAGCTCACACAGTTCTCCCAATCGCCATCAGCTGCCCCATTGCATTTTTGTGAATCTCATGAATGCTCTGAAATCTCTACCCTTTCAAAGGTGATTTTAGTTTTAAGAAAAGCCAGAAGTCACAGGGCACCAAATCTGGGTTGTAGTGGGGCTGAGTCACCTGGGTGATTTGATGTTTCACCAAAAACCTCTGCACCAGACGAGCAGATATGTTTTATACCTTTAATTATATAGTGCTAAGTGTTTTAAATTGCAATTATTGATCATGGGGTAGATTTAGTAATTTTTTCTTAACTAAAAACCCAAAATTATACAATACCTCTTGAGACTTCATCTTCACTCTCATTCATATTATTTAGTTAATTCAATAACCATATATGGAAGTTTAAATTCTCAGCTGTAAATTCAGCATGAGAGTAGCAGAGATGAAAGATTTGGTTGCTGCCCTGGCTGGTGTAGCTCAGTGGATTGAGCGCGGGCCTGCGAACCGAAGGATCGCGGTTCGATTCCCAGTCAGGGCACATGCCTAGGTTGCCAGGCCAGTTCCCGGCAGGGGACATACAAGAGGCAACCACACATTGATGTTTCTCTCCCTCTCTCCTTCCCTTCCCCTCTAAAGATAAATAAATAAAATCTAAAAGAAAAAAAAAAGTACTTAAAAAAAAATCTTTAAAAAAAAAAAAAAGATTTGGTTGCTGATCTGGGTGAACCTACAGTCTAATGAGGAAAATGAAGGACCAAAAAACAAAGATTGTAGCCTGAAGAAATCAGGGAACCTTTCTTGGGAAGACGAGATGTTGGAATGACTTCTTATGTGGGTGTATTGGGAGGAGCAGCAGTGATTAAAGCCAAGTGAAGAAGTTGTCATAAAGAGCTTGCATATTGTATTGTATAGTTATAATCATTTGACATGTCTTAAGAAGGGAATTACCATTTCACATTTTCTCTGTAGAAGATGAAGGTAGTGCATTATATGGAGTACAGATTTGAGATGAACAAGAATAGTCAGGAGACACAGATAGGAAGCCATTGCAGTTATCTGAGTGAAAATCCTAAGGATCTGAATCCAATCAGTAACAGCAGGAACAGAAAGAAAAGAGGGTGTGTGTCAGCTATCAAGATGCCACTTGGGTTTGTCTTCAAGAAAGAACTTGATTTTTTTAGCTGCAAGAAGTGTGGTTGGACAACTTCTTCTAGTGTCAGTATCTTTTTTAAAAAATGTTATTGAATTTACAGGGCTGACATTGGTTAGTAAAATTATATAGGTTTCATGTGTACAATTTTATAACACATCATCTGTGCGCTGTATTGTGTGTTCACCACCCAAAGTCAAGTTCCCTCTGTCACCATGTGTCCCCAGTCCCCACTTTCACCTCTTCTGCCCGCCCCACCTCCTTTCCCTTTGGTAATCACTGTGCTGCTGTCTGCATCTATGACGTTTTGTTCTTCATGGTCTGCTACAGTGTTTGAATTGAGATCACACTTATCCTGAGTAGCTCCAGCCAGAGATCAACATGGCTGTGACATTAGGATTTGGTCACTTCTGCCTAACAATGGTACTCTTCTTACGGTCAATCCCAAGGGCTGAGTTTTCTGCTGGGTTGACTTAGATTTTCTAAGATCTGCCTTGTTGTATGAAACTCCCTGCCTGATCCTGTTTCCTTCTCTCTTTTCTTTCACGGGCATCAGATCTGCAGTGAAACCCAGTAGAACCTCCCCTGTCCAATTCTGCTTCTTTCTCTCTTCATCTTCACAGGTGTTACACCTAAATAAACTGCTTGTACTCGTGCCTGCAGCTCAACATCTACTTCCAGGAAAAATTTGATAACCACAGAGTATTTGAGAAATAATTAGGTGATAGAATTGATAGGAATTTTTATTGATTGGACATAAAATAAGTTAGAAGGATGATTCAAAGACAACCTAATATTATTGCTTAGATGGCACTTCAGTTCACTGAAACATGGTTACAGGAAGAAGAGCAAGTTGGATTTAGGAGATTCTGGAGATGATGAGATTGAGATTCCTGTGGGACATGCAATAGTCTGGCCCATAAGTAATTGCATACATATGTTTAGTGCTCAGAGAGAGTTCTCAAGATTGTCACTATGCATTAATGATGCATATCTTGTACTCATAAGGCTTTTCCTCAGCAACCCTGACTTGTTAATGAAAATGCAACTTTAGAACAAACAGCAAGTGTTGGAGAGGTTGTGGAAAAAAGGGGACCCTAGTGCACTGTTGGTGGGATTGCAGACTGGTACAACCACTGTGGAAAGCAGTATGGAATTTTCTAAGAAAACTAAAAATGGACATACCTTTTGACCCAGCAATTCCACTGCTTGGATTATATCCTAAGAACCCTGAAACACCAATCCAAAAGAACCTATGCACCCCTATGTTCATAGCAGCACAATTTACAATAGCCAAGTGCTGGAAGCAACCTAGGTGCCCATCAGTTAATGAATAGATCAAAAAACTGTGGTATATTTACACAATGGAATTCTATGCAGCAGAAAGAAAGAAGGAGCTCCTACCCTTTTCGACAGCATGGATAGAATTGGAGAGCATCATGCTAACTAAGCGAAATAAGCCAAGCAGTGAAAGAAAAATACCATATGATCTCACCTTTAACAGGAACCTAATCAACAAAACAAACAAACAAGCATAATATAAACAAGACACTGAATTTGAGAACAGTCTGACAGTGACCAGAGGGGAGAGGGGAGGGAAATTCAGGGGGAAAGGGGAAGGGTTTAGAGCAACAAGTATAAAGGACACATGGACAAAACTATGGGGGGTGGAAATAGGAGGGAGGTGGGGAGGGCTGGGGCGGTGGGCTGGGGGGGAGTAAAAGACAGAAAACTGTACAATATCAACAATTAAAAAATACTGATTAAAAATAATTAAAAATTTAAAAAAGAAAAAATGCAATAGTTTACAATTCTTCTATTAATTTGAGTAATTTTTGAGTATTTGTGATTATATTGTGACAATGCACACCTGTGGTGTTATACAAGCGAGAGACCAAATCACATAATGGTTAACATGTAGGCTTTTCTACTCATTGTTGTGCAAACCTGGGTAAACATTTTTGTTCCTTTTTTTTCAGTTGTACAATAGAATCAATATAGTACTAACCTCATAGCATTCCTATGACAATTGAATGAGAAAATAGATGATGAGCCCTTAGTCTAGTGCCTGGAATGAAACTATGTTTCTACAAACTATTACATGCTTTTGTATCTCTTCTGTTGCCTAGCAGGGTCATGTTTTTATAGTCCCCATGTAATATACATTTGTCAAGATAATTAACTGGATAAAAGTGAAAAGAAAATACGTATTTTTATTACCATGCACACGATACACTAAATAACAAGAATTGACTTGTAAAGGTCAAAGTTTCGTTCCAAGCCATTCTCTGCCATATCTTTTTTTGATTTGCCAGAAGTCATAGCACAAACAGGGGCAAGGTGCTAAATCCTTCCTACCACTGCCTAAGAATGTTGTTGTCAGAATGAGTTCTCTCCCTCCCAAACCTCTCAGAAATTTTATGGTCACCCATCGCAACCCTCTCCATCAGAAATCTTAGGCTTCAAAAGAAATTAAAAATTGTTCTTTTTGTAGATTAGTAGTGACATTCTTATAAGAATAATGACTGAGTCACTACCAGCTCAACTAAACACCATTTTTACCTATAAGGTTTTTTTTGTCACAATTAATTAACTAAACTGTAGCTGAGTGTTTCTGCGAATCACTACCCAATGGAAAGGGCTTAATTTCCATTGTAGGTCCTATATTAAGGACCCTAATTTGAACCCCAAGGAGGTTTATACATTTGCCTCTTTGTCCTACTCTTAAAAATTAAATCTAATTGCTGATGATAATATCATATTATTGTTTTTCATTAAGGTATTGACACATAATCTTACATTACTTTCAGTTATACAACAAAATGATTTGATATATGTATATACTGCAAATCCATCACCACACATAGTTACAGTTTTTTTCTTGTGATGAGAACTTTTATGACTTATTTTCTTAGAACTTTCAAATATACAATATAACATTATTAAGTACAGTCACCGTGCTCTGTGTTACATCCCCAGGACTTACTGATCATATAGCTGGAAGTTGGTGCCTTTTGACCACTTTCACCAATTTTTCCTTCTTGCCCCTGGCACTAGTAACCAATGATCTTTTTTCCTTATCTATGAATTTGGAGGTTTGGAGGTAGAGGCTAGGTTTTTATTTTACTTTATTGTTTAGACTTAAAATATGAGATCGTACAGTATTTGCCTTTCTCTGAAATACGTCACTTAGCATAATGCCCTCAAGCTTCATTCATATTGTTGCAAATGTCAGGACTTTGTTTTTATGGCTCAATAATATTTCACTGTGTGTGTGTGTGTGTGTGTGTGTGTGTCATTTTCTTTATTTATCCATCAATGGACACTTAGGTTGTTCTCATGTCTTGACTATTGTAAATAATGCTACAGAAATGGAAGTGCAGATATTGTTTGTTACCTGCGCTCCTTTGAATAAGTAACCAGAAGTGGAATTGCTGGATTATATGGTAGTTCTATGTTTAATTTTTTGAGGAACCGCCACACTATGTATTTTCTATAGTGGCTGCACTAATGTATGTTCCAACCAACAGTGCAAAAGGGTTCCTTCTCTTTTGTCCATATCCTCACCAACACTTACTATTTTTGTCTTTTCGATAATAGTCATTGTAACAGGTGTGAGTAATTACATATTACTAAGGTTTTGATTTGCATTTCCTTGATGATTAGTGATACTGAGTACCTTTTTATGTACTTGTTGGCCATCTGTATGTCTTCATTGGAAAAAATGTCCATTTAGATCATTAACCGTTTTTAATTAGATTTTTTATTGAGTTGTTGTTTTTAAATGTTTTGGATATTAACCCCTTACTGGATATGTTATTTGCAAATATTTTCTCCTATTTAGTAGGTTGCCTTTTTATTTTGTTGATGTTTCCTTTTCCGTGTAGAAGATTTTTAGTTTCATATAGTCCCACTTGATGATTTTTGCTTCTGTTTTCTTCTAGGAGTTTCATGATTTCAGGTCTTATATTTAACTCTATCATTCATTTTGAGTTAATTTTTGTATGTGTTGCAAGATAGTAGTTCCATTTCATTCGTGTACTTGTGGCTGTTCAGTTTTTCCAACACCATTATTGAAGAAACTGTCCTTTCCCCATTGCATATTATTGCTAGTTTTTCATACATTAATTGATCATATATAGATGGGTTTATTCCTGGCCTCTCTATCCATTCCATTGATCTATGTGTCTGTGTTTATGCCAATACCATGCAGTTTTAATTGCTATATCTTAGTAACATAGTTCGCAATCAGAAAGTGTGATGCCTCCAGCATTGTTTTTTTTTTCTCTCTCACAATTGCTTTATTTGGGATCTTTCATGGTTCCATAAAAATTTTAAATTATTTGTTCTGTTTCTAGGGGGAAATAAACAAATAAATAAATTTTCTGTTCTGTTTTGGAAAAAATGCCATTGAATTTTGATGCAGATTACATTGAATCTGTAGGTTGCTTTGGGTAACATTACAGTTAAACAACATTAATTCTTACAGTTTATAAGCACAGAATACCTATTTCTTTGTGTCTTTTTCAATTTCTTTCATCAATATCATAGTTTCAATATAAAAATCTGTCACTCCTTGATTGATTTATTCCCAGGTATTTTATTTTTTGATGCAATTGTAAATAGAATTATTTGTTTTAAATGTATAGAAATGCAGCTGATTTTTGATGCAGACACCAGCCAGCAGTGTCTGAGTCATTATGGATGAAATAAAACATTCACACAGACTTCTGAGTCTGGTGTAGGAAAAAGGACAGCATGGCTTTTTTCATGGAGAGCAAAAGCCACGGCCTCCACCAGGACAGGCCTTTATTTTGTTTCTGGTCACATTACATGATGGTCCTCATTTACTATGCACAGGTTCGCTATAGATGGTTACCTTTTACAGACAACAAAGGAGCCAATGCCCCTAATCACATCACAGAAGAAGGATATTAGCAAATGAAAAGAGAAAAGTGGTTGAACCAGTTACACTGGTCCTTGCAAGGTTTAGCGTGAATTTTAGAAAGTTACAATAAGCACTTGCTATCCTAATCCAGGGTGAGGGAGTTTTAGCAAAAGCAAGAAGCAAAGCAGCTTAGGTATATTGCAAACCTGATTTCCCATGAGAGAACCTGTCTGTGGACCTGGGTCTTGTGCATCTCCGAGTGGGAGCTGGGCCCACACCATGCAGAAGGGTCTCCCACAGATTTTTGTATAAGGATTTTTGTATTGTACAACTTTACTGAATTATTACTTCTAACAGTTTTTTTGGTAAAGTCTTTAGAATTTTCCGCATGTAATATAATGTCATCTGCAAATAGAGACCATTTTACATCTTCCCTTCCAATTCTGACACACTTTATTTCTTTTTCTTGCCTAACTCCTCTGGCTAGGACTTTCAATACTATGTGAGAATAGGCAGGCATCCTTGACATGTAACTGATGTTAGACAAAAAGCTTCCAGCTTTCCCCATTGAATATGATGTTAGTCATGGGCTTGTCATACAGGGCCTTTATTATGCTGAGGTATGTTCCCTCTTACCTTCTATATCCTTTGTTAAGAGTTTTTATCATAAAGGAATATTGTAAGAGGATATTTTCTAAACTGTCTGTTAGAACACATGACCTAATAACAATACTTCATTTCATTTAAAGGTGCCTATAGATAATATAGAAAAGGCAGTTAATATGCTAACATGTTGGAACTTTGTGATATTTTAATTGTTAATGGAATAATTAAGTAGGATATTTGAATTGAAGCCTGTCCCTAAAGTAAATAATAATCTTAAGTATGGGATTTATTCACTAATGACAATCCTATAATACTAAATTATTTTATGTGAATAAACTTAAAGCCCAAGTAAAAATTTAGAGGTAAAAATATATACTATAAAAAAAACCTGTGAATAATATATAAAAACATTAGTAACAGAAAATAAAGGCTTTAATATAATTCAAATAGCATACATATTCTCTTCAAGTTAACCCTATGGTTATTTATATACCAACCTTGGATTATTTGTTTATTCTATAAATAATTTAAATATAACTTAGCATTAACAGCCACAGCATTACTTTATTTCAGACAGTAGGAGCATTAAAAGTTCAAATGCAAAATTATTTTATATTTTGAATAAAATATTATATCATTTTAGAAATTCAATTTAAATGATATTAACTATATGTCTATTCTGTATTATAGTTTGTTTCCCAGAGGCATCAAGTTTATTCTTATATGTAATTTCGGGTCAATACAGGCTGCTTACTTGGCAACTAGTCAAAGTAGTTGCATTGCAAAGCAATTCCACTCAGATAGTTTTAACAACTGTAATAATATTTCATACACTGTTGGTGCATAGAAATAAAAACAAAATGTCTGGCTCAACTTTTCACCCAATGCTGAAATTCACTGGCAATTGGCCATTCAGCTTCCACTTAACCTCTGTGATGGAGACCTCACTACCCAATGAGGTTGTACATTTTATGCTGTGACAGATCCAGATTTTAGACAAACCTACAGCATTCAAATATTCACACAGTTCGGCATATTTCTTGGCAATTAACTTATGGCAGAAATAAAGTGATTAAGAATAATAAAATAATTTATATTAATTCCCTTCACATGTAGTATTAATTTTATAAGGGAATATAAGCTGTATAAACAAAGGTATAAACAAATGTGTGTCTTATTAGGAAGAACAAGACACCAACAATTGCCCCCCAAGAATTAAAACAGACATTGTCTTCTCTACTCTAGTTCAAGGGTCCATGCTTAAATCTCAAAATTTCTACCCATCAGCTCGTTATGTTTTTGCCTCTAAACACTCAGTATATGTGTGCCTGTTATACATAATAACTGAATTGCCTCACCCCAAGTCCTGGTCCCCAGTTGGGTGCTGTGACCTCTTTTGGACTGTTCTTATTTGAGGATTAAAATATACCATCTTGACACTATAACCTATCCTGGTTTTGAATGACCCAACTCCTGGTTCTGCACTAGCTACTCAAGGCTTTCTGCTGACCACCCTTTTAGGTAGACTATTAATGATTTACAGATAAAAATTTTAAAGAAATATTCAGCAAGGATATTGAGGGCAACAAAGGAGATGGATAGAAAAGGAGAAGAGCTAGCTAACTTCATGAACCGTGGCTAAAGAGGAGTGATGATAGCTGGATCTCACTGTTTCCATTTAAACTTGCCACCTTTCTTCTTAAGTTGAGCCATATTGGCATTGAATTATGTCAAAGAAAAAAGTGGTATATCTGTAAAATAATGTGTGCTTATTAGCTAATTAGATGTTCTTAATAATTTTAACTGGAACTTCAGTCTCAGAAATTAGATAAAGCCCACGGCACATTTCAAGATGTCCCACTGAGGCATGGGTGGCCCTGGAGTAGGTGGGTGTCTCAGGAGATCATTATCTGGCTGGAAGTACTTTAAGAAGAATGTCTGTGGCAGAGATCTAAGAAGCTCACAAAATTCAAAGCAAAGTGTTTGGGTTTCTATTTGAAAATTTTTGACACATGCTTCAAGGTGCAGAGGCAAGAATTACAAAGATCCCCTTTTCTCAGCTTCCCCTGTTCCCCTGCAGAGCTTCCATTGATTTCAAAGACTTGCCAGGCTTACATCAGCTCTGTGAGGCATAGACCCAGGTGTGGACCAAAGACAGGAATAAAGAAAGGCTGAACAGGGGAAAAGGAAAGTTCTGTTGATAAATCTTAGTACAAAAGAGAGCTCCTTTCTTCTGACCCACATGAGTGCTGATGCAATAGATATAAGTATCCATCACATATTTATAAAACATGTTGATAATAAAAACTATATGATAAAGAAGATACAGATACACACGATTATTTATCATATACATACTAAAGAAAATATATATGTTCTTTTTTAACCTGATGAAATCTTGCCTAGGAGCAGTAAGGATATCAGATAATGCTATCATAAATCCTAGTGATTGTTCTTACCAACTAACCACTGATGCCTGTTTTTCATCAGTGAGATCGTTATGAAATATACCACATTATTCAAATTGATTTAGGACCTGAGTAATAAAGCTTAAAGAGTGACAGATTTGCCAGAAAAAAAGGTCTGTCCAGACAGTATCCAGAGATACAATATGAAAAATTTATTGAAGATACAAGATACAAGAAACGCTGTACATAGGACAATGATGCCTTTGTCCCCTTCCAAGTAGGCGCCTTTGGAACCCACACAGTTCTCCCAGGTGCCATCAGCTGCCCTATCATATTTTTTGCCAATCTCAACAATGGTCTGAAATCTCCTCCCTTTCAAAGGTGATTTTAGTTTTGGGAGAAGCCAGAAGTCACAGAGTGCCAAATCTGAGCTGTACGGGGGCTGAGTCACCTGGATGATTTGATGTTTCTCAAAAAAACTGCACAAGACCTGATGCATGAGTGGATACATTGTCATGATGAAGCTGCCAATCACCAGTTGCCCATAGCTGCAGCCTTCTGAAGCATCCAAATAGTTTCCATGCAGGAATGTTCAAACTTAATGCAAAATTTGATGCAGACTCATTGCTTTACTCCCTCAGTCATTTTGAATGTGACACCCAGTACACGTGCTCACTTAATGGTGTCTACCACTCCCACTGACTTGTATAGTAAAGTCGTCATTGTTCACACATATGCATTCCAGTTCACTCTCCTTGGCTGCTAGGTTACATTGGTGTTATGCAAATCATTCTCGTTATATTAACAATGGCTGGACTTTTCCAGACTGATCCTGTATCTTTATTTCCTCTGTAAGTCTTAAATTGTGGCATTTATTCATGTGCATGCTGTGGTATAGGCACCTATTTCTTAAATTTTATTTAAGTAACAATTTATCCCAAATTATTTATGAAATAACTTTTTTTCCAGTAATGCATACCTCCCTCATGTTAAGTTCCCATAAATGCTTGAGTCCATTTCTAGGGTCTCCACTGAGTGTCATTTGTCTACTTTCTACTCTTATGCTAATACTAAACTATTCTAATTGTTATAACTTTGAAATAAATATTGATTTGTAGTAACCCACGCACAAGTACATATCTCTTCTTTAAAGTTGGCTGGTATTTGTTTTGTCAAGTAAATTTAAGATCAGATGGTCAAATTTCACTAAAACTCTATAGGGATTTTATCTTAAAGTATATTTAAATTATAGAGTAATTTAGAGTTTACATCTATGTGCTATTTAGTTTTCCTATCTATTAATATGTAATCAGAAGAGAATTTCCATAGATTCAAAACAGCACATTTACTTGGCTACAGATGTCTGCATCACCACACTCTATGTATTGCCATAGAACTGTCCTTGTTCCCATCCAAAAGCAGTCCTGCCTTACCAAGCATATCTCTTCGGCAGTTCTGTTCTTTTTGTTTAACATCTTGACCAAACTATTCTCATTAGTATACAAATATGATGCTATTTCTGCCATCTTAAAAAATACCTTCTCTTCCTCATTTCTTCCACCAGTTCCCTATTTTACTATGCCAAAAACTTATTCAAAAACATTGTCTTTAATAACTCCGCTTCCTCTTCTTTTAATTGTCCTTAAATTCCTAAATCTAAATTTCTCACCATTTTATTAAAACTGCAACTGTCAATATGGTAAACTACCTCTGTATCGACATTCTACTTTTCCTAAGAAATGGTCCAATTTACCTAATTTTCAAATGTATTGATATATAATTATTTATTATACAATTATATAATCTTTTAAATGTTTCTAACATGTGTAGGGTGATTTCGTGTGTTCTTGTCCCTCCTGATTTTTCCCTTTATTTTTAAAGAATTAATATTTTCTATACTGACTTTTTTTTCTTTCTTTATTATTGTTATTCCATTACACTTGTCCCAGTTTCCCCCCTTTGCCTTCCTCCTCCCAGCCCACACCCTGGTCCCAGTCAATCCCCACACTGTTGTCCATGTCCATGAGTCATTCATACTTGTTCTTTCACTAATTCCTTCCCCTTCATTCCATCATTAGCCACTCCCCCTCACCTCTGGCAGCTGTCAGTCTGTACCATGTTTCCATGTCTCCTGTTCTATTTTGCTCATTAGTTTGTTTTATTCATTAGATTCCTCATGTAAGTGAGATCATATGGTATTTGTCTTTCACCAACTAACTCATTTCACTTAACATAATAGTCTGTAGTTCCAACCATGCTGTCACAAATGGTAGGATCTCATTCTTTCTTTCTACTGTGTGGTCTTCCATTGTGTAAATGTACTGCTGTTTTTAAATCCACTCATTTACTGATGGGCAGTTAGGTTTTTTTCCAGCACTTCACTGTTACAAATAGCTCTGCAATGAACATAGGGGTTCATTAGTTCTTTGAATTGGTATTTCAGGATTCTTCAGGTACATTCCCAGCCATGGAATCACTGGGTCGTAAGGTAGTTCCATTTTTAATTTTCTGAGGAAATTCCATACTGTTTTCCACAGTAGATACACCAATCTGCATTCCCACCAATAGTGCACAAGGGTTCCCTTTGCTCCACATCCTCACTAGCACTTGTTCTTTGTTAATTTATTAATTGTGGCCATTTTGACAGGTGTAAGTGATATCTCATTGTACTTTTAATTTGCATCTCTATAATGGCTACTGCTGTTGAGCATCTCTTCATATATCTGTGGACATCTGTATGTCCTCCTTGGAAAAGTGTTTATTCAGGGATTTTGCCCATTTTATGATTGGATTACTTATCTTCCTGGTATTGAGTTGTATAAAGAGCATTCTTTATATATTTTGGAGATTAAACCCTTGTTCAATGTATCATTGACAAATGTGTTCTCCCATATGGTTAGTTCCCTTTTTATTTTGATGATGGTTTCTTTAGCCATACAGAAGCTAATTTGGTGTAGTCCCATTAGTTCCCCCCCCCCTTTTTATTCCCATGCCCTAGGGGCTATATCAGTAAAATATTACTGCATGGGATATCTGAAATTTTACTACCTATGTTTTCCTCGAGGGCTTTTATGGTATCACGGCTTATATTTAAGTCTTTTATTCATTTTCAGTTTATTTTGGTATATAGGGTGAGTTGGCAGTCTAGTTCCTTTTTTTTGCATGTATAAGTCCAGTTCTCCCAACACCATTTATTTAAGACTGTTTTTACTCCATTGTATACTTGTGCCCTCTTTATCACATATTAATTGACCATAGAGACAAGAGTTTATTTCTGGGGTCTCTATTCTCTTTATTGAGCTACATGTCTGTTCTTATGCCAGTACCAGACTATTTTGATTACAGTGGCCTTGTAATATAGTTTGATATCAGGTATTGTGATCCCTACA
The DNA here is from genome assembly GCA_039655065.1 of Glossophaga mutica. Classification (NCBI taxonomy): domain Eukaryota; kingdom Metazoa; phylum Chordata; class Mammalia; order Chiroptera; family Phyllostomidae; genus Glossophaga; species Glossophaga mutica. The sequence continues at coordinate 155,659,921 of CM077303.1, read as the reverse complement.
ACTTTGTTCTTCTTTCTCAAGATTAGCCTCTGCAGGCTATTTGGGGTCTTTTTTGGTTCCATAAAAACTTTTGAAATATTTGTTCTTGATCTATGAAATATACCTTTGGTATTTAATAGGAATTGTGTTGAATCTTTAGATTGCTTTGGTGGTATAGATGTTTTAATGATGTTAACTCTTCCAATCCATGAACACGGTATATGCATCTATTTACTTGTATCTTCCCCAATTTCTTTCTTCAGTGTTCTGTAGTTTTCCAAGTACAGGTTTATTACCTCCTTGGTTAAATATATTCCTAGATACTTTATTTTTCTTGGTGCTATAATAAATGGGATTTTTTCTAGTTCCTCCTTCTGAGTTTATTGTTAGTCTACAAAATGCCATCAATTTCTGAATATTGATTTTGTATCCTGCTATTTTATCAAATTTATGTATTAGGTCAAGTTGTTTTTTGGTGGAGACTATAGAGTTTTCTATGTGCACTATCATGTTGCTTGCAAATAATGACAGTTTTACTTCCTACTTCCCAGTTTGGATGCCTTCTATTTCTTTTTCTTGTCTGATTGCAGTGTCTAGAACTTCCTGTACTACCCTGAAAAGAATGGTGAAAGAAGACACCCTGGTTTTTTGTTCCTTATGTTAACAAAAGGTTTTAATTTTTATCCATCAAGTAAGATGTTGGCAGTAGTTTTCTTATATAAGGCATTTATTATGTTAAGGTATGCTCCCTCTACTCTCACTTTGCTAATTGTTTTTATCATGAATGGGTGCTGGATTTTATCCAATGCTTTTTTAGCATCTACTGATATGATCATGGGCTTTTTGTTCTTCATTTTGTTTCTGTGGTGTATTATGTTTCTTGATTTGGAAATATTGTAGCATTCTTGCATCCCTGGGATAAATCCCTCTTGATCATGGTGTATGATCTTTTTAATGTATTGCTGAATCCATACTGCCAATATTTTGTTGAGGATTTTAGCATCTATGTTCATCAGAGTTATTGGTCTGTAATGTTCTTTCTCTGTTGTGTCTTTACCTGGTTTTGGAATTAAGATAATACTGGCCTCCTGAAAAGTTTAGGAGTTTTCCCTCTCCTTGAATTTTTGGAATAGTTTGAAAATAATAGGAGTTAGGTCTTCTTTGAATGTTTAGTAAAATTCACCTCTGAAGCCATTTAGTCAAGGGCTTTAGTGTTCTAGAATTTTTTTGATTACTGCTTCAATTCTGCTTCTTGTTATTGGTCTATTCAGGCTTTCTGCTTCTTGACTCAGTTTTGGAAGATTATATGTTTCTAGAAATGTATCCATTTCAACAAGTTTTTCTAATTTCTTGGCATATAGTTGTTCATAGTAATTACTTACAATCCTTTGTATTTCTGTATTGGTTGTAATTTCTCCTCTTTCATGTCTGATTTTATTTATTTGGGTCCTCTCTTTTTTCTTGATGAGTCTGGTTAAAGGTTTGACAGTTTTGTTTATCTTTTTAAAGAACCAGCTCATAGATTCAGTGATCCTTTGAATTGTTTTTTGTTTTTTTAGACTCGTATGTCATTTAATTCTGCTCTGATCTTGATTATTTTCTTCCTTCTACTTGCTCTTGGATTTATTTGTTGTTGTTCCTCAAGATCTTGTAGATGTAGGGTGAGGTTGTTTATTTGAGATTTTTCTATCTTCTTTTGGTAGGCCTATTTTTCTATTAAATCCTTTCTCAGGATGGCCTTCACTTTGTCCCAACATTTTGGGTTGTTTTGTGTTCATTTTCATTTGTTTACAGATACCTTCTGATTTCTTCATTGATCTCATTGTTAACCCATTCATTATTTAATAAAATATTATTCAGTCTTCATGAATTTGAATGTTCTTAAGTTTTTTTCCTTGATGTTGGTTTCTAGTTTCAAGCCATCGTGATCTGAGAAGATGCTTGATATGATTTCAATTTTCTTGAATTTGTTGAGGCTTGTTTTGTGTCCTGCCATGTGGTCTACTTTTTAAAATGATCCATGTGCATTTGTAAAGAATGTATATTTTTCTTCTTTGTAGTGAAAAGCTCTGTAAATATCAGTTCAGTCCATTTCATCTAGAGTATTGTTTAATGCCACAATATTTTTGTTGATTCTTTGTTTGTAAGATCTATCTATTTTTGACAGTGGGGTATTAAAATTTCCTACCTTGACTGTATAGCTCTTGATCCCTTTCTTAAAGTCCTCTGAGCTTTTTCCTTACATATTTAGGTTCCCTATGTTGGGTGCATATAGATTTACAAGGGTTATATCCTCTTAAGTATTATGTAGTGACCTTCTTTGTCTCTTGTTATGTCCCTTGTTCTGAAGTCTATTTGGTCTGATATAAGTATTGCTACACCAGCTTTTTTTCCCTGTCCATTTGCTTGGAAAAGTTTTCCACCCCTTCACTTTTAGCCTATGTAAATTTTTTTGTTCTGATGTGGGTCTTTTACAGCATATATGTGGGCCATATGTTCTTATCCATTCAGCTACCCTATGTCATTTGATTGGAGCATTTAATCCATTTACATTTATTATTTAATCCATTTATATTTAAGTTTATTATTGATAGGTATTTATTCCTTGTGATTTTTTCCCTTTGTGCCTGTGCTCCTCTCTCTCTCTTTCTTTCTCTCTTTCTCCCTTTCCCTTCATCTTCTTAAAGCAGTTCCTTCAGGATCTCTTGCAATGCTTGTTTGGTGGAGATGTATTCTTTTAGCCTTATTTTTTTTGTCTTGGGAGCTCCTTATTTCACCCTCCACTTTAAATGAGAGCCTTGCTGGGTAGGGTGGTCTATATTGCAGGTCTTTGCCTTTCGTTACTTGGAATATTTCACACCACTCCTTTCTCGTTTGTAGTGTTTCTGTTGAGAAATCAGCTGATAGCATTATTGGAGCTCCCTTGAAGGTTACTAGCTCTTTCTCCCTTGCTGCCTTTAAGATTATCTCTTTGTTTTTAAATTTTGCCATTGTAATTATGGTGTTTCTTGGAGTGGGTGGCTTTGAATTTATCTTGATTGGGACCTTCTGTGCTTCCTGAACCTGCATGACTTTTTCCCTCACCAAGTTATGGAAGCTTTCAGTCATTATTTTTTCAAACAGGTTTTCTGTCCCTTACTCCTTTTCTTTTCCTTCTGGTATCCCTATGATGTCAATATTGTTACGTTTCATGTTGTCCTGAAGCACCCTTAAATTATCCTCAATCTTTCTGAGTCTTTTTTTGTTTTGTATACTGACTAGGTATTTTTTCCTAATTTGTCTTCCAACTTGCCAATTCGATCCTCTGCTTCATCTAACCTGTTCTTTTATCTCCTAGTGTATTCCTCATTTCAGATATTGTATTATTCATTTCCTCCTGGTTCTTATTCATAGTTTCTATATCATTTTTCATGTAGATGTAGTTACCCTAAGTTCCCTGTAGCTCCCATAATGTTCCCTGTAGTTCTCACTGAGCATCTCCTTGCGCATCTTTATAAGCATTACTTTGAACTCTGTGTCTGATAGATTGTTTATTTCAATTTCATTTAGTACTCTCTGGGGATTCTCCTTTCCTTTTGATTGGTTGTTTCTGTTGTGCGTCCCCATTTCAAGTGACTTTCTTTGTTTATTTTACTCTTTTTTTATATATTAGATTGATCTACTTTGACTCCCTGTTTGTCACTTGGCCTTTTGTGGAAGGAGACTTGTGGAACTCAGTAGTGCAGTCTCCTTGATCTTTTGAGCTGGATGCTCTAGGGATGTTCTTTAAGCATTTTATGTGGGCTCTCTTATTGTAATTGGGGTTGGTTGTTTTTGGCTTATTCATTGGTGGGTTCTCCCCTCTGGCTGGCTGACTGAGAGTTATAACCCCCAACACATCTGTATGCTGTTACACTGGTGCTGCCAGAACAAAACAAAACAACCCAGGAAACAAAACCCACACCAGTAAAAATACCCTGCAACCACAACCACAATATTAACAACAAATGAGCAAAGTAATAAAGGTAGAAAGAAAATAAGATTCTTATAAGAAAGGAAAAAATAATGTGTGTTGATTAATGAAATGAAAAATAATTTTGAGAGGGTAAAGGGAGGAGTGCGGGGGCCCCTGTCCTGGATGCCAGATGTGGGGGGGCTCCGCCCGCAGAGCCCCATCCCTCCGTCACGGATGAAAATAAAAACTACCAAGACATTTTCTGCTTGGGGAGGAAAGGGGTCAAACTCTCAGAGGAGAATGACCCAGAGCCCCTTCCTCACTAGGCTTTTATTGGGTTCCAATACACAGGAATACAGGTTTAACATTTCAAAGAAATCTGAGGGCTTAATCTGAGTCAGTGTCTGTCAGAAAAGGGGGTTGCCAAACTTTGGGAGACATACTCATTTCCTCCTGGGACACTTATCACTTAAGTGAGAGCACTCTTAGCAAAGCAGGTTTCACAGGACTTTAGGAATTCTTTCTTATGCCAATCACCCAAGGAGCCGTCCTGGCCGGCACAGGGCTGCACCACTCGCCCTCACAGTTTCAGGCTTTAAGCCTATTAGGAAGCAGGAGACATCTCCCAGACAGAAATGAGGACTCGGGCTATGTCAGAATAGCCCGGGGGCGAGGGTCCATCACATCCTCTTTGCTGCAGCCCCCCAAGTCCTTCCATGAGGCCTTCCAAGTGGTTGCATCTGGCTTAGGTTGCCCCTCCCATGAGGAGTCTTACCCGTCATTGACTGCCAACCAAGCAATGGGGCCAGAGATGGATGAGGCAGAAGCAGCACTCCTGCCAGGGAGATAAGCTTTGTCTCCTTAGTAGGTCACATCCTTGTGACAGAACAGACCCAGATGAAGTGGGTCCCTTGGGCTCTTACACAGCCCACCATGGCGTGAGGGTTACAACTCCTGAAACCAGGCTGAACGGTCCACAACAGAGGAGAAATAATAAAAGTAGGGAATAGAAACATGGCAAAGAGAGGGAGAAAATAAAATATGCAATATAAATTAAAAAGGAGTGAATAGAGCAAAATCAAGTAAAAAAAAATGGAAAAGCATAGTATGATGTTTGGAAAAAATAGGAAACAACCTGAAAAAAAAAAAAAAAAAAAAAAAAACCACTGCAGCAATATCCATGACAAGTGAGCAAAGATTACTAAAGATGAAAATAGAATAAGAATATTATAAGAAAGAAGAAAAAAATTATTTTGACAGGATAGAAGGAGGGAGGAGAAATAATAAGAGTAATGATTAGAAATCAGGTTAAGAAAGGGATAAAATCCAATTTAAAACAAAAATAAGAAAGGGCAGGAGGAAGGTAAAATGGAGTAAGACAATGCAACATTAACATGAGATTTGAAATTTAAAAAAATGGTAAACACCTAGGAATATAATTGAAGACATATACCAACAACCCCAATATCAATGACAAAAGAGCAAAGATTAATAAAGGTGGAAAGAGAATAAGGATATTATAAGAAAGGAAAAATATGAGATAATTAATGGAAAGAAGAATGGTTTTGAGAGGATGGAGCTAGGAGAAATAAAGTGAGGAATTATAAACAGGCATAGAAAGGAAAAAATAAAATAAAATTTAAAATGAAAATAAGAAAGGGAAGGAAGAAGGCAAAGTTGAGTAAGAGAAGGGGAGAGTAATGTATGAAATTTGAAATAAAACTATAATTAAAAAATAGTGAAATAATAGGACCAAAATTGGAGAAAAGGAAAAAAATGTTCAAAAATTATGCTGGAGAAAAAAATAATTCAATAATGAAAAAGAATGAGGTGGAATTTGTCTCAGTAGAGTACAGTGTTTGCCACTGTTTTCTCTTCCTGAATCTGCCCCTGGCAATATCAGATGATGTTCGAGTTTAGTTTCTGCAGCCTGTTCCAAGCTACAAGGAATCCACATTCTGTGGCTGTCTCCCTCAGACTTGGCTGGTCCTTGCTGTTCTGCCCTAATGGCTTTTTATCAGCACAAGGCCCAGGGGTAGTTCATTTAATGCCCAACAGCACCACGTTGGGGCTCCACTTGCTTCTGGAAGGGCTTCTAGTACAACTGGGAATGTGGGATCCCTGGTTCTCCCCTGTGAGGCACTCTCTGTTCAGTCTTCTGGGAAAGGTGTGGGTGTGTTTCCCCTGCACCTGCACCACATATCTTAGTCTTTCCCAGATTATCTCCAATAATGTATAGTTTCTGATGAATTAGCTGTCTGTTCCAATCTGTGTGAAAGGTCAGCTCTTTCCTGCTTGGGGCTGATGGAATCTCTGCATAAAAGAGGAGCCTGGATGAGGCTCTGAATGTCCCTCACTGTGCCTATTTCTAATCTCTCTGCTCTACTATTTTCAGTGGAGTAGGGGCTGATGAGGAACCAGTGTAATTTGTCCTGTCTCATAAAAGTTCATAAAGGGCTCTTTTGGAGATTGTCTTTCTTTCCCCTGTGGATACATGCTCAACAAGGGATTCTTGAGTTGGCCTAACTATACTGCAGAGTTTGCAATCCTGCAGGTGGGGCTTGCCTTCCTCTTCCCAGAGCTTTGTACTCCACCGTGTGAGGGGATCTCAGGTGCTCAGCTGTTGCCCATCCTGTTTCCTGCCCATCTGGATTCTGTGGGTACAAACTGTGCTTTCAATCTAGGTGGGTTTTTTTTTTTTTTTTTTGCTGGTAGGGCAGCTGAGCATGCATGTGGCATCTCTGCCCAGCCATGCCTCTGCTCCCCTTTAAAAATTCTCTATGTGGCACCCACACTGCAGCACTGAGTCACTGCCTGGTTCAGTTCTCCGAATACTCCACCTCCCCCCAGACCAAAAAGTCTCTGTCCATCAGGGCTCACCACAGCCTGCTGGTACCTGCAGCAGGTTTAGGAGAGAGAATTTCTCTCTGGAACTCTCCCTGTTGGCACTGCAATGGTTGAAGTGCTGCTTGCTCTGTGTGTGTGTGTGTGTGTGCGCGCGCGCGCACGCACAGCCTGAGACTCCCCTATAACATCCCTTTTTAAAACTTTTAAAAATCAGTTTCTACTCTTACCATTAATAATTTTATAATTTTATTTTTTGACTCGTTTTACTAATCTTTTTCTTTGTCAAATTCAAACTTAGTTCCTTATTTTTTATCTTTTTTCTAATAAAAATATGTTTTTAAAAGTTTTATATGTGATATTTTATTACTACTCACTTCAAAATATTTTCTAATGTTCAGTATTTTTTTCTGTACTCATGAGTTACTTATACATATATCTCTTAACTTCCAAACAAAGGCTATCTATTATCCTTTAGATTTTTACTGCCTGGAGGTCAAAGAATATGCTCTATCTTATTTCATTCCTTTGAAATTTGTTACAACTTGCTTTGTAACTTAGTATATGATCAAATTCTGTGCATCTTCTAGGTGAACTTGAAAGGAATGTATATTTTGCAGGATTAGGGTGCAGAACTCTATGTAAGTCACTAGACCAATTTTGCTAATTATGATGTTCATATTTTCTGCATTCTTGATTTTTCTAATTATTCTGTCAAGTACCAAGAAAGTTAGGATCTCCATTTGTGAGATTCTACTTAAGATAAAAGAAAGAAAAAGGTAAATGAAAGAAATACTGTGGGACTGACTTGGAATGCATTGAATCTATAGATTAATTTAGAAAGAATTTCAATTACTAGGTCTGCCAATCCACAAACATGATACTCAAGATATATATATGCATATATATACACATACACACACAATAGTTTTATTTAAACCTCAACTAAATGCTAACTTGACTTTGATGTGGGTGGTGCTGACAATATGAAAGAACACTAGAGAGGTGAGTGGGGAAGAGACAGGTAAGAAGAGTGTTACTTTTCTAAATTGTGGCTCCTGGGTTCTTGTACTGTCTGTACCCTAAGCCTCATTTCAGGGAACAGTGAGAGATGAGATCTTTTATTAATAGTTGTTTACTTGACCATTACAGGGACTTTTCTTTTTTTTTCAACTTTCACTTTTAATTTTTATTAAATTTATTGGGGTGACATTGGTTAATAAGACTGTATGGGTTTCAGGTATACAATTATATAATGGATCTCAGTAACTCTTTACAATTTTAGTGGAAAATTTTGCATGTGTTTTGGGTTTATTTGATGTTTTTCAAAGCTATTGTAAATTGAATCTTTAAAAAATTATTTTTGTGTTTTGCTGATATATAAAAATATAATTAATTTTTAATATAAGCCTTGTATCCAATAACTTTGGGAATTTCACTTATTAATCCTAAGATTTCATTTGTAGATATTTGTATTTTTTACATATATAATTTTGTAATATGCAAAAATATTGTATTCTCTTTCTCCCTCACCCTTTCATTTTTATTTATCTTTCTTGCCATTTTTACTTGCTACAACCTAGAATGTAGTGATGAATAAAACTGATGAGTAAGGCCATCTTTGTTTCATTGCCAACCACAAGAAAGTCTCTATAATATTTCACTATTAATTATATATTTGCTATAGGATTTTCCTAGATTCTCTTCATCAGATTTAGGAGCTATGCTCCTATTAGTGATTTGCTAAGAGGATTTTTGCCTAAAGGAATGTTGAATTTTATCAAAGGCTTTTTCTTCACATATTGAAATGGTCATATTATCTTCCTCTTTTTTCCTTCCTGTCCATGTGACAGGACAAATTCCATTTGTTGACAAATTCCATTTGTTGTTTTCAAATATTAAAGAACTAACTGTGAATCCCTGACACAAATTCAACTTGGTCAAGATGTGTTATCACTATTGCATAATGCTGGAATATATCTTTTAATATTTTATTTAGGATTTTTTGCATATACACTCAAGAGGTAATGACTTGTGATATAGTTTTTACATAATGGCATTTTCAAGTTTGGGTGTCAAGATTATTGTTTTAGACTGGATCCTCTAGGAGAAAGAATCTAAGAGAGAAATCTGCATGCAGATAAACAACTGAGGAATGTAGGGCGGAGCAGTAGTTGTACTGTGATAATGTTGCCGCACAGGTCCCCGGCAACCCGGACGCACTGTTCTAGAGCCAGGATGACCCCTCAGCATTGTTCTTGCTTCAGGACTGGGGGCTGGGCCTTTATACCACGAAATAGCTCAGTCTTTGATTAAGATTACCCTAAATGCCATGTTTTTGGGCTGGTTGGCAGACTCAATATTTTGAATTCTTCCAAAGTGACCAACAGATTCAATACATTCCCAACCAGTCCCATAATATTTCTTTTATTTATCATCTTTCTTTCTTTTTTGTTATTTGGAAATGGAAAAACATATTCTAAAATTTATGTGGTAATGCAAAGAGCTAAGTAAGAATTGTTAAGACTGTTTTGAAGAAGAAAAATAGGAATGTTTTATATTAACAGCTGCCAATACTTATTTTTCATGTAGGGTAATTAAAATACAGATTACTACTGAAGAAAGAACAAACACCTAGACAAATGGAACAGAGAGTTCCCAAGCAGATGCACATATAGTCAATTGATTTATGGCAAAGTTGACAGTGCAGGGTGGTGGGGAAAGGATTATCTTACAATAAGCATATGGGTGATTTGAATTTATCTGTATGGGAAAAATATTATGAGCCCCACCTACTATCATATACAAAATATCAATTCCAGATGGATTATACATCTAAATGTGTAAAGTAAAATATCAAAATTCTGGAAGAAAATATATGAGAATCTCTTCTTAATCCTGAGATAAGCAAAGATTTCTTAAACAGACATGGAGCATCAATCCTAAAGGAAAACATTGAAAATCGAACTAAATTAAAATTAAGAGCTTTTGCCCTGGCTGGGTACTCAGTTGGTGGAGTGTCATCCCATACACCAAAAGGCTGTGGGTGTGATGCCTGTTCAGGGCGCACATGTGCATGGCAGTTTCGGTCCCCAGTTGGGGCATGTCCAGGAGGCAACTGATCAACATTTTTCTCTCACATTAAGATTTCTCTTTCTCTATCTCCCTCACCCTCTCCCTTCCTCTCTCTAAAATCAATAAACAAAACTTTGGGGGAAGATTAAAAAATTAAGAGCTTCCATTCAAAAGACAACAATAAGAGAGTAAACAGCAAACTATAGAATGAGCAAAGTAGTCAATCTTCATTTTTCATGGATTTCACATTTGTAAATTTTCCTAATGCTTATGTTTACTTGTAACCCCAAAATCAATACCCCCCGTGCTTTCCCAGCCATTCAGACATGTGCAGAGTGGCTGAATTTTGAGTCACTCAAAGTGCACATTCCCACATGAAGTCAAACAAAGTGACACTACCTTCTTGTTTCAGCTTTCATATTGTAAATAAGTGTCCTTTTCTCAGTATATTTAGTATCATATTTTTTGTTTTGTTTGTTTATTATTTTGATCTTTCAAATGGCCCTAAAGCACAGTGCTGAAGTGTTGTTTACTGCTCCTAAGTGCAAGAAGGCTGTTCTGTGCCTTACATAGAAAACACATGTTAGAGAAACTTCATAAGCATGAGTTATAGTGCTGTTGGCCATGAGTTTAATGTAAACAAATCAACTATGTGAGGTCTGTCCATAAAAAGGCCAGCCATTGTTAATATAATGAAAATAGTTTGCGTGACATTGATGTGACCTGGCAGCCAAGGAAAGTGGACTAAAATGTGCATGTATGGACAATGATGACTTCACTGTACTAGTCAGTGGGGGAAGTAGATGCCATTGAGTTAGCATGTACACTGTGTGACCATTACATTCAAAATGACCAAGCGAGTAGAGCAATGAATCTGCATCAAATTCTTCAGTAAGCTTGAACATTTCTCTGGAGAAAGTATTCAGATAATTCAGAAGGGTGTCGGGGATGACGCAATGAGTTCAGTGAAAATAAAAGTGTGGCACATGCTTCAAAGATGTTCAAAAATTTGTTGAAAGTGATCCACATTTTGGGAGGCCTACAACAAGCAAAACACCTGAGAATATTGAACATGTACAGGCTGCAATCAACAAAGATCGGCAACTGCCAGTGCAAAAACTGGAAGCCGATCTGGGAATTCCAGAAAGTGCTGTGTCTGAGATTTTGACTCAGGATCTTGGCATGAAACATGTCATAGCAAAATCTGTTCCATGGCTTCTGCTACCAGAGCAGAAGGAACATCATGCTGCAGTTGCGAATGACTTGATTCAAACTGCTACCAATAAACCAGATTTCCTCAAGAAGGTAATAACTTTGAAGGGGACTGAGGCATCATTTTCCTATGTACAATGTTTCTTGTATCCTGTAACTTCAATACATGTCTCTATTTTTCTGATCACGTAACTGGATACTTTCTGGACAGACATGAGATGAAGATATCTTTAAATAGAAATTACATAGAATAAGGCAATATATTAATTGCTTGACAAATATGTTGTAACTAGAAGATTGGAAGAGCATAATCCTGTATTTCCTGTAGAAGTAGTGGTTCATTATAACTAATTCAGTTTTTATGATGACCTTATAGAACATAATTATTGCAAATAACAAGAATTCACTGTACTTGTAATACACAGGTTTTATATAGATCTCATATACCTAATATATAAAGAAGTCTTATAAAACAATAAGAAAATAACAGGTAACCCAAAATAAACATAGGTAAAAAACTGGACAGTACTTAATGTAAAGGAATAGCCAAATGGTGAAGGTACTTATGGAAAGGTAAAACCCAGATATATGTACCTTATCTCTGCTCTGTCCCTCAGTTTTACTCACAAAAATGATAATCTCCAGTTTGGATAATATAAAGTTATTTTGAAATTATTTTAGCTTGATGGGTTCCTGGTGTAAAAGTATTGTGTTGTCTTTGCAGTTGTTTGCTCTATAAACAATGGAGGGACCATGCCTGATGAAGTCTCAACTGATATGACAAAAGTCTAACCATATGCTTATAATTATTCAATGTCAGTCAATAACATTTGAGCCTTTATTTTATTTGCAGAGCTTAAAAAGTGTCTGAAGTAATGTTTTCTGGAATTGATATAATAATTAAATGTATAGGGTTTTAATTCTAGGTCTTAGTATTTTTCTGATAAAATAATGGGAATTATAAAATTAAATTCCTGTGTAAAAACATAAATAAATAAATGAAAAAATATTTTAAGATTTTTTATTGAAATTATTAGGATGACACTAATTAATAAAATTATATAGGTTACAGGGTTACAATTCTATAATACATCATCTGTTTATTATACTGTGTGTTCACCACCCTAAGACAAGTTTCCTTTCTTCCACTGCCATTAAAAAAAAAGATTTTAAGATTATCAAATCCTATCCAGACAGTTTTGTCAGGGTCTGTTTGAAATTGCTATTTGCTTTGCCACTGTTGGCTCTTTGCTCATGGATTTCCCTGTATACCTCTGCTTACTGCAGTACTAACCGTGATTCATTTCCCAGCTAAAAATGTTGCCATCCCTTGCACTTTTCTGATTGCTCTAGGAGTAATTCCTTCTGCTTCTTAGTTTCCATTGTACTTTTCAGGCCTTCAGCCCTTTCCATTCTGCTTGGCAGATATACACAATTATTTATGCTTATATTTTATTGTCCACACTAGATTATAAAACCCACCAGGACAGAGACAGTGCACAGCACCTATGTGAATCCCCATGGTACCAGTCTTACACAGACTTGAAACTTGAGAAGCACTCAAAAATACCTAACAAAGAAAATGTACTTGCTCTATAAAATGAGTTTTAATCTAGGAAATAAATAGGACAAAAACAAACAAAATTCTTAACAACAAAAGAAAATAAGCAGTGCAAAGTTGACCAAAGCAGTTAAGGACAATGTGCAATCAGGTAAAATAAGTTCCTTTTCCTTCTATATCCAGCTCTTCTTAATTATTCCATGTTTCTGGTTTTCCTTGCTTGGCCTCCACCTTTCACTGTGCCTTGGATTTGAGTCCTGCTTTCCAGGTCCCTCACTGTCCACGCCTACTTGGTTTACGTTCATGTCAATCAGAGCTAAGTCTGACTGTGTCCATGTCAGACCTCCAGAAATCCATGCTTTCATCATTTGGTACCACGACTGCCCTCACTGTGTCATAAAGTTGAGTGCCACTTGAGCTCCGTGAGCACCTGACCAGTGTGCCGTGCCATGAGGGGGGAAAAAAAAAAAACAAAAACAAAAAAAAGCATTTCCCAGCTATCTTCAAGAAGCTGCCTTTTTGGGGGGAGAAAATTTTGATAGACGGTTGACTGAAAAACAGTTCTAGGTACCACTTACCACCTGATGAAATTCTCTAATTTAAGGAAGTTAGCCAATTGTTTACCAGTAAGAACAGTGTCTCTGAAAAACAATTAAGCTTTCAGAGCAATTTGAATCAAATGTCTTGTATTTATCCCAATAGATTAATACTTTTATTTTCTGCACATATAAATAAACATATTATTGGAAGTTTTAAGTTTTGATCTGGATGGCTCATTGGTCTGCTGGAATAGAGGGGGAAAAAATAGCACCTGATAGAATGCCTGAGGCAAAGGATGATTAATGTTAGTGGATGATGATGTTTAAAGCAATATTTTTTCTCTTTTGAGAGAATGCACCATCCTTATGCTCTGAAGACAGCTGTTTTTACAAGGCAGCAGCTGGAACTATGGTATGCCGTGGGCAGTACCAGATCACTTCGTACCCCATGTGTTTCTCAGGAGAGACTAGTTAGCATCTCGCTGCAAACAAAGGTCACATCATAGGAAATGACACAACAGGACAAATAATTTAGCACAGCCATCCAAATTGCTTTAAGCCAAACCTCAGAGAAAATTCAGCCTTACTTAAACTCTGTCACACTGATAAAATACACATCTGATTAAAGATTCATCATCATTAGCACCATAATTACAACCATCATCAAAGACCTGGAATGACTAGCTGCAGAGCCAGGGCAAGGCAGTAAGCTCAGGGAACACAAAGAGAATGAGACACACACCCAGCCTTCTTCCCTGGAGCTCCAGGTCCACACTTCTGATTGCCCACCTACTGGGCAGTTGCCTCAGATGGTCCCATGGAAATGTGCAAAAATTCAACTTAAAAGATCTAATACAAACTTTTTACTTTTCTTTCCATAAAGCTTTTCTATTTTCTATTCCATTCCTTTTCTTGTTAATAGCACCAGCATACTCCACGGTAACCAAGTTATAAATGTAGGCATAATTAGATGCTTGCCACTCCCCACATCTCTCATTCACCAAGTTATTTAGGTTATGTCATCTAATTCTTTTTTTAATCCTCACCTGAGAATATGTTTATTGATTTTAGAGAAGAAAGGAGAGAGAGAGAAAAAGAAACATTAGTGTGAAAAACATTGATTGGTTGCCTTCCATACATCCCTGACCAGGGATCGAACCTGCAACCTAGGTAGGTTCCCTGACCAGGAATCAAACCCGCAACCTTTTGGTGCACAGTACATGAGAGGATGTTCCAACCAACTGAGCTACCTGGCCAGGGCCTAAGTAGTTCTTTGCGCCCAATTGTCACTTTCTCAGGCATTTCATATTGAATTTATTGCCAATATGCCCTGTCTTAATCCATTCAGGCTGCTATAATAAAAATACCATAGCCTGAGTGGCATAAATAACAAATATTTATCTCTCACAATTCTGGAAGCTGGGAAGTCCAAGATTGACCCACCAGCAGATTCTGTTGTTTGGTGAGGACTCACTTCCTATTCATAGACATATTTTTGCTGTGTCCTCAACACGGCAGAAAGGGTAAAAGAGCTCTCTGAGGTATATTTTATAGAATAATTAATCCCACTCATGAGGGCTCTACCCTTACACCCAATTACCTCCTAATACCACCGCTTGGGGGTTAGTATTCCAATACATGAATTTTAAATTTGCGGGGGGCACAAACATTCATTCCACAACATGCACCTTCATTTTCATCCTCCTCAATCCATTCTCCATACTTCACCAAAAAATAATGATTTCTATTTCTTACCTGTACAAACCATCACATAACTTCCTTTGGCCTTAAGATAAACTCCAAGCTCTTTAGCATAATATACAAAGCCCTTAATCATCTGAGTCCAAGCGTCATCTCCTGCTGATCTCCACCATTTTAAATTTTATGCTCTACTGATGCTGAACTATTTTCATTTCTCCAAATGGGTCAGATATTACATGTTTCAGTCCTTTGCACATGCTTCCCTTCTGCCTGAAATGCAATTTTCTTTTCCCCACCCTTGACTAAGGAACATCAGCTTATCTCTATCCTATCATAGATGTCACATCTCCAAGGACCATTTCCTGACACCTCTTCCATCAGCCCTGCTACCTGTTACCTTGGCCTTATTACTTCAGTGGTTGCTCTTATTCTACTATATTGGGTCGTGTGCCAGCCTCCTCATCTATATATTAAACTGTTTACTAGAATCCAGGGACCATGTCTTAGATATTTATCACCAGCACCTCGCAGAGTCCTTGACATGTAATAGGTACAGAATAAATATTTTAAAATGAGTGGGATTGAATTGAGCTGAATTACAATCTGATGGCCAAGGGAGTGCATGCAAATAAAAAGATTCAAATGCAAAGTGCCAAATGAGGGCTTATAGCTGCTTAAAAGAGAAAGCAATTATTCTGGGCTAGGGAAAGTGGATGAGGCAGGACATTGGGTAGTATCAGTGTTGTATTTCAAGGGCTCTTATGTTCATTCATTTTGGTCTCCACAGAGATACAGTAAATGTGGAAGTGGCTGATTCAAAAATACAGAGATAGTATCTGCCGGCCCCTCTTCTGGTGGATAATGTGTTCCTTAAAGCCCTGGGGAAGTCAGACTATAGAGATGTCTGTGCATTTTTCTGTGGGGGAGGGAAGGGGTATTTTTCCCATAGGGGTGGAAAACTAGAAATTCTTCTCACATTTATTTTTCTTCTATTGTGACAACCAGTGCTCCATTCCCCATCATGGAACATAGTTTTTATAGGTATAAGCAAAATAATTACTATCCCAATCTGTAGTACATTCCTGTGAATCACTTTGCCAACATCCAGCATTAATCTAAGGTAAATACATAGGAACTTGTCTTGCATTGTCTGACCATGAGCGTGGGCCAGAGAATCTTTGGTCAGACCCAAGAGTCAGCCTATAAAACAGGCAGCCGGGTACTTCTGTCCATCAAGCATTGACACACCTTCATGGCAGGTTTGGAAACACATTTTACCACTTTCTCCAGCCTTCAAGTTTTCAGCAATGCTGACTTCCAATTTCACAGTATCCTATAAAAAAAAAATAAGAAATTTTAATTGTCAAAAGAAAAAATAAATAAATTTCTGATTTACTTATTTATTCTTAAACCAGAGAGCTAAATATTGAATGGTGCATTTTGACACCTGCCAATCTAACAGTGATAATTCACTCAAGCACTACCTCTCTTTAAACCCAGGTAACCCTTCATCTAAGTGAAAATCATGTCACAAACATCAGCAGGACCAGGAGGTTGCTCCCAGTAATCCCAGACTACTGGGGATTCTGAGCATCATGCATTAAGTCCACTGCCCTTCTTGCCCCTGACAGTTTCTCATCTTTATACCTGTCTCAAGAGAGTTCCCATGTCCTGGGAAATGAGTGGATAACTGTCTTTCTTGGTCATAATTACTTAGTAGTTTACTGGAACCGTAATGGCCAATCCCCTGAATGCTCTTGAATAAACGAGTGTGTGGCTGCCTGAGTGAAGGACTCCAATGGGTTTCTTCCCTTATCACAGAGATGCGCTGCACTGTGGCTGGAAGAAGAGGAGGTAGGATGTGAACATTTTGTGAGGAGAGGTAGTGGCCTCTCACCAGAAGCAAACACCACAGAACACAACTTGTGACTAAGCCAGTCCTGGTCCCTTGTCTCTATGTTTGGGGTAGGGGCTCTCACCTTTCAGGAGAGGGGAACACAGAATAGCCCATGTCCCCACTTTGTCTCCATGCACTCCTCAGGGTCAGGACTCAGCTTGCTATTAAAAAATCACTGCCTTCTTGACTGAAGCTCAGACTTTCCTCACACAGAGCTCCATTAGAAAGCCTCAAATGTTCATTCTTTTCTGAACCCTAATAACTAAAACTGCAAAAGAAAGGTGGCATAAGTGTGCCAGGACCTACTGTATAAAGTGGGGAGTTGTGTGCACTTCGAATACATAACCATCACAGGCTCTGTGCAGGGAGTTTTATAAAGAAAATGTCCTCCAATTTGAAAAAAAACATGTTGCATCATCCTACCAATATAACCCAGCATGGGAAGCATTTTTATTTTCTGCCAGAAAATCCGGTCTTGCAGGACTGCCCTGAAGAGATGGAGTCATCTCTTTACTGCAGCCAGAACCTGCTTAGTATTCATTTATTCCCTGGGAGTGGGGCAGTGGATTTTTATTTCTGTCAGGGCTGTGCAGGATGACAGAGATAGGAAAGGGTCTCTGTCCTGTACCCAACTGTACTCTGTTGTTTCAGTCTTGCTCAGACTACACACAACACATGTGCAATGGACTTTTCTAGTCAACAGTCAGGTAGACTCTAAAGGTAGGGTGGGGTAAGGTATATATCATTTTTATACCATTAATGCATATATGCATTATTTTATATACATTTATAGTCATCTTCATTCAGGCTGTTGTAACAAAGTACCATACATTGGGTAGCTTATAAACAACATACATATTTATTTCTCATAGTTCTGGAGCCTGGAAGTCTGAGATGAGGGTGCCAGCATGGTCAGCTCTGCTGAGGAGCCTCTTCTGGGTTGTAGGTAGTTGTCTTTTCATTATGCCCTCACATGGCAGAAAGGAGAAGAGGGAGCTTTCTGGAGTCTCTTTTATAAGGACACTATTCCCATTCATGACGACTCCACCCTCATGGCTTCATTAGCTCACAAAGGTCCCACCTTCCAATACCATCAGCTTGGAGGGTTGGGTTTCAACATATGAATTTTGAGGGACCCAGTCCTTAACAAGAGTTATTTATATTTTATCAGCTAAAGAAGCTGTATTTAACTTATTTAGGTCCTTGTACCAAACATCAGAAGGGTTAGGTTTTCTATGAGTTCGACTTTCAAAGAAAGGTGTTTCTTTCTTAGATCCAAAGAAGAGTGCTCACAAATGCTCTTTCTCTCCACCAAGACCCTTCCTCCCTCCATTCCTCAGATCTTTGTTTTACGAAGTTCAGGGTTCTCCTTTGTGCTTCCCAAATCCAGCTCAAATTTCACTGCAGCAAGGCTGGTGCTATTATATCAGTTGACTACAGAGCTAGTGCACCTCAGCAAGGCCAGTGATACGTTTCTCTGAAGAAAGCACAGCCTAGACTCACTTCACACCAGTCTATATCTCCTGTTAGCATCACTCCAGATTCTTCAAGACAAAAACTACAACAGTACTGTTCTTAGGATGAATTATCTGTTGGGCCTGTCTTACCTTGAAAGAACCACCACATAGCTGCCAAAGACTTAGTCCTTGACATCAGAATTGCAAGTACAGGCTCTGATTTGCTTATTTTTATCCAGATATTGTGGCAGACCCTTCTGCGTGGCGTGGGCCCAGCTCCCACTCGGAGATGCACAGGACCCACGCCCACAGATAGGTTCTCTCGTGGGTAATCAGATTTGCAACATACCTAAGCTGTTTTGAGTCTTGCTTCTTTCTGAAAACCCCCTCACCCAGCAAGTGCTAAACCTTGCAGGGACCAGTGTAACCGGTTCAACCACCTTTACCTTTTCATTTGCTAATATTTTTCTTCTGTGATGTGATTAGGGGCATTGGCTTCCTTTTGTTGTAACCAGGCAGAGTGAGTGAGGACCATCTTGTAATGTGAGAGATATAGAATAAAGGCCTGTCATGGCAGAGGCTGTGGCTTTTGCTCCCCTTGAGAGAAAAGTCATGCTGTCGTCCTTTTTCCTCCACTGGACTCAGTAGTCAATGTGCATGTTTTTATTTCATCCATAATGATGCGGACACTGCTAGTCGGTGTCCACATCAAGATATGGCTGACCTATATAGCTCTACCACATTTCCAATTGAAGGAAATTTCTAGATTACCACATTAATTTAGTACAAAAATATGTTTTTAAAAATTTTCTGTTAATGTATCTATATACTATGTGCAAGGAGTGAATATATTTGAGTTTGCATGTGTGACTCATGTAATAAATACCATTTTTATCTCGTTAAAAGCCATGCAGAATTGTTTTTAGCTAATACTCCTACTCTGTGGAATGTTGGACTTGTATTTTCATGGACATATGGGCCAGCTAATTTAAAAGACCTCAGAATAGAGCGTCTCTGTAAGGTGGGATATATCCAGTTCCCAAGTGGAGCGGTGGTCTGCAGATCAGGAAATCAGGGACATAGTTGTCATTGCATCAGAGAACTTAACTCTTAGGTGACTAGAGTGGGAATCTAATAGGAAGAGGGTAATCTAACAGGAAAGAATGCGTCAGGACTATTTCCCTTTGTAGGATAAATATTTGCATAGTAAAAAAGGGTTATTTACTTTGTCATCAAAACACAATGGTGGTTTTACAAAGTGCTCTATGAACTCTTTCCTCATCTTTAAAGTATCTCTGAGGAACTGAGGACATTAGTTTTCTTTTCTCCAAGTTGAAAAAGAAGTTAAGTCCTTCAAGTTTGAACATTTTGAATTGCAAATGTAACAGCACGTGGAACTCATGGCTGTGAAAGTTGACCTTAGTATCATAGTGAGTAGCAGAATTTTATCACAGAGTATGAGCAAAATCTAGACTCTCAGAAATATTTCATGAAATTTAATGCTCATCTAATGCCAAGTGATCCAACTTTACATTTTAATCCTATTATTTATTGTTAGAGTATTTTGCAAGTTAATTTTGTTAATGAACAATAAATACATAAGTAAATGTAAAGTTAGATTAGAGCTTTTTAAACTGATACCCTTACTTTTTATTTATTCATTGATTTAGTAGATGTTCACTGAATATTTTTGATGTTCAAGGTCTATATCAGGGTGATGGCAGTGGGGTGAAGGGTGCAGGAAGAAGCAAAAAGGAGTAAGACACTAGTCCTGCTTGCAAGGTTCTCACAACACAGTAGAGAGAATTGGAGTAGAACATAAAGTATTTAAAAATGAGGCAGAATGTCGTATGCAATATAAAAAAATGCACTGAAAATGCCGTGAGGGTTTAAAGAATGGGTCATTGATATCCAATTACTGAAATTAAAGAAGGCAGTGCATGGTGTCACATTTGAATTAGATCTCAAAAAGTTACCTGGGATATGTTGGAAAATGTAGATTGTAGATGGGTATGAAAAAAGATGTTAAAGCTGAAAAGTGCAGGGCAATTCCATAGATCCTCAGGCAGTCTACACACCAACCCTATGAAATTCAATGCGTAAGTTCTCTGTGGGGAGGATTTCCAACTTTCATCAAAATGACAGAAGACATGTTTGGTTTTATTTGAATATTAAAATTATATAGCATCCTCAAAACAAAATTCATTTCTTAGTCTTTGGTGAAACAACAACAGCAAAAAATCACATAAGAGGTCCATGTTTGGGAACTCTCTGGTGTGGTATATGATCTGGAAATAGCAAGACATTTGAGTTATTTGCAATACACATTACCCTGTGAACAAACAGTTAAGGTATCGAATCAACAAATAGCCAAAAAGGCAACAGTTTTAACCCCTTCATTTTTTTTAAATTTTTCAAACATCATGGAATTTATTTTGGAGTGTAGTGTGTGACATATAAACATTACTTTAATCCAAATAAGTTATCAGTTGTTTCAGCATCTCTTATACAACTTTCCTCCCTTTTCTTTTCTTAAGTGCTTTTATTGATTATGCTGTTACAGCTGTCGTATTTTTTTCTCCCCCTTATTCTCTTCTGCCCTGCACCCCACCTCCCACCAGCATGCCTCCCTTAGTTCATGTCCATGGGTCATACATATAAGTTCTTTGGCTTCTCCATTTCCTATACTATTCTTAACCTCCTCCTGTCTATTTTTTCCTACCATTTATGCTTCTTATTCCCTGTACTTTTTGTACAGGTCTTGGTAAAACTGTTATTTTTAGTGGAGAGGGAAGAACCTAGACTCAAGAAGGCCAATTGAAAATGTATTGTAATGGCTGAAATCAGAACTAAATATGTTCAAAATCAGAGCAGCGTCAGAAAAAAAAATGGAAAAGATGTAATTGATTCAAAAAAACCTAATGATGGTGAGTACTATAATATTCAGAATGGAGTAGATACGAATGGCAAAGAAGAGGTAGACACCTAAGATGACTTACAGATTTCACTCTTGTACATTGGGGGATATTCTTTTTAAAATTTTTTATTTTTTAATTTTCAATTATAGTTTACATTCAATATTATTTTGTATTAGTTTCAAGTTTAGAGCACAGTGGTTAGACAATCATATACTTTACAAAATGTTCCCCATGATAATTCCAGCACTCTTGAAGTATGTAACACATGGGAAGAGTCAGTTTCAGGAGAAAGGCGATAATTTAGTTTTGGATGTGAATGGCTTGATTAACAAAATAAATTATGCCAACTTAATTTATGGCTCTACAGTTAGTTTTTAAGAGAGAAATGGTACCAATCCAATGATATTTTTGTGGTCAGAGCTGACATCCACATATTTGGCCTTGGACTGACTTCCTACTGAGGTAGCTGCACTATGTGAAAGTTAATAAAATGCGGTTAACTGGTATGTCTTGTGGCCATCGTATGGAACAGTAGATGTAGAAAAAATCAGAATAATTTTATATTGCCCATAGTTTATGAATATTTATTATTATAGCTATGTCAATTTGTATAGCTTATAAAAATCATGCTACTAACTCAATAAGTATTTAATAAGCTCCTCTGATATACCAGTCTCTATAATAAGTTGTTTCAGCAAGAGTGCAAAAAAATAGTAAGACATAGTCCTAAACCCTAAGTAATGGATAATTTTGGATAGGGTTGTCAGAAATAAATACAATCACTAATTTCCTGTTGACATCATATTGTTTAAACCAAAAATGCTGGAAGGCTTGTAAAATATGTATATGTCTTCTATTTTTCCCTTTAAAAGAATTTTATTCTGTTAGAATTTGAAGGCTGGTAAGGATCAGCTGAAAAGCCAAAGACAAATGTCACTATAGTCTTGTTCCTTCAGCTTTGCACTTCTCCATGAAGTTGGTGGAAGCCTTTGGCTGTCAGAGTAAAAAAAAAAAAAATCCAGTTTCAGCCTATGGGTGTGTATTCTGAGTTCCAACAGTAATCTAACATGGACTGTCCTAGTACCTGATTATTCTTAGGTCTATTTCTGTGAAAACTCTTAAGACCTGACAAGTTCACTCCATCTTAAGCTCTCTAATTTCTGTTCTATATGAAAGATGTCCTTTTTCAATATTTTTTAATTTCTACTTTTTGTCTCTCTCTGTTCACTCAAACTTTTCCACTTTCCTATCCTTATTGGTGATAAAGTTTTACTTTTCTTTCAGTTAGATTTTCATAAGGTCAGAGTGAAATTAAATGACTCAAACTGAAACAGTAAAACCAGTGTGAATGCCAGTTTCTGAGAACTCTCCTCCCACCGTGCCTTTTGTCCTCCTTCAAGCTGCTGGTTTTTCTGAAGAGATTCCAGCATTTGTTTGAAACCCTAGAGCTCTAGACCAGCAGCTGGCATATGTCATAATTACTTCAGAGTTGAACTATTTTGAAAGCATTGAAAAATAATGAGATTTGCCTGAAAAATTATTATTAGCACATCTTAAAGACTTGGATCAAGGTTTGCCTGTTCTCATGCAAAAGTGTTAAATATGTTAATGGTGTGGCTTGCACCAGAGAATACTCTTCCTGCAAGTGTGAATGGCACACAAATCAGTCGGTGGAAATAAGAACATCTGAACTGTGATTATATATGGAACCTTTATCACCAAGTGATGAGTTGGTTGGGAAATGGGAATGACCACTCCCTGATGGTTGGACTGACAATAAGGGACATGTCTCAGAGAACTAGATGACCTTCAAAAATAAATTATACCTGAATCTGTATAGATTAACCCTTTTATTTCAACACCCCATCTTCTGAGGTTTTCCAGTAGTGAAGGCTTTCCTTCATAGGAGCACTATGGCCTAGTGGGAAGCAGCCTTGCCTATCTGAAGACAGTGGAATATAGTTAGTAAAAAATTTAGTGATCTGGAGGGAGATAGTTGTAAATTGAATCAATCTTTACTCATCACTTACTGGTTGCTGGACCTTAAGCATTACTTAAGCCAAGTTGTCCTCATCCGTATCACGAGGCTAATGATCAGCTTGGCTTTATAAGGTTTATATGACAATTGAATGCATTTAAATTGCTTAGCAAAATGTCTGGCGCTTACCAAGTACTAAATAATATTGCTAATGTTATTATTATGATTAATACTAAATTTCTTATAGGGTATTCAGCCATGTCTCCATACAATGTTTCCCCTAGTGACTAATTTCAGTAGCCCCCCTAACATACTGATGAACCGTTCTTCTCCAAGACTGCTTCTGTGTGTTGATCCCACAGTCTTTCGCTCCACTCACACCTACCCGAGGCCTGCTACTATGACTGTGTAACATGGAACTTGTGATCAACTTATTGGCTCACCTTCTTTTTCTGTTTCTGAGATTTGGTTATGTCTGCCTCAGAGCTGTATCTTTCCAACATCACCTTCTCAAAAAGAATCAGTATTGTGTATATATGGACTTTCCCCTACTAAGAGGAATAATTCTAGTGTATATCCCTCCTCCTTTATTAAGTTGAAACCAACTAAGGAAATACAATTAGACTTTAAGAAATATAATTACAAAAGGACATTTCCTACAAAACAGTACTGGAAACATTTTTAATTTTTAAATTTAAGAGCATAATTTGCCATTTAGATGTGCAGGATGAAAAAACATCCCGTTTTAATGGTTAGTTTTTAATCACTACTTTTAAAAAAGGAAGGAGGTTTGCTAAAATCAATGTCTAGGTCACTAAAGGTGGATCATTATTCCCAAAGTTGGATCATGGAAGTAAGAGTTTGTTAATTCATTCACAAATATGGATTCCTCCCTAAGAATGGTATGGTCTAGTGGGAGAAATCATGGGTATATAAACATTACAGAAGGTGAAAAATTGGTTATAAAAGATGTTTGAGTGAAGTGCTATGGGAGCTCTGAGGAAAACAAAACAAACGTTCCAATATGGACTCAGAATCATCTTCTAAGAAAGAGAGAATGATAGGCTGAGTCTTGAAGAAGCAGGTTATGTGATTGTGTCTTGTGTATTTAAGCACATTGCCAAAGTGTAGTATATATAGTCAATGAGTTAATCTGTAGTTAACTGTTAAGCTCTCACTCATCCTATCATGCAATTTCTATGCTATTTTCATCCCTCTACCCCAAATACTCCTAAATCAACTGATGTTGGCCTGAATTTTTCCTTACCTTGTTTAGTCTCTAATAAAAGTCAGCAAGCACTTTCTCTAAAGAGTCTGATAGTAAATATTTTAGTTTTTGGAGTCTATATGAATGCAACTATCCAATTCCACTATTGTAGCATAAAAGTAACCATAGACAACATATACATAATGTACATGTCTGTGTTCAAACAAAACTGTGTTTACAAAAACAGGTGCCAAGCCAGATTTTGCCTATGGAGCAGGGAGGGTGGATGGCAGTATGCCAACCTCTAATCTAAAGCATAGATTTACTCATCAGTCCAAAGAAAATATCTCTGTTATCTGATATTCATGGAAATGATACTATAACAAGTAGGGAATCAGCATTCCTACTAGCCCAAGTATCCAGCTGTCAATAACAGTGAAGAGTCTGGCATTTTACTTTAATTGCAAGTAAGTAAGTTAGCCTACCACATTTTTAAGGATATTGGTATAAGACACAAGATTCCTGGGTCAGAAACAAAGGAAAATTTATTAGCCACAGTAATAGCAGAGTCAGAGCATCAGCATTTCTTGTGCCATTTCTCCACACCTAATTCCCACAGGGCAACACGAAAAGAGCCACATAATAAGTGTACACACAATGCATTGCATTATAGGGAAAAAACCTGAGTTTAGAGAACACGAATCTTTTATAATGGGCAATAAGCCTGCCTGACATTTTGCTCCAGTGAGAGACATCAACTTTATTATACTAGATAGTAACTGTGCCTGCCCTTTGCTCTGGAGAGAGATACCATCCCTAATTTTCAAGGCTGTTTATCAAACATATATGCTTGAATAGATAATGCAGAACAAAAGCAAATAGTGCCTCTACCTGTGAAATGTGCAGATGCCAAAGACTCATGGAGAATTGTCTACAAACCCCAGCTCCCCAGGCTATCCCCATGCTCTTGCAGATCTTGAATGCTTTGAGGGAAATGCAGGGTTAAACCAGACACACTTAAATATACACTGAATTTACCAAAACAAGTTTGAAAAATCTAGAAAATAGGCAGAAGCACTCTGTACCTTTTTAATTTAAGACCCCAGCTTATCAACAACAATGAGGGACATCACCTCTCTTTCAATCCTATCTTTGGAACTTGTTTCTTTAAACAAGATTAATTAAAGTTAAGCTGTTTCAATGCCACTTATATAATTCTATTTTTTAAAGTTTTGTGAATGTGTATATAGGCTTGCATATGTGTGCATATGGAAAAGTGTCATTTTTGTACTTATCAGAGGTTACAGGGAAAAATGATATTAAACTGAAAATAAATTGAGATGCTTCAAATTTTAAATGAACTGGTGGAATTTCAAATGTTTTTACTATAATCACCCTCTCAGAATTATTAAAATTTAAATTATAGCTTTGATAATCACATTGGTTGGTAAGAGATGACCTATGCTACTCCCAATCTGCAATACTGGGAAATAGAGACAGATGTGCATAGAACTACACTGACCACGACCAACAGGCAGAGTTGAAACAAAGTCCCAATTTTAAATCTTGGGGCTTTTTTTAAGATAAAAGATCTCACATATTTATTACTGGGCCAACCTACAAAAAATAGGCATAAAAACAAAGAAAAATGTCATTACTTTCCTAATAAAACATGTCTAACTATTGAGGTAGCAGTGGCTGTTTCCATTTGGGATGGTAAGATGTTAATGACCTTGATACAGCATAAATACACAAGCCATTCTTTATAGACCCACCATGGCTCTTCTCCAATGTCAATTTTGGAGTAGTACTTGATTTTATGACCGGTTTTTATACAGATCCATGAGGGAATGGGAAGTCTGCTTCTTTCTCGGCTAGGAATTGCTTTATTCTGAAAGCCTCATGAGAAGACATGCCAAGGAAGGGGGCCAACCACCCACAGCATGAGGGCAGAGAAAAGGAGAGATGTTCAATAATTTTTCAACATACTAAATCTTGAACACAGTGCCCAAGATATTTTATTGAAATGAACAACGTGTGAATTTTTCTCTCGTAGTCACTTTTTAGGCCTTCGTACATTGCTCTAACAGTACGCTATGTTCTATGGGGGAAGCAGGATGTGGGGTTACGATCAGTCCTTGCAAAGGCACTGTGCACGTCAGGACATAGACTCACACACCATACGCATGAGTAAGGAGAATACGAGAGCAGCCTGGTTCACGGCAGGCAGACGCTGACGGCAAAGAATTGAGAGGAGTCTTGTTCTACTCAGCTCCCTTCCCAGAACGTATTTGTGTCTACTTTAAACAGTTCACTGAACAGGAGGAGAAATGTGCATGTGTGCAAAGGGCAGATAAGTGGAGGGGTGTGTTTTCACTTCTAAACACTTTATTCTCCCTTTGACCTCGTTGACTCTTTGGGAAACATGTATCTATAACTGTGACACTTAAGTCATTTTTAACTTGGACATTGAGAAGTGAAGATGACTGATTCATTTCACAGAGATTAAATTATGTTTTCTTGTGTACAAGCATTTTTTAAGTATGTCCCTGTTTATAGGTATGGACATCAAGAATCCTGCAAAATGCTATTGATGTGTCATTGTCCTGCATCATAGAAAAGCTAGAGAGGATTTGGTAGTGAGAAAATAAAACTGTGGCAAACCCCGGGTTTTAAGTTTTACTTTCACCATCCATGCTTGTACTTTGTTTGCTTTTAGTAGCAGCATGATGTCAGTTACATTTAAATCAGATGAAAACCTGAGTTGTTGTATTAGTTAAAGTTCAATGAGTGCTTTATAAAGAATACATGAAGAGGTGAGTAGTGATGGGGATGGGGGCAAGTCACGTGGGGTGGATTTTCTGCAGATTACCTGTGGCTAAGCCAAACTTCCTCCTAGGTTTTCTGGACTGATTCCAAATTAAGAGAGAGATCGACAGATAATGTTAGTTTATTCTGCATGTTTTTCCTCTTGAGAGAAGAAATGCTTTCGTTGAGTAACGGTGTACACAAGTGCATGTATGTGTGCACCATGGTTCTCCCATGAAACGACACAAATATGTGCAAGACAAATAGCTGCTCCATGTGCATGTATCTCTAGCAGTATAAGGCAGGAGACACAGTAAAGCCTATGCCCCAAACTCCCTATTTCATCTGTTAACAGTGCCTATGACTGCAGCCTGAAGATCCTATTAAAGCAATACCTGTGCAGGTTTCTATATCATCACCATGTAACCATTAAATCCACCAGAGTTAATTATTTGTATTCTAACCCATAAATGGAGATTTTTTAAACTATTACTTGGCAAAGACATAGATAAGAAAAATCAATGTTATGGAGGCATTTATACTCTTACTAAAAACTAAATTTGAACCCAAAAGAAATTCATAGCTATGACTGTCATGGAACTGCCTGTTACATACTCTAAAGGTTTATAAAATCTGTCACTCTGAGTGGGTGAGAGAATTTTTGTTCTTGTTCTGGTGTCCTTGGGTTCTGTCTGTCTCTATCCTGTCAGCTGTCTTCTTCCCATAGGGTGCCTGGGAAGATCTTGACTGTAGAATGTACAGAGATTTTCTGTGCCCCTGTGAGCATCAGATTCCTAATGCCTAGGGCTTTCCACTTTAGCAGTCCCTGCTGCTCCAGTTACTGCTATGTTATTACTATTAATGTGCCTACTTTATCTATCTGTCTCTTTGTATTTGGACTGCTGATTACAAGACAATCGACTCTAGTTAGAAAAACCTAAATTATGCTTTTAATCTTTCACACTTCGCTTTTGGTGCACTGCATCAATCTGTGATGGCCCCTGTTTCCCCACATTGAATTAATTCTTCTTGTGATCCTGTTTAAATCTCCTTTCTCGAGGCTTTGCTGGCTGTTTGATCAGTGGACTTAATCAAAGTAGAGTTTAAGATATTCAGTCTTTGGAACACAATATATCTCTTGACAATGATTTTCCAATTTTGGAGCAAGAACTGGTAATAGTACACAAAAATAAATCAGGCATGACAGAATTTATAAAGTCATTAGTGATGCATTAACAAAAATCAAATAAATATACAGCTGTGCTAATCTTTTTAAAAAAGAAAAGCAAAAGCTTAGGTTTCTAGCATGGTAGGGCTGAGATTCTTGGACGTGGTGAGTGGTTAAAATAAGACCTGTAAGAGCTGAGAACCACTTACTGCTCTGGTCGCTGAGCTGTGTGGCTTCATCAGACCCATCTGCCTTCCTCACCATCACATCCTCACGTTGCAATTGTACTTCTATTGCCATAGAGTGGGAAAAAAACATTTTAACCTGTCCTTGTGCTTTTGATAAGAATGAAATAAATAATTTCCAAGGACAGTAACTATGAAGTGCTTCTCCCCTGGAAACCATGTAAATTTATCTCTACTGCTTTTTGCTGTTTTTTTAAAATGCCCCAAACCACCATGCGGTGGGACAATGGGTAAAATGTCCATGTGAATATGCACTTGAAGACCTCTCATAATAACAAAGAATTGCCTTTAGAGCATTTTATTTTCTGTGCTTCTGCATTATTATAATAACATACTATTGAATAACCAATAGCAAATGAGTAAATTATTGATAGCATTTAATGGAGCGTGTTGTTATCCACAGACCTTTAAATTATTGGAGGAGACAGGGGCTTTTTAAAAACTAAAGGAAACATGATCTGTTGCTGTATAAGTTGAAAAAGAAGAAATAAAGACAGGGAAAGAGCAATAAAGTAAGAGGGGAGCTTAGTAGGAGATACAGGAAGAAATGAGTGGCATTATATCTTACAAACATGCAACTTGGTTGAGATTAAATTTTTAAAGTCCAGTAAATAATTCACCTGATGTAAAATCAGACACACTGACTGATTAGAAACACTAAAGTTGCATGGTGTTTTATCAATGGCGTGTATTACTTGAGAAGTAATATGCAAACCCATTCACTCGTGTGTTCTCCCTCTTAGTTGTATCTCACTTGGGTACTTAGCCATCGGGGTTAGCACTTGGTGAAACAGACAAGTAACTAAACATAACTGAGCCAAATGATTAATTCTGTAGAGATAAAACAAATGCTTAATGTCAAAATATATTTCTAACATAAAAATAAATTTAACTCAAAAAATAGTTTTGAGTACTTATTATGTGCCCATCACTGTTCTAGACTGGCATGTCCTTAGCAAAACAAGGGTTAACTCTCCAAGGAATGGTAAAATTAAAATATGTGGAGGATAGATATTTATAGTGAAAGTCTGAGATTTTGGAAGTCATGACAGTTTGTTGGTCCTGATTAATAAGAAATAAAATGATTTTGTTTTCAAAATCATTTTTGGACACTCAATGATACATTTGAATAAAGCCAGCCATCATGGATCTTCTAAACTTGCTATGAATCATAACGAACAGGACACTTAGGCCTTCCTTGACTTTAATGGTGAAAGACATCACTGAAATGTTTTATTTGTTAATCATTGAAAACCTTGGTATTGAGCAAATTTATTTCCTACCATGAGACTTATTTTAATGGAATGAATGTAACATATTTTCTAATTCATCATTCAAAGGCTATTCTTATTAATCAATTTGGAATGTACTTTTCTTTCCACCATTGCTTTTTTTTTTTTAAAGAAAAAGGAGAGAATAATAAAAATTGCATATGTATTCTCTACTTTCTGATTGACCAAATGAAAATATATCATTCTTTCTTTGAGGTGGGGGGAAGCTAACTACTTCTATCTTGTTTCCTTCCTCTTATAAACTGAATGTTTGTGTCCCCCCAAAATTCATATGTCAAAAACTAACCTCTGATGTGATAACAGTAAAAGGTGGGACATTTGGAAGGTCATTAGGTTATGATAGTTGAGTCCCCATGGTGTCATTAGAGCCCTTATAAAAGAGACACTACAGAGCTCCTTGGCCCCTTCCACCGTGTGAAGACATAATGAAGGCAGTCTTCTATGAACCTGGAAGCAGGCTGTCATCAAACAGGAATGTGTCAAATCCTTGATCTTGAGTTTCCAGCCTCCAGAACTGTAAGAAATAAATTTCTGCTGTTCCACCCAATCTATGGTATTCTATTTAGCAGCCTGAATGGACTAAGATAACTCCTATATAACATACCCGTAGTAATAGAAGTTCAAGTCAAATAAAAATGTTGAAGAATTCAACTCTGCTGACAGAGTACATTATTTAAAAACAAAAAAACAAACAAGTATTTGGGTAATTTTTAGCAATTCTCAGGAAACCAGAAGCCTGGAGCCTCCCTGGTTAAACCTTTCAGTGTCTCAGCTTTAAGAAAGACTCCATTTCTTTGCAGCCTGTGCTCTCAGAGTGGGTGATAAATGTAACAAGACTTGCCCTCCTATGCAAAGTACTGATTCAAGAGGAATACTTTGGAAAAGAATAAAACTTTTCTTCCATTTGCACTGAAGGAATAATGCTCCTGCATATCAAGACTGGAATAAATCAATTCATTTATGAAAACTTTCATGGGGGCTAAAGGGAATTTCTATTCCAGTTGAGTATACCAGTGAAAAATAATTGCAGTTGTTTATTTACTGCCTACTTTGTATCTACTGTTTTGTGTCATTGTCTTTAATTCTGCAATCACCTTCCAAGCCAAATTTTCTTATTATCATATAAGAAATGAACAAAATAAGATTTGGCACAACCAAAATAAGATATGGCACAACCAAAGACAAAAAGAATTTCTAGTAATTTCTAAAGCCAGACTTTCAACACAGAACTGGGTTTTTCTCTCATACAAATGAGAACTATAATAAGAGTATTGACTTCTATGTTTTACTTATATACACATGTAGCTTAATATTTAGGTAGCAAGTGACATGACTTGCTTATACAAAGAGGGGGAGGGAGAGTTTATTTTTAAAATAGTCCAATATCTTGTGGAA
This sequence comes from Glossophaga mutica, assembly GCA_039655065.1. Taxonomy (NCBI): domain Eukaryota; kingdom Metazoa; phylum Chordata; class Mammalia; order Chiroptera; family Phyllostomidae; genus Glossophaga; species Glossophaga mutica. Next base: position 155,628,711 of record CM077303.1, on the reverse strand, counting down.
TTTAAAAAGAGATATATAGTTGGGCTCAGGAAAAACCAGAAACATAAACAAATGAATGATAGCAGAACTCTGTCTTCATCTCAACATTTTTGCTCCTTTCTAATTTTCTTCTCTCCCTTCCTCCACCTCTCTCTTCCTCTCTCTCTCTCTGTCTCTGTCTTTCTCTCTCTCTCTCTTTCATTGAAGACATGCTGCCTTTCCTTTTGTGGTCCATATGACAAGATTCAGGATGATCTGCAACACCCAAGTTGTTTTTGTTGTTGTAGTTGTTGTTTGGTTTGGGTTTTTTTTGTTTTTTTACAGACACCATTTGGATTCTAAATTTACCTGTCTTCTGAAGGAGTTAGTTTGACTATCTGAATTCTAAATCTACCTGCCTCCTTGGACGGCTCAGTTGGAGCCAGCATGAGCCAGATACCATCTTCTGAACCAATCAGCTGTGTGTCTGTGCACAGGGCAATGTATACAGAAGAGATCCTGGTTGTACTTATGTGGATAAAGGTTGTAAATCCCAAAATTGAGGTATAAACCTCTAGGAGTAAAATCTCAGATAAGTCACTATTCTATAAATTTAAATTACTTCTATATTGTCAACTGTGGCTAGTAATCACATTAACTTATCCTTTTGCTCTTCAAGACTTAAGTCATATAGTCCAATCCTGCTTGACTCACCAGAAATCAACAATCAGTTTAAGATGCTTTCAGAGTTTGGACTCATGAAGCGTTTCAACTGTATTTGGCATGAGTTACTGAGTACACTTAGAAAAGCTGCCAAAATGTGCAGAGTGTCTTTGGCAGAAGAAAAAAAAAGCAGATGGTCCCATCAAATGGATCACGTATATGGGCATTAAATTAGATTCAAACATAAGAGTCATATCTTCCTGGGGAATATGTTTTAAAGGGTTAAGTAGCTCTGTTATCATAAGCTCGTACATAAAGCTTCAAGAGACTGCTCATGAATTTGAGCATATAGGCTGGATTCCAGGTACTGAAATAGTGGCAGGAAAGAATGTTTCATGATCAGAAGCACTACAAGAGAGCTGCTGGGGGCTATGAAGTAGTTGACAGATCACACTGGCAAAGAGAACCAGGCATGAGCAGAGCCAGTGTGAATAAAAACATCAGTGAAAATGACCACAAGACGAGAGCAGAATTTCTTAGGCCTAAGGTATACAAGCAACATTATAAGTTTCCATCAAATGCTTTAGAGATCTTAGAGTATAAAGAGAACTTGGAGATCCTTCAGTCTGAACTCTTCATTTTGCAGTGAGGAAACTGAGGTCAGAAGAGGGAGGCGTACAGTGTCAGGTTTCTTAATGATAAAGATCATGCTCTCCTGTCTCCTGTTTAACAGGAACTTGGAGTTAACAATCGAGAAGGGACATAATCTGCTGGGCAAGGCTATCTTCACGTGAATTCACTCAGGACTGCTTTGTCCTGGGTGAAGAGCAAGACATAAACCTCAGCAAAATTGCACTAGTGAAAGTTTGAGGTTATTTGTTAATGCAGCTAAAATTACTGTAATCAATACAATAAACTATTTCCTTATGTGGATACCATGTTGGATGTGTCTGAAAATGTGTGATAATAAGCCATGTTCCTAGAGGGATATATTTGAATGAAGTAGGCCTGTTAGAAATGCATAATGTGCAGAAATTACAGGAGTATCCTTTTAGTTTCCCAGCATTTCTGTGGAGCTTCAGAGCTGATCTGTCCCTTTGTATATCAGGATAAAAAGGTTTACACTAAAATAATGCCTTATAATTTCATGTCATGGCTTGAGTCAAAGGCAATTATTACAGTGAGATTTCCAAAGAATTATTGGAAATTACACAAGCTGGAGGAATTTCTAACATGCTTCTCTGAGACATCCCTTTTAGGGTCAAAACAGCCTGCTTTGTTTGTCGCAACAACAACAGAAAAATCTCAAAGAAGCTGACCAAAGATCTTAAGTATCCCAACAAATGCAACACAGCTTCAAGTGGTATTAATATAGTAAAAGGCATACAGAACACCATATCACAACAGGACCCTAAAAATAATCATCTTGCCTTCATTTTACATAGGAGAAAACTGGCTTTACTTTTTAATCTCATTCAGTTAACAAATTGACTTAAAAATTCTGAAAGCCCTGATTTTTACTAAAGAACTATAGTTTTTCACCAAGAAACACTATATCTAATTTGAATTTTTCACAAATTTATATTTTCTTTTAGTTATCCCTTCTCTCCTTTATATCTCAAACTGGTTTCTTTCACTGATTTATGTGCATGGGGTATTTAAGAACACCTAACACAGATATTTTCTAAGTACATAAGCTTTATATAACTGTTTACTTCTTAAAATCTTCAAAGCTATTATAAATAGTGTAATTTTCCTTGCCACCTAACATCCCTTTGAATAAAGGCATAACTTCAGTATATCCATATCATAGCCAAGAAAACTTCAATGTGATACAAGAATGTTGGAGGAACTTCTGCAAGTTCCTTCTAATACCTACTCTGTAAGACATGGGACAATTTGCACAAAATGTTTCCCGATCTGGAACTGACACCTAGAATTCTTGATTCGATGTCTTTTCATTAGCTTCTTAAGTTAGAAGGAACACTAGTGACTTGTATCCTAACCATATCATTCAGTAATTCTTTTTGTTAAATAGAGCATGTTTGAGAATTGATATTGCCACTTTTTGCATTGAAAGCTCATAATTAGTTGTAGAAAAAAATCAGTTTTGTTTTACTTCTAAAGTGAAAGATATCATGTTCTTAACAACATGATTCCAAGGAGAAGTAAGGGAAGTTAAGTTGTGCTAATTCAAAAAGAGAGAAGGTACATGAATTCCTGAGCTGTAGCAATGAATTGGCTGCTGGCAAGGTCTTGGAAGCTACTACACTGGAAAATTGGATACAAAGAAGAGGAAAATGGACATGTGATAGATCCAGGAATGTGAGAGCAATCTAAACCTACCAAAAAGAGAGACATTCAAAACTAGATAAACAGATTATGTTTGCGGATGAATATTGGGCAGGTTCTATCGCTGACCATCCCCTATCCTTGCATGGTTGGCTTATTAATGGAGAATTAATAACAGAGATGGAAGCTATTCAGGAGCCCACTGATTTTTTTATTGAACTTATTGGGATGACATTGGTTAATAAAATTAACAGATTTCAGGTATGCAATTAACAGATTTCAGATAATATATCATCCGTATATTGTATTGTGTGTTCACTACCCCAGGTCAAGTCTCCTTTCATGAACTTTATGCCTCCTTTACCCTCTTCTATCTCTCCCAACCCTTTTTCCTCTGGTAATCATTATACTGTTTTCTGTGTTCATGTGTTGTTTTTTTCTTTGTTTAATCCCTTTAACTTTTTTCACCAAGACCACTGATTCTTTTTCACCAAGGCTCTTTCTCACTATGGCTTACCTATCTTTTGCTGTTCCTAAATATCCAACCCTGATCACACCAGAATTCTCAATATCATACCTTCATGCAAGGAGGTCAGCCAGCTACATGGAATAAAATCCATTACATTAGACTCCTGCTATCTCAGAACTGACAATCAGCACATGAATTGTCCTTCCATATTCTCTGTACTTCTGCAAGCACTACCCTCAGAGAGTTTATAGAATGCTCAGTTACTGACATAGAATCCCACAGAATGTAAGCTTGAACTAAATGACCTATTTTACTGTCATGTTGGTTTGAAAATGGTCACCTGTTTCCATGGATGGATCTATTTCTAAGCTATGTTGATCCATTGATCAATTTCTGTACATCTGAGCCAATACTACAGTGTCCCCTACTTAATAATATGTCTTGATACCTTGTAAAACAACCCTTCACTCATATATACATCTTATTCTTTGTTACAAATTTTTTGGCAGGTTTTGGCCTTTGAATATTCTATAAATATGATAATCAACTTATAAAGTCCCACATAATGTCCTTCTGAAATGTGGATAGAAATGTGATTGAATGTATAGATCAATTTGAGGAAAAATTAGTTATAATACTGAGCCTTCCAATTAATGAAAATATATCTATTTACTTAGATTGTTTTTATTAGCTCTCAATAAAATCTTAGTTTGCTTCATTCTTGTCTTGAACAAAATTTGACTTATTTCTTTTTCTAGCTTCATTTCCAAACATCCTGTTAATGATAATAAATAGATCATTTCCATTTTCTTCATAGACAGTCATGTCTTCTACCAATAAGAGAAGTTTTCATTTTTATACCTCTGCATCTACTTTCTTTTCAATTTTAAGGGAATACAACAAAAAGCTGAAAAGTTATGGTGATATTAGATATTTCTTAGGAGCTTTTTTAAAGGTTCTACCATTAAGTGATATTTTTAGGCTATCTCATTAGATAAACATGTCCTAGTTTTCTAAGAATGTTAAACACAAACTGGTATTAAAATTAACTTATCCTTACATTTACTGAGAGGATCATATAGATATCTTTAAACCTACCAATTTGGTGATTACTTTACATATGTACATATATGTAAACTTGGTTTTATATAATATGGGATTAGATTGTTTTAAGGACTTTTGGATATATAATCACAATTAAGATTGGATTAAAAAATTTCTGGTCTCATAATAAGTTGGAGAGTAGTATTTCCACTTTCTACCATTTTCTGGAAGAGGTACAATGAAAGTGAAATGGTCTTTCCTTCAAAATTTTGTAGGATTCACTGGGAAAATGGACACCAGTTTCTATGGATGGAGGGATCTATTTCCAAGTTCTCTGTGTGGTTCCATCGATTACTTTATCTGTCCCTGGGCCAATACCACATTGTCTACTGGTTAATAATAGGATTTTATTTTTTATAAAACAACTCTGCACACACATACACACATCTTATTCTTTGTTAGAAATTTTGAAATTTTTCATTAAAAACTTTTTGAGCTAGGTATCTCTTGTGAGATTTCATGAGATTTTTTAATACTAATTTATTGCTGTGGTTATTATAAGACTATGTTTGCTATTCTTGAGCGCTCTACTAGAATTTACATTTTTCTAAGAATTTGTCTATTTCTTCCAATTTTTCTAATTTACTGTCATCAAGTCGTTCATGATAGTCTCTAATTCTATTTTAACTATCCTATTTCTAATTATGGCCCCTTTTGTTGCTAGTATTGCTCATTTGTAAGTGGTTTGTCAGTTTCATTACTCTTTTGAATAAATGACTATTGAGTTTTGAACAGCTGGTGTCTTTATGTTCTATTTCATTGTTTCTATTTATTTATTTATTTATTGCCCTTCTATATTTCTTCTGCTTTGTCTCCTAATCTAAACATTCATGACTTTCAGCTTCCTTTTACTTACTATTATCACTGCATTTAACACATTTTGGTTTATAATTTTATACTTTCATTTCACTCAATTATAATTACTTATAAATTTATTGTGGTTTTTATTAAAATATGAGTTAGGTGTATAGTTTATAAGCATAGAAACATAAAAATTATTACATAATCTTACAATGTTAAAAGATATTTCAACATGATAAAGAGAAAACTGATAGAAGGACATCACACTTCCAATTTTCTTCTTTATTTTTTAAATTTTCTTAATAACAAAAATAAATTTTTCTTTTTTAAGCATATTTTATTCATTATGCTATTACAGTTTTCCCAATTTTTTCGCCTTTATCCCCCCTCTGCTCTGCATCCTCCAACCCTCAGCATTCCCTCCTCTTAGTTCATGTCCATGGGTTGTCCATACAAGTTCTTTAAATGCTCTGTTTCCTATACCGTTTTGACCTCCCCACGTCTGTTTTATGCCTACCAATTATGCTTCTTATTCCTTTTCCTTCCTATTCTTCCCCTCCCCAGTGAAATTCCTCCTTGTGATGTCCATTTCTCTGATTCTGTTCCTGTTCTAGTTGTTTGCTTAGATTTTGTTTTTGTTGCTTTTCTTTCTTTTTTTTTTTTAGGTTCCTTTTTTGATTGTTGTGAGTTTGTTGTCATTTTACTGTTCATAGTTTTTTATCTTCTTCAATTTCTTAGATAAGTCCCTTTCATATTTTATATAATAATGGCTTGGTGAGAACTCCTTTAACTTGACCTTATCTGAGAAGTGCTTTATCTGCCCTTCCATTCTAAATGAAAGCTTTGCTGGATAGATTAACCTTGGATATAGGTCCTTGCCTTTCATGACTTCAAATACTTCTTTCCAGCCACTTCTTGCCTGTAAGGTTTCTTCTGAGAAATCAGCTGATAGTCTTATGGGCACTCCTTTGTAAGTAACTGTCTCCTTTTCTCTTGCTGCTTTTAAAATTCTCTCTTTATCTTTAATTTTGGGTAACTTAATGATGATGTGCGTTGGTGTGTTCCTCTTTGGGTCCAACTTCTTTGGGACTCTCTGGGCTTCCTGGACTTCCTGGAAGTCTATTTCCTTTGCCAGATTGGGGAACTTCTCCTTTATTATTTGTTCAAATAAGTTTTCAATTTCTTGCTGTTGTTCTTCTCCTTCTGGTACCCCTATAATTCAGATATTGGAATGTTTAAAGGTGTCCCAGAGGTTCCTAAGCCTCTCTTCATTTTGGGGGATTCTTGTTTCTGCATTCAGTTCCCAGCAGATGTTTATTTTTTTTCCTTTTGTTCCAAATCATTCCTTTGAGTCCTGGTTTCCTTCCTGTCACTGTTGGTTCCCTGAATATTTTTCTTTATTTCACTTTGGGTGTCCTTCATTTGTTCCTTCATTTTGCAACTGAGCTCAATCAGTTCTGTGAGCATTTTGATTACCAGGGCTTTAAACTCTCCATCAGGTAGGTTGGCTATCTCCTCATCACTTAGATCTCTTTCTGGAGTCTTTCTTTGACCTTTCATTTGGGCCCTATTTCTTTGTCTTGGCACACCAGTCTGGTTGGTCTGGTTGACTGTTTCTTTAATTCCTCGGTAGTCAGAGTTCCATGCAATTTGATTTTCTAGCATTTCTGCTTGTTTACTGATTTTAGATTGGTTGTTATCCTCCTTTTAGTTTTGTGAGGAAGCTAAGGGTTTCTACCTATGCCTCTGTCTTGGCCGGAACTCCAAAAATAAACTTTTCTATAAGAACACTTAAGTTATCTGAATACTTAAAATAATATTTATAAAATGTAAAGTTCTATATCCATAATATATGAAAACTCTTATATGTCAAAAATAACATGAACATCCTAACAGAAAATTGGAAAAAACATGAAAACAAACTCCCAACAAGATATATAAATGACTAATATGAATGAAAATCTCTTATTTAAAGAAACTAGAAATAAAATTAAAATGTATGTAATTATTATAATTTATCTACCAAATTAATAAAGCCTTTAAAAATAAAAGTATGTAAAGAATTCTCCTATGTCAATATTTGATTGTAAATTAGTTTAATTTTCTTGGAAGTAAATTTAGTAATACATGTAATATATGTCAAAACCTTGAGAACTGTATGTAAATTCTAAATCAGTAATCTCTCCTTATAAAATTAACTAAGACAAAAATAATAATAATGAGGAAACATCTTATTGGTAACCATGTCCATTATCATATTTTTAAAACAACATGGTAATTTATGTGTCCAATTAATATTTGAAAATACTAAAATATTGGACAACATAAATCCACCCAAGCTAGAGTTCAAGACGATGTCTGAATGAACTCATCAACATTTATTCACCATTAGCATGGGCTGAACTTCAAAAGTAGTTCTATTTATTTTTGTATTATATTTTTGAACTTATGAGATGCATAAAATTTTGCAAAGCTATAACTTCCAGGTGAATAGAATGTTTTAATATTATACAGTGATCCTCTCTATCCTCAATATGTTTTATCTTAAACTACATTTTATATGAATATTGCTATTCAATCTTTAGTTCTCTTTTTTTAATTGTTGTTCTATTATAGTTGTCCCAATTTTCCCCTGTTGTTCTCCCATGCCCTGCCCCCACCCACAGTCAATCCCCAACCTGTTGTCCATGTCCATGGGTCATTTATACATGTCCTTTAACTAGGCCCTTCCCCTTCTTTCCTCCATTATTCCCCATCCCCTTCCCCTCTGGTTCCTCTCACTCTGTTCCTTGTTTCCATGCCTCTAGTTCTATTTTGCTCATTTATTTTGTTGATTAAGTTCCACTTATAGGTGAGATCACATGGTATTTGTCCTTTGCCATCTAGCTTATTTCACTTAGCATAATGTTCTCTAGTTCCATCCATGCTGCCACAAAGGGTAGGAGTTCCTTCTTTCTTTCTGCTGCATAGTATTCCATTGTGTAAATGTACCACAGTTTTTTTTATCTATTCCTTTACTGCTGGGCATTTAGGCTGTTTCCAGCACTTGGCTATTATATATAGTGCTGCTATGAACATTGGGGTGCATGGATTCTTTTGGGTTGGTGTTTGGGGGTTCTTAAGGTATAATCCCAGCAGTGGGATTTCCAGGTCAAAAGGCAATTTCATTTTTAGTTTTTTGAGGACATTCCATACTGTTTTCCATAGTGGCTGCACCAGTCTACATTCCCACCAACAGTGCACCTTTTTCCATCTTTTTACTTTCAATTTTTTCATTCTGTACATATACCACTAATAATGGGATAAAGCTGTAACTTTAGAAATTCCATTGAAAAGCCTATTTTTTAAAAGATTTTATTTATTTACTTTTAGGGAGAGGGGAAAGGAAGGAGAAAGAGAGGGAGAGAAACAGCAATGTGCAAGAAATACATTTTACACTTGGTGTAAAATAAACATGATTCATTTTATAGGATTCATTAATGTATACTTTATTTTTTTTTTTTGCTTCGCATGAGGAAATCAAACCCCAGTCTCCTGTGTTGACATGCAGAGATACTCACAGTGTGTACTTTTAGCTGTTTTTTTGCAGAAGAATATAGTATTACAAAAATAGTAATTATTTTAATGGTTTTAACAAAAAGTGCAGGTTTTCTATTTCTCTTGGGGTCAGGTTAATAGAATTTTTTAAGAAACTTGTAAGTTTGTATTTGATTTCTTATTGACATAGAGTTTTAGAAAATATTCCCTTATTCCTAAATGATAATATGTAGTGATACCTCCTTTTTTGCTCCAAATACTGGTAATTTTTTCTATATTAGCTCATCTTTTGAAATGTATTAACCCTTGTTTTATAGCCCAAGATACAGTATATCTGTGACTGTTCCATGTGCCCTTAAAAAGGTGTTTTTTTTAGTTATTGGGTATGATGTTCTGAGGTCAGATCTTCTATATCTTTATTGATTTCTTATCTACTTGTTCAAACCATGTCTGAGAGAAGAGTCAAAATCTCTAACTCTGTCTTTGAATTTGGTCTGTTTCTTTCTGGAGTTCTCTCATCTTTGCTTCATATTTTTGGCTTTCTGTTAATATTAGGCATGTTTATCCATTTAGCAGTATAAAATTATCTCTGATAACACTTCTTATCTGGAAATCTACTTAGTTTGATGTAAATATAGCCTTTTATATATTTTCATATGTTTCATAATTTTTATATGCTTAACGTTTATATAGTATATCTTTGTCATTTTTTACTTTAAACCTAGTTGTATCTTATTTTAAAGTAAATCTCATAGATTGCATTTTGTCGTTTCTTACTTTTTTATAAAGCCTGATCATCTCTTTAATCAAAGTATTTGACTCATTTATGTAGTTATTGATGTTTTTGGGATTAATTCTACCATCTTTCTACTTGTTTATTCTCTGTTCCATCTATAGTTGCTATATTGTTTCTCCTTTTATGCCATATTTTGGTTTAAATAAATATTTTATTGTCTATTATAATATCTAGAGAAGATGCAAGAATGCCAATTAGTGTGGGCAATCAGCTGTAATATGTCTAGATGAATCTGTTTTTAAAAAATGTTGAGTTTTATTATAATACAAAGTTAATTTATTGGCATCTTTACTCAGTTTTGTTGCAGCTTACCTTTAGGCTTTGTTAAGGAATATTACAGCAACTTTGGGGCACTGTTGTTACCTCTACAGTATAACCCTGCTGGTATTATCAGTTGAGTTCCAAGGATGTTAACAAGGTCTTTCCCTTATAATTGGGTCAGAGCACCAGCATTTCCTAGAACTGTGCCATCTCTTGGTTTCCCTCTCAGCCTTACAGGTGCCACATTCTTCCAGGCAGTGCAGAATTAAACCCACAGTTTAAGCAAGGAACACATGAGTTCCTGTCCTCATTGCCTCCTCTTTTTGTCCTGCAAATGTAAGCTGCTTCAGTAACCTCAACTGCCTTCTCAGCCTTTTCCTGTCAGTGAGATCATGATGCTCTGCTTTAGTTCTACTCTTTTCTGCTGCACTTGATAGTCTCTCTCCAGGCAGAGATTTCACCACATGGGTTTGTTTCCCTCTTCTCCAGGATGACAGTCCTGAGCTGCCAGTGGTTTAATAATGTCTGCATGCAGTTGTTTCATACATTTTACCCAGTTTTATAATTGTTCATGACAGGAAGGTAAGTCCAACAGTTAATTCTTGAATCATGGTTAGAAGTTGAAGCCTCCTTTGAAAATGTTTTCTCTTTTTGTTCTCATTTTGTATCAGTGTAGATTTTTAAATTCACTTTATTTAGGTGCTTTCTGAAGCTCTGGTTTTATATTTTCTTCATGAAATGGCTGGGAAATTTTCATATATTATCTCTTCAAATATTGTCCCTCGTTAATTCTCTCTATTTTTACCTCTTGGGACTCTATGGTATATATGTTAAAATCCCCTACCCTCATCCAATATCTCAGCTGATCTAAGTTGCTTGCTAGGTCAGCAATACCAATATTTCTCATCCCTAAGGGATCTGGAGCTTTTGTTTCTGTGCCCTTGTCTTGCTATGGTGGCTGCAATTGTCCACTCACTCCCTTGTGGGTGTGGAAGGGTGTACTTATGAGACTTGATCCTGTAAACCAACAATATGGTCCTCAGTGTATACTGTTTAAGAACTAAAACAGAGAGTATGTACTTTATATAACAGCAAAATAGCTAGAAATGTGGAACAGATAGTAGATGATATAGAAACCAAAAGAAGCAAGCAAACAAAAAACTAGAAAGAACCTAAATATCTATCAACAGAAGAGTAGAAAAATTATATTGTATGCGTAATGGAATATTGTAAACAAGTGACTAATCATTATTTAGAGATGTAACACTATATACTTATTAAAAAGTTAATACTAAGTGAAATGACAAATTTCAGTAGACTAAATACAGCATATCATTCATATAAAGTGCTCTCTCTCTATATATATATATATAATACATATATAAAATAAGGAGAAATAACATATTTTGGGGAAGGATAGGTTGAAAATATTCATAGCACACCAATTCTCCCATTAAGAATAATATGAATTTCCAGACACATTATAAAAATAAAATGTTGAGCAAAAAAGGAAAAAGGACTCATGGATATGGACAACAGTGTGGTTATTGCTGGTGGGTGGGGGATATAAGGGGACAAAGTGGTCATAAAAAATACAATAAAATTAAATAAAAAATAAATATACCATTGAGCTGTGGAAGCAGTAAGAACTAAAGAGAGTCAGATTCCAAAGAGGAGATCAACCTTCAGGAGTGGAATGAGGAACTGGGCTGGCCATGGAGGCAGTTTTCAGTCCCAGGCATGTGATAAATATTAAGAATCTGGACTTGGCCCAGACAGCACACTACTCCTGGGAAGGGGGAAATATGCAGAGGTTTTGTTATTGTGAGGGTGTCCTTATATTTTTTTATACTACCTGTATAAGAAATATATTCAAAGTTTGGAATATATTTATTTAAATATTTACTACTTACAACACTATTTCTAAATAAATTTCGATAGTTTTAAAACTGTCAATTTTACCTCATCTATTAATATGCTCATTTTGTTTTCCTACTTAATTCATTTAAATGTGATAAAATTATTTAAAGATTCTAAACTCCAAATCTCTGTATCATAGAGGAGATTAGTGTACAGTTCAAGCAATAAATTATGGCTTTTCTCTGGATTCTAATGTATCAGTTTTGATTGAAATTGCTCTGTGTCCATAGATAATATGAAGAAAATTTTCCCTCTCTAACATTTTACAACTGATATATTCATATGATTTTATATATTTAATAATATTTATAATTTTGCCCAAGAAAATCTTGTATATCTTTTGTTATATCTATTCCTCGGGGCTTCACAGTTTTTTTCCAGTATATAGATGGTTGTATTTTCCATTATATTTTATGTTTATTGCCAAAGTATAGGAATATTGCTGATTTTTTTATTTTTATAAATTTGTTTTGTATAATTAACCTGGATGATCTTCTATTGATTATAACCATTCATATGTAGAATCTCTTCACTTTTCTATATAGATAAGTGAAGAGAAAAAAGAAAAGACAAATGACTGAGTTTATCTCCTCCTCAAAATATACATTGCTTATTTTTCCTCTTGTGTTATTATATTGTCTATAATCTCCAATAATCTTTTAAATAGCAAAGATAATAGGAAACATTCTTATCTTATCTCTGATTTTAATAGGAATGCTTCTGAGTTTCAGTGTTAAATGCAATGTTTGTCCTAAGTTTTAGGTAAATGGCATTAACTATATCAAGCAAGTGTTATTCTCTTAACATGTGTTAGATTATTTATTTTTCTTATTAATTGCTTTCAGAATTAGTTTAGATTGTCTTATTCTTGTTATGACTGCTGACTCATTTGAGGAAAGTTGTCCATTTCTTTGTTCTCTTTGAGTATGACAATTCCATCTATTCCTAGTTTCCTAGTTTCTTCTTCACTTAACTTTTTTTTTTCTTTTAAGGATGCTATGCAGATGCCATTTCTTCTTGGAAGACATCTCTGATCCCTCAAGTCTAAGTTGGGACTATACGTCATTTTTCTTCCTGTATCATGCTCTCCCTTCCCCATTCCTACACTCACTGTTGCAATTGCCTGTTAACTGGTCTTCATCCCACTAGTCTTCAAGACATCCCATTAGTCTGCAACCAAATACTGTCTTGTTGTATTTTTAGTGACTAAGATGGTGTCTAACACAAATTATGTGCTTAATTTTTGTTTAATTGATTAATTAAGTGCTCACTGTATTTTCTTTAGTTTAGGGCTGAGGTGGACCATTTTTATTATTTACTTTTCAGCCTAAAATTATAATCACTTGCCCTTTGAAATAAGGTTTGGCTCATTCATGATCAAAATCAGGCTCGCTGCATATAAAATATAAATATTTGTGTTGAGAAAGTTGTTTAATACAATACTCTGGTACCTCTTTGTAAGAATTTATGACAGAAATATCTCTCTAATTTTTCATCCAAAGATCTGTATTTCTACTAAACAACTGGTTTGTTTTTATCTTTTGGAGAGTAGGACATGAAGCTGACTGTTTTCTTTTTTTTAAGATTTTATATATTTATTTTTAGAGAGAGGAGAAGGAAGGGAGAAAGAGAGGGAGGGAAACATCAGTTGGTTGCCCCTTGCAACCAATTTTCTTTTCACAGTTATGAGTTTGGGCATAGTTAGTCATTTTTGTTTGTTTGTTTTGTTTATTTTATTTGTTTTTCAACAATGATATATGGGTCTAGCAAAATAACACCCCTTTTTTATTGCAAAATGTTTTATTACAAAATGATAAGCATGTAATTCTCTAACATAACAATATGACACTCAATCACAACATATGACATTTTAGGTGAAACGTTCAAATTAAAACTATAAATTATTATATCCATATTATTACCCTACCAACCACACTCAAGCAGGCATTACTTCTGCTGGACCCCGTATATTGAATTGTATTTGGCAAGACATGAAAATTCTAGAAAGTTAATGTTATGGTGCAGAAAATAGAGAGAGAACAGGAAAGAGAATAAAAATAAAACCATGAATTGTTCAACATGCAATTCCTGATCATCTTAACATGCTATTCCTTATGGCTAACTCAGAGCCCAGCAAAGGTGTACCTGCAATCCCCAAGTTTGAAGTGCTTTATGTTAGATGAAAGTGTTACATTATTTCAGAAGATAAATGAAGAATATTTTCAGGACTTAAATCCAATCTTCCCCACTGTGTCATTCACTTTGTTTTTCTTCCTTTCTATCCAAAAGAGAAGAATTATGCAATTCTGATAAGTACAGTAAATTATGGTTTGGGAAAAAATTTGTTGGAAGAGGGACTTTCTCACTAGCGGCTTGAGAAGAAATTAGGAGTTTTGTAATGAAATGCTGTATTCCTATGGTAAACTGACAAAGTCATTGCACTCTGCCTCACTAACAGTATCAGAAAGTAGACGTGGAAGAGCATTTTGCGGAACATCTGTGGGATGGGAGGGTTCAACTTGCTTGTAAATCAATTGATAAAGACTCTAATTTGAGAAAACTCATAAGCTATGGCAGATCTAAAACAAGGATAGAGTAATCCCATGTCAGAACAATATAAAAATTACATAATGCACCATTTGAAGCAACATTACATATTTACACTTGTGTGATTTCTAGGATGTTTATTGAAATATAAGGTGCATTATACTGCACTTCATATTTACATGCTTAGTTTTCCAACAAACATTTTCTCAGGCTATTAGTTGTGCCATAAAACCTTCTCCTTTGAAATGATACACATATACACTCCCTGCCAAATTGAATGCCATATATTGGTAAGAGAGAGTTATATAATATACTCTTATGCATTTACATTTGTTATCTTCTCTACCATATCACAATTTTCTCCACATGAGACAAAGATTTCTAACATAAACCTTAAAAATTCAATTGCATATATTCCAAATAGATTAGGAATTGGAACATTGAAGTCTAGTTTTTTTGTATCCCTAACTACCCACCTAAAACCTGAACTGAACTACATTGTCAGATAGGAGGGCAGGAAGATGGTGAACATGTTTTCATTGAATTTAACTGTGTGTGGTTAACTCTATGAAGTGTTGCCCTTTTCTCACCCATGCTATCTGGGAGTCACCCCACCACTACAGTAAAATTGCTTTGCCAATAGCCTTCAACTTGCTGTTTCTTAGTAATATTTTCTAGTCTATTCCAGTCCAAATATAAATATTTATAATCTTTGCAGAATTGGATGCCCTAGATTAGTTCAAATCATCTTGCTTGAATTACTTTATACCATCTTGTTCCACATTCCATTTGCTTGTTTGTTTGTTTGTTTGTTTTGCGAGATAAGGAAAAACATCAATGTGAGAAACAGCAGTTGGTTGCCACTGAGCCTAACTAAGCATTTGTCCTGACTGGGAATCAAACTGGTGACCTTTAGCTTTGCAGGACGACGCCCAACCAACTGAGCCACGTAGGTCAGGGCTCCACATTCTTCCTGTCTCTCATGCCATTTTTCAATCTGTCACTTGAGCTCCTCCTCCTTCACCATCCCTGGAATCCTTCTCTCATTTCTTGGCATTCTCTTGAAGAGCTCATCATTATGTGGTTTCTGTTGTAGGCTCATGACTCTACATTACTCTCACTTCTCCGCTGATTACTTACCTGAGAGTTAGACCTAGAGATGCTGGTCATCTTCTCTACTTTCACCAACCAAATTCTTAAATGAGCATGTTCCAAACTGACCTCACTATCACTCACTATGCTAAACTACAACCTCTCTGCAGCCCCCACAGGGTGAATTGTGCTACTATCCACTTCATTATCTAAGTGAGAAGTCCCCTCTCCTTTTCAGCACTGGATGGTTCTACTGGCTCTATTCCACAAGCTCTATGTCATTCTTTACTCACCTTAGTCAGTATAGGGAATGCAATTTCCCTGGGCTTTCATCTTCACTTAACTTTCTCAAAATGAAACCTTTTAGCTGATTTGTGAGAAAGTTTTGCTACTTTCCAATATGCTGTGCAAAATTTTAGCAGTCAATTTAAATGGGTAATGCACTTTTTAATAAAATGCTGTATTTCTCAAACTCTGGTATTCTCTGTTTATATTTTCCATGGCTTACAGAGCTCTACGGTTATATCTTATATGTCACTATACCTATTAGAGGAGCAATGCATACTCTTGGTATAGAAATAGAATTTAATATTGTCTCCCATTAGAAAATGACATGATATTTTGTGGATCACATTGCTAGCACCCCTACTAAAGGAAACATGATGTGTAATGATTCGAGTCCACTCTTATATGGGCTACCTTACACTTTGGAATTGAATTCACTTTGAAAGTGTAGTGCATTCGTGGTATGTTTGCCCCTCTTTGTAAGAATGTGCCAGCAAGAGAGAAATGGTCTATTGAAGCTTAAAGCACTCTTCTGCTCTTTGTTCTATCCTAGGCTAAATATCAGTTTCTGAGGTCATCTGATTACAATCTATATCCCCAGGCTATACTATCTTACAAGCTCAAATGTATGTACATGGTCCCAAAAACTGATTGTGAAAATCTCTTATTGTTGGAAATTCTGTGTGTATTTTTAAAAACTCACACTTAACTCTTCATAAATTTAATAAATTTTATTTAACAAGAGAAATAGGGTTCAAAAGGTAACCCAAAACTGGTAAACTATTTTTATGACAGTGGTAAGATATTTTTCTGATTACTCAGGTTTAAAGCATTAATTATGATAGTTAAGTGTTACCATAAATGTGAGCAATTTCTCAGAATTCTATCAAAGTTAACAAAAACATCATTCATTGACTATTGTAATAATTAAGACATCAGGGTCACAATGTATCATTCATTAGTCAGTGTTTTGCTGCCCCAGGGACAAAATAGTAAAATTACACTGAAGACAGTTGATTTAAAATGAGGGATAAATTTATCAAAATGCAATAAAAATGATTTTAAAATATGCAATAAGTTTTAAAAATATTTCATTGTTAATTATAACTGAAAAGATAAAATGTATTACACATAAAAAGTCAACGAGCACTCCCCACCCTGATGCTAAGTTTCCCTGAGCACGAACATTTACTTACTAAGGACTGTTCCTTCTGTAAAGTTCAGTGTCAGGACTTTTTATTTGATTGAAACTAGTATTCTGATCATTGCCCTTAGCACTGAGAACCATAAAAAATTCTTTGTTCTTCATTTAAAATGGAGATTTTCAGAATATAAATGTGCTACTCTGTGTATATTTGAACAATAAATTATCTAACATATTATCTGTGTGTTATTCACAATAATACTGAAGTATTAATATTACCATATTAGTCATAAAAGTTTATAACTATAAATATACTACTTTGAAAGAGCCATTATCATTTTTTTTAGCTCTACATATTTTTCCTTTTACACATATTTTTTCTCTATGTTTTTTCTTCTATATATTTTCAGCTCTACATATCTTTCTAGAACTCTTCTTTAAAAGGAAAGGATTGAGAAATGCCACTTGAAATTACAGAATATTCCAAGAAAGTAAAAGCCCTCTTCAAGTAAATGTTTTGAAAAATCTATGAATAACACTTTCCAAGCAAAGGCATGGGTTGGTTTTATTGCATTTTCTGCTGTGACAAAGTGCTGTAATTAGTATATTGCTGTAATCTACCACTGCTTCATTAACTCTGACTGCCCAACTACCTGGGAAGTTAACATGACTTCTTAAGTACTTGACCTGCCTTATTTTTCTATACAACAGCTGTCTGTGGGAGTCCAGCAAATTCATTCATTGCTAAAAAAATTATCCTGATAAAGGTTATAATACAAGGAAAATATATCATTTTGTTCTTTGCTTCCTTGGTCCTTTCCATCTTTATTTGGTTTGGTTTTATGATGGGACCTCAGATGACAGCGTGGATATCTGGCAATCTATTAATGTTTTTACCAATTTAGGAAGCTAAATCATGTATATTTAATTTATATTATTAATTCTCTTTTTGAAAATCTTAAACTATAAGTGCATTTAAGTCCACTAAGCCTTTTCCATTCTTGGCTTTCAGGGTTCTACAAGTTATGCAGAAATAGTGACGTTCATTTAAAAGGCTTGAGGTAGGGATAAGAAAAAATTATTTAAGAAATATGAAAACTAAGAGGCAAAAGTAGATTAAATATCATCATGTCAATAAGAATAACTTTCATGTGTTCAGCCACTGACAAAGACCCATGTCCATTACATCTATTACTCGTCAATCATCCCCCCTGACCATGTGACAGGAAACACCCATCAGCATGGTACTCATGTTAGAGCAGTAGGATGATCTAAGGAAAATTCAAATGGAGAGCCAATGCTATACACCATTACAGAATCAGTGCTTCAGATCAAGGCAAACCTACA
Organism: Glossophaga mutica; assembly: GCA_039655065.1. Taxonomy (NCBI): domain Eukaryota; kingdom Metazoa; phylum Chordata; class Mammalia; order Chiroptera; family Phyllostomidae; genus Glossophaga; species Glossophaga mutica. The sequence continues at coordinate 155,610,495 of CM077303.1, read as the reverse complement.
GATTGTGTATACCTACATGCTTGGAATAACTTCAATACCAAAGCAATCTATAACAGCCTCATCTGAAAAGAACACTTAGAAAACAACAACAAAAAAGCTTGTTGTAAATTCTGGGTAAGCTATTTACATTCTGACAGAAGAAGGATGGGCTTTAGGATCTGTCGTAATCCCTCTGCTACCAACAATGTGCTGTGCATTAAGTAACTGTTTTATTTTTGTTGCTAAAATTAAAATGGTTGTCTATAGGACACTCGAAGTTAAATTTGCAAAGTAGACCACATTTACAGCTACGAATTTTAGCTCTTTGCCCAAATCATAAATATGAAAATGAACATTTTGGATTTATTTGCAAAGACTTTGCATTAACATTTCATCCTTCTCAGAAGTTTCTGGTATTATGGAACCTCCCTCCTAGGCCCTCTGTCCCTTGAATAATTTGCAACACAACGTACTAAAAAAAAGGTATCAAAGGAGAAGTAAAAACTCTGGTGATATTGTTATATCTATTATTTCTGAGAATGTCAATGTTTATGAGTTAAAGGAAAAGACAGGAAATGATATGTCTTAGAGAAGAGGACAGGACAGTGAGGAATGCAAAGGATGGCACTTAACATAATAATAGTAAAAATACAAATAATAATAGTAACTATTATTATTATATATTTTTATAAAAAAGAAAAAATGAAAGGAAAAATACCCAAGCAGTAATCAAACTCCATCACCACGAACTCTGGTGAATCAATTAAAGTAGAAGGGAATTGCATGCCGATGCCTCAAATAAAAAATGTAGAATACCTTTCCACTGATGATTTTTAGTTGTCAGGACAAGTGAGACCCAAACAGCAGACAGAATGGTCCCAGCATGCTTGTTGCCTTTTTTTTGTTTGCACAGTAGCTGTCAATTCCAGGCTTGCAGGTAGTGGAACCCAGCAGGAAGAAGGGGCGGGACCCAACGATGCAGACTGAACTGAGAGCAAATTTAAATTACTGAGCCTTTTTTCCCCTTTTTTTATTTTTCTACTCTGCGACAAACTGAAAAGATTCCAGCACGCTAATTTAACCACCCTGCTTTTTCTTCTTTGCTCCCCCCACCCAACCCCTGCTTCCAGGATAATTAAAAGAGAAACCTGTAAAGGCAACATTCCTGTGAGTGAGTTGGTGCTGCAACGTGCTGGTAAGAAAACCAATTTAATTTTTTAAAATCTTTTCTTTTCCTTTTTTTGCTTTTCCTTTTTTAAAAAAGAGCTGAAGGCTTTGTCTGTCTAATGCAGTCATAAGCGTGGCTTTCCTGCCGTGAGGGGTTAGCATGTAATGAAACGGAGTAATTGCCTGATATGTGACCTTCGCGTCATACTTATAATGGGTGATAACAGCATTCCTGTGGACCCTGATGATGCTTCTGTCTGAGAATTGACTAGTCACCCAGTTTCAACAGGGCTAAGATTGTCACACTACAGCAATGAGTTGTTGATCGTTTAGGGTTGGCATCTCAGTGTCCTGTCAGGGAGAATTCTTGAGTTGTCCAAGTTGTTCACTTGCAGGGATGTTATGGGTTTTAATAGGTCTGTGAGGGACCATAACTGTTTTTTTGTTTACTTACCAAACAGGACGTGTAGTGATGAAACTTTTGGTAGCACTGTAATTATTGTAGACTTCCTGAGTCCAGGTAATAAAAAAGATAAAAGTGAATACTGAGTAAAGTTATTTTAATCCTTTTCATCTGGAACTAGCCAGGAGTTGATTAGAGTGTCAACTGTGAAGATCCTATCATTTGGGGACCTTGAACTTCAGATGCTAACTTTATTCTCTTTTAAGAAAACAATTTTTAATTCAACCCAATTAAATTCAACAAGTATTTCAATACACTCTGTGTGCACTGGTACTGACAATGTTTCTTGCCTGTTGTTTTGTTATGAGGAAAAACTGAAGATAAAGGGTGTAAATTTTCAGCAACCAGATATTTTTACTTCTATTAAAGCTGATCAAATCATTTCAGACACATTTTACCAGGTCAAATCTCCTCCAATCCATGTACTTTTATTTCCTTTGTGTGTGTGAATTTTGTTGATGTCAATTTGCAACTATGGTCAGTACATTTTTGACACCATTTTAATATCATAAAGAAGGAAGAAAACATAGAAATCTTATATTTCTTGTAAACCAAACACAGCATTTGAAAATATACCCATGTGGCAAACTATTTTTGAGGTTATCCAGATTCTAGCCTCAGAAGCTAAAAGATACATGGAAAGGTTTAGGCTTATCAATAAGTTTGCTTGGATTTGGGTCAAGGAACTTAGGAACAAAGATTTTTCTCTCTCTTTTTTTGCCTTAAAAACATAAAATATCAAGAGATTTTTCTGCTGTTGATCATGCTGTTTATAAACTGTGATAGTGTTTGGTTTTTGTTTTTGCTGTGAATAGATTATTAAAAATGTAATGGGGGAGCATCAAAGGGGGAATGTAGTCACCAGTTGTCCATTAAGAACTTTTCTAAAGAAAAACTCCCCTGTGAAAGTTTGAAGGTTGCATGCTGTTGGCATTGGATAGAGAACGTGGCATTCTGTACACTGGTAAAACATGGTTTCTAGACTCTGTACCTATTTTAATTGTGTCACTTCCACATTTAACAGCTCTGAAACTGTGCCCCCCACCTTCAGTCCTCAGCAATGCCCCCAGATCATTTTAAATATCCAAAAAGACCCTGGAACATTAGAAAGTGTCAATTGTTAGAATAATTTCTGCCTCACACAACAGTGATAATACTATGGATTTAACAGTTCAATTTTTTAATATGTTTTTATCTACCAGTAACTCTCTATTAGGAACATTTCAGATATAATTGGAATAAATGGTTGCCCAGTAACAAGCAAGTAACTCTGAAGCTACTTTCCATAGAATCAGTGACTAGAAATAGCTACAAAGAGCTAAATGCAGGTCAAACCACAGCACTTGGCTTTAATTTTTTTTAAAGATTAATTTCTTTAAAATTTTACCTTTCTCCTTAAATTTTTTAATGTTTTAGTCAAGTTGCCACTCCTTTAATAATTTCCAATTGATCAAAATCTCATATGTGAAAAATAAAGGCCAATCGATCTTTGGGGAAAAAAATCTTCCTGATTCAAAATAAGAATGAGAAAGGATTAGCAGAACCTCCCAGATTAGGAGCGTTAACAAGAGCCCGAGCTAGCAAAACCATTATATGTGAAGAACTGCCATCATCTCTTGCAAAATGTAATGTGAAATTATGGGTTTTAACATAGGGCTCTGTCACTTAAACCACTAATCAGTCCATAATTCTATAGATTGCTGCAGTTAGATCCTTTCCCCGATTAATAAATATTGAATAACAGTGAAATTACTTTGGTTAGATTTTACCCTATTTTTTTCAATAGAAAAAGAACCAGTAATAACTCCAAATTCTGACATCTAAGCACAGAGAATAGCAGAATGTCTTTTCTTCTTCTCTCACTGAAGAGCTATGACATTACAATCTCAACAGCAAAATTCTTTCACAGTAGCTCTGCATTAACCATTTAGCTCTTGTGACATTGGGGACTAATTTTCACCTTATAATTGCACAGGTGTTGAAAGAGACTATACCTTATGGAAGAAGTAAACACTGTTATTTTACACGCAGACATACAGACAAAATTACACAAGATGTGAGAATAAAAGTGAAGTCACTGTAAAAATAGAAGTAATGCTTTCTGAAAATGTGACATTGGATATTTGCTCAATTGATTATAAATGTTCACTGAGTATAAACCATGTCAGTCTATAGAAAATTGAAAAATGAAAAAGCCATATATTGCTCATGAAGGGAATGACCATGTAGTGGAAGTTCAACTGGTGAACTAGAAAGTATAGTTTGATTAACTAGCCCAAGATGAACATGACATTGTGTTAGGCTCCCAGGATAATGAGAAATTAAAACATGTTGTTTCTACCCTCTTGGAACCAGCATATTCTTTACTTTCCACCTTTGCTTCAGTTGTTTTTCAATAGCCACATATGTTTTCTATTTCTCGTGTTTTTAAAAAAGTATTATTATTGATACAGATAGTGTTATTCTCTGTATTTTTATTTACTATCAGAGAAAAAAGATGCAAGAAGCACATGCTTCAATATAGGGAGACATCAATCCTAATCCCTAATTGTCCGCTGACTTTCATACTTAATCTTCTTAGGCCTCTGTCTCCTCACCTTTACAAAGAAGAAATGGCCCCATCCAACAGTGAAATGTTTTGATTCCACCTAGCTGAACATGGGTAACTTCCAAGGAAGAGAAATAGGAATGTCACTCATGGCAAGCACTGTGGCTTAGTGGCTTAAACAAAATGCAAGAGAATTATCAAGGAATGAACCAGGAGTCCTAGCCTCTGCATTCGTGCTGAGTTAAATGTGGTTATGCCAGTGCTTGGTTTCATTCCCTCTTCTCTCTGGGCTGACCTGCTCATGCCCACGAGACTAGAAAGAAACACTGCAATAGAACAATAAGTGTATGTAAAGAATGGAGCTGCCTCCACATGTCACCCAAGGAAAGAAAAGGAACATCTCTCTCCTTAAAACTAAAATATATGTAGCAATGCTTTTTTTAAAAAAAAATGTATGTAACATTGATTGATTACATTACACTTCCAAGCATGCAAAATTATAATCTACTATCTGTGTAATCTATTTATGCTCAGCACCAAAAGTCTGGTTTCCATCCATTACCATACATTTGATCTCGTTACCCATTTTGCCCTATTCCTGCCTCCTTTCCCCTCTGGTAAGCACCATTCTTTCATACCCATCAAGTTGTTCGTTTTGTTTGTTTACCTATAACTTTTTTATATTTCACATATGAGTAAAATCACACATTTTTGTCCTTTTCCATTTGACTTGATTCATTTAGCATACCTTCAAAATCCATTTATGTTATTGCAAATGGAAATACTTTATCTTTTTTATAGCAGAGTAGTATTCCCAGCAATGCTTTATTTAAACACATAAAAATATTCGAATGTATAAATTAGTACCTATTACTGACTCTTTAAAGTAATAATTTATTTAAAGTAGCAGTTTATAACATATAGATCAATAATGTAAACTAGATTATAAATGTAAATTTAAGTTATTTCTAATGCCTGTTTCTAAAATTTTTCTAATATATCCATCAATATTACTTTAAAATATATAAATGCTTAGTTATATTTCATAATCCTTGTATTTTCTTCCTGCCTCCCTACTTTCCTATTATTTTTTTTTAAATGATGACCTATACCTGGGACATGTACATATGAGAAACTACATTTTTTCTTTATTCTGATCAAATATTAACTGATCATTTAGAAACCCAGGTTGATGGAAGGAGGTAAAGGGAAGACTAGTTGTTCTTAGATTATGTCTGTCAGAAAAGTAGAAACACTAGCCCTGTCTGGGGTGGGTCAGTGGACTGAGTGCCTGCCTGAGAACCAAAGGGTCTCTGGTTCGATTCCCAGTCAGGGCATATGCTTGGGTTGTGGGCCAGGTCGCCAGTAGGGGGTGAGCAATAGGCAACCGCACATTGATATTTCCTTCCTTCTCTTTCTCCCTCCTTCCCCTTCTCTAAAAATAAATAAATCCGTTTTAAAAAGAGAAAAGTAGCAAGACCGAAGGACTTCTGATTTCTTCATTGATTCATTTATCTATTCATTAAAATTTGTTTTTAATAGCCTATTTTATATTATATTTTTCCATTACCATTTATCCCCCTTACACCCTCTCCCACCAATTCCCTCTCCACCCTGCAATCACCTCACTGTTGTCCATGAGTTCTTTTTCTATTTGGCTTGATTTATCCATGCCCCCAAACCTCCCTGCCAGAGCTGTCAGCCTGCTCTCTCTATATAAGTCTGTCTCTACTTAACTTGTTAGTTCAGTTTGTTCATTAGATTCTACATATGAATGAAATCATATGGTATTTGTCTTTCTCTGACTGGCTTATCTCACTTAGCAAAATGTTCTCCAAGTCCATCCATGCTGTTGGAAAGGGTAAAAGTTTCTTTTTATAGCTGAGTATTATTCCATTGTATAAATGTACCATATGTACCATAGTCATTTTATCCACTCATCGACTGATGGACACTTGAGCTGTTTTCAAATCTTGGCTGTTGTAAATGACACTGCAATGAACATAGAGGGTATAGCCACTGTGGAAAGCATATGGAGTTACCTCAAAATATTAAAAACTGAACTGCCTTATGACCCAGTGATTCCACTCCTGGGAATTTATCTGAAGAAACATGAAACACTAATTCCAAAGGATGTATATGATATTTGTTCATTAAACGTCAGTTCTATAAAATGCACTGATATACTCTGATTAAAGAAAAATCAGTGCAGAGTATATGGTTTCAGACCTCAAGAAGCTTAAACTGTGAGATATTTTTAATCAAATGACCACAAAATATATAGTTGCAAGTGGTATTGAGTGCTATCAAGGAAAAATCCAAGTGCTCTGTTAGAAACTCTAGAGGAGACTAGGGAAGATTGGTGGTTGCAGGAAAAACTGTTCTAACCCAAAAATATAGTTTGAAAAATCCTTATTTCTATTTCCTCATGTTTTGGGGTAGTGGAATTAAAGTTCCTTGCATACCTGGGTTATTGTAATACCTCCCTGACTGTCCCCATGCTCTCCCCACAGCCTCTTTTTCATACAGCAGCCTACGTGGTCCATTAGAAATAGAAGTCAGAGCACGTTGTTCTTCTAGCCAAAACCCTGAAATAAAGATACCTTGGAAACAGACAAACAATGGTTGTTTGTAGGTAGAAAAACTGGATTCCTGGGGATCAAGGGTGAGAGGAAGGGCTTGTATTTACTCTCTCCACCTTTTACATTTGAAAATATCCATGCGCTACAAATCTGACTAAATAATGCTTTTAATTTAATGGACATTTTACAAAAATCTCTCCAATGCTTTCCATCTTATTCAGAGTAAGTCAATTCCTTATGAAGGTCTTCAAGGTCTATATTAGGGTAAGTATATAATTTTTCATTTTTTCCATACACTTTTGAAAGTGAAAAGTAATAATATTAACAATTGCCATAGGACAACCAGAATAAAATAGACTTGTCTAGGGCCAATGTTTACCCGACCCTGTACAGTTCCCTAACTCTCTCACCTTATTCCCAATTCCCCTTGTACTCCAGCCCCTTCACCTGTGTAGAAGAAGACACGGAGAGAAGCAAAGATATGACAAAGTCAGGAGCGATAAGATGCAATGAGTAGGTTTCATAGAAGAGATGGCAGGTGGGGGCAGTAATGGAGAGATCTCTGATGTTCTATCTGTGTGCAGAATTTATTGGAATGTGGGCTGGATCCTGTGGAATAAGTTAGATCTTTCTGGCCCTGTAACTGTGGCTTCACTTGGATTTCTGGGAGACTTTCTCAAGGAACTATTGGACTCGAATAGTCATGAGCTGATCTTATACGTGATAGTCATCTGAAAGAACACAGAGTTCAAAGGAATTGGGAAACATTTTACTAAAGTTTTTAAAATCACATCATACAATATACCATTTTTCATGTACTTTTTAAAGTAGCACTTGAGAAATACATTTAGCATTCTTGAAAGTCTACCAGGCATAGGATAATATGAGCAGGCCATGGAAAAAATGAACTTAACAAGTTCTTTTGTGTATCTTTGGTTCTACAATATTTATGTATAAAAACAGCCCTTGATTTTAAAGACTAAGTTAAAGAGAGATCATGTTTTCTAAGTAGTCATTCTTTGTAAAGGTCATTGTAAGAAAATAAGAATGTGATGTCATGATTCTCTGGCAAGGAGATACTTCTGAGTTTTTGTTATGCTAGACCAATTATCAATCTGACCTATTTAATGAGGGGTTGGGGTGAATAAAATAAATCTGCCATACCTTTGAAAGATACTGAACATAAATTTTAATCAACCAAATTGATTTGTAATTTACATAACAATATGCCACACCCATGGTGAGTGTAAGATTTGATGCGTTTTCATCTATGTGTCCACCCGTAAAACCACTATAGCAATCAAGATACAGACTTTCATCCACCTGAAATTTTCCTTGTGTCACTTTGCAGCCAGTCCTATCCTCCACACCTAGCCTTACATCGACCGCTGATTTGCTGTCAGAATAGATTAATTTACACTTTATAAACATCTATGTAAATGGAATCATACAGTATGTACTCTTTTGTCTCTGGAATATTTCACTCAAAATATCAGTAGATAAAACATTTTATTGCTGAGTGGCATTCCATTGTATGAATACACTACAGTTTGTTATCCATTCACCTCCTGATTGACATCTGAGTATTTTCCATTTGGAAGGTATTATGAGCAAAGTTGTATGAATCTTCATATTCAAGTCTTTACGTAGCCATAAGTGTTTGTTTCTCTCAGGTTAATACCTGAAAGTGAAAATGCTGGGTCTCATGATAGGCGTATGTTTGGCTTTATAAGGAAAAACCAAGTAGTTTTCCAAAGTGTGTAAAATTGTATGCATCCACAAGGAATACAAGAGAGTTCCAGTTGCTGGAAATCTTTGCTAATGGTTGGTATTGCCAATCTTTTCCATTTTCATCATTCTATTGGGTATATGGTGATATCTCACTGTGGTTTTAATCAGTATGGACCTGAGAAGTAATGACACGGAGCATCTTTTCATGTATTTGTTGGCTTATTGTGAGTTTCTCTTCAAACTTCTTGTCCACTCATTATTGTGATGCATGTTCTCCTATTGTTGAGTTGTAATTCTTTTTATTTATTTATTTTTTATTTTATGGTTCATACTATTTGTGTTCCCTCTAAAAAATTTTCCTATTAGAAAATGACAAAATTTTCCCTATGTTTTTTCTATGAGTTTTATAATTTAGGTTTTTGCTTTCATATCTGGGGTATAAGAATAAATTTTGATATTTATATGAATATTCAATTACTCCAGCACCATTACTGAAAAAATGTACCCTGTACCTCATTTAATGACATCGGACCATTTACCAAAAATCAATTGATCGTGTATACATTGGTCATTTTCTGGAATCTCTATGTTTTAGTTATCTATGTTTTTGCATTACTGTACTTACTGAGTACCTAACTGGTAATCTTGAAAACAGGTAGTGTAAGTTTTTCAATGCTGTTTTTCTCTTTCAAAATTTCCTTGGCTATTCTAAGTTGTTCTCATTTCCATATACATTTTAGAATTAGCTTGAAATTTTCCCCCAAATAAAAAGGCTGCTGAAATTTTTATTGGAGTTTCATTGAATATACAGTTCAATTTGTGGAACTGGCATTTTAACTACATTGAACCTATTATCCATAAACATTTACTTAGTTGTTCTTCATTTACTTAGACTTTAGTTTTAGAAATGAATTGTAGTTTTGAGTATACAAGTATTAATGTTTTTGTTAAATTTATTCCTAAATATCTAATATTTTTGGATGATAATTAAGCAGAATTGTGTTTTTTAATTTTATTTTCCAGCTTTTGTTGCTGCTATATGTAGATACTACTAGTTTTTTATTGCAGACTTCTTGACTGATGTCTTGACAAATTCATTTGTTGTTTCTACTGGTTATTTTTTACACATATATTTCTTAGGATTTTATAAATACCCTTTAAACTCTTTGATCAAAACACTCATCCTTTCCAATCTATATTTCTTTTTTCTCTTTTCTTCCTTGATTGAAATAGCTAGGATTTTCAGTAAAATATTGAATAGAAATAATGAGAGTGAACATCTTTCGCTTATTTTCAATTTTAGGTTCCTTTCTATTTCTAGTTTGCTAAGAGTTTTTACATTAAAAGGGTGCTGTCCTTTTATATAATTAGGATTCAATTTGCTAATATTTTATTGAGAGTTTTGTGTTTCTGTTTTTGAGGGATACTGCTTGCCACCTTTACTTTGTTATAATGTCTTTGTCTTGTGTGCTTTCAAGTAATACTGATCTCATAAAAACAGATTTGGAAGTTATTCTTCCTTGTTTATATTCTGAAAGATTTTGTGTAAGGTTAGTAATTTTTTTTCATTAAATGTTCAGTAAGCTATATCAGTAAGCTATCTGGACCTGGAACTTTCTTTCTAGGAAATTTTAGTTATAAATTCAATGTCATTCATAGATATAGAGTTATTTAAATTTCTGTTTTCTCTTATGTTAGCTTTGTTAATTCATGTTACTTAAAGAGGTTTGTATATTTCACCTGAATTATCACATTTATTGCCCTAAAGTGTTCAGATTTCCTTATCCTCTGAATGGTGTAAGATCTGTAGTAATATCTCCTCTATCTTTCTTAATATCAGCAGTTTCTGTTTTCTATGTCTTTCTTGAAAAAGCAATCTATAATTTTTCTACTTATACTATAGGAAATTGTCACGAACATACTGACTTAAACAATATGAGTTTATTACTTTATAGTTCTGTTTATCATAAGTCTGTCACCAGTCTTACAAGACTCAAGTCACAGCAGAGCCACATTTATTTCAGGAAGCTGTGGAGGAGGATCCATTTCCTCACTTATTTGGATTGTTGCCGAATTTCATTCATTGTGGTTGTAGGATAAAGATTCACATTTCTTCGCTAGTTATCTCAGCTGGTCATTCTCAGCTTCTAAAAATCACTCACATTCCTTGGCTCGTGGACTTATTCCTCAATCTTCAAGCCAGCAGTGGCAGGGTATGTTCATGTTACACTTCAAATTTTCCTTCGTTCTTTTTCCATCTCATCTCTTTAACCCAACTGGCAAAGACTCTTCAATTTAAACACCCATGTAATGAGACTGAGCCCACCCAGATATTTCAAAATAATCTCTCCATTTCATGGCCCATACCCATTAATCACATATGCAGAGTTTCTCTTGCCATCTTAAGTTACATACAGTTGTGAATACATGAAAACAGAGTTTATTCTTATATTATTATTTATTAATTACTGTATTATTTTCCATAAAAAGAACCATAAACCTACTTTTACCCCACCATGTATTTACAGGTTCTAGGGATTAAAGAATAAAATCTTTGAGGATCAATTTTTCTGCTTTCTATGTCAGAAGCTTCCATAGTTGATTTGACCTGTTTCTTTTTTTCTTAATACGTACTTTTAAAGATATATATTCTCCCCTAAGTACCACATTAACTGTATCCTGCATATTTAATTTTATTTTTTATTATTTTATTCAAAATTTTTAATTTTAATTTTTTGTTATTGCTTCTTTGTCCCATTTTCAAAGTGTGTTATTTCATTTTTAGATATTTGTACCTTTTCTCTATATTGTTGATGCTGATTTCTAGTTTAATTCTTTTCTGATCAGAGAACTTACTCAATAATACAATTTTAAATTTATGTCACAACATATGGCTTGCTTTGGTGAAACCAAGCAAAATATGACCAGAGACATTGAAATAAAGAACAAACTGACAGTAACTAGAGGGAAGGTGGGAGGGGATACTTGGGGGAGGGAAGGGGGAAGGGTTTTTCAGGAACATCTGTAAAGACTTGTGGACAAAACCAAAGGGGATTAGGATCAAGGGTGGGAGGTGGGGATGGCTGGGGTTTGGGGGGAGTGGAGGGGGGAAAATGGAGACAACTGTACTTCAACAACAACAAAAATATTTCAAAAAATTTTTAATGAAAATTCCAAATTTATAAAAAGAATGTATATTCTACAGTTATTGGGTGTACTGTTCTATAATTGCCATTTGGTTTTGTAGCATCTTCCTGATCTGATAGTATTGTGGATTTCTTATTTGTTTATCAGTTACTGAGAGTAGGGTAAAATCTCCATCCATGATGGTAGATTTGTCTATTTTTATCACCCTTAGTTTTCTTAGATTTTGCTCCATGTATTTTTAATCTCTATTAGGTGTGTATACATTTATAATTGTCATATTTTACTATTGTATTAACCTTTTTCATTATGAAGTGACAATTTTTTCTCTAGAATTACTTTATTTTGATATTTTCTTTCTTTCCTTTGTGTTAATCAAAGGAAAGAAAGAAAATTTTTCTTTCAAAGGAAAAGGAAAGATGTTTTGAAATTTTTGTTTTAATTTATTTATTGGCTTACTAGTTATATTTTTCTGAATTATTACCCCATGATTGCTCAGGAATTATAATATACATTTTAAACTTATCGTTAGTATTTCAACACTACATTTACCTTTTGAGGTATCATTTTTATTTATTACTTTTATTATGAAGTCATCAATAAGTTGTAATTTTTTCTTGAAACAATCATTTTTCTTTTAAAGAAATTAAGAAAAGGAAATATTTTTATGTGCCCTGAACATCTTTCTTTACATTATTCTTATTGTAATTTTCCTGGTATTTTCTCACTTTATATTTGTCTGACATTATCTTTATTTTTTAGGATAGCTTCACTAAACATAGAATTTATTATTAGCATCTTTCTTCCTTCAGCACTTCTACTGTATCATTCCAATGTCTTCCAGCATCCATAATTTTTATAAAAGCCAGTAAATCATAGCATTCTTCACCTATTTTTAAACTATTTTATGTATTGATTTGAGAAAGAGAAAAAAGAGGTAGAGAGAAAGAAACATCAATTTGTTGTTCCACGTATTTATGCTTCCATTGGTTCCTTCTTGTATATGCCCTAACTGGGAATTGAACCCACAACTTTTGCATATAGGGATGATGCTCTAACGAACTGAGTTACCTGACCAGGGCCTTCACCTGTTCTTAATGTGTATGCTTTCCCTGACTGAATTCAAAATTTTGTTTGATAATTCTGGATCTTAGCAATTTAACTACAGTGTATTTAGTAATGCTTTCTCTGTTTTAACCCCATTTGGATTTATTAAGTGTCTTGTATCTGAATTTAATATTTGCCACCAAATTTTGGGAAGATTCTGCCATTATTCATTTAAATGTTTTTTTTTTTTTTTCCTGCTCCTTTATCTCTCCTTTTTTTCAGGTAAGTCTAGTTACATAATGGATAGTATGGTTGATACTCTCCCTCCAGCCTCTTAAACTCAATTCATTTTCCCTCAAACTTTTTTCCTCTGTTCTTAAAATTGGGTAATTTATATTAATCCATCTTTAAGACTACTGATATTTTATTTCACCAACTCCACTCTTCTATTGAGTGCATCTAGTTAATTTTTAAAGTTTATTGAATTTTTAATTATCAAATGTATATTTTAGAGATGTATTTCTCTGTTGAAATTTTCTTATCTTTTCACTCATTGACTTCATACTTTCTTTAATTCTTTGAACATATTTATAATTGCTCCTTTAAATTTTTTATTTGCTAACTCAAAACCTGAGTTCATTGGGAATGAATTTCTGTTAGCAATCTTTATTCTTGTTTATGAGTAAAATTTCCCGTGTCTTTGCATATCTAATAATTTCTTACTGTAAAATGGACTAAAAGATAATACATTATTAGGTACTATATTCTGTTGTGCAGTGTAGTCTAAGAACTGGGTTGTTTCATTGCAATATTGAATTAATCTGTCCGGACATTAACTGCACTATTTTTCTTCTCTATTTGTGTGCAGCTACTTATCTCTGATCTGTTCTTATGGCTTCCAAATGCTAGTTTTATTAGTCTCCCATTTTGAAAGTCTCCCCTGTGACTGTATAATTTGGCAACTAGGGATTGTGGCAAAGATTTTACTTATATTTCAACATTCACCCTTTCTATGTTTTCTTTACTTCTAAGAATTTCTTCTAAATTTAGCTTCTATGACATATCCTTAGGAACTCACTTCTGACACTTCAAATCCCGAAGGCTTCAGCTTTCTGATGCTATGTTTCATGCAAGTGGAAAATGTATTCAGCTTTAAAAAGCAGCAAAATTGTAGATCTTGACCCAGGCCACTAGTATCTTTCAAAAGTTGATTCTTTTCCGACCTCTTCCTTCTTTGTTACCAGGCCCTATAGAATTTTCCTTCACTATGCACAGTATTTCTCTCCATATATATATATTTTTTCTAGGTGTTTACAAGCTCAGAACTCTGATTTATGCAAACATTTGCTGACAAGGCTGTGTTTTTCAACCACAATTTTCCTCTGCCATATTCATGGGGGATTGGGAAATAAACAATACTTACACCTTTTTTTTTTTTTTCCAAGAATAAACTCTTCCCAGCTTTTGTCTCCATTTGGATACATGACAGTATCTTTAAAAAAGACTCTAATAGTTTTATGCTTTATTTATTTTTTATAATTTTTATCTGCAGGAGTGTTTCTACAACCACTTAACTCCACTACCATAACTGTAAGGTCCTTTTGTAGGTGTATGTATGTATTTTTCTCTGTCTGATACATCACAGGGACTCTGAAAAATAGGAAACAATCTATCTGAAGAGGAAATTTTTTTTTTATTTTTCTATGTATATCATTTTTAAACCTGCCCTTTTGCCATTACACTCTCTTATTAAATGGTTAATACTTTCACATCTCACTCGTTTTAAGAATTGGAAGCATTTAATTGTATAAAAAGGTCTGTGAATCAACAGCATCTTGTGAGATCTTTGCCATTACATTTTTGGGTACTGCTGTGGGTTGGATTGGGTTCCCCCCTAAAAAAAAGATAAGTGGAAGTCTTAATTCCTAGTACCTTACAATGTGACCTTATTGGAAATATAATCATTTCAGATGGAATTGGTAAAGTTAAGAGGAGGTCACCCTAGTGTAAGGTGGGCTCCTAATTCAGTATGACTGGTGTCCTTACAAAGATAGTGATATGAAGACAGGGGTACACAGGGAGAACACCTTGTGCTAATAGAAGCAGAGATTAGAATAATGCAGTTGCAAACCAAGGAATATCAAAGATGGCCGACAAACCACCAGAAGCTAGAAGGAGGCAAGCAAGAGTTCTCTTACAGGTTTCAGGAGGAACATAGCCCTGCTGATATCTTGACTTTGAACTTCTAGTCTCCTACACTTTCTAGAAGTGTAAGACAATAAATTTCTGTTGGGTTAATCCACCCATTTTGTTGTACTTTTTTACAACAACCTTAGGAAACTAATAAAGGGTCATTGCTAGGTGTGCACTTTGCAGGTTGTAGGATAGATACTCTTTTCTAAGGAAAAGTCTTAAGAATGAAATTCTAGTGGGGATGATATATTCCATAATGTGTTGCAGATATGTTTGGTTTTACTTGCTGTTCTTGATGCATTTTTAGTGTAGTGGTATATGCCTATATTTATCTATCCTATTTATTATGCAGCTCAAGGGGAATAATAATTAACTCATTAAAGAGAAAACTGAGGCTCCTTATGCTAAATTCTTTGTCTAGAGTCACATACTAAGCCTTTGGAAGAGCTGAAAAAAACAAATTGTCCAGAAGCATGCAGTAGGTGCCTATAGTCCTTTGGTTTCATATTCTTAGACACCATGATCACAACCTTTACTACCACTTCAGTCTACCTCTGCCTGCCTCACTCAGATAGATGTAAATGTTTAGAAAGACCACATTATTGAGTTATCCGTGTCCCAAGTCAAGTATTGGCAGAATTATTCAAGCTCTTGTGTTTGGTCACTCAGAGAAAAAACAGTAGAAAAGTAATTTTCTCTTTCTACTTCCAGATCAGCTTTTCAGGGTAACATCATTATCTAGGAAGAAATGAAAATGCAAATGTATAATTTGATGGCTTCTTTCTGGGGAACAAATGTAATTCAAACCGTCAGTGGAGAAAGAACATAGAACCCATTGTGCTGGAATTAAAATATTTTCCCCCCTAACTCATATGCTCAATATATGTTGTTCACATAGGTAATTTAAGGCTACAAAAAATGCTTTTGGTTACTTGTAAACACTTTATTCAGACTCTCTATATTTTATGCATAAAAAGACTTAATGTTTAAATAATGAACATTAAACTCCCAGTTTTGTACAATTGTGATCAGAGAGTTCACTTTTCTTTGAGTGAGCTGACATTTTCTTCCTTTTCTTCTTTTATTTAGTATTCTACTTTTAAGCTATTTAGCTTTTCCTTTGTAGGGGGTTTTGATCATTCTTTTTTTACCTTGTATACTACTGTTTTTGAGCCACTGGGACACCCAGTTCTACCAGTTTGCTGCTTTCTCATTACCAAGACTGCTAGGTCCCTGTATGCTTTTCAATACCTATGCTGAGGTAGAGAGTTGGTTGGCAGAGATTGATAAGAAGCAACTGAAAAATAAAAATTTCCTCAAATTCAAGAATTACCATGGGTAAAATCCCATGATTTCAACTTGTTTTACTGTTATTCTATTCCTGTTTACAAGGGAAGGTTTGTTTGTTTGTTTGTTTGTTTGTTTGTTTGTTTAAATTACCCCACATCTCTACTTTCTGATGTAACTTTAGTATAGACCTTCAGTCCCTTGGTATTTACCTGAAAGAATTGAAAGGCTATATCCATACAAAAACCTGCACACAAATGTTTGTAACAGCTTTATTCATAGTTGCCAAAGCAACAAAGGTATCCCTCAGTAGGTGAGTGGGTACAATGGTAGATCCAGGGAATGGAATATTATTCAGCACTGATAAGAAATGATCTATCAATCCATAAAAAGGAGAAAGCTTAAATGCATATTACTAAGTGAAAGAAGCCAATATGGAAATGCTGCATACTGTATGATTCTAACTTTATGACATTCTGGAAAAGGCAAAGCTATGGAGATAGTAAAACTATTAGTTGTTTCCAGAGGCTGGAGGGGATGGATGATTAGGAAGAGCACAGAAGATTTTTAGTACAGTGAAACTACTCTGTGTGATGCTATGATGGTGGAGACATGTCATTATACATTGTCCAAACCCATAGAATGAACAACACCAAGAGTGAGCCCTGATAAAAACTAAGAATGTTATGTGATGATAATGTGTCAGTGTAATCTCACTGATTGTCACCTACATACCATTCTGGTGGAGGATGGTGGTAGTTGTTATACATGTTTGTGTACCTTTCAATTTTGCTGTGAACTAAAACCACTTTAAAAAATTTGAATCTTTAAAAATACAAGATTGTTGGGGATAATGAACAACTAAAACTACAATTCTGCCCACCCTAGCATTGGTGCTGCCTTTGATTTAGAGGGTTTCTGTGTGACTGCTGGAATATAATGAATTGGCCCAGAATTGTTTCATCTCTCTGATTTTTCCAAGTCATATTCATAACTAAGTAGTTAGAGAAAATGAAAACACCTAGCGGGAATTCAGATATCCAAAATTTTGGAGGCAATCCTTTCCTAATTAAAAGCCTCATCAATCACATTGCATCCCCACCATGCCCTACCTTATCGATGCAACAATTTTCTAGGCAGAGAATTATCATTACATGATATCTCTAAGAAAGTAAACATGATTATCAAATGCATAGACTGTCTTTGTGTGGCCCTTCAGCTAAAAATGTTTTCATATTTGTAAAGAGAAAAAGAAGAAGACAGAAGAAAGAAGGAGGTTGGAAGGGAGGAAGAGAAGAGAGAAAATATGAGACAGACAAATATAATCTGGCTCTTGAGAGAAGCACTTCACCAACTCCTGAACTATATGAATTAAAGCATTTTAAACTCTATAACATAGAATATTTCCATTCTTCATATTACTTTAATGAGAATATTAATAACCCCTCCCCAAGAAAAGTATATTCTGTATATAGTGTGGCAGGTTATTTATGGCCTGAGAATAACTGTAATACAATTTAATGCTATAGATGTAAGACTCAAAATTTGTTTTGACTCACTCTTCTTACAGTTGAGTCATTACTAAACATCAATTATATACCAGTTTCCATATGAACAGTTTTCTTACATACCCTTCAAGTAAAAACACAGCCATCAGCTTTTCTATCTTTTGTCTGATAGAAGATTATGTTCTGTGGCATGTAAATTGCTTTTGTCAGCAGGTAAGCCAAGAGTTGGATGGAAAAAACTGTAGACGCCTATGCTATTTATTTCTCTATTATGTTATGGGTTTCCACCCAGCAAAAGTTGAAATCTGGCCAATGCTAGGCCGTTTTTATTTTTTGAAGCGTACAACTCCAGTTATACTTTTTCCTCATATTTTATTGCACATTTTGTACATTTGATTTGTATCTTATGAGATTCAAATGTTTATCAAAACAATTCTAATTGAGAAGGAAGGACCTAATGTATATATTTCTCTTTTTAGCATCTAATGCAACTGGGGCCTAATTACTATACCTGATTTTAGATTTTAAAAATTAGTTATAGAAGATAAAGCCCTCTCTAAATGTTCTCAAATCTGAAAAATAGAATTATATAGTCATTAGTAGAAAATTATTTTTAGTTTTATTTGGGCTTACCATGAACACAGTGCATGAGAGAATTTCAAGTAAATTACTAACTCAGTAGGACAGAAGTGGCTTCCAAGGAAACACTGTGGTTATAGAAAATCAGTAGCTCATGGGCACAGTTGACCATGCTTTTCTTAGCCCCAGACACTTCTGGAAACAGACTGCCATCATTTCTGGCTGGAACAATTTAAGCTGTAAAGTATTCACAATGAAGTACAAATTAACAGCAATTGAATATTTTATCTGGTTTGGGAGTTATACGCAGGTAAAAGTACAAAAGTATAGGTTAAAGTAATTGGTTTTGTTTTATATGGTTTGGTAAAACTAGAAGGATTTCTTAATATTTTTTCTTCATGCTCCCTACCCACAAGCCCTGCCCCTCCAATATCTCATTGGTAAATCATTTGTGCAGCCCTGACTTTTTTTAGTTATATGTACTTTTATTTAATTCAAAAACCATTTTAGAGATAGGAAAGTTGAGGCTCAAAAAGCTTACATGACATGTTCCCAATGGCGCATACTTGTAATTGATAGAGTTAGGTCTGATTCCAAACCTAGATTCTTGTCATATGGCATCTAACAGTCAACTGGGGGGTGACACCTTGCACATTGATGGAGTGCAGAGTAAGGGCCTCTTTTTTTTTTAATCGTTGTTCAAGTACAAATGTTTCCATTTCCTCCCACTACTCCTCCCACCCCACCTATCCCTTCCTTCCACCCTTGATCCTGACCCCCTTTGGCTTTGTCAATGTGCCCTTTATACATGTTCCTTGACCACCCTTCCCCTTCTTTACCCATTATCGTCCATTCCCTCTCCTTTCTGATGACTGTTAGTTTGTTCTTTATTTCACTGCCTCTGGTTATATTTTGCTTGCTTCTTTGCTTTGTTGATTAGGTTCCACTTATAGGTGAGATCATATGGTATTTGTCTTTCACCACCTGGTTTATGTCACTTAGCATAATGCTCTCCAGATCCATCCATGCTGTTGTGAAGGGTAAGAGCTCTTTCTTTCTTTCCGCTGCATAGTATTCCATTGTGTAAATGTACCATGGTTTTTTGATCCACTCATTTACTGATGGACATTTAGGTTGCTTCCAAAACTTGACTATTGTAAATTGTGCTGCTATGAACATTGGTGTTTTAGAGTTTTTAGGGTTTAGTCCCGGCAGTGGAATTGCTGGGTCAGAAGGTAGTTCCAATTTTAGTTTTTTGAGGAGATTCTATACTATTTTCCACAGTGGCTGGACCAGTCTACATTCCCACCAACACTATTGTTTCCTTTCTCCTCAAGCCATGACTGCCTCTCACATTCTGGAATACATGAAGTACAAAGATGCTCTCTTCTTACATTTCCCTCAGTCTTTATTAGAAATGATTAATCTGGGCTGCTATGTAAACTGCATAAAAGTTATGATAGAAAAAAAGATACACATCATGACTACTTCACCAGTTTTCCTATTATTTTCACCACTAAAAGTAGGTAACACTCTGTTCTAAGGTATGATCTGGTTGGAAGTTGTGATTAAGAACATGATCTATGGAACCAAATAAATCTAGCTTTAAGTTCTAGGTCTACCAGGGGACCTTGGGCCACTATATAATATCTCTAAGCATCAGTTTATTTACTGTGAAAATGATAATATTAACACCTCCATCAATGACTCATTTTGCAGAATAAAGTATGATCCTGTAACTTAATAATTTTTAATAAATGGAAATGATAATAACAATTATTATTATTCACAATTTAATCCTGTTCACCTTTTTCTGTGCAAAGAAGGCTTAACTGTGCATTGCACAGATTAACCAAGTGTGATCAAGCTTGACCTATAGATTTAGCCTGGTTCTCAGGATCTTACCTATAATTTCCCATGCCTAGATCTTTGTGGACTCTGCATCTTGCCTCATCTGTAGAAATATAGTTCCCAGCTCTTTCTCTACTACATAGTTCAATGGTGTTTAATCTTTTTATAAACAGAATCTTTTCCCAAAGGAAATCATATATGTAACTCCAATGTAAATGTATATGTAAATAAATAAAACAGTCAGAAGAGTTACTCTAGTTTACACAGCAGTGGAGCTCGAAGCTTCACTTTATAGGCCTCTGAGTAATGGCTGAAGGACCCCGGGCTTCCATCAGTCCCTTTAGAAAACCCCTGGTGTGGTGGATCCCCTTGACCTTAGCTCGATGTCCAGGTTCATGGAAAAACAAGCTTTCCCACTGTTTAACTCTACTCCTTTCTTTGCATGTAGATACCTACCCCTCTAAACACTGCTGGCCCAGCCTATTTCTCCTTTAGTTTGAGGTTAAGTCAGAGCAATACTGGGATATATTCCTTACTAGAATCGCTAGAGATAAAGATGAGCTATTTGTATTTTGATTAGCTTCTCAAGTGAGTGAGATGCTACTATAAAGGACAAGAAGGTCACAGATTTACTGACTCCTAAATTTAAGGGAATAAACTCACTCTGTATGGAGCTTAAGCATTTGAAAATGGTTGTTTAGCAATTACTTTGAAATGATAAGAAAGAATAATTAAAATCTATATATTTTTTAAAGTCAAAGTGGAAAAAGAGTCTGTATTCAATAAATCATTAAGAACTGTTTTCTAAACATTCCATTAGCTTATTTTTATCTCCAAATGCCATTAATTATGTTTTATTATTTACACACCAATATTATTCAGATGACAAAGAATCTTGCCCAATGTATTTTGAGGGGAGAAATATTTGAATGGAATGCTTTATCCTGGCTGTTTCTTGTCATTCAGTTTCAGTTGTCATCTCCTTAGAGAGTTCTTCCTTGGCCACTGAGTTCACAGTAGTCAACAATTACCTTCACATCAAAATTTTAATTTTCTGTATATCACATTTTACTATGCATTTTCATGTTTATGTATTTACAACATTAATTTTTATTTGTTAATTGGTTATTTTTACTTTTAGAATTCACTCCATGAGCATAGGGACTTTGTCTTCCCTCAAGTGCCTGGACACTTTGGCTCATAATAGGTATTTATTTAATGAGGAATGAGTTAATAAACTAGTGAAGTGAACCCTCACTTTTAGCAACCATAAAGAGATTTTTTGGGGGTGGGAGGAGGTTGAAAGGCATGACAAAGAATAAATTCAGCAACAGTTTAACTCCAAGCTGAGGTAATGAACTTTCTTTCTCCCCACTTCCCCATTCTGAGTTGGGCCATTTTAGACTCAAATATATCATCCCAGTCACAGATATTCTGAAAGGACTAAAAGATTGCCAGTACTTTTCCTTTCGGCTTACATATGATACTATTAGAAAACTTATAATTGAGTCAGTGAGACTTAGGAAGATGATAAAGGGTACAATATTATTTCTTTGTTTTCAGAGCTCAAGATTTCACATGATGATTTTTCCCCTTTTAATTATAAATTGTTAACTCAGTTCTATGGTAGAGGGGAAGTCATGCAAATGTTATGCTTCATTTTCCTTCTAATAACTCAAAATAATTATTCACTGGCAGAAACACAGGCTTAGAGGCACATGAAATAATACAGCATCAAGTGTTATTGCATATGGAGAATGTCCAATTTAGGCAAAAGTTATTTCTAGAAATTTATTATTCTGAATTCTCAATGGCCACATTTGGGATCTTCTTAAACTTATTAATGTTAAGAATCATTTTTCCTGTCTCTTTAAGCACATAGAGGAGTTAACATTGTAGGAATTGCTATAAGTGGGCGAATAATACTTATTTGCACATTTACTCTGAAAAAGAATTGCAAGTAGTTTGCACATTAAGTGTCTTTGAGGAGATGACTCCAATTTAGAAGCTGTTGGTTGTGTGCATACCTTTCATTTTAAGGGGAAAAATTCCGTTTAAAAGTGTAATTGTTCCAAAATACCTCAATGCATATGGTAATTTTTGAAATATAAATTATTGCCAACACATAGAGTATGTGGAATGCATGTGCATATTATGATTAATGAGCAATAACAGATTTATAAAAATCAGATTTTAAAATATGAAAAAGTTGATTTAAAAATGTGATTTTGTAACATTAATGTTCTGCTAAATCTCAATATGTGTTGGTTGCAAAGGGTCAAATTAGTTTAAGGAACTCTGGGTTAAACTGTTAAAAAGGTTACTTTATTGTAGGATATCATGTAAAAATATGCTAATAGGCATTATGAATATTCAAGTCAACTACAAAGTTTGTATGATTTACCAGATTCACACCAAAGGCAATATTCTTTTACAGACAGATTTTTTTTTTAATGTCTGCATTTTATGATGCTTTGACATCTTGTGGAAAGGGAGGGCATTGCTAATTCTTGACAGACCACCCTTCCCAAAGCTAGCTAATTCTTAGAGACAGGAAACCTTCTAGCCATTTTAGCCCATTTGGGTTACTATAACAAAATGCTGCAGACTGGGTGGCTTATGATAAACAGAAATTTATTGTTCACCATTCTGGTGGCTGGAAGTCCAAGATCAAGGTGTCTGCATGGTTCATAGCTAGTGACATTTTCGTTCCTGTGTCCTCATGTGGTAGAAGGGTCTCGAGATCTCTCTGGGGTCTCCTTTGTAAAAACACTAGTCTCCTCCATGATAATCTGCTCTTGTGACTTAAACATCTCCCAGAGGCTCCATCTCCTAACACCATCACTTAGGGTGTTAGGATTTCAACACATTAATTTGGGGGAAACAAACATTCAGACCACCACATCTACAAACACCTGCAGAAATAGATACAAACCAAGCAATCACCAGTCCACACTCCTGACCACCTGCCTTTTCTAACTCTTACACATTGGATATTTCCCCTGCTCCAAATCTCTCCAGGACTAGGTACTAGAAAACCAGGAACCACCCTTATGGCCCACTGAACGTATTCAAACTCTCCAAACCTAAGGCTAGGCTACTGCTTAACCTTCCTTGCACCTTCCTGCCCATGGAAAAATGTGTATAGGTCATGTATTCCTCTCACTCCTTCTGCCTCCTGACGAAACCCGGTGCTTTCCCAGGTAACCTCTACATGGCCTGATATGCCTGTTCCCTTGGAAACTAAGTAACAGAATATCCTTTAATGGCATTGACCTCTCAGTGTCATCACTCAGTCATCTCTATAAATTTAAATCTCACAGATTATACAAGATGAATATCTTGGTAAATAGTTAAATGAAAAGGAGCATAAACTTTGGAGTCAAGCTTGGGTTCAAAGCAAGCTCTATTATTACTTCCTACTTAAAATATCATGGGAGAACATCAAGTGTTCATTTCCTCATTTGTAAAATGAAGAAGATAGTAATAATCTCTCAGATGGTGCTTTGAAGATTTAATAATACAGGGTATGTAAAACACAGCCTATGGTAACAGGAGTTCAGTGACTATGTGCATAAAGTCAGTTTATAAATAGAGAAATGCACATACCTAAGAGTGGACTAAAGTTTTATGTTAGCCAATTTTACCCTCATGATATGAAGAAGAAAGTTATTTGCCCGTCAATAAAATCAATCCATTTGATAAAGACCATTTTAAGATCTCTCTTTGTCTTTGGTTTTGTTTCACCTTAGGTAGGTAGTGAAATGAAAACAGAAGTCAGGTCTTCCTAAGATCAGTTTCATTTTGTATCCATTCCATCTACTAGACTAGTCCCTAGACTTTAGGCTGTCCAATGAGAAAACGAAAGGAGGACTCCAAAAAGGCAACAAATTAAACAATTCAAAGCATTCTACAAAGAATGTTTTTGACCTGACTGGCGAGGCTCAGTGGAACGGGCATTGCCCTGCAAGCGGAAAGTTCACTGACTCAGTTCTGGTCAGGGCACATGGCTGGGTTGTAGGCCACACCCCCAGCTGGGGGTTTGTGAGAGGCAACTAACCAATGTTTCTCTCTCAAATTGATGTTTCTCTTCCTCTCTTTCTCCCTCCCTTCCCGGCATCTATCTATCTATAAATTTATTTATTTATTTATTTATTTATTTATTTATTTTTAAATGTTTTTTCTTAACTTCACAAGTTATACAATTCTATTTCTCATGATCGCTTTCAACTAGCATACTTATGATCTTTTGGTGGGTTAAGAATACAAGCCATTCTCCTATCTATATGAAAATCGCCATGTTTGCACATTTCAATGATCAAAAAGTAACTTGACTTCCAACATGTGAAGAATCTAAAAACTGAACATACCAAATAAAACACTGACATAAATCATATAATGTAATTCTTAACTAGTATACTTAATGATTAGGCAGGGAGTATATTTGCTTTTCTGGGTACGAGTTTTCTTTTTAAATTGCGCATTCCAAATTAGCTGTGAA
Organism: Glossophaga mutica; assembly: GCA_039655065.1. Taxonomy (NCBI): domain Eukaryota; kingdom Metazoa; phylum Chordata; class Mammalia; order Chiroptera; family Phyllostomidae; genus Glossophaga; species Glossophaga mutica. The sequence goes on along the minus strand of CM077303.1, from coordinate 155,585,915 downwards.
GAAGAGGATATTTTCCAATAGAGTTATGATCTCTTTTGTTTAATTTTTCATTTTAGATAGATTCTTGATGATGCTTTATGGTCAGCCTGAACTCTACATCTCTTTATGTACTCTTTCTCATGCTACCAGGAGTTGCCCTCCAGGGACACTATGACATTTTACTGGGGCATTCAAGTAATAATTTTTATGTAACATGTTAAGGAGATTGGCCTCATATAAGAGTCAATTCCTTAACTCCTTATTCAGTCATTGATAATAGATTTAATTACTTGGACTGCCATTCCTGAGCCCCATCGCTAAAATGAAATTCAGGTTGTTACAGCACCATCTTTATTAAAATGTTAAAAGCAACAATGAGTAATGCCAAGGACCTGCATTTATTAAGGTATGGCTGTCCAGAGATGACATGTATTCATCTTCTTGTTCAACAGAGGTTCTTCTCTGTGAAGAGTTCTACCCCTTTTTATTTCAGTAATATTAATACCTTCCGATTGGGTTTGTAGCAGGGAGAGCATGCATATGTAAACTTTTAAGCTTGTGATACATCTTTTCTTCTGAACAAGTCTTCAGGTAACATTTGTGAGCAGCAATCAGACATAAACTAGCATGCACGAAGCAATCCAATGGATAATTCCCCTTAATAAATGTGAGGGAAAAGTTGTCATTCTTCATGCAGTGAGAAAAAATCATCCCTGTTCTATTTGTGTCACTGGCAGCTTTGTATTAACAATGTTCACAGCACACCCACCTCATGAGATGTTATGAGGATGAATACGACCATCTCTGCAGAGTGCTTTGTGGTTATATAGCACCTCTTCCCAGAATACTCCCAGGGGCGGTACAGCAATTGTCACCGAAATTAACTGTCTCTGTCCTGTCCATCTCCAAAAGAGGCCTAAAAATGCAAAGCCAAATTTCAGAGCCTCAGTATAATCAGGATAAATAGGAAGCTTATCTGTGTTAAAAAAAAAGTCTGAAGATTCAATGTAGGGAAATACAGGAGAGCAAGTGAAATCACCCACATAATTGTCAGTGTTTATGATCAGAAACTTTAGTTGCTATACTTGGCAATCATGTGAAGAAAGACACCATTTTAAAATGAGTTAATTGCATCCATTAGAGCATAGAGTAGAATTAGAATCATAGAAATGTAGAGTAGCAGCATCTGGAAATTGAAGAAACCTTATAGCTGCTGCTGGATTATCCTCTTTATTCTCCTGGAAAGGTCAAAGAGACTTCAACAGAGTGTGCATGAGCTGGTAGTGGGTGATTCAGGCTCCTTATCTTCTTGCTGCTAAATTTGGACTAGGCAAAGCAGTAAGAAAAACAATGAACAGATATTGTGAACACAGAGGCAAAGAACCCAGACCTTTCCCTTTTCTGACTGATTAATTAAGCATACATGGACACGCACAAATACACCCAGAGAGAAAAGCTTAGATACTGACCTCTATGATGACCTTTTAATACCATGATTTAGTTATTTGTGATTTAGAGACAGTGACTGCTAAACATCACAGCTCAAATGAGTCTTTCATAATAAACTGTATATTTTGTTTTCTGTAGAAAAATAGTGTACACATTTCATACCACTGAATACTGTTTTATGTTAATGTTTACTATCTTTATACTACTGCATTCTTAAAAAAGTAATTGAGGTAAACATGCCTGGGTTAGTTTTCCTGGGATTTCTACATGAATTTAAGGAGCTGTTGCCAGGACGTTAGAAGCAGAAAGATTCTACGGCGATGAGGAAGAATTAGCTGAAGGTCAGTAAATGCAAAAGGGAACAGAGAGGACTTATAAAAACTCAAAACAACTGATTGATAAATAGGTCATTCACATTTTCTGCCCCCTCCTCCCTCACTCCCCCGAATATGAAATAAAATTTTCCTTTCCATAGTCTATGTCTAGGAATCTTTTTCATTTGAGCAGAGAGTGCGAAAGCGTTTTCCAGTTAGAGTTGTCAGGATGAGACTGTTTAAGATGTAGAAAGGGGCTATTCCATCATCCCTGGAGTGGCTCGCAGAGGGCAATGTGTGGGTGCTGCAATGTCTTATTCTGATTTTTCCAGACACCTCCTCTTGGTTTGCATTTTCAATCTTTTAGCATGATTATATGTGAATTGCCAGTGTCTCAGTCACAGCACAGATGGAAAGGGCCAAGTGACCATGTGAGAAGTTAGAGCCACATTAAGTCTGGGTGGTTATTAATTGTCAAAAGTTTCTCTCTCTTAATGTCTCAGCTATTTAAAAAACCAAACTGCTTTTTTCCCCTGATTGGTTTGTTTCTCATGGATTGGAATGGTTCTGAAAGTTTATATGTTATCCTCCAAAAATTTCAATATAAACACACCACAGTACATTTGTTTGTGTCATTAACTATGGGTAGTTCTAGACTGGATTTTTTATGATTTCTATGGTCCCACCATTTTATTGGGTACAATGCTACTGTGTCTACATTCTGAGGAAAGAAACATGCCTTGGTCCTTTTCTTAATTTTGGCTGTTTCATAAAGAAACAAACATATAATTTGATGCATTTTTGAGAAGATATTGAAATTACAAGAGACTATTTAACTGGTAAATTTAATGCAATCATTTAGAAATCATACATTATAGCCACATTTATATCATATTAATCCATCATGATTAAAAGTCTTATAATAAATACCAAATGAATTAGTAAAGGGTCTATATGCATAATCCTTCATATAAAACAAAAATACAAGACTTTTTCTGTCCTGAAAAAGTCCAGCTATTGTTAATACAATGAGAATGGTTTGCGTGACATCAATGTAACCTGGCAGCCAAGGAGAGTGGACTGGAATGCACATGTGTGAACAATGAGGACTTTACTGTACTAGTCAGTGGGGATGGTAGATATCGTTGAGTGAGCATGTGTCCTGTGTGGCCATCACATTAAAAATGATTGAGTGAGCAGAGCAACTAATCTGCATCAAATTTTGCATTAAGCTTTAACATTCCTCCATGGGAAATATTCAGATGATTCAGAAGGCTTTTGAGGACTATGCAATGAGTGCAGTGCAAATAAAAATGTGGCACAAAAGCTTAAAAGATGGTTGAGGATCTGTTGAAAGTGATCCATGTTCTGGAAGGCCTGCAACAAGCAGAACACCAGCTTCCTAAGTCTTCTTCCTGACCTGTTTCTTTTGGTATCTGTGTCTCTGAGCCACTGAGAGCAAGATGTCTTCAGGAAATGCTAAAATTAGGCACCCCACCCCCAACTTCAAAGCTACAGCTGTTATGCCAGATGGTCAATTCAAAGATATCAGCCTATCTGACTACAGAGGAAAAGCAGTAATAAAAAAATTCCCAGCACACAAAAGTCCTGGACCAGATGGTTTCACAGGAGAATTTTCAAAACATTTAAGGAAGAGCTAACTCCTGTCCTTCACAGACTTTTCAAAAAATTCCAAGCAGAGGGAAGACTCACAAACTCTTTTTATGAAGTCAGCATCATCCTAATCCCAAAACCAGATAAAGACACAACAAAGAAAGAAAACTACAGGCCATTATCACTGATGAACATACACACTAAAATCCTCAACAAAATATTGACAAAATGCATCCACAGTACATTAGAGGTCATACACCATGACCAAGTAGGATTCATCCCAGGGATGCAAAGATGGTACAATATTCACAAATCAATAAACATAATATATCACATAAACAAAAGAAAAGACAAAAATACATGATCATATCAATAGATGCAGGAAAAGCATTTCATAAGGTACAGCATCCATTTATGATAAACACTCAGCAAAGTGGAAATAGAGGGAGTATCCCTCAACATAATAAAGGCCATATATGAGAGACCTACAACAAACATCATACTCAATGGGCAAAAACTAAATGCTTTCCCACTAAGATCAGGAACAAGACAAGGATGTCCACTTTTACCACTTCTATTCAACATAGTATTGGAAGTCCTAGTCACAGCAATCAGAGAAGAAGAAATAAAAGGCATCCAAATTGGAAAGGAGGAAGTAGAACTATCATTGTTTGCAGATGACATGATAATGTACATAGAAAATTCTACAGATTCCACCAAAAAATACTCAATAAGTAAATTTGGCAAAACAGCAGGATACAAAGTCAATATTCAGAAATCCAGAGATACAAGAAAAGATGCTCAGTATCACTAGCTATCAGAGAGATGCAAATTAAAACCACAATGAGATACCACTTCACACCAGTCAGAATGGCCATCATAAACAAAGCAACAAATAACAAGTGTTGGAGGGGTTGTGGAGAAAAGGGGACCCTAGTACACTGTTGGTGGGATTGCAGACTGGTACAACCACTGTGGAAAGCAGTATGGAATTTTCTCAGAAAACTAAAAATGGATCTACCTTTTGACCCAGCAATTCCACTGCTAGGATTATATCCTAAGAACCCTGAAACACCAATCCAAAAGAGCCTATGCACTCCAATATTCATAGCAGCACAATTTACAATAGCCAAGTGTTGGAAACAACCTAGGTGCCCATCAGTAAATGAATGGATCAAAAAACTATGGTACATTTACACAATGGAATTCAATGCAGCAGAAAGAAAGAAAGAAGGAAGTCCTACCCTTGGCAACAGCATGGATGGTACTGGAAAGCATTATGCTAAGTGAAATAAGCCAGGGAGTAAAAGACAAATACCATATGATGTCACCTTTAACAAGAACCTAAACAACAAAACTAACAAACAAGCAAAATATAACCAAAGATACTGAAATAGAGAACAGGCTGGCAGTGACCAGAGGGGAGAAGGGATGGAATTTCAGGGGGAAAGGGGAAGGGTTTACAGGAACAAGTATAAAGGACATATGGACAAAAACAAGGGGTGGAAATGGGAGGGAGGTGAGGAGGGCTGGGCTCGTGGGCTGGGATGAGAGAAAAAGGCAGAAAACTGTACTTGAACAACAATTAAAATTTTAAAAAAGAAATCAAAGGCATTTTTGCACACCAACAACGAAAAGTCAGAAACAAAAATCAGGAAAAATATCTCAGTTGCTGTAACAACACAAAAAAATAAAATATCTTGGAATAAACCTAACCAAGGAGATAAAAGACCTGTACTCAGAAAACTACACAACACTGAAGAAAGAAATTAAGGAAGATACAAATAAATGGAAGCATACAACATGTTCATAAATTGGAATAATTAACATCATCAAAATGTCTGTACTATCCAAAGCAATTTATAGATTCAACACAATCCCCATTAAAAGACCAAAGACATATTTCACATTATAAAACAAACACTTCAAAAATTTATATGGAACCATAAATGACCCCGAATACCTGCAGCAATTTTGAGAAAGTAGAACAAAGAAGGAGGGATCACCATACCTGCCATCAAACTCTATTACAAGGCCACAATAATCAAAACAGTCTGGTACTGACATAAGAACAGACACATAGACTGATAGAATAGAACAGAGAGCCCAGAAATAAACCCAAGTCTCTATGGTCAATTAATATGTGACAAAGAGGGCAGCAGCATAAAATGGAGTAAAAATACCCTCTTCAACAAATGGTGTTGGGAAATCTGGACAGCTACATGCAAAAAAGAAAGAAACTTGACCACAAACTTCCAGCATACATGAAAATATACTCAAGATGGATAATAGACTTAAATATAAGTTGTGATACCATAAAGGTCCTAGAGGAGAAGAGAGGCAAGAAAATCTCAGATATTCCATGCAGCAATATTTTCACTGATATGTCCCCTAGAGCAAGGGACATAAAAGAAAGAATAAACAGATGGGACTTCATCAAAATAAAAAGCTTCTGCACAGCTATAGAGAACATTAGCAAAGTGAAAAGGGAACCAACTGTATGGGAAAATATATTTGCCAATGATATCTCGGTCAAGGGTTTGATCTCCAAGATATGTAAAGAACTCACGTGACTCCACACCAGGAAGACAAAAAGCCCAGTTAAAAAATGGGTGAAGGACCTGAACAAACACTTCTCCAAGAAAGATATACAGAGGGCCCAGAGACATGTGATCTTCCCTGTAAGTGGAACCTAATTAACAAAACAAACTGGCAAGCAAAATATAGCCAGAGACATTGAAATCAACAACAAACTGACAGTAACCAGAGGGGAGAGGAGAGGGAAATGATGGGGGAAAGAAGGGAAAGGGAAATAAATGAACATGAATGAGGGACCCATGGACAGAGCCAAGGAGGGAGGGATTGAGGGTAGGTGGGATTGATGGTGGGAAGTGGGCATGGGTAGGGTAGGGGAAAGTGGTGGTGGGAGAAAGGAGACAACTCTATTTGGACATCAACTTAAAAAAGTAGCCCTGGCTGGTGTAGCTCAGTGGATTGAGCGCGGGCCTGCGAACCGAAAGATCGAGGTTCGATTCCCAGTCAGGGCACATGACTGGGTTGCCAGGCCAGTTCCCAGCAGGGGACATACAAGAGGCAACCGCACATTGATGTTTCTCTCCCTCTCTCCTTCCCTTCCTCTCTAAAGATAAATAAAATCTAAAAGGAAAAAAAAAAATCTCTAGATATTGAAATCAAGGCGATGTCATTAGTAGATCAGGTAATTTAAAAAAAAAAAAAGTAAAAAATACATAACAGCTTTGTGGTATATTAAGACAAGTAATATATTTTTATTAAAAATTATACATTTCCAAAACAGAAATGGTGAACAGAGTGGCATTGTTTAATGTTCTTGGAAATAAATGTTCAATGTTTAGCTTAATAAAAAACAATCAATAAAAAAAAAGAACAAGCAGAAGACCTGAGAATATTGAACCTGTAGGGGCTGCAATCAACAAAGACTGGCGACAAACAGTGCAAGAACTAGAAGCTGATCTAGAGATTCCAAACACTACGGTGTATGAGATTTTGACAGAGGACCTTGGCATGAAATGTTTCATGGCAAATTTCATTCTGTGGCAGTTGATGGCAATTCCAACAAAGGATTTTGCAAAGGGTTTTGAAGAGTGGAAGAGACAGCTGGAGAACTGTGTGAAGTCCCAAAGTGCCTACTTTAAAGGGGACTGAGGCACCACTGTCCTATGTACAATTTTTCTTGTATCTTGTGTCTTCTTCAATAAATGTCCATTTTTCATAGTATATCACTAGATACTTTCTGGTCAGAAATTGAAATAATAAGAATGAGAAATTGAAGTTAAATTGTATTTGTAATACAATAATTACATACTTTTATTCATGATATTTTTAGGCCCATGTTTTGTTAAACAATTTTTCATTGCATGATTTATTTTACATAATAATGAAAGCCAGTGTACTATTTATCACAGAAGCAAATTCCGATAAACAGCTTATGGAGAGACAAACATTCCCAAAGTAGAAATAAACCCCAGTTATAGTCTATGTTATGAAACATTCATTTTAGTAAGTCAACAATTTATTATTTGTTTTTGAAAGCATTTGATAGGAGTATTTTTTATTATATTGCCTATCAATTCAATAAAGTGGCATTGTTAATCCTAATCTTCATCCTGAAGGAAACACACAGCCACCAAAACAAATGACTAAACTACTTAATTTGTTAAAAATCATGAGCCTAGAGTCAGACAAACCACGCAGATCTAGGAGAGTTAGCCACTCAGTATATGACCTGGTCAGGTCATTTTCCTTTCCAGTGCCTCAGTTTTCTCAACTGTATGAAAGGAACTAAAAATCCTTACTTCATAGTCGTTTGTTCAGAAACAAATGTGATGGTTTGTGGAGAGTGTTTAGCCTGTATCTACATTTACTGAATCTTATTGAGTACTACACATGCATTTTACACATATTTTCTCATTTAATCATCACATAGTTACTAATATCCCCTTTTATAGATGAGAAACTAAAACACAAAGAACACAAGAGATTAATTATTCAATAAATGGCTAGTAAATTACTGTGTATTCTAAAGTAAGGATTGTGTTTAATATCAAATCTTTCAATTTTTATCCTTTAAGGAATAGAGAGACTCCTAGAGAGACTAGGAATTTAGGGTCAAAATCCCCAGCAAAGACACAGAGATGTTATATCTGAAACTTCTCCCCTACTGAAAGTGGTAAAATTGCAGGTAGAGAATGGTGATGGTAGCTAAAAAATAACTTCCAAGCAAAGCTGTGGGAGTCTTCTGTCAAATCTTAATCATCAGAGAAAGCAGTTCTATATGTACCCTAAATATCCAGTCCTATAAAACACCTTCTGGGAGCTCCATAACATCTCACTGATGAATAACTTATTTTCAAACCAACTTTTTCATCAAAAGTCCCCTTCACATAATCCACACTCTGCAGATGATGAATATTAAAGGATAATAATTCAGCCTAATAAGAATGGCACCTCAGCTCTATAGAACATCTCTCCTACAAGTTGTCAATACATGTTAGTTCTGTCACAGTCTTTATCCAGAGTGACAACAAGCCCCAGGATTTCAAAATTTTAATTAGAAAAGTTTATGTAAACTTACAGTCCACTGAGAATCCTCACCACTGATCATTTAAAAACTAGACACATTTCTCAGTATCAGCTCAATCTAGCATTCATTGTTTTGACAGCATCCAATTGTGCTGTATTTTCACTCATTTGTTAGCTCACATTATTTAATCATTTCAGTTAGGGCCCCCAAATATTCACATAATTCAATGAGTATGAAGTACATATTAGAGATTCCCTCAATTTCATTAAACTTTGAGTTTTATATAAACCAGTCAAGTAAAAATAACAATTGTAGTTAAAGATTATCATCTAAGCATGAGAGATGCTTAGCCACTCTCATGTGGCAATGTTTTGCCACTTTTAGTGCAGTACTTGGGATTTTGAATATGCTGAAGAAATATTATCATAAAGTAGACCATAGACTATTTGAGAGCAGTTTGTGCTAATATATTTTCTATAACTTGTCCTTCAAAATTAAATGTGGGGAAAGTCAGCAAAACAGCAAGATTTCAGGAGCAAAGTTGACAATTTCAATTCGATAACCTCATGAACTCTATAATTTCAGTGACATAACACTTCTTTTCCATTTGCTTAATTTAAATTTTTTTAGTATACATGAATATATCCTAGACTTGGGGGAAAATTGTGACAGATTTCTATTTATACAAATATATTGGACACTTGTCATTGTTTAGAATGAACATTAACTTTCTCTAACTATTTGGTACAGAGATTCAGAGTATTCAGAGGTTCAGGAGTTCTGGGGGGGAATGCAGTGGGTTTTATGGCATGATTTAACACCTTATAAACCTTTGTTAGTTATCTGAAAAATCACATTTGATCAATTCTCTGGCATGTCATAAGGAAAACCATCATTCCTTCCATATTGTCAGGAAACAAAAGCTATTAAAACACTTGGACTTAAATAAATGTTCATTACTTCTTGGGCTGATGTCCATTTTGATATTAATGCATGGAAAACATAAGCCTTTGATTTGCCTTAGTACCAGATAGCAGAGTAGGTCAATTCTGCCCAAATTGGAAACAATCCTATCATTAAAAGATATGGGGGCAAGACTATTGTTGGAAATTTTGGTTTTAAAATTTGCAAAATTGCTGTGAGCAGAAATCATTTTTATCTCTTATCATATGACATCTGCCAGCTATTCTAATAAGACTATTCTCTAAAAAATGTCCTTTTCTACACCAGAAATTTTTAGCAAGCTTACTGTTTTGGACTTCATTCAGCCAGACACATTAATGGGTGTTCACCATGAAATCAAACCTACCTTTAATGATTTTGAAGAAGAAAAGATATATTTAAAGAAATGAAAGTGCCTTCCCTATCATCCCAGAGACTATAATCTAATCTATCTGTTCAAGGAGAGAACACACACACACAATAACTTGGAAATTATTCATGTACTCAAATGGGCACACACATAACATTAATGTAAAAAAGAAGATAGATGATGATGATGAAGATAGATAGATAGATAGATAGATAGATAGATAGATAGATAGATGATAGATAGATGATAGACAAGTCAATAAAATATAGAAGAAATGAGATGAGGTAAAAGTGAGGGTTGTAGTAATATGTGGGTAGGTTGTGAATTAATGCAAGGATTGGGCCTAAGAATGTCCTGTCATTCCTACCTCTGATCCTATGAGGTAAACTGGATTGTGATCCTATAGAAACTAAGAAGCTGAAATTTATACAACTTGCCCAAGAGAATTAATAAAGAAAGGCTACTTGGAAGTAAAGATTAACTTTGATTCAAATGGGAGAGAGCCTTCGAATTGGAGATATTTCACCTCCAAAAGATGACCTGCCAAACTGAAACTGAGAAAGTCATATAAATAAGCAACATTATTTGGGCAGATGTTATGAAGTTTTCACAAAACTAGTCATTATTTGCTCTCTGGTGACTATTGAAAAAAATCAATACTATTTAAATGTCTATAGGGGACAAGCTAAAGAAAACTTAAATCTCATCACAGTTAGAAAACCACTTGATTCCTCCTGCTCTGAGGCAGTTTATCTTCCAAGGTCAAGGTTAGAGGAACTTGCTTGGCAAGGAAATTTCCCCAGCAGAGTAAACAGATGAGGTTAGGTACTTCAATCCAGCCCCTTTCACTACCATTAACATCTATTCAATACATTTTATTCAGTGTGCTTCAAAAACTTCATCCAGACACATTCAATAAAGACAGAATTGTCTTGCACAGAAATTACACTTGTTTGCATTGCATATCTATTCTAAAATATGACTAAATGAGGTTTCCAGCAGTGTCTGCACTAGAAATAGTCTTGATTCACTTGATACTCTTTGGCTCATTCTCTTCAATATCTTCAGAAAGATCATCTTCATTCTAATTACTCTTAAAGACATAAGAAGACGACCCTATGTTTCCCTGAATGTGAGCAGCAACTGGACCGTATTTCTTTTTCCTTTTTTTAAATAATTTTTAATTGTTGTTCAAGTTGTCTCCATTTGTCTCCATTTGTCTCCAGTTGTCTCCAGTTGTCTCCATTTGTCTCCAGTTGTCTCCATTCCCCCCGCTCACCCCCACACCCCACCCATCCCTGCCTCCCACCCTCCAACATACCCCTTTGGACTTTATCCATGTGTCCTTTATGCATGTTCCTTGACAGCCCTTCCCCCCTGTCAGTTTATTCTTTATTTCAATGTCTCTGGTTATATTTTACTTGCTTACTTATTTTGTTGATTAGGTTCCACTAATAGGTGGAATCATAAGGTGTTAGGATTTTCTTAGCTGAACTACAAGAAGTCCATTGCCCTCAAACTGTTTATAGTGAGTTTCTTGCTTTCATGATGGAGTATTTGAATTGCTTTGGAATGTGAATTCCTAACTCTAATCTCTAAAACAAAAGTGGTTTACATTCACATACACCACCAGTATGATCTTTTAGCTCTGTTAAATAGGCTATTCAGTTAAGCCACAATGATAAAAATGATTGAACTAGCTGGACTTTCCTAGAACTACCTCATTCTTATTTGAGAAATATTTATATATGTCTTGTCTCTTGCTTTGTCTACTACTTCTCAAGTACATCTGAATAAATTTCTAAAAAAATTTCTATTGTGTATAAGCCTATATGGACATCTGTTCATGGACATATACATTGGATCAGTTTCTTCAGGTCTTTTTTATTTTTTTCCTTGAATTCACCCAATCCATTCTCTCCTTCTCCTTTTCTCACCCCCTTCTCTCTCCCTTCCTCTCACTTCTTGTACTCTTCTATTATTCACCCCTTCCAAGGTAATGTAATGACTGAGAATTTATTCTCTCCTTAATTTCCCCCATGGCATAGATATAACTTCATTAAGTACTTAATTGCACTTCTCGAAAAAAAATCTCTGAAAATTATCATCTGTTCTTTTTTGAAATTTGTATTGAATTTATTGGGATGCATTGGTTAATAAAATTATACATTTCAAGTGTACAATTCTATAATATACCATCTATATATTATATTGTGTGTTCACCACCCAAAGTCAAGTCTCCTCCTGTCACCATTTAACCCGCTTTGTACTCTTCTACCTCTCCCTACCCTCTATCCCTTTAGAAATCACCATACTGTTTTTATTCACACAGAACTAGCCTTAGTTCACATCTTCACATCATCTCTAAGCTGGTTACATGACAGCCTGACTCCAGCCATCCAGCCTGTCATCCATTTTCCACACAGTGGGAAGACAGTGAGCTCTCTAAACCAAACTGATCAGTCTCTCACTAGCTTAAAATCCTGTAAATATAAAACCTTGTTTGGGCATGTAAAACTGTGCAGCTGCTGTGGAAAACAGTATGGCAGTTCCTCAAAAAAAATAAACATAGAATGACCATATAATTCAGCAATTCCACTTTTGTACAATTCAAAGAAAATAAAATCACTGTCTTAAAGAAATATCTGTACTCACATGTTCATTGCAGCATTACTCACAATAGCCAAAAGTCTGTCAACAAAAGGATGGATGAACAAAGTGTGGTGCATACGTACAGTGAATATTAGTCACTATTGAAAAGGACATTCTGACATGTGCTACAACAATGATAAATCTGGAAGACATTGTTCTAAGTGAAATAAACTAGTCACAAAAGAACAAATATTGTATGATTTCATTTATATAAGAAAACTAGAATGATCATATCCACAGAGAAAAAAAGCAGAATATTGGTTTCCAGGGTCCAGGGAAAGGGAGAAATGGAGATTTATTATTTAATGGGTAAAGAGTTTCAATAAAGTACCAGAGATGACGATAGTGGTAGCTGTACAACAATGTGAGTGTACTTAATGCCACCAAATGAACAATTAAAAATTGTTAAAACAGGCCTGGTTCATGTGGGTCAGTGGATCAAGTGCTGGCCAGTGAACCAAAGGGTCGACAGTTCAATTCCCAGTCAGGGCACATGTCTGGTTTGCGGGCCAGGTCCCCTGTGGAGGATGCATGAGAGGCAATCACACACTGATATTTCTCTCCCTCTCTTTCTCTCTCCCTTCTGCGCTCTAAAAATAAATAAATGATTCTAAAAAATAATAAAAATTTAAAAGTTTTAAAAATGGTTAAAATGGTAAATTCTGTTATATATTTACCACAGCAAACTGATAATAACCAGAAAGGAGTGGAGAGACGGATAATAGAAGAAAACAGGCAAAGGGCCATCAAGAAACATCTGTAAAGGACAGATGGACAAAGCCAAAGGGGGTAGGTTGGAGGGTAGGAGGCAGAGATGGGTGGGGTAGGGAGAGCATGGTAGAGTAAAAATGGAATTAACTGTATTCGAACAACAATTAAAAATAGAGTGTTTTAATATCCAAAAAAAATAAAAATAAAAATAAATTCAATATCATGGCCTTTAGGGCAAAGCCCAAATTTCTTAATAAGCTATTGAGTACTCTGTGCCCACATTTCTTCAAGCTCTGCTGCTGTTTTTTCTGCCCAGAAAATGTCAGTTTGCCAACCTACGTCTCACCTTTTCCTGACAACCCAAAGCAAAATACATTGCTCTCTCCTTGAGGACCCAATGGTTTCTTCTTCTCAGGGACCTACAACATTACTGTAGCAAAATCTCTGAGAGGATTTTGCTATTACCTCCCACCAGAGAGGGTGAATGACTGAGAAGCAGAGTAGTCTTTGCAAGCACAGAGCTGATGTTTCATAAACATTGAATTGGTGAATGAATTTAAATCTCATACCATGTAGACCGGGGATGTCAAACTCATTTTCACCAGGGGCCACATCAGCCTTGCAGTTGCCTTCAAAGAGCCGAATGTAATTTCAATTCCTTAACAGTTAAGGAGTAGTATTTATACAGTCATAAAATTACATTCGGCCCTCCAAAAGCAACCTCGAGGCTGATGTGGTCCCTGGTAAAAATGAGTTTGACACCCCTGAGGCAGACCATTCTGTACGAATCACCGTATGTCCAGTTTACTACTTTTCCTTTAAAGGGAAAGGATAAAAAGAGTTGCCACATGATAAATGGAGGTGGACTTTCAAGTATTGTGATTAAGCCTGTTTTTCTTTAGAGTTGATTTTGATTGGTATAAGCATTTCCTGTCCTAAAACATATGCACATATTCTGTTGGTAAATTTTGTTACTGATAGACAAAATATGAAAAGTGAGCAATCCAACGTCTTTGACCATTCCCAGTCAAAGAAGCACCCTTGGGATACCACAGTACGTTCCAAGTTCTCATAATATTGGAACCATTCCCTTTCCGATAACTCATCTTACAAATGGGAAGATTGACACATACAAAATCTGATAGATTTGTTCTAATTAATATAAAAAGAAAGCAATAGATATATGAATGGAAGATTTGACATTTTCTTCTTCAACTCATTTTTTATACATATGTCAAACTTTCTCACCATGATATTCTGTAGTAAAGTTGTTCTCACAAACACTAACCCAATCAATAAAGGTTTATTGAATACCTATTATGTGTTCAGTCCTATACTTGACATTGGGGAGAAGAGTGGGATTATGTAAAAGTTATAGTCCACGTCCCCAAAAGTTTACCATCTAAATATTATAATTACTATGAAAGATATCTATGAAAGGCATAATATGATTAAACTCGGGACTTTTGATATGCCAGGCAAACATTGATATGAACCTATACAAACAGCAAAATAAATATATTTAGCTGAACAACAACAGAAGAAATCAATCTAGTGTGTATTAGGATACCATCTGCTTAAATTATTTTAAGTTATTATCTACAAACAAAGATTACATTCAAAGTCTACCTTGCCCCATTAAAAGACTTTTCCCTTTGTAAATAAGAAAGAAAACATAAAGTTTATATTATGTACAGATCATTAGATAGCTATGGACCATGTATAGTAAATAACCATGCAGCCTTTAATATCTTCTCTATTGAAAGGAAAATTACCCTATCCACTCTCTATCTCAAAAGAGAACCTTAACTAAGAACTAGTGTGGAACTTAAAGTTACTAAAGCAGCTTTATCTGTTGAGGACCTCAAAGATATCTTGAAATTCATTCATATTTTAATGCATGTTGCCTGTACATGAGGAGGCAGCCCAGCCAGCAGACAACCAGAATTTCTCCATTGAGTACCTCCTGCTTTCTGCCCTTTCTTTTTAAAAAATCAAATTTTCACCCTGGCTGGTGTAGCTCAGTGGATTGAGCGCGGGCCTGCGAACCGAAGGATCGCGGTTCGATTCCCAGTCAGGGCACATGCCTGGGTTGCCAGGCCAGTTCCCGTCAGGGGACATACAAGAGGCAACCGCACATTGATGTTTCTCTCCCTCTCTCCTTCCCTTCCCCTCTAAAGATAAATAAATAAAATCTAAAAGGAAAAAAAATCAAATTTTCTAGCAGAGAAAATGTCTATCTGCTGTTATCTGACAGTATGACAAAATGACTAAGGTAACTTTTTTGTTCAATATTTAAAGCAAGCAGCATGGACAGTGTATGGGTGTGTGTAGAGACAGGCAGACAGATACACTTGGGCATGTCTATTTGCTATATTCTTCCATGGCAAACTCATTCATTATACTTGGTTCACTCTCTGAGGACTCTAAGCATCTTCTCCTTGTCTCCATATATCCTGGGAAATAGGAGATATAATCCAATTGAAATAAAAGTTTTTATTTATTTACGTCTATTGAATAGAGTGATATTTCAATCTGCTGGAAGTATCTGTTTGCCACTCTTTAAATAGTTACATTTAACATTTATGATAATGTAAATAGTAGTAACATATTGATCACTTTGTAACAATAACAATGTTATTAACAATAGTAAGATTTGATTATTAAGTTCATGCCAGACCTTCTACTAATTGCTTTACATGTATTGCCTTATTTAATGCTTGAAACAAAAACCTGTGAGGCGCGTTTTCCCCATATCTCCATTTTATAGGTAAGGAAACTGAGGCCTGGAAAGGTTAAGTAATCTGCCCAAATCCATACAGTTAATAAACAGGAAAGTTTAGAGGAATTCAAACTCAGATCTGTACAACTTCAAATCCCAATTTTTTATAAGCCACCCCTTTCTTCTATGGCAAATCAAGTTGCTTCATTCATTCAGTAAATATTATTGAAAGACAATTCTGTGTGAGATATTTTATGTTATATTTCTCAATCTGTCTACTAATTTCCATCAATACCACCCCTCCTTTAGAAGATACCTAAATTTCTTGTCTATACTATGCTAATTGTCTCCAAATTGTTTTTTTTTTTCCTTAGCTGTGTCCCTTATCTTTACAACTTGAGACCTTTAAGGTCTTCTGGTTGCCCTTAATGCTGTCTCCTTTTTTACCTAACCTTCATGTTCCCAAAACCCTACCACACAACCTGGCACACGGTAGGCACCTACTAAACTTCTGTTGGTGAATGCATGTGTGGATGAATACAAACATGAATAGTGAATGGCTCTTGCCCTTAAGAAGGTTAACAGACAAAAGGAAAGAGAACATATGTATTTGTTTCTATAACACAAGATAGAAACCGCAGGTCTTCATGATAAATGTCTCCCCATGAATATCATCTGTTCCACTTGGCCTACAGGATCTGGAATGTGTAACACCCCAAACTACAGTCATAAGCCTGTGATAAGTGCAAGAGGGAAGGAGTGTCCATGCATTTGAGGCAGGAATCAGTGGTGAAGGGAAGATAGAATAGTAAAGAAAGGAACAGGAAAAGGAATGTAATAAAGAAA
This sequence comes from Glossophaga mutica, assembly GCA_039655065.1. NCBI lineage: Eukaryota > Metazoa > Chordata > Mammalia > Chiroptera > Phyllostomidae > Glossophaga > Glossophaga mutica. The sequence continues at coordinate 155,569,254 of CM077303.1, read as the reverse complement.
AGATTAGAGCACCAAGGAGAAACTCTTGGGACATACCTACATTTGTAAAGCAGAGGGCCAAGAACAGAGAGACACAACAAAAAAACAGAGACAAAAATGGAGAGGCATGGGGACAGAGAAAATAATCATTAATTTGGTTCATACAAAAATATATAGTGCAAGTCTACTATGTACCAGACACTAGTCTAGGCACTGAAAACAGCAATAAAAAAAAATCTGCTCATTGAAGGTGCAGCCTAGAAGAAGAGAAAAATGCTAAATAAGATGAAGTCAAATATATACTATGAGAAATAGTGAAGAGTGCTACAGGATAAAAAATAAAGTAGAAACAGGAGAGGTGGAGTATTAGGGATGCAGGTTTTCAGCTCCTGCACAGGTGGCACAGGAAGACCTCAGGGAACCTGCTGAAGCCTGGCAGAATGCAGAAGTCAGCCACAAGCACCCTGTGAAAGAACACTTCCGACAGAGGGGACCAATGGCAAGAATGAGGCCTGAAACATGAGTCTAGAAGAGCAAGGAGGCAGTGTAGAAGGATCAGAGAGGGGGATGGTGGAATGAAGATGGAAGGGGCCAATGGTACAAGCTATCATAAGGACTGCAAGACAAGAAGCTGTTGGAGGGATTTGAACAGAGACTTGACTTGCCTTGCCTTACATTTTAACAATCACTCTGGCTTTTCTACTGAGGATAAATAGATGAGGAACAAGGGCAGAAGCCAAGAGACAAAAGAGGAGACTACTGCAATAATCCAGACAAGAGGTAAATGTATTATGTATGAGGGTCATTAGGATGGATGTGGTAAGAGATGCTCAAATTCTAGATATATTTTAAGAAAAGGCAAGCAGGATTTGTTTATAGACCAGATGCAAGGAAGGGGAGGAAGAGGAATCAAGGCTTACACCAGAGTGTTTGGCCTGGGAGAGTAGAAGATTGGAGCTGCCATTCACTGAAATGGGGAAGGCTGCAGAAGCAGCAGGTTTGTAGTGTCAGCAGCTCAGTTATTAACATCCTAAGTGTGAAATGCCAATGCCCTATCTAAAAGGCAGATTCTGACTAGACAGCTTGTAGGCTCCTATTAATGAGAACCAGGGAAGGGCAGCATTCATGCAGTCCAGGAAGGAGAGTATCGAAAGTAAGGAGATGGTGGTGAGGCCAAAAGCTGCAGATTCTCTAGCAGTGGGAGATGGCCAAATCTCTTGGGTTTGATGAAGAGAGAATGCTTGGAGCTCAGTTCCTAGGGGCAGAGCTCTGACTGCCAGTGGGTAAAAAACAAGTAAGAGGTGAGGATAAGAAGATTGCAGTTAGGTGAGTCGAACTAGACAACTCTAGTGCATGAGGTTCTCTAAGTTTGTGATACAACGCCTTTTTGACAAGTGTTATTTTTATGAGTGTGTTCAAGCTTCACCTTCCTCTCCTCTTGCCCATGACAAAGCTAATAGCTAATGCAGAGGCACACTGCTGGGAAGCACCATGTAACAATGACAAGCTGTGAGAGTGAGAGGGTTAAATCCATGAAAAACTAGGCAGTAGGGATTTGAAGCTAATATTTGATTACCTCATTTTATTAAAAAGGGCACAAACAAAATAATGAACACAATGAACTGTCTCATTAAACTATTTACTCACAAATCAGAGAGAAACCACAGGTGGGAGAGTTGTAGGCAGAAGGAAGGGCCGGACAAACATACACTTTGGCATTTTCCTAACCTGCCTCATTGTCTTTCACTAAATCCAGATGTGAAAGCAAAGAGAGACTGCGTTTTCCCTTCCCACTCCTTTACAACCACTTACACCCTTTGAACAACTGGATCTTTCCAAAGAATTCTACCAACTGAAGACTAATTTATTTTTGTTTCTTTTAAAATAAAAATATCCAGAGGGAGGATTAAACTTACTGGTAAGGCACACCTGGTTATTTACGTCTCTGATAAGTTTGTCTAGTAGTTTGGATTGGCAGGGTGCTTTGGGGCCAAAGTGGGAAAGGAAGGGAAGTGTGCTAAGGTAAGTCTTTAGAAGGGAAGCCGACTAGGATGATGCTGTGCAGAAATGAAGACACTGTACCATTAATGGTGATATCAGGCATCAGAAGCCATGACTAGGACAAGAGAGAGGCATATAAGAAGGTAACGCAAAGTCAGCCTTTGTTTCACTTTTGCCAAGTGTAGGTTTCCATGAAATAAGAGGGTAAATACAGCCTTAGCATGTAAGCTAGAATGAGGAGCAGAGTTTCAATGACATTTACTTGAGTCATAGGAACTGCAGCCTATAAATTCACGCTTCTATCTCAAATCTCATCTGGGCATTAAATAACAATGATGTGGCGGTTAGGGATAGGATCCATTTTGTTTTGTTGCCTGAGACATTATTACTTACTGTATTCACTTAGGGTTTTTAAATCATTTAATTGACTTTTAATTGATATTTTTATAGATTCATGTGTAGTTGTTAGAAATAATACAGAAAGATCCCATGTATCCTTCACTCAGTTTCCAGCAAGGGCAACATCTTACAAAACTAGAGTACGGCATCACCAACAGGGTATCGACATGTCCATCACCACCAGGATCTGTCATGGAGCCCTATTATATCCACACCCCCTTCCCTTTGTCCCCTCCTTAACCCCTGCCGACCATTAATTTTTTTCTCTATTGCTATAATTTTGTCATTTGAAATAATCTTATATAAATGGAATCATGCAGTATATAAGCTTTTGACACTGGCTTTTTTTACTAGCATAATTCTCTGAAGATTCCTCCAGGTTTTGTGGTTGACACACAGCAATGGTTCATCCGTTCTAGTTGCTCAGTAGTATTCCACGCTATGTGCCGAACTGTACCAGTTTGTTTAACTGTTCACCCATTGAAGAGAATCTGAGTTGTTTTCAGCTTGGGGCTGTTCATGCTGCTGTAAATATTTTATCCAGGTTTTTGTATAGACTTAGTCTTCATTTCTCTATGATAAATGCCCAGGAGTGTCATTGCGAGGTTGTATGATATTTACATGTTGAGGTAGTTTTAAAACAAATAAAAACAGCCTACGTTTTCCAGATTGGCCGTACCAGTTTACATTCCCACCAACAATATAAGAGTGATTCAATTTCCTTATAGCTTTGCCAATATTTGGTTTTCTCACTAATTTTTTCTTTTAATCATTCTGATAGGTATGCAGTGCTATCCCTTTGTCGTTTTTATTTGCATTTTCCTACTGGTTAATGGTATTGAACATCTTTTCATGTGCTTATCTGACATCTGTATATTCATTTTCATGAATGTTTCTTCATGTTTTTTGCTCACTTTAAAACTGTTTGGAATTTGGGGTTGCTTGTTTTTTAACTGTTGAATTTTTAATGGCTGGAAAATATTCTAGATAATATTTTTTCTCAGATATGTGGTTTGCAAAGATTTTCTCCACCTTTTTAAGTTCTGTTTTCATCATCTTAACAAAATCTTTTATAATAAAACATTTTAATTTTGATCAAGTCCAGTGTATCAGTATTTTTTTTTATGAATCATGTATTTTGTGCCAAGTCTTAAAAATTCTTTGCCTAGCTCTAGATTCTGAAGATGTTCTACTATGTTTTTCTTTGAAAGTTTTATAGGTTTATATATTAAATTTAATCCTAAGATCTATTTTGAGTTCATTTTCATATAAGGTATGAAACAGGTTCATTTTTATAAATTTTCATTTTGGAATGTAAAGCTTTTTAAATTAAAGTATAGCTTACATACAATATTATATTAGTTTCAGGTATACGACACAGTGAGATTTGACATTTACTGGTATATAACTTACAAAGTGATCACCACAAAACGTCCAGTATTTATTTGTCACTCCACACAGTTATTGTGATATTATTAATTGTACCCCTTACACTGCACTCATGACTTGTTTATGGTATAACTATAACATTATACCTCTTAATCTCCTTCACCTTCTTTGCTTATCCCCCTACCTCCCAACCCACTGGCAACTATCACTTTTTCTGTATCTGAGTCTGTTTTATTTGTTCATTTGTTCAGTTTTTTAGATTCCACACATAAGTGAAATGTCTTTCTCTGACTTAATTCACTTAGCATAATACCTTCTAAGTGTACCCATGTGGTCCAAAATGTCAAGATTTTTTTTTTAAAGGTAAGATTTTATTCTTTTTCATAGCTAGTAATATTCCATTGTGTGTGTACACACACACACACACACATCCACTTCTTTCCCCAGTCATATATTGATGAACACCTAGGGTGCTTGCATATAATGTCTATTGGAATAAGGTTGCGGTGATCATAGGTGTGCATATATTTTTCAATTTAGTGTGTTGCCTTCTTCAGATAAGCACTCAGAAGTGGAATTGCTAAGTCTTTCTTTGTTTCTTGTTACGGCCTTTGTTTTAAAGTCTATTTTGTCTGATACAAGTATTGCAATCTCAGCTTTTTTTATTGCTCCCATTTTCATGAAGTATCTTTTTCCATCCCTTTACTTTCCGTCTGTGTGTGTCTTTTGATCTGAAGGGAGTCCCATGTAGGCAACATATATAAGGGTCTTATTTTTATTCATTCAGTCATCCTATGTCTTTTCAATTAATCACTTAGTCCATTTACGTTTAAAGTAATTATTGATAGGTAAATACTTATTGCCATTTTAATTATTTTTATATGCAATTTATAAGTGGTTTATAAACTTTACTATATGTTTACATTTACCAGTGAGATTTTTTTTCTTCATATATTTTCTTATTTCTAGTTTTGGCCTTTTCTTTAACACTTATAGAACTCCCTTTAACATTTTCTGTAATGCTGAGTTAGTGTTGATCTACTACTTTAGCTTTTGCTTCTCTGGGAAAATACTGATTTTTCTAAAAATTCAGAAGGATAACCTTGCTGGGTAGAGTATTCTTTGTTGTAGGTTTTTTCCTTTTATCATATTGAACATATAGTGCTACTCCCTTCTAGCCTGCAAAGTTTCTACTAACAAATAAACTGATGATATTATGGGCATTCCCTTAAGATTAAGAAAACTAGTTGTTTTTCTCTTACTGCTTTTAAGAGTCTCTTTAACTTTTAACAATTTAATTATAATGTGTCTTGGTGTGGGCCTCTGTGAGTTCAACTTGTTTGGGACTCTCTGTGCTTCTTGGGCTTGGATGGCTATTTTCAGTCATTATTTTTTTAAATAGGTTTTCCTTCCCTTTCTCTCTCTCTCCTCCTTCTGGTACCCTTATGATATAATATAAGTATGCTTGATGTTGTCCCAGAGATCCCTTACGCTATCCTCATTCTTTTTAATTTATTTTATCTGATTGAGTGATCTCCATTATCCTGTCTTCCTGATCACTGATCCATTCTTATGTAACCTCTGATCTGCTGTTTATTTCCTTCAGTGTATTTTTTTTTTCATTTCAGTTGTTATATTCTTCAGTTCTGATAGGCTCTTTTTTATCATTTTACCTCTTTGTTGAAGTTCTCACTGTTTATCCACTTATCTGCAGAGCCTGATGAGCATTTTTATGATTACTACTTTGAATTCTTTATCTAGTAGACAGTATTTCATTTAGTTCCTCCATTTCATTTAGTTCTTTTTTAAGAAAAGAAGGGGTTTGGGGTTTTTTTTGTTTGTTTGTCTATTTGTTTGTTTGTTTGTTTGGAACATACTTTTTTCTCTCCTCGTTTTGCCTGTTTCCATGTATTAGGTAGGTCAGCTATGACTCTAGTCTTGGAAAAGTGGCCTTATTTGAAGGGTGCCCTGTGGGGCCTTGGGTTGGAATTACCCTTGTCACCAGATCCAGGTGCTCCAGAGGTGTTCATTCCCTGAGTGGACTGGTGTGGCCTCCTGTTGTGACTTTGCCACAACTTCTGTGGACACACCAGCCGGTGAGACTAGTCCCTTCCCAGATGGCTATGAGACCTGGCCACAATTGTTGTTAGCACACTGGTGTGCAGGGAAAGCCTTTGGTGGGCTGGCTGTGAGGCCCAGCCTCAACTGTTGCAGACACACTGCTGTGTGTTGGTGCCAACTGAGGATGCTCACTGGGTGTGGCAGGGCAGGAGCCACTTTGGAGCTGTGCCAGCCTGGGTGAATTCTCAGGGAAATGCCAGGATGGGGTGAGCAGTATTAGCAAGGTAAATGGAGAGTGTTAAAAATGGTTCCTGCCAGTGTCAGACCAACTAGGTGGGAGAAGAGTAAAGAAAGGAAGAAAATAGTGACCACCCTCACCTCTGACTCGGGAGAAAGCTCCAACAGGTCTCTGTCCCTCCAGCACACACTCTAAAATTAGGCCACGTATCACCTTCACATATAACCTAAGTGCTCAAACTACGGCCTCTCTGTCAGGATTCAGAAAGAATGCAGCCTGGTTTTTCTATAGCCCTTTGGCTCTCACAGCTGTAGGTCCCACTGGTTTTCAAAGCCAGATGTTATTGAGGCTCCTATTTCTGGTGCAAGTTCCCAAGGCTAGGGCTGGAGACCTCAACAGTTGTGCTATCCCTCCCACTTATGAGTCACCACATAGGGACTGGGGGTAGAGTGGGTCCTGACTAGACTTAGTATCTACCCCTCCTTTCTGTCTCAATGTGGCTTTTTCTTTACATAGTTGTAGTTTTGGTGTCAGTAAGGGATGGTGAAATCAGGATCTTCCTACTCCACCCGCTTGAATTCAAAGCCAGGAGCCTTACTCTTAAATGCCAATTTAGTTTGTCCTATCTATGAAATGTTCCTTGCCATTGGTGCACTGCCCTATAAGAAATGTGTCTTTGGATGAGATCATCACTTAGTTTCATTTATTTGCCTATGGATGTCTATTTGCTTTAACACAATTAAATGCTATTTCTCTTTGTGAAAAATCAATTGGGCATGTTTGCATGAGTCTAATTCTGGGTTCTTAACTATCATGTTCCACAGTTCTATGTGTCTCTTCTTCCACCAATATCACATAGTCTTAATTACCGTAGCTATGTAATAAGTTTTGTAATCAGTTAGACTGATTCCTCCTACTGAATTCTTTTTCAGAACTATTTTAGGTCATATGCTAGTTTCTTTACCTTTACACATAAATTTTAGAATAATATTGTTTATATATACCAAAAACACCTGTGGTTCTCCTAGGGATTGCATTTAACCCATATATCAACTTAGGTAGAATTGACATCTTCACTACATGGAGTCATTCAATCAGTGATCAGAGTATGTCTTTCCATTTATTTTGATTTTCTTTGATTTCTTTTATCATGTTTTGTTAAATCTACATGAAGTACTCAAAGTTTGTTTTCATCGATTGCTAATGGTAATATAGTCTTAATTTTGGTGTCTATTTGTTTATTGTTAGTATTTACAATACAATCGATTTTTTTATATATCTTTTGTACCCTGTAACATTGCTGAACTCACTACTTCTAGGAGGTTTTTTTTGTAGATTCTTTAAGTTTTTCTATGAAGACCATCATGTCACCTGAAAATAGCACACTTTTGTTTCTTCAGTTCTGATCTGTTTAATTTTCTTTTATTGCTTTAATAAACTGGCAAGAATTCTAGCACTGTGTTGAATAAGAATGGAGAGCAAACATCTTTGCATTGCTACTGATCCTAGCAAGAAAGCATTGTTTTTAATGATTAAACATAATGTTTTCTATAGTTTTTTTGTAATATTCTTTATCAAGTAAGGAAGTTGCCCCCTATTCCTGTTTTGCCAACAGTTTTTGTCATAAATAATTGGCAAATACTTTTCCTGCATCAGTTGGTTTATTTTCTTTATTTTTGGTCAGCAAATATGGTGTTACATTAATATATTTTTGGATCTTGAATCAGGTTTGCAATGCTAAAATTAACTTTATTTGGCCTTGGTGTATCACATCTTTTTATATTTAGCTGAATTTTAATTCCTAATCTTTTATTAAGGAATTTTATATTTACATTCATAGGGGGAACTGATTTGTGTTTTTCTTACTGTGAACTGTCATTGTCTGATTTTGATATCCTTGTAATTCTAGCTTCATGGAAAGAATTAGGAAATGTTTCCTCCTATTCTGTTTCTTGCAAGAGATTGTGTTGAATTGGTGTTAATTCTTTTTCACATATTTGCTTTTGATATCAGGGTCCCAAATTCCCTTATGAAATCATCAGGGCCTGGAAATTTCTCTTTAGAGAGTTTTAAATTATGAAATCCTTTCTTTAATAGTTACATGGCTATTCAGACTTTTCATATTGAATGAATTGTGGTAGTTTATGTTTTTTGAGGAAATGGACCATTTCTTCTAAGTTCTCCAATGTATACATGTGTAAACTTTATTGTAGTATTTTCTTTAGATGTCTGTAGGCTCTGTAGTTATGTCCCCTGTTTCATGCCTGATATTGGTAATTTGCAAATTCTTTTTTCTTTTTAATTCTTACTAGATATTTGACAGCTTTATTTTAACTATATTATTATGTGTTTCTTATTTCAATGTTTTATGCTGTTTATTATTTCCTTCTTTTTGCTTACTATGAGTTTATTTGGCTCTGCTACTGATTGATAGGTTCTTGAGGTAATAAGATTATTGATTTGAGACTTTTCTCCTTTCTAATTATATATTTAGTGCTAAAAATTCCCTCTCAGCAATGTTCTAGCTGTGTCCCACAAATTCTGTTGTTCTATATTAATTATCATTCAGTACATTTTTTATTATTTCTTTTGATACTTACCCATAGCATATGGATTATTTAGAAGTAGGCTGTTTTGTTTCACTATGCTTAGATATCTTTATTATCTTTTTGAAATTGATTCTAGTTTGATTACTTGTAATTGTAGAACACACACTGTATAATTTCAATCCTATTGATCAATGGTATTGTTAAGTGCTGATTTTCCGTCTAGTTGTTGTATCAGAGTCTTCTTATGTTTGTTTTACTTATAATATCCAGAAATTCTAGCAGGAGGAATAAAGAAAAGTACATCTATCTATCCAAAAGAAAAATTACCTGTGGGTCAATTGTTAAACTTCTTGCAACAGTAAAATCAAAAAACTTCTTCAGGCTGTTTATTTTAGTAGGAAATTATCAGTTACTTATCCTTGAGTCTTGTGCTTTTCTGCTTTTCTCCCACATCTCACCAAATGCTCAGGATCATCATATTGGGTGCATGCAGTTGTATGTGTGCATATGTGTATGTCTGATGATAAATGATGCAACTCACACTGAATCTATACTGCTAGGTAATTTTTTACAGTGAGTGAAGGTCCTTAAAAGCTTCTTCAAATAATACAAAAGGCTCCTCAAATATTTACTGCTCTTCAAATAATATTAAAGTGGCATACCAGAAATAACTTCTTAAAGCTTGAATTCCAGACACAGCCATCATACTGAACCACCCATTCCCTACCCTACCCTAGTATCCATTAAGGAAGAGAGGAGACTCCAGAACTTGATGGAACTTAAGGAAGAAGGGAGATTTAAAAATTTAACCTTAGGAAACATTAGTCCTAAACCTGGGCTATGGGAGAATACATACATGGAGGTCCTATCATTTGCCACACCACTCCATGTCCTGAGCAGATCAAAATAATCCTCCATAGTGGAGATATAGACAAGGACTGTGCTTTTTAGACTGGATGATGGCAATTTGGGGATATTTGGTGTTCAGTTTATGGGATTTTGCAGAAGCATTCCACTTTCTACTTTAGCTGCTCCTGCTTTGAGTTTCAAGGAGTTTAATAAGCATTACATTAAAATGAGGTTTATTCTTTTCTTTTTTCTTATTTTTTCAGTAGCCTGGCCATAGTTATTTCCTGATTCTATAGCACTCTAAGTCCAAAACATAAAAGAGAGAGCATCTAAACCCATCTCTACTAACATCTAGAAATACTTCAGGGAAACAATTTTGAAAAGCAAATATCCAACAGCTTTTCACTGAAAGTACCACCAGTTTCACAGGCCTATTTGTTTTATTTATTTTTCCTTCCAAGCTGCACTGTGCTAAGTAATAGAATCTCGTTACCAGCCCCCACCCTAACCCTGCTGGGAGAGAGAGCATGGAAACCATTTGCCAAAATGTACGGGCCAGACATTGTATTATTCAGGTCCCACTTTACAATTGCCAACATAAAAGAGAAGAAGTAGCCACTTTATCTTCCTAAACCAATCCCTGTCTCTGCAATGACACTATTTCAGTATTTGTTATCAGAAACACAGGGCATATCTAGTTATCTTTTGGCAAATTTAAACTCCGAGTACAAATGAGATAAACATAAATAAAGGAAGCTGGAGAAACAAATAAACTCTGTGCCTAATTAGAAAATATTGTTTGTAAAGTCTCAATATATCAGCTGAAAATATTAAAAAAGAAGAAAGAGAGGAAGAGGAGGAGAAGAAGAAGAAGGAAGAAGGAGGAGGAAGGAGGAGGAGAAGAAAGTACAAATATTAGGAATTAGTCCTGGGATTTGGAAGTTCTCATAACCACAATAATCCAGAGGATATGGTATTCTTTAGTATAATCCTATGCAGTTACCTAGCAGGTAGGGAAGAAAAGGAGATTTAAAAATTCCAAATAAGTACATCACCAAAACTGTATTGAAAATTTACAGTGATTGGCATGGGAAACAGAAGAAATTGTGGGAAGAAAAGGATGTGTAATATCATGTGGAATTTATCTGAATGTCTTTGAATTTAATTTTCCTTTATCAAAACAAAGGCTGACAGTATATAAACACACTTTGGGGAGAAAAATAGAAGGGAGAACAGTGCTAAAAATTAAAGATCAGATATAATCATTGATATTGAGAGCCCTCAAATTTAGCAGAAGCTTGAAGGAGTCAAGTCCTATTCCAGAGGTACTATTTAATTTGGTCTGTAGCCTTCTCAAACAATACTACACCAGTGGTGAAACAAAATGGAAGTAACTAGCTTTCCATAGTGTTTACCTTTGGTTTAATGCATTACATAAGGCATCAGGGGAAAGAACACTTACAAAAATATAAAAAGCCAGAACACCTTGGGAATACCACCTAAGTCTTGCAGTGGTCCAAACTGGAACTCCTAGGGGGGGCATCTGTGCTGTCTCACACAGAAAAATCAAAAATTTATGTGTTTTGCAATTGGCAGCCAAATTGTGCATCCTGCCTCCAGCAGATAAGCCTTGACAGTTGTGCAATGCTGTCTCGCAGGTAAAAGGAAAACCACTGACCCCACTGAGCTACTCGCAATATTACTCAAACATGAAAATACCAGATGGATTGAAAGTGACAGACCTAATAAGCAACTTCCCAAATCTGCATGCATCTAATTGCAGAAAATCCTTAGTGCAGCTGCTTCTATTGGCTGTCTCAAATCCTTAAGCCAAACAGCCTAGATCAGAGAGCCTCAGCATGCACTTAAACTGCCCAAGACATCTTTAAAGTACTGTCGAATTTCTCTGAACCATGGCTCCAATTAGGAATTATTCAAGGAGATTTCCCAATTTCCCACAGGGAGGAATGTCACTTAGGAATATTGGTTGTGTCTGGATCTAACTACTTATAGTTTTGATACTTTCTTCACCCAAATTTCTTAAAATAAAGAAAGGCATATTTTCAATGAAATAATGATCAAATGAATTGAATTCTAAGGTGGCTGTATAGCTGGGTAAGCCAAGAACATTCCTTCACTGAGAAATACGTAGCTTTTTCAGAATTAGAAACATTCAAGGATAAAAGGCTCTCTTTAACTTTATTTTCTACTGTTTTGCTTAATTCCCCTTTTAAGCATACAGTATATGACTTCAGATACTGGAGGTACTAAGAGGCAGTTGCAATAAGATGGGAAGGAATGGACTCACTCAGTCCTCTTTGGGCGAACTATCCTATTTCCATCATGTCTGCCTGCTACATTCTACTGCCGAAAAATTCCCAGCCTGTCCAGGACAAAAACTTTCATTCTAGAAAATCATCTCAGGGATGCCCCTGTCATCCATTCTAGGCAGACTTTCTTTAAGGCAAACCACATGTCCTGCCAAGCCACTATTTCAGCTTTGGTGAAAAGCGAAGCAGTGACCAACCACTGCAGTCGCACTTCAGAAATGCTCCATGACAGCTTAAGAAAACATTCCTGGCAGACTCAGAGAATTAGGAATTGTTTTCAGTGTCCCTATCAGCAAGCACAATAATGAGTTAGAAGGTGGAATGGACACCAGTGACCCTGCCTTGATCTTGCCAGTGAATTTGATTTGTGCTATTTCCATGACCAAGGCCAAGCATCTACATAGGCATTTCTATACATGATCCCTGTGTCCTTGCCCATCCATCATACTACTAGATGCTCTTCCCCCTTTTCTGGAAAACAAATTATACATCTGAACTGTAATTGTTGCTAATATCAATTTATTAGATATTTCTTAGTTGGGATTTATTTTAGCGATGATCCCTCTGGATGCACTTTTCGTCATGATATTCACTCCCTATTCACAAACCTCGAAGTGCTGTTGCCCTGAATGAAAATTAGCCATTTTCACTAGCAAAAAGTCATCCTGTAATATGTAATTCAAAAGGGCTTCTAGGTCCGTCTATACCCATCTATCTAGAAAAAGAAGTTCTTGGCAAAACTTCTTTTAGGTTGTGCTATTTAGAGATGTGGTACTGAAAACATGAGAATAAGGAGAGATGCATGTAAAATATCACAATCTTTTTAAACTTATTTTTACCTTGATAAAAAAATTTAGCTTTCCTGGAGTGGTATTTTATCATTTTTTTATTTAATCATTCATTTATTTACCAAATGCTTACTGAAACTGACAGTTTGTGGGATTGTGTTCTTGTCACTGGGGTTGTAGCAGTGAACAAAATGGATGTAACCTCACCCTTCTTAGGGTTTCTATTCTAATAGAAGTGACAGATGATAAACAAATACATAAATAATTAATTTTTAGATAGTGACAGCATCTTAAAGAAAGTAACAGCTGTCAGAGAATGTAGGGGCTAGGCAATGGGATGACCATTGTAGACTGTATCCAAGGAGGTGATATCTGTGCACAGATCTGAATGAAAAAAGAGTGACCCAGGCACAGAGCTGGGGTACAAGCCTTCTAGATGAAAAGAATAGCAAGTGCACAAGGTTTGAAGAAAGAATGAATATGGGATGTTCCTGGAGTAGAAAGCCAGCAGCACTAAGGGGAGATGGCTAAGGGAGAGGAGGAGAAAGAGGCATTCAGATGAACATGGAGGCACCCTAGGTCTGTAAGGGAGTATAGATGAGGTTCTGCATGGGAAGGGCATCAATATGAGGGTTTTCATCTAGATCTGCTTTTAAAAACACATTACTCTGACTGCAGTTTGTAGAACAATCTATAAAGTAGAAACAAGAACAGATTCTGACAATATGTAAATAAACTCAACATTAGAAGCCCCCATAGCATGGGGCTTTTTGTCTGGGGAGCAGTGTGTGGGGAGTTGTGTGGTATGTCTGAAGTGGTAATCAATAGAGACCTGCAACTGCTCTCCTGAGCTGAGATGCTAGTTCTACCATGAGACCTTGGATAAGTCATATCAATTTATCTGTGCTTCAGTTTCCTCATCCATAAAACATAAGTAATAGCATCACCTACTTCAGTGGTTGTTCCATGGTAAGAATTAAATGAGTAAATATAACCCACTCAGAACAATCTATAGCCCACAATAAGAGCCATATACAAAGACTCACTACTATCATTTTCCTTATTGAAATTAAAAGATTGTTCAATGCAAGAATTATGTCTTTTTATTCTGACTTCTTTTTATAGAGCCAATAAGACATTGCAATTGTTAGACCTTCAATAGATAGGTATCTGCTAAATTGAATTATTGTAACCCCAAAACACATGGATATTGAAACAGGTATAATCTTAAAGGACCATGGGAACCTGGCAAAGTTACTCTCATTTTGCTTTCTGGTTATTCATTTTTTTTTTTTTTTTTTTTACAAACTAGCAAGCTCCTTGTGTCAGGGTATAAATAAAACGCATACTTTAAGAAGTTTCTGTGATCAAACAGCATGCTTCATCTTCACTCTCTCTTCCTATAGTCAGACTCAGTAAATATTTGTGTTTCCGATGGCAAAATCTATAGTGACAGATTTGGAAGGCATGACACCAAGTGTCATTAGTCCCATACCATGATATCACGGAAAAAAATTATTTCTTTACTATCAGTGCACATTTGACATAAGTGCTTCCTCCTGAGTGGCCTAGTGTAGATACCTCTGGGAACTCTTAACAGGATCAGCTAAAGACATTGTGGTTTCTGCTGCTTGGAAGCTCCTATCCTACCCTCCTGTTAACCCACAGTCATCTGCTTAGTTTCTTCTTGGATTTCCTTTGGCACCAGAAGACAGAAAGATCAGTTATGAGTTTTAGTAGGTGGTCAAATCAACACTCTGGCCTCCATCTCAGGCTGAAAAGAAATACTCTTCTGAAGATTTTAGCCTGCTCCTTTGTAAGAAGCTGCCTGTTGCTTAAAGGAGAAGTCCAGCAGTTCAGTAATTCATCTGACACAGTGAAAAGAGTATGAAGGTGGTTGTTTTCTAAAGATATGTAAGGTAATCTGAGACACCCACTCTTTTATTTACTGAGTATGGCACAATGATAATAATCAGTGTTCATTAAGAGATTCAAGTTAAGCATGAATAATGGACCAAATGGTGTGAACCTTAACACCTTAACAGTTCAGGAAGCACTGGAGAATGTTTGTCCCTTTTTTTCTCATGAATGTGCCGTGACATACTTAAGAAATGACATCACCCTATCAACTCAAGCTATAAAAGAGCAATGATGTCACAATCAGATCACCCTCACATCTAGTCCTGCTAGTCCTGATTTGTTGAAAGAACAGCATTTCCTTTATCCTCATGTGATGAAGTCTATCAACTCTCTACAAGAGCAAATGCTTTTGTCCAATTCAATGAAATTCTACTTCATTCAGTATGATGTGGGAGAGAAAAGAAAACCCGGAATGCCAAAAATCAGAGTAATATAGACACTTCAGTTTATCCTATGATTTCTAAATTGTTTTAGCAAAGCTACCCACTCATAATAGTTCAAATTACAGTAACATAGCCAAGATGATAGCATCATTTCATCTGAAAGATATACTATATGTCTGTAATAAAGCATGTACTTTCTTTAAAGACTTAATTTTTAAAAGAAAATTCAGATTCCACTTTGCTTCAGATCATTCCACCTTCTAAATTAGCTCCAAAGAAAGGGCAAGGGTAATATATGTAAGCCAACCTGGTTTCCTTCTGTAAACAAAACGCTGGATTCTTTTTCTTGCCAGCAGACCTCCCACCTTCCATCACCTACTCAAACACCCTAAAGCATCCACTCCTGATGGCTGTCTTCCTGACAGGCTCATTCACATTCTTTGCCAAGCACACAGAACCCCCGAGGGCTTTAGAAGATGTTATTCCTGGGTTCTCAGGGGATGTTTGTAAATATAAAGTTCTTGATTTCAAATATTCTGGAACGAGAGATGGTAAAACTCAGTTTGGAACAGTGGGAAGAGAGAAATTTACTCAGTTTGGAACAGTGGGAAGAGAGAAATTTACTCAGAAAAATGGCCCTATACTAGCTGTAGACTGATCCATTCATGGACTCAGTTTTCAATCAGTCAATAAAGGATGCAACTGACCTACTGATGGGTGGTGATCAACTGGATCAAATATGGCTTTTGTTATGAATTAATAGTTACTGAGGAGCATCTGTATGTTCATCAAAATCTAGGTAAGGCAGAGAATAATAAAAAAAAAAGCCATGGTTCCTCCTGCTCCTCAGTAACCCACTTAAAGAACACTAACGCATGAAGCAACAAGCACAAGCACAAGACAGAGCTAATGATCAAGTGGTGGTCCAGGAAAGATCCTAAGGGTTGTGCTATGTGTCCTGGCTGAGAGCAGTAGCCTAGGCTAAGCTGAGAAGAGTCAGTAAGCTTGTGGATTCCCCACATGTTGAGGAGAACAGCTGCAGTGATTGGAAGTAGTTGGGGGGCTGGGATAGCCACATTGATAAGAGATGTGCTTTTGGATCCTGTTCCAAAAAAAATAAGTAGCCAAGGATTGTTTAATCCACGGCTTAAACATAGAACTAGGGAATCAAGACCATGAGTGTTAATTCATGAAACTGCCATTGTGTCACCATTTGGTGCGATTCAAATTAGTGTTCTCAAATAAATCTTACCCTGCATTTCCTCATTAGCAAAATCAGGATGACCTCTGGATGCCTTGCAAAGCACAGTGAATTATTTATGACAAACAAGGAGTTACAGAAGAGGTTGTATACATGTGTAGTAGCAGCAAAGACTAAAACACTTTGCCTGTGGCATTTTGACTTGAAAAGAGATATGAAAATGCAAAATAAATAAACAAAATAAAACCAAGAACCCGCCAAGTAGGGGAAGAGGGTACTGAACACATGAAACACCCTCTGAACTATCGTGGGGAGGCTGAACGCTACAACGTATCTGACCACATTTTATAGATGTTGTACTAAGTCTTCACAATTGATTCCATACATGTGAGGAAGCTGGCGTACACTAGGTATGTAAACTCATGAAGTCATGCAGTTATGACATGTATTAAAACCACCCATATTCATGTGATCGATGAGATATCCCAAATCTTCTACTGGAGTCATATGTATTGTCTTTTTTTTCCAGGGTTTTTTTTTTTTAATTTTTATTTTAATTGTTGATCTTGTCATGTATTGTCCTAATTGCTTTGACTAAATGTCATTCATTTGAGCTGAAACATCTACTACAACTGCACAATTTTCAGACACTAATATATAGTAGTTGAACTATTATCTTTAATAATTAGGAAAAATGACCCTCATTCAATCTGGTAGAAGCAAAATCAAGTGACCTTGAAAGGAGCAAACAGGATTATTTGAATTCAAAAAATCCTTTTTAGCCCTGTCCCACTGTGCCTTGCTAATACTCTATTATCACCACTGTTAACTTCACTTTAAACAAAGAAGGAAAAAAATGTAGCACCAAGAGAATCCGTGACTACTCAAGGTCACAATGCTAGACAGGCCAAGTTGGGAAGATTTCTGGAGTCAGAAAACTAGAGTTCCCTGTTTTTACCACTTAATGGCTATGTGAACTTTGATCAGTCACTACACTAGTTTTCTCCTCTGAAAACCAGTAATGTCATATTTCACGGATTCTAAACTTACAATTTTTTTTCATTGAATATCTCTGCAATGGGAAACATTTTAATAACTGTTGGTACAGCATATTGAAGTAGGCAGCACTTTTTCTTGCTTAGTGATAAGCGAAATAATGTTGGGTGTTAAAATCTATGCATCTTAGAGTTGGTAAGAGACAGTAATAATAACTAGCTCTGGTGACAGTGTGTGAGAGGGCTACAAATGTGGAAAATCCACACGTGCAGGTTACTAGACTGAGGAAGCCATTTCACCCAAGGAAACTTATTCAGTGACTAAAATTTGCTAGGTGGATGAAAAGTTAACTCTCACTCATGTGTGGAGTTTAATGAACAAACTGGACTAACAAGTAAAATGGAGACAGACTCAGAGAGCAGGCTGACAGCTGGGTGGGGTGACGGAGGGACTAAGCAAAGAAAAAAGAAAAAAAAAGAGAAAGAACTAATTCATGGACAACAGTGTGGTGATCGAGGGTGGGGCATGTGGATGGAGGTGGAAAAGAGTATGGGGGATAAATGGCAATGGAAAAATACAATTTAAAAAATGTAAAAAAAAAAGAAAAAAGAAAGATAGAAGTTCTCACTTCTCGGTTTAGTACTAACTTTGGAATGCATAACTACTCAATCTTACACCCTTAAAATACCTGGCCACTAGCAAAAATGGTCAGTGTAAACAAAACAATCAGAAATTTCGTGAACTATATCTGCAAAGTCTGTTTTTTAAATCTAAATTCCATGTTAGCTTGTCATTTCAATGTGTGTGACAAGTGCATGTAAGGATTTGACACTGAGGAAGTTTCCAATATACTTTTACTATATGAAAAAATAAATGTAAAATATATAAATGTGTTTCTAAATTGCTACTGTTTATTTTAAGAAATAAAACATTCATCATCTTCAAATTCCGTACTTCTGTACACTGATTGCTATGTAGTAGGGGTGAGGGTAGCAGCAAATTATAGTCAACTCGGCAGCCCAGATAAACTGCAGCTGTTTTCAGTTCTGTTTCTGCAACATCCGTAGTGGAATTCAGAATTTACTGAGATCTGGCTTTTATCATTTTCCTGGCAAAGGAATTGCTGGCTTAATTACCCTCAGGGGTCCTGTGTAAATTATGTCCATAAATGTGGAGCAAGAAGATGGCAGAAAATAAATATTCAGCAGCATTAAGAGAGAGAGAAAATTCACCTCTGCTGAGTTTTCATTTCCTTTCTTGACTCCTTTGAAGCTTGGAAGGGAACAAGTCCCCTCTGGTGCTGGATAAATCATTAGTTCTGCCCACCTTACTAATTCAGAAGCATCTCTCTCATCCTAGTCCCTCCATTCACCATAATCAAACAAGCCTAGCCTCATATGGCTGTGTTTAACTCCATTTATTTCCTACTCTTCGAGGGACCCCCATGATTTTGTATGTAACCTAACTCATTGCTTAAGATGAGAGATGCATAAAAACATTCACAAGTTAATTAAGGTGTGAATTAATTGATTTTTTCCCATGAAATAACCACCAGTTACATAATAATAGCATACATTTATTGAAAGTTTGCTCTCTGCCATTGATCTCATCCAAGCCTCACAGTCACTGTGGTCATTGGCAGGCATTGTTGGGATTACTCTCCATTCAGTGACTGAATTTTGGAACAGCTTAAAGAGATTTGAAGTAGGATATGGGCATCCCAGGCTGAGTGGTAACTGGCCAGGAGGAAAGAGGTGGAGCCAGTTTTCATCCAAACCCAAGCTGTCTGACCCTTGTGCTCACTCTTTTAGCCAATTTATGCATTTTTGCCTTCCTGAGAATTCTGGGCATGAAGAAGGAAAGAAGAGTATAGTAAGAAAAATGGGAAGGCTGTCAACCCTTCAGAATCCCGACCTTGGTCAGCTCAGCTCATATAATAAGAAATATGATGTTTTGACATGTGACTTTCCCCTGGAGTTCAGGCTGACACTCGGAGCCTATATTTTACATTTGAGGCCAGGATCCCTTAGTCAAGTGCATTGAAGACATCAGCAAGGGCTAATGTCAGACTGCCTCATGAAATGAGCCCAATTTTAGGGGGTGATTTTGATTGGCAGCACTAAAAAGAGAGATGAAGGGAGCAGGATGAAGGAGCAGTCTCACTAGGTGCTGAAATGCCACCATAACTCTCCATAAGAGCTTTGAAGCTCTTCCAAAAGCAATCCCACTCTGACAATTACGTGGGAGAGGGCTGCACTTTGCACAGAGCTCGAGATCCTGCTGAGGAATTATGCAGTTAATGTGCCTGAAAATCCTTTATAAAATAGCATTTCCTTTCCTGGCTTTCTACCCTCCCACACCTGGTGTGTGCCAGTTTTTTTGTACAAATACAATAGCCTCACTGGCACTATTGTATTTCATTTTCATTGAAAAGGTGACAATTTGTGTCATAACCACCCACTACCTTCTTGAAACCCACCCAGCTATCTGGACACCCCAATCACACTTAGCATCTCCTTCATATCATTAACAGACCAGGATGGTCTCTCAGCAACAGCACCCAGACCATCTTCTACCATCACCCAGAAAATGAAGCTTTCCTTGTTTTAGCTTCTTTACCTTTCTCCTTCATCTAATTGAAATTCTTGTGAGCAGTTACGAGAAGATGATTCTTTCCCCAGGCTCTGCATTATACCTAGAAATGGCCCTAAGACAAACATTGGACTTTCTCCACCACAGATTTCACACAAACATGTATCTGCATTAATTATGTGTGATAAAAAACAACCATGACAAAGAAAAAAAATACAATACAAAGCAGGGGATTATGTGTCACTTTTTGGTGTGCACTTCGTGACCTCAGAGAAGTTGCTTAACCTCTTAGGCTCCAGTCCTGGGGGTGTCAAACTCATTTTCACCAGGAGCCACATCAGCCTCGCAGTTGCCTTCAAAGGGCCAAAGTAATTTTAGGACTGTATAAATATAACTACTCCTTAACTGTTAAGGAGTTAAAATTACATTTGGCCCTTTGAAGGCAACTGTGAGGCTGATGTGACCCCCGGTGAAAATGAGTTTGGCATATTTTTTATCTTCTTTTTCTTAGATAAGTCCCTTTAACATTTCATATAATAAGGGCTTGGTGATGATGAACTCCTTTAATTTGACCTTATCTGAGAAGTGGTTTATCTTCCCTTCCATTCTAAATGACAACTTTGCTGGATAGAGCAATCTTGGACGTAGGTCCTTGCCTTTCAAGACTTCCAATACTTCTTTCCAGCCCCTTCTTGCCTGGAAGGTCTCTTTGGAGAAATCAGCTGACAGCCTGATGGGAGCTCCTTTGTAGGTGACTGTCCCCTTATCCCTTGCTGCCTCTAGAATTCTCTCCTTCATTTTAATCTTGGCTAATGAATTTGAGCATTGAGTTCAATCAGCAATGGCCAATGATTTAATCAATTATGAGCATTGAGTTCAATCAGCAATGGCCAATGATTTAATCAATTATGCCCATGTAATGAGGCCTCCTTAAAACCCAAAAGCAGAGGGCTCAGAGGACTTCCGGTTAGTGGACAGGTGGTGACTCAGGGAGAGTGATGCACCTGGAGAAGCCACAGAAGCTCTGAGATCTCTCACTGTACCTCGTCCCATGCATTTCTTCCATTTGATTTTCCCTGAGTTATGTCCTTTTATAATAAACTGTTAATCTAGTAAAAAAAAGAAAAGAAAATGAGTTTGGCACCCTGCTCTAGCCTTTTCGTAGATGTTGGGAGAGGATTGTACTGCAGAATGTTCATACACTCTCCTAGTATTATGATTCTATAATTCCAAACACTATAAGAGTAGGAGTTCTCTCTTATTATCTTGAACTGTAAGGAATTAACCAAAACTCAGTGAAATTCTTAATTAAGTACTAAGTGATGATACATAGAATCTGAAAGAGGGTAAATGTATGAACCCAATATTGGCATGTAATTATATCTGGTAGATGTCAGAGTAGATACAACATAGCACAGAGTGGTAAGAGACAAACACCACCATATCAAAAAGGGAAGAAAGGTCTTTTAAGGACCATCCTATCAGTGACCCACCCCCCAGAGGTGCAAAAGAGAGGCTGACGGGCCACTATCTAAGACTGATTTCTCCAGGTGGATGGGGAAGCACCTCGGTAGAAGCTAGACACCTGAGGTGAGACCAACTGAGCTTTCCAAGTGTACAAAAACTTGTCAGGAGTTCAATCCAAAAGGAGTCAGGAAGAGGATAAATAAGAGCCAAGTTTTAGGAAAAATAAGCAGAATCTGAGAAAGTCAATCAAAAAGTAAAATAACGTCAAAGAGGGTGATCTGAGGCTCTATATGAATATCAGGCTGAGGGCCACCTGGCATGGATATTGGAGGAGACAGGCCAAGTAGCAAACTGGAAACAAAATTTAGCAGAAGGGGGATTACTAAAGTGCCAGGATAGGAGTTGGGTGAGTTACTTGGCTGTTTGCTGGCAGGTTCTGCGTGTTCGTGAAGTAGAACCTCTACTGATCTCTAGAAATAATTCTTTTAGAGGGTTAGGTACAGAAAATCCTGTTAACAGAGGGATGTATGAATACTTTGGATAAATCTTATGAGCAAATAAACACAGCATTATATTAGGTTGATTCAGAAAAATAATTCAGATCATGAGTGAATGAGTTGGAATTTTAATAAATGAAATGACCCATGGCATTACTTTTGAGTGCTTTTGTTACCGTATATGACATATGTCTGTGTTATTACCATTTAGGATAACATTATAGAAGCTTTGGAACTTCACAAGTCAACAGCTATTTTGACTTCCTAGTGGGAGAAAAGAACAGAAAGATAATCCTCACAAATGTATCCCATGAAAGCAAAGTGCTGAAAATTAAAAAATGTCTGTGATGTTCCTGTCAGGTCCCATTCTCCTCAAGAAAGCCTTCATGTAGGTAAACAATTACAGGTTTTCTTCCAGTTACAAAAACCACCTCTCGGATGCTGAGGCCAGACCACAAAACCAAACCTGTGTTCAAAGCCTAATGAGAACATTGAGTTGGACCTGGTTAGTTTGCTTTCGCTTGTGTTTACTATTAAAACAGCAAACACTCTGTTCTGGAGAAACTCGCAAACACAAGTTAATAGGCGAGGCTCTCTGCTTCCTACTTAGTCACTGCCAAATGTGGTCTTTGTAGCCCAAAGGAAGTGAGGGGTTCTTCAGTCTAGATAAGCCCAGAACCTCTGGCTGGTTGCTACATGTAAGCCGTTTAGTAGGAAAGGGGCCACAGCTGCCCTTGCAGGCTCTCCTCTTAACACCAGCTGAGGAAATCTGCACCACAGTTACTGACTTCACTGCTCTATATTTGACTTCATAATTGGGTCTACTAAATCATTCAGTGTGCCAGGTCAAGCAATGAGCAGAACATTTGAGCTTGCTTCACATTTTATAAACAATATGACAATATTAGACCATTCCCAGACAACTTTATAGGCATTTATTTAAAGACCTAAGGCAAAAGAACTGGTATGAAAGCCCTTTCATACTGACACTTTGTCCAACTTTCATTGAAGTCAACATGGGCTATTACTGAAGACCTTAGAATACCCAGACCATGACCAGACACCAAGCTGGCTGGGTCAGAATAAGTTGACTTTCCAGAACATACTGGAATATTTTAGAGTTTGTGCTGTGCACTAGATACAAGAAGATCCAAATATTCCTATTCTCCAGTGCTTGAGAGCTTGTCCTCAAGCTTTCACCCAGCTAGTGATTCTATGGAGAGCAAAACCCACACTGAGTTTTAAGCTGCCAGGAGAAAATGACAGGCAAAGGGAAAATGAGGGCACAGTGCTGAAGGCAAGGTTAAGAGAATAGGGCATGTGTAATACGGGGACAGCAGTGGAAAAGCCAAAGCACAATATGAGATGCAACTAGCAAGAGAAACAAAGGGCAGCCAGACAATATTTCACAAATACATTAGGAACAAGACAAAGGAAAGTGTAGACCCGCTAATTAGGAGGGAGGGAAAACAAATAGCAGATGCATCAGAAGGCTTGAGCTTTTAATACCTATTATGCTCTAGGCTTCACAAAATGGTTAGCTATCATCAGAAGCTGAATATAAACCACAGTAATGAGCACATGGGGGGGTGAGAAAAGTAGTTTAAATGGAAACCAAACAGATTAGTAACTACTTAGTCAAGCTCAATGGTTTCAAGTCTGGCCCTGGCAAGAACTGGAGTGTCATAGTAATGAAATCACCATTATTTCTTTTTTGATTCCCTAGGGGACATTTTTCATTGAATTTATTGGGGTAATATTGGTTAATAAAATCATACAGGCTTCAGGTATACAACTCTACAATACATCATCTGTATATTGTATTGTGTGTTCACCACCCAAAGTTAAGTCTCCTTCCATCACCATTTATCCCCCATTTATCTTTGAAATGCAAGTTTCTGTCAAAAAGACCTCTTGAATGAGTGGGAAGATTTCAGGGGCCTAAGTGTGAGGCAAAATCAGGGTCCTCATTGAACAAGAAGAAATGAGAGGTAGCTGGAAACACAAGCAGTGACCTTGGAAAGGAGCATGGGTGTCCCTGTGGAGTGACATTCTCATCTACCCTAGACCAAGCACAGAAGTGAAGGAAACTCAACTGGTCAGGGTGCCATCATAGACAAGGCCTTGGGATGAGGCCCTGGAAGTGCCACATTTCAAAATAGAGTTGCCATGTCTTCATAAAACAGTCAGGCACTTGACCAATGATAGCAAAAGTAGGAGCCTAGAAAGAACCTGGGAAGCCTCAGGTGGACAGTATAATTGGTGGGGAAAGGCCTGGCAAACTGAGTTAAGTACCTTTCATTTTCAGATTAATATAACTAAAATACCTTGCATCCCTACTGTGTCATGCACTGTGCTAAGTACTTCATATGCATTTTTAAATTGAATATTCTCAATACCCAGTAAGATAGGTACTATTGTTATCTATATTTTGTCATTTCTAAACGTCCCTCAGCCTGAGATCCTTCATGTAAGTGATCTAAAGAACAGTGTAAGAAAGGGAAGAGACTGTATTTATCTGTTTATTTGCTCACTTGAAGCTGTGTAATACAGCTTGTCTATATAGCCTCTTGGATCTGTTAACTAAAGCAAAGTTCGTGAAATTTAGTTTATTACATGATTTTTTCATCTATATATAATTCCTAGGGTTTTTTTTAAGGTGTCCATGCTACATTTTTTAAAAAGCTGTAAACAAATGTGTTACTTTAAAAAATAAATATCACAAGGCTATGCAGACTTATCCTATCCTTCCCTAACTACCAAGTACCGAAGAAGTGAACAGGGACGATGATGCTCTACACTTGGCTGCAGTTGATGAGAGAAAATGGCCACAGTCCAACCAGAGTCTCCCAAGATGGCAGTGACCTTGGTGAGGTCACTTATCTGAGAACAAGGATGACAAAAAAGAGTGAGTACCCCCCATTTGCTGCACACTTGGCAAATATTGCAAAATAATCCCAGCATTCTCTCTCGGAGCCCAGTGGCCCTTGTATTCTGGTTGTTCTCTACATACAATACAAGATTCTTTTTGCTGAAATACTTACAAGTACCTTATAGAGTAACTCTTCTTGGTATCAAGGTGTCTTGGGCATCAAATGAACTGTCAGGAGGATGTCTGATGAACATGGACCCAGGAAGTAGAAATCCTAGCTTGACTTTTTAAATTCATTCATTCAACAAATACTGGTAAATGCTGGGCTCAAACAGGCAAAATAGATTTTTTTTACCATATCACTTCTCAATCTTTGACCTGCTGATTTGAATTGTTAGCCTACATAGATTGCACATAGCATATAGCATTTCCTAAACTTGGAGACCACTGGAGTCATCTTCTCACAGAGCATGTAATATCCAATAGGGCACTCCACAGTCCATATTTTTTAAAGGTCAATAACATATTCCTGTTGGTGAATCAAAGCTTATAATTAATTGTACTCTGTGTTTCTTCCTTCAGTGACATTAACACAATAGTCAGATCTGGATTAAGTTTAGGACAGAGCCAAGCAAACAGAAAATACACTAAATGTTGAACTCCAGACTTAAGGGTGGAAACTCTTTCACTACTCTCCCCTGCTGAGAATAAGGATGGATCTAGGGTTTCCTGCAGAATGGTGCCTCCCTATGGAAGTCAAAGAAGTTTAGCTCTGGGAGATAAATTTGGGAGGAGCTGGCAGGCAGCAATGACCTAACAGATAAATCATGACAGATTCTTATTGTCCAATTTCCCTGTTTATATGCACCATGAAGTTACTTCAGGCCATTATTGCAATTTATTGGATTACAACATTCTTTAGTAACACTCCAGGCTTGCTTGACTATATGTGCGTCTTTCAATGTATACCAAAGAACATTTTATATACTTTAGCTAAATGCACTTAAACTGTTTCTAAGACTGGGTTAGTCTGCAGATAGCCACTTACATCCATGGTACTTCAACTTCTAGTAATTAACAGTGAGAAGGTAACTCATCCCCAGAATTCATAGGCATCTTATTAGAGTGATATATACACTTAACTATATGTTGCTGGGCATCCAGTGAAACCTTGTTAACTGAGTATAACCCTAGCATAGAAAACCCCCTTAGCTTCTACCACCAAAGCTGTCATTTCCCAGTGACAAAAGAAGTCAATCTTGCAGTTGGGCTGGGGACATCATACATCCACTCAACCTCCATTCTTCATTCATTCACTTATCAATATTTATTGAGCATGACTCTTCATTAGTATTAGAGACGCAACAAGAAAAACAGATATCATCTCTGTCCTCACAGAACTGATGGTCTCAGTGCAAGTCCAGTAATGGAACTGTGAGGAGTGAGGATGGAGGTTCTGATGCTGGAGCCCAGAAATTACCCACAGTTTCAATTTAGTATGTGAACGATTTCGTACATCAGACTGGTTGGTCACACAAATCAATGAGGTCATCTTAAACCTTTGGACAGCACCATCCGCCTCAAATGCAAGTCCTGCAACCAGCAAAGTTGCTACAACCATAGATTCTGTACATAAACTGTGTTAATGATTAAAGCAGATTTAGATTCAATTTTGCATACACAAATAGGTATGTAGTCTCTATTTATCTACATATCTATTTAGCAGAAAGTGATTTCAGTGAGTGAAATCTCTAATAGACAGTTGGTGCTTAAAATAAAAAGAAAGGTGAAAAGATGAAAATTTTAAAAATGGAAGAAATAAAAAACTAGAGTGGTAATATATATGGGGACCTTCAAAAGATATTTTGCTCTTGAACTAGTTGTGTTTCTCCAAGGGCAGAGTTCATCAGAGAAGTTTGAAAGACTATGTCTCTTCTGTGTGTGTGTGTGTGTGTGTGTGTGTTTACATAAATCCAAAGGAAAAGTAATCTTATCCTAGACAATTCAGAGAACTGGAGGATCAATCAGTTTCTGCTTTGTATGAACACAAGATGGACAGACTCTTGAAAGACACTCAGTCATTAACAACAGTATTGAGATTTCCTGGCTATTGCTATTTGTGTACACATAAAACTGCATTGAAGGCAATTCATGACCTTAATTTTAAATTGCTTCAATGGAGATTTTGCATTCGAAACTAATGATTTAGGAGACAATCTTTAGGAGTTACAGAATTGCACTCACGGATACCTTCAGGAAGGAGTAAATGGCTTTTTTAAGAGATTGCAAGCACTATCTTTTATTTCCTATCACAACAGCACTTAAATGATGCCTCACACTCTGAGGATGTGAGCATATACTTTTGAGCTAGTAAGTTACCAAGGTAGTTTTAAAACTTTGGGTGAAACTTAAGAGGTTTTGTTTAGAAGTATAGGAAGTGTATTTCTTGAGAAGATGGGCACTATCTACCAATTATTTAGATAAGTGGCTGGAGGCCTAGAAAAATCTCAGAGACATTGAATGTTCAGCCCTTCTGTGTGTGAATATGTGCATATATATCTGATAATATCATTGTCCCCTAACAATAGAGGGTTCTGAAATGGTACCGTATATCTAAGTTGCTCAGCTCTTTTTTAAAAAATAACTTTTAAAAATTTGCTTAGCGAATGTGTTAGATTTTTTATCTGATTATAAACCAAGTATATACCTCTTTCTTCTCTCACTACAAAGACATTATAGAATAAAAAATAATAAACTTTAAAGTGTCAAACAATATTCTCACAAAATCACTATGATTCAGTACATATAAATATCTCTTTTCTGGTATTAAAACTTCAAATAAAGTTATATGGAGAAACAGCACAAGTAATGTTACAATAGTGCAAATGGGACTGGTCTTTTTACCTGTCTGATGACTTCTTAGTCAGCTCCTTCTGTATACCTTCAATTGTCCCTGTTTGAAAGGCTTCCTTCTGTCTTTGTTATTGGCCAACCCCATAATCTTTCAGGGTGACTTCATACACAGCAGATACTGATGACTCCTAAACCAGCTGTGAGGTCCAGACATGTATGTCCAACTGCCTACTGGGCATCTCCGTTTGGACAACCAGCAGACATTGTCAACTCCACAATTCCATTTTGAGCTCATCACCTACCACCCCTACTCTTTGACATTTCCTGTTCTTCTTTTACTGAATAAATGTTTGTTGAATAAATGAATTAATGATTTTTAGCAGTTACTAAATGAATGTCATATAGAAGACAAGTACTTATTTCTAAACATAATGAGACTTAAATTGGGTGGAGTCTTTCTAAATAAAGTTGGTTCTTCTACAATTTTTGAGAATCACAGGCTGGAGAAACACTTGGGAACTGAACTTCTAATCATTTGAGCAAAGAAGCAAATCACAGATTAAGACCAGAGGAGGCTACAATTTATAAATCATCTACAGTATTTTCTTTTGAATCATTCAAGCAAAATTTTATAGTTTCATTACAAGCAAAAAAAGATCCAGATGTGTTTCTTTGCACACACACTCACATAAAAAGAAAACAAGTCAGTTAACACTTTACTGAGCACCTTCTACCACTGCCACACTAGTGATGCCACATGCCAGTGGTGTTTGAAGCCATGAATTTGGACTATTCTTAACTAACCAACCTACAGGGTACAATATTGTGTTAATGCATGATGCTCCTTTTAAGGTAATGTGCACCACAAAGTATGTGGAATTATTTGACACTTATAGGTAACTCCAATAGTTGGGTTTTCCTAAAAGATGCCTGTAGTTCTTTTATGAGGCATTAACTTCTTACTCGGCTGGAACCCCAGAGGGCATTATGGCCAGTATTCAAGGAATTTCAGTGATTGAGGATCCAATTTTTGCTTCCAATGCGAGATAGTTGTTCTTTACAGGAAGGAAAGTACTTTTGCTTACATAGCTGATCTCCTCTGGGGTGTTGACACCTTCAGGAGTACATGCATGGACAGGGCCAAACTATCATGAAGGCATCACTGCAAAGAGGCCTAAGTGGCCAACACTACTTTGATTTGTCTCTATAACCTCATTGAAGAAAAGCTTTCATTTCAGGGAAGGCAGTAAATTGACTCTATGTCAGGTACACAGAGCTTTTTCTGTTAGTTTTGATAAGATTTTTTATACATTATCTCATTCTGTTTCCAATCAAATTAAACAATTTACAAGATCACAGTTAGTGGACACTCAGATTAGAGCTCAGGCCTTCACATGTCTAGCTCATTGTGCAACATCCCTAAACAAACCACCACTGAATTTAATTTTAATTCACAGATGCTTGAATTTTCACAATTGAGATATACCCTTTTTCTTTATTGTCACTAAGCAAATGTACTAGGAAAAGGGTAAGTGAAATCACCAAACTTCTGGGAGTAAATGATGATAAGATGAAAGGCATAGAGCCCTGGCTGGTATGGCTCAGTGGACTAAGTGCCAGACTGCAAACCAAAGGGTCACCAGTTCTATTCCCAGTCAGGACACATGCCTGGGTTGCAAGCCAGGTCCCCTGTAGGGGGGTGATCACGAGGCAACCACACATTGATGTTTCTCTCCCTCTCTTTCTTCTTCCCTTCCCCTTTCTAAAAATAAATGAATAAAATCCTTTAAAAAAAGATGAAAGACATAGAGAATAAAAGGCACAGATTGACTAAAGGGCAGAAAGAATGCAGGTGTGAAGAGTGAGAAAGACAATGCTAGGATAACACATACCTG
The DNA here is from genome assembly GCA_039655065.1 of Glossophaga mutica. Lineage (NCBI taxonomy): Eukaryota > Metazoa > Chordata > Mammalia > Chiroptera > Phyllostomidae > Glossophaga > Glossophaga mutica. The sequence goes on along the minus strand of CM077303.1, from coordinate 155,539,995 downwards.
TGGCTTTCCTCACTATCATGCATGTAGCTAGTTGACATTGGCATTTAATATTATTGTGGAAGGTTTGCTGTGAAATGAACAACATCTATATAACATAACCAGAGAAGCCTCAAGCTTAGAAGGCTGACTAAGAAATTAATATATTAATCTATCTCCCTAAATTTAAAGGAAGTTTTTGGAGTGAGAAATCCTTTAGCATGGACCCCTCTCAGGAGTCTGTTTGCAATGCAGGCCTATGTCAAAGCTGACTTGACGTTCAGCCCACACTTGTTGCAATCCTTTTTTTTTAAAAAAATTTCTTGAGTGATGATAATTACTATGGCGCTCACACTCCTGAAAGGAGTTGTGCTATTGCAATGTTTGTTTAAGATGCTTTATCACCAAACAAGTTAAAGAAGAATGCAAATAGTTCACTCAGGACTCATTGGTTTAGGAGGGACTTAAAGGAGCATATTTGGATCTTAAAAAATGATTTCATCCTGAAAAATATTATTAGTATTAGTTTTATTTTGACACTGGTTCTACCCAGCAATATATATCACAGCATAGCCAAGAGTGGTAATCGAATGAGAAATTGGTTTTTATTATATCTAATAAAAAGCAACTATTACTATTATTACAAATTGCCCATAATGACAATTGTCTGGAGACTGTTTTATCAGCCTGAGTGGGATAGAAATAAGATACATGTATAAGTGCACTTCCTTGTCTATGAGTTAAATATGTATGCTCATTACTGACAATGTAAATTGACATTATAGCAAATTTCATCTATTTCACTCTTCTGGACAGAGTCTAATGCTGCTGACAAGAGATATTTAGTACACATGTCATTTATTTCTATTCTTTAATATTCAGAGATGCAAAAAGGGTGGCCCTGGTGTGTTCTTTCTAGTTAATGGAGATTATGTCAGTCTTCCACATCAGGGCTTGGTTCATAAAATATTAAGAAACTATCGTGCTCTTTTTGTACATCAGTTTTGAAGATTAATAAGCAATTTACTAGCTGTATTTTGGAGACCACTTATTTTATGAACATGTCATTCAGCCACCTTCACATCTGGTTCCTTAGTGGACAGCTAATAGAAATAAAAAAATCTACCCCATTGCAGTTGAAAGACTAAATGATTCTAATGCAAAGACAACAAAAGCACTCTGTCCCAGACTCCTCATCAACTCTGAACCTGACTCCAGGCAGTGCCAATGTCTCCAAGCTGCAGTGAGCAAGTACTTGAGGACAATTGTCCATTATCAACGTAATAGTCAAGCCTTGTAGAAGTTGAACAATTTGTAGAGCTTTTCTACTGCTTCCATGGGACATGAGATAGATGTTTATTTTCTTTTCCTACTCAGCCCCCCATACATACACATACACCCATATATACAAGTATCTTTGGGTGTCTAGAAGCCCTCTCTGTTCAGCAGGGTGAAGAAGCCAGGAAAGTTAAGGCAGAACTTTTGGGGAAGGGACCATTCTTAGCTACCGTACAACTATCACCTATTGATACCTGGTTATTCATAAAGTTGTTTGAAAACAGTGAGTGCTAAGATGTCCTGGCTGTTTTGAATGAGAAAAAAGTTTCTGAAACAAAAAAAAAATATAGCATGCTATTCACTAATTCTTATTAAAAAACTATTTTCAGTGTTGAATTGGTACTGTTCTTTTATCCCAGATGCAAGAGAATGGCCTCTTTAATGTTATGTCTTCAAATTACATAGGCATAAACCAGAGGGTGGACCTACACCTGCAGTTGATGACTGCTCATAGTATTTGTAATGCAAAATAGCTAATTAAGATGATGGTCAAGTGGTAGTTTTCTCCTGATATTAGCACGGAAAATCATGGTTGTGTCTCTATTTGTTTTTACACTGTACAGTATCAGCAAGCTAAAAACTGACGGCTAATTTCAACACCAGAAATTTCGAAAGTGAGCTAGCCACATCTAAAGAAATGCATTTGAATTGGCATTCACCTATAATTATATATTATCTCAGTCTAAACTGCTGTTCCTTAATACCACAGTCTCTCAAAGTAGGATTTGAGGACCACATATAACAGAATCAACTGAAGACATTTTTTTAAAATACAGATTCCTTGACCTGGCCATCCTGAATTAGGTTTCAGGAATCTGCATGCTACCCATGTTCCTCAGGTGATTTTTGATGGACACCACATGTAAAAATCGCTCTAAAACAAAATAGAATAATTGACCAAAGTAGGATAGTGCCATCATGATGACAAAGTAACTACCACCAACATTCCTATAAAAGGAAAATGCTGTTTACCAGGCTCTGACACCTGACCATATGCTCCAGATCCTGACCTCAGATCCTATTGCTCATCCCTCTTTCTGGCACCTCTTAGGCAAATCAGAATTCTGACATCAGCCGCTCCTGAATCTCCCACACTGAGCCAGCTCTGCCCAGTCTATGGGGCACCAGGCAAGTCTCGCTCTTCACTTAGGGTTGAGACATCCTTTTCTGTGAATTCTGAAGGAGGAGGCTGATGTTTATGTTCCCTATGTTCAATTTCTTTTCTCATTCCTTTCTCAATAAATGTTTCATCAGAATTAATCTCCTGTACTAATCCTTTGGACAGTGTTTAATTGGAAAGATGGTAGTTGCCACCCTTTAGTCCCACGGAGGCCCCCAGCACGTCACAGCGCTCCCACCCCACTCACGGTGCTGCCGTCGCATCAGGCATCAGTGGCTGTGTCACCCCTACCCGAAGGGGATCGGAAGCAAATGGAGAGCTGGCTGAGCATTTGGACATCGCTAGATGGAGATGCCTAAGAGAGAAGAAAGTACATGATATTTTAACTCTTAAGTGCCACATTTTGCCATGTATAATGTGCACTTTTCTGCCCAAATTTTTAAGGGAAAAATAAGGATGCGCATTATACATGGGTACTGCTAATTCCATATCTATATAAATGTTTTTAATTCTTTTATTTATGCTTATGTATTAAAAGTGTAACTGTAGAAAGCAATAACAGTATCCGTATGCAAAATAATACCCTGGAATATGATCATCGGTTTTGTTTCTAAATATAAATAAATAAATAATTGAATTTAAAAAATTAAATGAAAGATTTTTTTTCTGAAAGTTCCAGCCAAAAACATGGGTGTGCATTATACATGGCAGAATTTGCCTACGAGCCAAGGCAGCAAAAAGTCCTCAAGGTCCTCATAAGACAAGCAACGCCTTTTCAATCCTCGTTGTCATCACTGTGGTTGAAAAGTGCTAGAGCGGACAGGTCTTCTCAAGGAAGTTCCACTGACACTACTGTAAAGCTCCTTAGCCATATGTTTGGAAAGTCTCTAGGAATCATTTGCTTCGATAATTTAAATAAAATTTAAGCCACACATGTGTTTTAACACATATCTGCAGAGACAGAGGGGTTTGTTCTTGGGATGGTGATTGACAAGGAAAAACAGAGTGACTTGGCATGTACGTAGAACTCATTAATCTGCAAGCACATTCCAGGGAAACATGGAGTTCTCTTTACAAGCTGTTACTAAAACAGCACTTTTATTTGCACAGTTGGGATTCTAACAGTTTAAGTGGAAGGCACAGTTAAAGGAGAGAGAGATGCTCTCCTGGGATCAAGTTTTCCGTGATTACACAACCTGATAGTGTCAGCAGGACAACAAGAGTTAAACAATATCACAGCATTTTTCCAATTGCTGCAGTTTTAGTATCTAAAGAGTATATAGCCAATTGTAAGGTCAGTCTTAGATATTGTTTGATAAATGTGGATCTTTGCATGTCAGGGAATTTTGTAAATCCTTTAAGTATCAATATTTGTATTTCAAAAACTCACTCACTAGAGATGTGGGAGCTTTCTGAGCTACCTTGGTATGTATATCTTGGGAAGATTAGATGCTGCGATGATACAAGAGGGAAAAAATTAAAATGTAGCTATTATTTTCTTGAAGAAGGAAATCAGTCAAACTGAAACAAATGTAATGCAGTTACCCCTCAAGTAGACACCCTCCAAATATTGGCAGGAGAGTTGGGCTGATGGAATTTTCATGAACTTCGCTTTCTGGCTTTCTCTGAATGCTGCCTCTGCAGATTTAAATCCATCTTACTGCAGAATGCTGGGTTTGTAACTGAGAAGAAATAGTGCAGATGGCTAAATTATCCTCGCTTGTTTAAAACCATGACAACTTACCATAATATAGCTTTAAGCACCTGAAATTAATTAGAGCACATTTGAATATGGAGAGTATGATTTACAGTATGTGCTTCAATACAGAGACATGTTTTGATTTCAGGCCGTCATTTATTATTTTATCTATAAATGTTGATCAAACAGACTTCATTTTGCCTTTTAATAAAGACTACTGTAAGGGGCAGTGGGAAGGGGACAGACATATAGTCTGATATTTAAAATGCATAAATTTTGGAAGAACTAGAACAGAGTTTTCTTATAATCATGACTAAACCTTTACTGATTGTTATGGGGAGGTAGGAAGGTACAGTAACAATGTTTCAGTTCCTGTGAAGGGTCGTTAATATTTTTTAGAGATATTAAGTTTGTTTCGTGTCAGGTATATTGATGTATGATTTATATTTTAAAAATTATTCCTTTTAGTGTGCTTTCCAATGAGTTGACATTCTATATTATATTAGCTTCAGATACACAGCATAGTGGTTAGACATTTATATCATTTACAAAGTGATCACCCTGATAAGTCTAGTATTCACCTGGCACCATACATAGTAATTGCAATATTATTGACTCTTTTCCCTATTCTGTACTTTACACCCCATGACTATTCTGTAACTACCAATTTGTACTTCTTAATCCTTCTACCTTTTTCACCCAGACCCCCAAGACCTCCCCTCCCATCTGGCAAACATCACTTTGTTCTCTGTATTTATGGGTCATTAATTTTTTATGATAATACTCCCTGAACTTCATTAAGGTCCTTTAAAAACTCAAACTAGGTCTTCAGAATTTTTTTACCTTTGAGCAACTTATTAAGGGAAAAGGCATAGCATGTAGTGGAGTGAGACAAACTCTGCCTTGAATCTTGAGTCCACTCTGACAGAGAGGGAGGATTCATAAATAAGGGAGAAACAGAATCATAGATAATGAGACAAACACTATGTCCAGACAGGGTCATCTCTTTGAGGAAATAATTGATTGGTTAGGGTCTAAGCATGTTGAATCTGAGATGCTGGCGAGCCATCTAGGAAAAGGTGTATGGCAGGTAGTGAGGGCTCGGGGCCCGGAAGAAAGCTGGGTTACACAGATGTGTGCACGGAAGTCACTGACAGATATTATTTGAATTCGTGGAAGTGAATGAGGTCACCAAAGGGAAGAATATAGAGAGAAAAGAATAATTAAGGATATCCTCAGAAATGTGATGGAACACTGACAATGAAAGAAACCAAGAAAGGACAATCTGAAAATAGGAAGAAAATCAAGATGCCACCATGTCACAGGGTGTTTGAATGGGAGAAAGTAGACCACAAGATCAAATGCCTTCAAGTGGTCAAAAAGATCAGAATTGGAAAAATGAAAGGCAAGAGGTTAGCAGAAAGTGCGGTAAGAAAAACAGACACTAAGTATAGACACGCTTTTCAGATGTTTAGAGTAAAAAGAGAGGCAACAAATAGCTCGATGATCTGAAGCAATCCAGAGAACTTCTTTTAAAGCTGGGAGACCAAAGTGTGTTTATTGATGGGGCAAAGAACTCAGAGAGAAAGAGAAATTGACTGAGAGAGTTGCCAGTGAGCCAAGAAGGAAATAAGGTGAGAGACAGAGAGTTAGAGTAATCTTGGAAAAGAGAGAACCCTTCTCTGAGACAGAGAGGAAAAAGATGAAGCAAGCGAGATACAGATAAATGTTAAGACGGTTCACTAAACTGGATTTCTCTTACCTCACGTCTCTGTTGTTCTGTGCCCGTCTGTCTGGACCCCTTCACATGCAGGCACTCATACACACACACTTACCAGATATCAAGTAAAATATCCTTGAGAAGAATAGAATGTGTCAGTTTTTAAGAAATGGTTGACTTCAAGCCCCTGAAGCATATTTCTAAGAAAGAATCCCAAAGTCATCCTGGTACATCACTGTGGCCTGAAAGAACTGATGCACTTTGATAAAAGGGGCAACTTAATTGTTTCCCATAGTAGTTTTTGTCTTGGGTCTCTGTGGGGCTGGCCAGTGCACTAGGTGGCCCAGAGCTGAACCAACTTTAGAGGGGCTCTCTGTGGCTTTCAAAGAACCAGGACCCTCCCTCTCTGTGGTACTTTGGGAATTTACTCATCCATTAGAATTTCACTCATCACCATTGCAACCAAAGAAGTTGGGACAGGTATTTGACTCCCATATCCCAGGTGGAAAGTCAGGACCCAGAAGGGAATACTCTCTAAACCAGGGCCACATGATATGAGGCTGCTGGAGCTATATAGAAAACTCTGGACTCTAATTCTTGAGATTATTTTTTATTTCTACTTTATGCGACGGCTTTTATTCAGCAAGCATTGAGAATACCTCCGAGATAGAAATTTTACCACCAGGCATAAGAACTGTGTGCAAAGTCCATCACTGAAAAAGGCTGAGGCATAATAGAACACATTTGAAATAGCTCAGCAAATACACATGTTCAGTTACAAAAGCTTTCAAAGTAAATGACTTGGCTACTTGAAGCAGAAAGTAAGACAATAAGCCAGGCTAAATAAGGGAATCCTTTCTAGATTTTTATTTCTTTCCCCTCAGGTACTCACGGAAGACTGCCAGGTATAGTTCTAGGAAATTTGGAAAACATATTATAGCAACAGAGGTAAAGGGAGTACTGGAGTTTTCTAGCTTCCTTATTTTTTTAATAGTTATATTCTAACTCTTTCCAAACATTGAGACAGTAATTCCTCTCATTCCAGTGTCTCAGTGTTAAACAGCAGAGTTGGTATTAAGAGCCCTGCAACCTCTCAGCATCTGTTACTGGAGACAACCCTCCTCAGTTAGGTAAAGGACTTCAAGGCGAAGTTTTAATTCTGTGTCACAGTCCAAGGTATTGCAGTGCAAAGTATGGAAGCATGCATGCCAGCACACACAGCATAATACATCTACCCTCTCACCCAAAACCCAAGGACCAGGTTCAATTTAACGTAATAAAATGGACTCCATGCTCCTGGCTTTCAACACCCACTTTGTCCTCATCTCCTGCACACAGTTCTGGGCTCAAGGCTCTGACACTGAGATCCTCTCAGGAACTTTTTGCTGTGGGTGCCATTCACAAGAGCCATCAAGAGAAATCTCATGGAAGGCCTACTTTTCCAGCCAAACATCTAAGCTGTGTCTGCCTTTTGACAAAGCAAAAGGGCCTTTTTTTTTTTTAATTCTTAAGCTTTAGAAGACCTGCCTACCCACACAGCAATTCATGACTAAACAGGAAGAGACTGCAGAACAACAGGGAGGGAAAGGTTGATCCTTCAATCCAAACAAATGAATGTTACTAACAATAAATTCTTCAGATGACTTCCTGATGAACACGAAATGAAAAGTCTGCTCAGGGAGCACTAGAGTCTTTCAGGGTAGGGGTCCTTCTACATCCATCAATAACTAAAACATATGAGGTGGTCAGGACTGTGTTTACTGTGAGCATCCTGGCCTTGCTGAGTGGGTGGATTTCATGGTACTGATGTCCATTCTCCAGGAGAGAGCCCCATCCATGCACATCCTGAAGAATTCAGCATCTTCTTACCATTCTTGCCCCTTCAGTGTTCCTCTGATGCCCACTGAAGTTCCTACCCACCTTTCAACCCAAGAGGTCCACACATGTAAAGCCTTTTAAAGCCTTGCTGATATCAAATTTAAGAATTCTTCCTATGTTAATGAATATTGTATATTTATTCAGGTAAATTTGTGAATAAATGGAAACAGTGTCAAGAACTGCCACTCTCAGATAGAATTTACATCTCATTGTGTTTTATACCTGATCATTCAGATCAAAGGAAGGGGTCAGAGGGCAATGGACTTAACTGTAACAGGGCTGATTACCAAAAATATAGCTATGATTAGCACTTAGAATAGAGAGTGCTCTAGGTAATTAATGGGTATCATTTAATCTAACTCACGTCTCCCTTATGATGTAAATGAAGTAATTATCCCCACTTTACAGATGAGGGAACTGACGTACAGAGGGTTAAGTAGCCTACCAAAAGCCACTCAGCCAGCAAGTATAGATGCCTGTATTCAAACAAAGGTAACTGTGGTTCTAGAGCCCCCTACCTAACTGCTATACAGCACAATGGGAAAAGAACATTGCAGGCATGTGGAAATCAAGCCAAGGAGAACAGATAAAGGCTATTTATTGAGATACTGATATAATCAATAGCAATATTTATTTATATCTATAAATGTATCAAAGGAGTGGGTCACTACCTCTTGTGTTTTGGCTAAGACTCAAAGGCAGGGAGAGGAGTAGGAAAGCTTTACAGGGAAAAGAGGGGGAGGCTCTAGGGTTGCCCTGATTGGAGGCTCTTGGCAGAGCGAAGGTGTACGTGGGCTAACTAGACGTGGGACTTCCTATGTGATTAGTTAGCTCTCTCTGATTGGTCCTAAGTTGGAAGCAGAGACAAAAAAATAAGAAAGCTGTGACTTATTGATCAAGTATTCATAGTTTTAGGTCAATTGTTATAGGGGCTATTTTTGACTTCCTGGACTATGTGCTAGAAGTAGTGGTTCCATAAGCTTGATGTATAGAAGGTGGCCTTCTGAGCTGGTTACTGAAAATAACGGGTTGGTTTCCTGTGCTGATTGCTGCAGATAGTGAGTAGGGGTTCTATTTTTATATACAATCTGGCCAGCGCCGCTTTGTATATTCAGTCTCTCAGACAGAAGAATCTCCTGAAATCATTCATTTGCCCTCAGAATGGAAGGAGGCTTCCTTCTGGAAAGGGGTCTTCCAGCTAACAGCAGATTTTTTCACTGAATCAGGTTGGTGAATTGGGTTGAAATCTGGATTTCTGGCAAACAGGTATCTGTTGAGTTCCCCTGTGCTGATCTCTCTTGTGCTACTTAATATTTGTCTGGCAGTTAGGAGCCAAAAGGCAGAGAAATTATTATCTTTAATCATGCCCCCAAAGTAAAAGTCAAAGGTTGCCCATGATCTTAGCTGGTAAACCAGGAAAGGAGAACGTTCTCTTTTAATTTCCTCCACCTAAGCTAAAACACAAATCTCGAAATTATCACACAAGTGGACTGGAGGTGAATCAACCTGGTCAACTTACTTGCTCCCAAAGACTGAGGCCCTTTTCAGCAGCTGGTCACCTGCACAGCAGCCTATGACTTTTCATTAAGTTAACAAATGGTTCTCTTTGCAAGAGAACCAGGCATATCCCAGAGAGTTTTAACATAAACAATGCAGGTAGGCAAGAAATGTTTCCTGAGCACATACTCTATGTTCATTGTGATAAAGGAAGCAGAATATAACGCTTCTGCCTTCAGAGGATCCTACAGCTTTTATGTACGTACGATACCATTTTTCATTGACTAGAGTGAGTGATAAACAAATTCAACACTAAGTATCCAGTGAGTTTTGCCTTGAGAAATACATGTGCCCCTAATGAGATATGGCTCTTGCTGTGATTTTATTGCTTCTTTCTAACATGAAGTTAATCTGAAAGTGCTTGCATTTGGGGATGTGAATCAATTACATGCCCATAACAACTACAGATGCATGTTCTAAAGACATTAAAGGCATGCCAGCATGCTGTCTATTATGAATGTTCTGATGTAACAAATGCCAGGGACCAGTATTAAAATTGGAATCTAAGACAAAATAAAACAATGGCTCCTTGTAGCCACCAGGTGAGTGCAAACCCAGAGAAGCACAGTCCCCATTGGCAATGAAGGTGAAATGCTGATGAAGGCATGGACTGATTGGCCAAGGCTGTGATCTTACTCACTTCCCTGGGCAGGGAGCAATTTGAGAACAAGCAAAGGGTCACAGGAGAGCAGAGGTGAAGACCATTATGTTACATAATGTGCAGTTCGATGAACCTGAGTTCTAACCTGACTCAGTTACCATTTAGCAGAGTGACTTTAGGAAAATTACTTCCCTCCTGGGACTTCACTGGAAATTATCCCTGATAGAAGAACATAGGTAAGATGTGTGGCATTTTGTATAAATTTGTGAATAGACATATACAGTATTTTAAAGTAAAATAAAAGCATTCCTTGGGGAAAACTACTAGTGAAGTAGTGCTAGTATTGTATGCTAAAATGATGGCTACATTGAAGAAAGAATGAGTGAAACAGTGAAAGAAGAAAAGGACAAGCCTAGAATTTTGCAAAAGTTTTCTCTCCATTAATTATGGAGACAGAGATTAAAGAGAAGAACATTTTCCTTTCAGAAAGAAATGTAACAGAAAAAGAAGTATAAGAGATTGCTCACCAGCCAGTATTGAAACCAATCTGGACATTCCTTCCAATGACATATGTAAAATAACTCCCTAATTTGTTATTCTGTTGGTGAAAAGTGACAAAATACCCTTAGTATAGTCTTCCCAGGACCCTTGAGTGAATATCTAGGTTTCTGCATCTAAAAGAAAAGATTTTGTCCAGAGTTATCTTTATGATTCTTAAGCCTGAAGGACCTGGCTTCCTAATCACTGTAATGCACAGATCTCAATGGGTTTTCTGCTTCTCTTCAGTACACACATAGAACTAAGCAATCAGCCCACGCAGCTTCTCTGCTCTTCTTGAACACTTGATGAATAAAATGAGAGACCATGATAAAACCTGTAAGATTATGCTTTCTATTTTTAACGTAAGGATTCCCATTTCTGCCTCAAATTCTTTCGTGATTTATTTCAAAAGCCAGACATTATCTATGGAGATACATGTAGGCAGTTGTGTGTGTGTGTTTGTGTGTGTGTGAAGAAATGCAATTACACATCCCCACTCAGGTTACAGCGGTTACTTTTAGACATAAACATTCCACTTAAATCTAGTATGGCTAGTAATCTTATAACTGGATTAGCGGATTTCTGCCTACAGTCCAAGAAACCCAAACAAGGTCTACTTCAAAAGAAATGATACCTAGTATGTTACTCTAAATAAAAAAAGATGTTTTAATTAATGGGAACTATGTCCTATCATATAACCAATCAGTTGATTACCTACTACATTATTCTCAACAATGAGCCTGAAAAAAACAAAGCTGCAAATAAAGTGATCTTTTTGTCACATTTCTTGACTTCTAATCATATTTTCTTATTGGGTGGATATTATCCTCAGAATAAAAAATATATATGTATATATACATACATATATGTGTGTGTGTGTTATCTTTTTATGGTAAGAAAGAATAAACCTTGAAATAGAAGACAATTTTTTAAAAAGAGAGAGATGTTCAATATTTTTAGGATGAGCAAGGTAACAAAGCCTCTGGAGGAGGCATTTGGCAGTGCACTGAGAAATAACAGCAGCAGATGCATAAGATCTGGCAGAAGCAGCCCTTAAATGAAGAGTATATCAAAATAGGGCCATGTCTATGGTTAAAAGCACTAAGACAAGTGGGAATACGCCCGCGGAAGAGGACTGTAATTTTGGCTATGTTCCCAGAGAAAGGTACTGATTCCATGAGAGGTTCAGAGAACAAACCGTGTGCTGAAAACCCTGAGGATATGGGACGACTTTGATAAGAATCAGGGAAAGAAATTTGACAAGCATTTCTTAAAAATTATTCATACATAAGGTACCTGGTACCAATAATCCACTCGAAATAGCTTTAGAAGTACTGGGACTGTATATTCAATGATGGTTATCTATTGCACAGAATTACTGCTCAACACTAAGACCATTGCTACAGATTGCCATACAGTCTGTGTTAGGCAAATTCACGCAGTGCTGGATAACATGGCACTTATCACCAAGTGATCTCTGTATTGATAATTATACCCACTGAATTTTGATAAAGAGTCTATAAATAGCATAATGTATGCTTTCATTCACAGAGTTCAGGTAGATATCTTTTTAAAGAGCTCATTTTGTTTTGATTAATTTGGACTGAATCGACACAGGTTGTAGGGAGAGAGCTTTCGTGGTCATTGGTGACCCTAAGTCCAGGACACTTAGATAGATGAACCCTGTATTTTTAATGGTAAACTGAATACATTATACATAGACTGGTTATAAGTGCTTGAGAGAGTCAAAGCATGTGCCACTTCTACTCTGAATGGCCCTGGACAGTGGGACAATGAGCCAGCGCATCCAGACAATTACACACCATAATTACTGTCTGGTCAAGAACACAACACATTAGAATGGATTCATATGTTGCAGGTAAATTATTTTACTGACTTCCATTTTCAAAAAACACTTGACACAAACCTTCCCAAAAATTAGGAAAAAGAGGAAAAAGTACCTCATAGACATTTGCCCTATAAGTATTCCTTGAAACTTGATTTTTCAGGAAAGCACCTATGAGGGAAAATAATTTTGTATGTTGGGTAGTGGGGATCTTAGAGAGACAAGTGTTTTGAATCCTGACCCTACTCACAAACTTGCGTATCAAAAAACATCCACTAGCATCTTGTCATTGTTTTATCAGAGCGGCTATTGACCTGCAGCTATCTGACCAGCCAAGCTGTACACTGGGTTACCACACCACACAGTAATTACCTTAATTGGCTCTACAACAGTGAGAAATATGTTTTGGATGGGAGAGGATTTTATTTCCACTGACTTTTCCATCAAAAAGAGTTAACAAACAAATGTTGACTTGCCTCAGAAATGGATACCACAGGACACACGAAAGCAAAGCACAGAAACAGGAGGTATTACACCTTGTAGCTCAGTGTCTTTTTAATATGGAATCTCTTCTTTAAGTGTATAGAGAAGATTTCACACACACACAGGGAGTCACCCAGGGGAGAGCCACTTGATATCTGTGCAAATCTCACCACTGTTGGTCCCTTCTCCCAAGAAATATCACTGTTTTTGTAGTGCAATAATGTTTTTCCACCTCAGTGAGAAGTTCTATTGTAATGTCCATTTTTCTGAACAGCTGATTCATGAAGTCAGTAAAATTAACAGGCCTATTGTATTCTAAACTTTCCTAGGGAGCAAGATTTGCTCTGTTCTATATGAAATATTTATGATTCCACCCTTGAAGAGCTATTATTTTATCATGGGACTAGAATACAAGCATACGTACAAATTAATGCCATTTACAACATGTAGAGAAGAATACTATTCATTGAAGGTGTGGCTTTACTTAAAAGCTTATATTTGGAGTTTAACTTCTACAGAAAGAAGAGGCAGCAAGTTTCTTGTGCCATTGCTCAGAGGATTTTTTAACTATATATATATATATAAACTTTGCGTTGCAAGGGAAAAAAAGAAAGAGAAAAGGGAGCAAGTTGTAGGGGACAGAACCCGGATGATCAGCCAGGGGCTATTGGTTCCAGTCCTGACTCCAGCGCTAATGAGCTTACGACTGTGACACAGCATTTAATCTTTCTGAGCCCCAGTTCCCTCATCTATTAAATGGACTAGAGAGCCTCCAAGGTCTCTCCCAGCCTAACATACAATCTGAAATCATTCATTGTCAACCTCCCTAGTTATAATTACTACTGCAAGCATGCATTTGCTGGTTCTTGTTGTTTCTTCTGGAAGGGGATTTGTCATAGCCTCAGCTTTGGATTTCAACCTTCCACTTCCTGAACACCAAAGCAACCATTCAGCCTTCCACATACAGAGAGTAACTCGAGTTGGAGACACACCTTTTAGCCATTTTAATAATGTTTTATTTTTAATTATGTATATTCTAATAAATATCCTGAGAGTAGAAATAATTTGGTGCATTTGACATATTTGAACTTAGATGACTTGAACTAAAGACACTATTATTTTAAGGTTAGGGGAATCACAGTATTTTGCAAAATTAGATATAAATAGTTTTATCTTCCAGGGTGGATCAATAATTTCCCCTTGGCTAAGATTAGATCATGATTTTTCATTTCCTAGAAAATCAGACCAGTTTTCTTCATGTCTCTTTTAAGATTGGTTTTAAGTTATTTCAGTATTTCTAAGTAAATGTCTATGTCATATCTTATAATTCTTTTTATGTCATATATTGCCTTGAATTGTATAAATATGTTTAGTGTGCAGAAGCATGTTATTTCTAATAATAAGCAAAGTAAATACATGGCAGCGTGTAACTTGTTTTTCTTGATCAACCCCAATTAAGTAAAATCTCACCACTGTCGGTCCCTTCCACAGATGCCAAAAGAGACTGAGTGTGAATTCGTTTCTTAGAATCTGTTGAGAGGGTTAACAGTTGCTACAAAGGGATCAGCAGGTGGCAGTAAGAAGTTTAGATTTTATCTCATGTAGCAGGAAGACTTGGATTTTGAATCAGGACTTTTTTGCATTCTGGATCTACCACCCTAGGCCAATTATTTAACCTCTCTGACCCTCAGGTTTTCATTTATAAAATGGAGAGATAGAGGCAGTTATGTTTTAGGTGGTGTGTTAGTTTTCTAGGGCTTCCATAAAAGAAAATTCAAGATTCTGGAGACTAGAAGTCCAAGAACAAGGTGCGGGCAAGGTTAGTTCCTGCTGAGGCCTCTCTCCTTGGCTCGCAGATGGCTGCCTCCCCTCCGTGTTATCTCGGCAGTCCGCTGTGTGCACACGCCTGGCATCACTCAATCTGTGTCCAAAATCTCCCCACCTGTAAGGACATCAGTCCTGTTGGAGTAGGGCCCACCTTGAAGACCTCGTTTTAGCTTAGTCGCCTTTTTAAAGACCTTATCTTCAAATGCAGTCATGTTTTGGGAGATGAGGATTTCAGCATGAATTTGGGAGGAACACAATTTACATAACACATGGGTTCTCTGGGTAACAGATTCTGAGATGCTATCTACATGCAGCAGACTTTCCGGAGTGGGAAGGGAGGGTCTCAGAAACAAAACCTGTAAAGAAGTGAGGGAAGCAAGAGTGGGCGGTGGAAGAATTTAAAACACAATAGAGTCTAAGGGAGGTCTGCCTCAATCCGCAGAGAGCTCAGGCTATGATGGCCCTTCAGAATTTTCCCAAATTGAGGCAAGGGGGCTGGGCTTTTGTACCCTGACATTGACCAGATGCCCCCAGGAAAGGAACGCCCTCCCCCTGACGCCAGAGAAGGAAAGGAGGAGTATCCTCAGGCCAGGAAACTCCCTTGAGTTGAAGGTCCATTGATGTGAGCCTTCAGCTTGGGAGCAGCACATTGATCTCACAATGCACTGGGGGGTTGAGTGCCTTTGTCCTGAGAAGAGAATGCAGAGTAGTGCCCCCGGCTTCCACTGGAGAGCTTCGTGCCAATTTTGCCATTGTACAGATTTGATGAGGATTGGCTGAGACAGGTATAGTCCCTGGCATGTAGTGAAAACTCTATTGATACTAATCCGCTTCCATGGCCCCAGTCTGCCAGGTCCACAAGCCCATATCCTCCAGCAGTGGCCTCACTCACACCTCTACTGACTGTGTTTCTCCTGACTAGGAACAGGATCCAGTAGAGCTGGTTGTCAGGTACTTTCCAGTGTTGATATTTAACTTCCCTCCCCTCTGACCCTTCTTCTGTCATCCAGATAGCTCAAATCAACAATGCATAAACCCTCTGAACTCTTTATAAATGGAGCTCTTTAGGGAGCTGCATGCTGCTTGCGTACAAAGCTCGATGATTTTCAATGTTTTTTAAATTATTTTTAATAATACCCTACATTTAAAGTTTCCCATCTGCCAAGCCACGAAGAAGAGCATGTGGAACATAATGCACAGAGAGCATGGGAGGAAAACAAAAAAGAAGTGGGTGGGTTCAGACAAAGAGGTTGCCTTGTATCTCTGACACGGGGCTTTTGTGGCGATTGTTGATCAGTGGAAATGAAAGTCCATTTGGGAAAGCCATGTGCCTCCCCAACTGTAAAATAATACTTCATGGGGATGAGTCCTTGGGTGGAAGAACAGTTGGGCTTGGAGAGAAGCTAAATGGCAGCCCATTGTCACAGAAAATGTAACCTGGCAATGAATGGATGGGGAGAAAGAATTTCAAACAAAGAAAGGCAATGGGTGGAAATGAAAGAAATACATAGTATCCTTTTTGTCTACAGCCTTTCCTAATGAAGATTAGCAGAAAATAAATGGGGTTTTGCTCAATATATTTGTTCTCCAAGTATAAGACCTCATGTGACCCGTCCTGCAATACCACCTGGACATGGATCCTATTTCCTGGTGTAAACTCACATTCACCACATAAGGAAGGATAAAGAAGCAAAATGTTTTAGGTCTTGAAAGAAAACAGTTTGTTCTGACCTCATATGAGTCTTTTAAGTGTTTTGTGGGGTGTCATGAAACAGTCACATGCTGCATAATGGACACACAGAAGAAAAGGCTGTTTCACACTAAGTGAACCAGGGGTCAGACACAGATCCCAGGAGCATTCAGCTTATTGGGCTGCCATTTCCCTTCCTACATTGCTCATTAATTCTTCATTTAATTAGTCAGCTCTTGTTGCCGTAACAAAATAACACTGACTTGGGGCTTAGAAAACTGACATTTATTTCTCCCAGTCCCAGAGGCTGGGAATCCCAGATCAAGGTGCCAGCAGAGTCTATTGCTCAGTAAATACGTACCCTCTTCCCGGTGTGCATGGCTACCTTCTCACTTTAAAAAAGTTAGAGAGAAAGAGGCAGTAACTTCTCTGGTGTTTTTTCTTGTGAAGGCACTAATCCCATCAACAGAGTTCTACCTCATAGCCTCATCTAACCCTAATTACCTCCAAAAGACCCCACCTCCTAATCCCATGATATGTGAGGGTAGGATTTCAATATATGAAAATGGCGAGGGACATGATTCAGTCCACAGCACCTTCTATGCCAGACAGGGAGAAGAAAAAGTGAGGATACGGTCTCTGCTTTCAAAGATCAGGATGAAAGAGAGATAACCTAGTTAGGGAAGTCAAAGAAAACTTCAAAGAAATTGCTGAGCCAGAATCCGAGAGATGAGCAGAGGTCAACTAGGAACGAGCATTTGAGGCAATTGGGCAGTGTAAGCAGAGGCCCCACAGCAGGAGACACAACCAGTTCAAAGCCTGAAGAAGGGCCTTATATCTGGAGCAGAAAGAGCTCAGGAAAGTGTAATGGGCAAGGGGTGGTTGGAGAGGTTGGTGGGGGCCGGACCAGGCAGGGCCATGCCAGGCCTGCCAAGGAGATGTTATTAACCAACACAAAGGGAATCCTCTGAAGGAATTTGCACAAGGTGGCAGCTTGATCATATTTATAGTTGAAGAAAATTGTCCTGCCTCTAATTTGAAAAATAGACTAAAAAGTGGCCCAAATTGGAGTGAATCCTGGTAGATGGTTGGAAGTAATTGCAGTAATACAAGTAGGAGATGGTGATGGCTTGGACGAGAGTGGTAATGGTAGGAAAGATGTGTTGACTGATCCAGGAGTCATTGAAGAGGTAAAGGCAACGGGATTTGGCAATACATTAGATAATTGGAACAACGAAGAGAGCATTAGTGGATCTCATTATCCTTGACACCTGGCAGAAGAACATGGTGCAGATGAGAGCACTCAGTACATTTCAGATCTTATATTCCTCAATCTTCACGCACATCCCCTGGTTGTATACGTCCCGTAATTAGAAAGCACATGTTTCCCATGGCCTTGACAGGTCCTTAGCCAGTTTGCCCTCAGACCTCCTCCTGGTCTTTCTGCTCTACCGTAGATACAGAGATTGGCTCTGCAGTCTTTGTTTTCCAGGCCCACTTCTGGCTGTTTGTGGCCATTAGGAGGCACTGTACAGTACAGGGCAAGAAGAAGATAGAAGGTGGGTGTATCTATATGTCTCAGAAAGTACCCTCTGGGCTTCTAACTCCTACAGAACAGGTCTGCTGTGATAGTCTGGCCCTCTGCTCTGAGGACATTATTTTTGCTTATTGTGCTCCCAGACTAAGAGCCACAGCGGTCTTCTACAGTTACCAGTCTCTGGGTGATCTCACTTTCCCCTTTGGCTTCTCAGCTCTTTCATTGCCTGTATAACTATTTCCCTGAATCGAGTTCCATCTGTTTGCCTGATTTGACCTTGGTTCATGCAGTTCTCAAAGTCACTAAGTCCAGAAACAATCTCTTCCAATGACTTATCAGTGCCTGAAACTCATTTGTTTCCTTCCACCATGAAATAGAAGGCTGAAGAGGCAAATAATCCTAGGAGACTTCACAAATTGAATTATACACAGGACATGGTGTTTTCCCCCCAGAGATCAGCATGTATTTGGTGTAAGAAAACAACAGGATGCAGTGGGGTGGGGGTGAGGAGCACTGAAAAGAATCACATGGAGAAGGTCAAGGACTTAAGAGGTTAGGAGGAAAAAAAGTGAAACGTGCCAAAGATTGACTTGCTTCAAAATTTCCCATAAGCAAGCCACGGTGTCACACCATTGCTGAATATATATAGGAGAGAATGCCCCCCAAGTGTTAGGTGAGTTACAGCAAAGGGTTATTGACAGACAACTAAACTTAGGATTTCAAGAAGAATTTTAAAGCTTCATTGGAAAAGAGAAGTGTGTGAGCCTAAAAGTCAGGTTAAAATAACTTCCATCTTCAGTCTATGCCAAGCTGATGGTCATTCAGTCTCCATTCTATATTGAATTTACACACACGTACACAAAAAGATGTGTGTATAGTCTTCGTATCATTGGTAAATACGTGCCTACCAAACTGGGGCCAGAAAACAAAAGCATGAATCTGGGGTATATTTCTTCAGCGTGGGACCATTTGACACTCATGAGAATAACTCCAGTGTATACAAAATTGGATTTTCTTGGTTGTAAATATTACCTATGTATTAGTAATTTGTGCCATGAGTAACTCAGATTGTGGTTTTTATAAATAGCTCACATGGTTTGGTATGTAGTTCACCCTGCACCACTTAGTACATCAAACAAGTAGAATTCTACAACCCCACCACCTCCCCTTGTGAGTACACATATGCACACACCCTCTTACATCCATCTTCCAAACACTGTTTAGTGCAAGGTTTTAAAGTAAAGTTTAGTAAATTACAACAATAAATATCTGGCACACATGAGTGAGAATCTCACCTGGTTCTCCACAGTTGCCCCAACCTGTACAATCTCTTCTCTCTCAATAGAGAGATTAGAGATAGAAGATAGATGAGACAGAGGTGGGTGTGGTG
This sequence comes from Glossophaga mutica, assembly GCA_039655065.1. NCBI lineage: Eukaryota > Metazoa > Chordata > Mammalia > Chiroptera > Phyllostomidae > Glossophaga > Glossophaga mutica. The sequence goes on along the minus strand of CM077303.1, from coordinate 155,520,793 downwards.
TGTGTGTGTGTGTACAAATATATATATATGTATAACTTCATGTATATATATAGAGCAGTTTATTGAACTTCAGTGGTAGTTTCTACTTAAATGTGGCTAATATAAGCCCTTGATAAATAATTTTTAGACCATGCATTTTTAATGGGTCACATTATTAATAATTCAGATTTCCATATCTTCATTTCTGCATTAGTTTTTATTTTCATTTACTCGCTTATTCCTTCATAAAGTGTTTGTATGCCCGTGCTCAGTGCCAGTCTTCCCCTGCACAATACCTATGTCTGTATCTGGGTGGTCCGAGTAGCAGTCACCAGCCACACCTGGCTCCTGAGCACTCCAGGTGTCACCAGTCTGAACTGAGACATGCTGCAGTGTAAAATGCATGCTAGATAGTTCATGGGAGATGTTTGTGTAGATTACGTGTTGAAGTAATATGAAATCAGATATATTAAATACATATACTTTGAAAACTCATTTTAGCTCTATCTTTTTACTTTTTAAATGTGGCTGCTAGAACACTAAAAAATAATGAAGTTGCCAAGGCCACTTTAAGTAAATAATCACCATCTAATGACAAATCATAATAAGTACCATGAAATTTAAATCCCCTTCCACGACTTACATTAAGCATGTCTGACCACGTCACTGGTGATTTGGGAAATGCAGTGTTTCCTCCACAAAATATGAAGGGTAGCAAACTAAAAGGGGATTGGTGGCCAGAAAAATGTGGTTTTGAATCTAGTACTCACTAGCTCTGTGGCCCTAGAAAAATTATTAAAATTTCTGAGTCTTAATTTCTTCATCAGTTAAAACTAGCTGCTCACAAATAACACCAATTATTTTGCTTGTTTTTCTTTAATCAAGTATGCAGGGGGACAGGTGGATAATACAGAACTGATCTTGCAACAGTGTCACCATGGCAACTCAAGCAGCATCAATGGTCCTAATACACAGGGGAAGTAATACACCGATGCATATTGAGGGACAGGCCCACTGGTGAAGTGTTATTTGGTAAGAGCTCACTTAACCTTTTGTTAATTTCAAACCATATAAATCTCCAACCCATTTAAAGGCCTTACCTGGAAATTCCAGTGGCATAATGAGAAAGAGGAGCAAGGTACAAGTCCGTTGCTAAGATGGGGACTGCTCTCTCCCGCCTGCCACATTTTCCCCATGTGACTAAGCCTTGATAACCTTAGCCCTGATCATTGGGGAACAGTTCTACGAGTATAAAAATGTGCACTGAAATCATTATGAAATGCAAATTTTCCGTCTGATGAAGATTTAGAAGTTGGTGATAGTTCTCTGAATTTCTAAAAGATGTACTAGAAGGCCATCTGCACACTGCTTTTGGTTGGCTTGCCAGCCAATTAACCAAGTAAGAGAGGAATCTTGAATGAAGGCTCAATGTCATAAAATCATCAATTTGATTTATATCTATTGTGACTCTGGGCAGTTTTCCCAAAACTCATCAACTTTCCAAGAATAGCTGTCACTTTATAGTGATCTACAGACTATCCAAAAGGGAATTTGATTCTGAATCCATTTTTTTCTAAGGTGTGTAGCTCTTCTCTTCCTTTTCCTTTCCCCAGAAGAAGGATAGGCAGGTATAAGTCAAATATAGGTATCCTAAAACATTCACACTCTTGTTGTTTGAAACAGAATTTATGTTTCCACATTGCTACAGTATTTTGTATGCCTCTGAAACACACTGAGCTATTACTAACAGAAAGCCTAACCATCTACTGTTTTCATGGAAAGAGTCCACAACCTCACTTTAGTCCAGCATACACTCCTTTGTGCACTGATGGGCTGGGGAATATAATTCTCTTAGCCTCACACGCTTCCTTGATTCTCTCACTTGTCCCCTCCACTTGTAAAGAAATATTTAGCCTCTTCTCTCTCCTACACATCCATGTCTAATTGCTCTTTTGCCCTTTTAGTTACCCTGCAACCCGATCCCAGTAGGAGACTTGCTGATCTGATGGGTAGGCTTTCAGCACTTCTATTAGGCTGTGGTTTAGCAGTTGCATGCGGTACTCAGACATGCTCCATGTTCTTTCACCCACTTTTTCATTCACCAGATATGTGTTGAGTGCCTTCTCCATCTCAGGCACTGTTTCAGTTTCTGAGGTAAAGAAATAAACATAACAGACCAAAATCCCTTTCTTACTGGAATTTACATTTTAGTCTTGAGTGATATTCAATCAACAACATAAGTAATTTAGAAAATGAGTATATCGAAGTTGGTAAGTGCCAAGGAGAAAAATAGAGAAATTTGAGAGTTATAGGAGTTGCATTTCAAGTCAGGACACATGAAGACAAAGTCACAGAGAGGTGACATTGTGACCTAGGGTCTAGGTATTGATGCAACCATCTTGCTCCCACCTTCTCCTTGACTTTATTCTTTCATGTGACTGCCTAGAGAGTAGTGCAATCTCAAGTTAAATTCTGCAGAGAATACCTAAACCATCTGCTCCAATTCTAGCATTTATCAGAGAGGTACAAAACTACCAACATGACCCATCCACTCTGCTATTCATTGCCTAGAATTCCCTTGGGAACTTCCCCAATGTAGAGGTTACTAGCAGGGCAGGATTTTAGAACTGCTGGAGCTCCAGCCGCTCATGCTCTAAAATAGCGCTAGACCAACACTCTCACACTCTGACACCATCTCTCTCCATCTCCCCTCAGCCCCCTGTGGGGTAGGAAGGGAGAGAAGAATCCCAGTATAACACTGTGGACAATGACTTCTGCAGCCAGACCTGGGTTTCTACTTCAGGGAAGAATAAAAAGGAGCAGTTCTGTGCAATGTCAGGTGATAATTACTTATTTTAATTGATAACTGATGTTTTATTGAAAGGCCTGTGTTTTAGCACTTTTCCAAAAATTTACATTTGTTATGTTTCTTAATCTTCAAGATGATTTTTCTGTGTGTGATTATTTTCTCCTCACATTTGAGGAAGCTGAAGCATAAAGAAGTGAAGGAAATTGTAGCTAGTAAAGGCAGATCTAAGCCCACACCTAGGCTAGCTGGATCCGGAGTATTCATTTACAGACTGTGCAGTATTTGCCCTGAGATACCAGAATGCGGTGAAATACCAGAATACCAGAAAGCCTTGACTTACAAGGCAAGGCTTCCTTGGTGAAGTCACCCACACAAGCTTTGATCCCTCAAGGTTCCCGTGGAATCCATTGTTTCTTTGCCTCCCTTCTCTCCTCTTCCTTTTCCTTCCCTTTCCATTTATTCCCTTTCCTTTACTTTCTGGGCCAGATGTTGACTTCATATCTCTGCCTTCCACTGCCCTCTTGCTCCATCCAGCCAAAGACACTCCCCTTCTCAGACTCTCCATAGATCAGTAGCTACTTCTCTAGGCAGCACAGAACTTTGGGGGGCTCTTTCTAATACATTTTTCTAAATACTAGTAACAAAGATAAAGAGACAGAATGTAGAGTTTTGATCCCAGAACCCTTCCTCCTTACCACCTTCTCTTTTCTCTCTTAAATCCTCCTGGGAAGGACAAAGTTATCACTGTGGGGGAGGCAGGAATGTTTTTGTTCCTTCCACCCTCCTAGGTGCTCCAGTGGGGGCCCTATAGATTGAAATGACAAAAAACAGATTCACAAGAGAAAAACAAAAACACATCTAACATGTGCATCAAGCATCACATGGAAAAAGCCTGTGATGAATACTCAAAGAGAGGACAAATGTTTGGTCTAGATACCTGACTTAGTGAGGAAAGGGAGGAGGAAAAGCCCTTAAGGAAAAGCAAATGAACTTTTGGAAAGCTAACTGGGCCCCACTTAGGGGAGTAGATGGGAGACGTGATGATTCGTGACAATATCTGGGCGTGGTGCCAAAAGAGGTTAGAGCTGTCTGGGGAGGGGATTTATGGCAATCGAGTTCTTTGGGGTGGTTCTGCTTTTAGGAAGATAAGGGATTTCAGGAACTCAGGTGCCTCAGAATTATTTTTCTGCCAAAGTGGCATAAATGTTGGGGATGGCATGGCCTGATTTCCTTCACCATGTAAACAAATGTTCAGGAAGTAATGTCTATTCAAAAACCTGGGTGTGTCTCCCACAGTGTCTCTAGGTGAGGGGGAAGAGCTGGATGGGGAGTCTCTTGTCCATTGGGAGATAGAAAGGTTTTCTCTTCTAGCTACTGATCTCTTGTTCTTTGTCTCTTCCAAGGCAGCTACCCATCCTACCTAGTGGGCTCTTACTCTGAAAAGGTCTTGGGTGACAGATAAGGTGTCAGGCTCACAAACTCTGTGAAAATGAAAGGGAGAAGAGAGATTCTAAGAAACTACTGATGGAAGGGTAGGATCCTTGGTTACAGGTCATTTCTAAATCACTATTCAAATATAAGACAAATACTGAGACTATGTATTCTATGAAGGAACATTCTGCAATGTACATTCTGTCAGCTCGAGGTCATACAATAGTGCCAAAGCTCAGCTCTCCCCTCCGAGGATCTCACAATCCTGATAAACCTAATAATTAATTTTCTTAAAAATATTTAATATTCTGATTTTCACTGAGCTTCTTCCAGCTGTGCAACTTCCTCTCAGTCAGATTCTCCAACTTATCTCAGAGCATGGCTCCTGAACACCTGTCTTCACTCCCACCCTAATGAAGAAACTGAGACCTCCTTCTGCCCCCAAGCCAGAGAAGAAGTCAACCACTCTGGATTTGCCAAAGGAAGAAAAAGAACAACAAGAAGCAATTGAACATAGTGATGAAGTACAAAATGAAATAGACAGACTTAATGAACAAGCCAGTGAGAAGATTTTGAAAGTAGAACAGAAATATAACAAACTCCGCCAACCATTTTTTCAGAAGAGGTCAGAATTGATCACCAAAATCCCAAACTTGGGGTAACAATATTTGTCAACCATCCACAAGTGTCTGCGCTCCTTGGGGAAGAGGATGAAGAGGCTCTGCATTATTTGACAAGAGTTGAAGTGACACAATTTGAAGATATTAAATCAGGTTACAGAATAGATGTTTATTTTGATGAAAATCCTTACTTCAAAAATAAAGTTCTCTCCAAAGAATTTCATCTGAATGAGAATGGTGATCCATCTTCAAAGTCCACTGAAATCAAGTGGAAATCTGGAAAGGATTTGATGAAATGTACAAGTCAAATGCAGGATAAAGCCAGCAGGAAGAGACAGCAGGAGGAACCGGAGAGCTTTTTCACCTGGTTTTCTGACCATTCTGATGCAGGTGCAGATGAGCTAGGAGAAGTCATCAAAGATGATGTTTGGCCAAACCCATTACAGTACGACTTGGTCCCTGATATGGACGACAAAGAAGGGGAAGAAGATGATGATGAAGAAGAAGAGGAAGAAGGGTTGGAAGATATTGATAAAGAAGGGGATGAGGATGAAGGCGAAGATGATGATAAGGGGAAGGAAGGTGAAGGAGAAGATGACTAATGGAACACTGATTGATTCCAACCTTCTTTTTTTTAAATTTTCTCCAGTCCCTGGGAGCAAGTTGCAGTCCTTTGTTTTTTTTCCCTGTTGTGCTGTCTTTTGTTTTTTTTCCCTGTTGTGCTCAGTCTCCCTGTTTCTGAGGTCTCTTTTCTCTCCTTTACACCATAGTTCTCACCTTATTTGGGGGAGGGGGGAAATACCTTGAGCAGAATATAGTGGGGAAAAAAAACTCTGCCCTTCTCTGTTCCAAATTCATTTTTATCCCTTCCTATCTTGACAAAAAAACTTTATGGAATCAATACCACTGTGCTCTGTGGGAGAAAAGAAAAACTTGCCACTTCCTTAGCTCTGCTGGAAGCTGAAGGGTGCTAGGCCCCTGTGTAGTAGGGCACAGGATTCTAGCTTTTCCCTCCTTTTTCTGTATATTGGGCTCAAAGATTAAACCATGTTTCTATGTGAATATGGACAGTTAGCATTTACCAACATGTTTCTGTCTACTTTCTCTTGTTTAAAAAAAGAGAAAAAACTTTTTTAAAAAGGGGGTTATAGAAGGTCAGCAAAGGGTGGGTTTGAGACATTTGGGTGAGTTAAGTGGGCATTTTGACAACCTGGCTTCTCCTTTGACACATTTAATTGTGATGTTAATGGACATCCTTGCAATTTAAGATGACACTTTTAAAATAAAATTCTCTCCTAATGATGACTTGAGGCCTGCCACTCAATGGGAGAACCAGCAGTACCTTGTAGGATCTCATTCAGAATTGACATTTCTCTATCATAATTTTGTTTCTGTTTATTTTTAAATTTTCTTTTTGTTTCACTGGAAAGGAAAGATGATGATCAGTTTTAAAGTGTTAAAACTGTACAAGTTGCTTTGTTACAATAAAACTAAATGTGTACACAAAAAAAACAAAAAATATAATATTCTCACTTGCTAAGGTTAGTGAGAGGTGAATTGAAAGTGTAGATTTCAATAGAAACGTATCGCAATTTCATTGTGTTTAACGGATAAGTGTTCCTGGGTTGGGGTTGATGCTAGGCATTTTTGCTGTTGTTTCATTAAAAAGTACAAGTAGAAATATAACATATTAGGCTAGTTTATTTGCATTAAAAAATCTTTTTCTCTTGTTCCTTTGCCCCCGCACCTTTTGCCTCCAATATCTCTGTGTGAATATGAACCACTTCCAAACAAGTTAAACTTGAAGACCTACTTAGTTTCTCAGGCTCATTACCAAGGATTTAAAACCTCTCTATTCATTCAACAACAATGGTTTCCATGGCAATTACCGCAACACATGACATCCCCTGCAGCTTTGCTTAAAAATGCGCCTGCAGAAATGGCCGCACATCAACACATTCACGAGGAACAGCTAGGTCAGGCGAGTCTCCTCACTGCCCCTGGGCGTAAGAAATTAATTATTTGTTAAAAAGGACGAATCAATCATTTTGATTTCTTTGTGCAGTATTGATTTTCTCCTTTTTTTAATTTCATCCTCTCATACCTGTGATGGTATCATTTTATAGCAAATCATTTGAATCGCTTTTAAATGAAAGTGGCCAAGGATGAAGACGAAGTGCTTACCAGAATGTCCATCACCCTTTAACCCCTTCATCTGTTTCCAATTCTGTAGTCATTACTCCTCGCCTTTCCCCCTTCCAAGAGAGACACAAATTCTTTAAAAATCAGCAAAGTACAAAAGTAGAAACACAGATCTAGCAGAGACTCACACTCTACACAGTCTGTCTACTCTTCCTATCATCTGCCAAGAAACACAAACATAAGTTGCAGTCAAAATATACCCACAAGAAATAACTAGTTAATGAATATGCAGATCCAGAGCATCCCTTTCACTGAACACCTGCCATGTGCAGGTACCACGGTAAACGCTCTGCGGGAATCATTTCATCGTGATCCCCTGAGATCTCTGTATTTTGACCATTGTACAAATTAAGAAGTGCATGTTCAGAGAGACAAATAAATTTGCTTAAGAGCATACAGGCAAATGAGTCAAAATTGAGAATTTTTTTAAATCCAAGTTGTCCAGGTTCAGAGCCTATGCTTTTGAATTAATAAAAAGACTCCTTTTCTCACTCAGGTGTGCAAAAAGATAGAGCCGGGAGGGGAGTACAGTTAAGAGGTCCAAGCTATTATCTGAGTCCTTGGGAGTCCCAAGACAGTGGTTGGGACCATTATAAACAAGTTTCTGTAGCCTTACTTTTTCATTTTTCTGGGAAACGTTAATAGTGATGTTGACCTGCTTCCCTGGGTTATGTAACAAGAGATTGTGAAATAAACAATAGGTGAGAGTTTTGAAATGCTAAGCAGTAATGATGGTGATCAGAAACTTACAGAGATAGACATATGCAAAGAGAAGACAGAGGAAATATATACAACAAGATTGTTTTAAAATGAATAGGGAGAGGGGCTTGCCTAAAGAGAACGGATGGTATAATATAATCTAATTACCCTCATTCTGTCAAGCCCTAAGCAGATGTGTTAGATAAGAAAGGCAGCTCCTGGTTCTAACTGCTGTAAAACCTGGCTCTAGAGGTATAAAGGGGCCCTATGAGAAGATGACCTCGGTCATTCCTGGCTGTTTCTGGTACAAGAGTATATAAAACTCTGGAAGACTTTATGCATGTGTGTTAATTTCTCTGCACAGAAGAATTTTGGACTTCAAGCCTTTCTTTTCACAACCATGGTAATAATGCAAATATCAGTTATCTTTGGCTTGGGAGCCTGTGTGTAATCATTAAATAAGGAGCTATATTAGCTTCCTATTAAGGTAATAGCTATGCTTATCCAATTTTGTATTTGCTTTACTTAGGCTTAGTCCTTAATGATGTATGACACCTTTAATTAAGGGTCGGCAATTAATGAGGCAGTTGAAGTTAATTCAACATGTTAGTAACTTTGCATCACTTTTCCTTTTCCTGCACTTTAGAAGCTATCTAAAAGACAGCTTTGAAAATAGCAGTGTTTTCCTGACACATACTCACACATGTATTTATGTGACAAGCATTTATTCAGTACCTGAGGGTACAAAACAGAACCCTCCATGGTCTTTACCCTCAGAGTAACTCAGAGTCTAGGCAAAACTGTATGAGATTTTAACAGATACCATATAAAAAGAAGGCCCCAGGGAAAACGTGAACTATAATCTATGTAGATGTGAGCAAGCTGGAGTCCAAGGACCTGAGGATTTCACTTACCCAGAAAATGTGTGGGGAAAATGTGTCTTGATGGCCAAAAACTGTGCTGAGCCCTTCTAAGGACCTTCCATGACAATTTACATGAAAGGTACTTGGGAATTTTAACTTTCAGAAAAAGATTAAGAAATCACATTTTACAAAATTTCTGGTTGGTCATATTTGTCCATAACCTACAAAAATGGATTATAAGCTAATTCTATGTTGAATCGAAAACTCTTTAAATTTTTACTATTTTGTAACTTAAAAAAAAAAACACTTTAGGAAATTGATTTAGCTTCTTGGAAATAAATAACTCTTCTAGAATGTATTTCTTCTACATATGCCTACTTAGTTTTTTAAGTTTTTGCAGATTATGAAAACTATAGCCAAAAATCATGAATGGCATTTGGGCTTTCAGAGACATTCATGTTTAACTAGAAATATGTGTAAATATGCATATTTAAATATCGCTCACATCTGCTACTAAAAGTGAGGAGGGTCATCACAGAGGAGACAGTGGTCATTTAGAAAAGATAAACTTGACATATAAAAGAGTGAAATTTCCAGATCAGCTTATTCTAAAATAAATAATAGATGCAAATAAATTGGATGAGTCAAATAAACATTCCTTTTACTGCTCAAGTCGTTTTAGTGTTAAAAGAACTGAAGAAATAAGGGAAAGTTTATCTTAAAAAATAGTCATGTAAGATTTCCAATAAATAGGCAAGGGAACGTGCATTGACTATGATTCAGTAGAAAGTGGGTTATATTCCAAGTTGCCATTTACAGTAGGTCCCGCCTATCCTCAGGGGATGTGTTCCAAGACCCCAGTGGATGTCTTGAAACCATGGATACTACCAAACCCCATACACACTGTGTTTTACAACACATACATACCTATGAGAAACTTTAATTTATAACTTAGGCACAGTAAGAGATTAACGACTATAATAATGGTAAAAAAGATTATAACAATAAAATAAGGGTTACTTGAACACAAGCACTGTGATGTCACAGATATCTGATAGCCCAGATGAGTACTGAATGCCTGGTGGGCAGTGAGTTTGTACAGCATGGCTACGCTGGACAAGGGATGATTCACATCCTGACAGGACAGAGTGGGATAGCACAAGATTTTATCACGCTACGCAGAACGGTACATAAGTTAAAATTTATAAATTGTTATTTCTGGAATATTCTATGTAATATTTTTGGACTGCAGTTGACTGTGAGTAATTGAAACCATGATAGGTGAAGCTACAGATAAGGGAGGAATACTGTACAGATTAATTAAACTTTGGTAAGTGTCACCAATTGAGTTCCCTGGATAAGTCAACTCTAAAATAGAGATGAACCTATAGGACCTTTATCTGGGGGTGCACTTGGGAGAAACACCAAGGGAAAGGAAAGAAAGAAAAAGGCTAGGAGCAAGACTAGGCAGAGAGAGGAGAGGAGCTTTTTCTGCAGTTCCAACAGAGGCTTCCACTGGCTCTGCAAGGAACTCTGAAACCGGGATAGCCCTTCAGCATGGTCCTGAGTGTAGATGAAGGACCAGGCTTTGTAATTTCTACATTTGCTACTTACTGGATAGGGCCTCCCAGAGAAGTGGCCATGATTTTGGGGATTGTGTCTCCCTTCAGTACAGGCACTAATGAAGATCCACCTGCCAGTGGCACTCAGCATCTGAGGAAATAAATTCTGGAAAAGGGGATTTGGACAGCACATCCCAGTGTCTAAAACCACACACTGCAAGCATTCATTCATTTCTCCAACAGATATTTATGGAACTCTTACAATTTGTAATAGGGATATCCAGTGATCAAGTAATAAACAAAGCAGACCAGGTCCTTACCCTCACGGAACTTACATTTTGCAGAATGAGGAAGGGGTTATACCAAAAGAAAACAAATGGAATAATTATGGAGTGTTAGTACTATAAAGAAAATAGTGTGATAAGGTACAAATTAATAGGAGAAGAAGCCAATTTAAGTAGAGTCCTTTCAAATAAAAAGGATTGAAGAGTGAATAGATGTTGAGGGAGTGAAGAGAATGAGAGAAATTTGACTATGAGGTAAAGGAGAGAAATTGGGTCATGATAAGGAGTCAAATTTCTTAAGTCTGTTTCCAAGGCAATGCACAGAGAGGAAGGGGAAAATGAGTCAGGAGAGAATGGATAAATGAAGAAGCAAGTTTCCTGATCAGGGATTAGCAAACTACAGCCCTCAGTCCAACCAAGCATCTGTTTTTACAAATAAAGTTTTACACAGCCACGCCCACTGGATTACTTATTGTGTATGACTGCTTTCACACTACAACTTTTTTTAAATATTTTCATTTTCTGATTACTGTATTTTTCAGACTATCGGATGCACTTTCCCCCAAATTTGGGAGGAAAATGGGGGTGTGTCTTATAGTCCAAATGTAGCTTGCCTGGCTTGCTGGGGGTTGGGGGAAGGGCAGTAGCCTATGTTATTTATGTTATTAAATACTTTACCACATTTTTTGCTTCAAAATTTTTTTTTTAATTTTCCTCTTCTAAAACCTAGGTGCATCTTATGGTCCAGTGAGTCTTATGGTCCGAAAAAAATGGTAGTTGGTTTCTTTTTTCAGATTTATTTATTTATTTTTAAAGAGAGGGGGTGGGAAGGAGAAAGAGAGGGAGAGAAACATCAATGTGTGGTTGCCTCTCATGTGCCCCCTCCTGGGGACCTGGCCCACAACCCAGGCATGTGTTTTGACTGGGAATCAAACAGGTGACCCTTTGGTTTGTAGGCTGGTGTTCAATCCACTGAGCCACACCAGCCAGGACTCACACTACACTTTTAGCCTTGAATAGTTGTGCTGAAGAACTTATGGCCCACAAAGCCTACAAATTTTGCTATCTGGACCTTTACAATAAAAGTGTGCTGATCCCTGGTGCAGAGGAAGCAAAACGGAACAGGATCTAGTGCAGATCTGATGACACTCATCTTTGAATAGAGCAGGCACTCTTTAAGGAATACCATAGGAAGAAAGGGGAAGAAGATCCACACGTAGGCAGGTGGGTTTGTGGATCTGAGGATGAGGAAGAGAAAAAAGTTCAATTTTGGTGGCCTTAGTTTCTCAGTGACAAATAAGAGTGTGGCCTGCGAACCAAAGGATCGCGGTTCGATTCCCAGTCAGGGCACATGCCTGGGTTGCCAGGCCAGTTCCCGGCAGGGGACATACAAGAGGCAACCGCACATTGATGTTTCTCTCCCTCTCTCCTTCCCTTCCCCTCTAAAGATAAATAAATAAATAAATAAATAATAAAAATAAAAAATAATAAAAAAAAAAAGAGTGTGAAAGGAGGAGTAGGGAATATTTGAGAAGAGAGATTTCTAAGTTCTTGGTTTGGAGAATAAAAATTTGATCTTCTACAAAACTACAGTAGAATCAAAAAAGGTGGTACTGAGTACCCAGTGGATTCAGTGGCCATAAATTTAAAATAAATCCAATTTAAAGAAGGGACTACTAGTTAAGATACTGTGATAAATTTATGCTTTCACATCACTCCCTCTCCTCCACCTGTAGCAATGAGAAATAAAATATATAAAGAACAAAGAGGGATTCAAAAGCTACAAACTTCCAGTTATAAAATAAATAAGTCCTAGGGATGTAATGTATAGCATGGTGACTATTGTTACTAATACTCTATTACATATTTGAAAGTTGCTAAGAGAGTATATCTTAAAACTTCTCATCTCAAAAAACACCACATTATAACTATGTCTGGTAATGGTTTAAAACTTGATCTAGTTTAGAAAGAAGAGAATCATCTCTATGTACCTGAAACACAGCAGAAAAGTAAAGCAGTAAACGCAGTTAAAGCAGTGAGGCTGCTGGTAACCTATCTAGAATCTGCCACGGATGGCTGCGAATTGGGGTTCCTCAGGGTAAGGGATAAAATATGTTTCATTTAAGTCTCACTCTTGAAGCTGGGGTTGGATATACCAGTCAGGTCCAGAAGAAGAACAAAAAACACTCTAGAAATCTGAGGCATGGAGAAATTTAATACACAGAATCAAGTGCTTACAAAATCATTGAGATGGTTGAAGAAGCAGGTTTCAGGGTAGATGGGTATCGTGGAATGACTTCCAGAACACCATGGGACCAGCAGTGGGGGCTACAACCTCAGCAACTTTGGAAACTTTCCCAAGCCAGCAGCCCCACCAAACCCTGGGCATTAGGAGAATGTTCACTAATAATAATAATAATAATGATAATAATAACAACAATAATAATAATCCTATGCCCTTGCACTCAGCAGGGGCACAGACTTCAGAAAGTCCCTGTACCTCACTTGCACTCTCCAAACCAAGCATGGATATAATTAGTTGGCTGAGTCTAAATCACATCTAGGAAAGAGTTTACAACCTTGCCAAACAAAAGGGAGGAGAAATGGCAGGTGCTAAACCAATCCGGTATCCCTAACAATGAGGTATCATAATGTGGAAACGGTTGCTGACCAGAGAGCCATGGGTCTGCTGGGGTGTCAGGGGGAGGAGAAAGACCCCATGGATAGAAACTGAATCAAATGAGCCCTGAAACACCATTTCAAGTCTTGTTTCTAAATTTTGCATCCAAGAAGCAGGGCAGAGGCAACTGCTAGGTTGGAACTAGTGACAAGAAAGTGGGAGACAGAGAAAACAAAAAACTCCAACTTAAAATGAACCTAGCAACCTAAAGTTATTCAAAGAAAGTTAGCAACAAAATCAGCAATTAGAGCACAGATTCACTCTTGGTGGAATTAATTTTATGTGTTTGGGATATTCTAAGAGATAATAGAATGAATGATATCAATTTTAAAAATATAATTTGTAAAAGAAAAGTGATAAAAATAGATGGAAGTGAACAAGATCCACTTAAAATCTATGAATTAAAAATATGATTACTAAATTTTTAAAAATATCAATAGATGGCTAACTACAAAATTAACATAGATAGTTAAGTAGAGAATTAGTAAATTGGGAACAGTAATGATAAATTCACCTGGAACATTGATAAGGAGATTTTTAAAACATAAACAAGAAGCTAGAAGTTGTAGAAAATAGCTTGAAAGGCCTTGAAGTACGTCTAAGGGAGTTTCAGAAGTAGAAAATGCGGGAAGTAGTGGCAAAACATTTGGAGACTTCTGAAATTTTTGCAAAAAGTAAAAAGATAAGTGGTTGTTCCTAGATGGAATGTATGCTGTGAATACAAAAAAAAAATCAAATGAAATAAACCCACACTGACATGAGTTGTAATTAAATAAAAGCATATCAAGGATAATGTTAAAAATCTTAAGGGCTTCTAGAGAGAAGCTCTTAAGTCATCTTCATTTTCTCTTTAGAGAAATCTCTCTAGAGATGACTTAAAAGAAACAGACAAGTACACTACCATCAGAATTCTGATCAACAGTAATATAATATTTTCACAAGCAAATGTCATGCTAACTTTAGAGGACTGAAAAACCATACCTGGCAACAAGAATCCTGTGCCTAGACTGACCAGAATTTTTTTAATGACAGCAAAACAAAATCCCCAGACACTCAAAGACAGAGTATTTACCACTCACAGACCTCTACTGAAACTATTACTAAAGTATTCACTACAGCAAGAATAAAAAGTGAACATATTCAGTTGGCATGGGATAAAAAAAGTGCATGGAAGACATTGATTCAAATGTTAATAAATATTATTAACTTTTGACAGTAAAAAAAGAAAAGTAAAAGCAGTCACCCAAATAATATATTTTTCCCAAAATCCAGGCTTTTTAAGCAGCTCAAGTGCTGGCATAAAGAATTTAAATAGTTTGGCTTTTATCACATGAATTCAAGAGCAGGAGAGAGGTAAGGTTGGTGCCATCAGGGAGTGAGAATAATGGTGGATCCTGAGTCGTCAGTGGGGTTATAAAGGAAGTGAAGGCATCTCAGTAATGGTCAATCATGCAAAAATGGTGTAATCATTAGTTCTCAGTGAGGTCAAGGAAATATTGCAATCAGGATGCTGGTAGGATATGATAGAAGGCTGGGTCAAAGACTGGATCCTTATAATAGATTTCAGAAGCATTGTTTTGATGGGGTGATATGGGAATGCATCATGAAGTGAGGAAGAGAAAAGAAAATTAGAAGTGAGATATAGAAAGTGACAAAATTTTATCATTCCTCAGAATACAATGGGAGTAGGAATGGAGGAAGAGGCAGAGGGTCAAGTCTCCAATGAGGGGAGAGAGTAACAATGTGATCTGTAAATGAGATGAGGAGAAGGAGGTCGAATAGCTTGATGGAGTAGGGTGTTGAAAGACCTTGGGTGTGACCATGGAGCAGCTCTTGAGAGGGTGATGTTTCAATTTGCTCTGTAGAATGAGTATTTTAAGAGTTCTTACTTGCAAGGCTTAAATTAGATACAGAGGGAATCCAAAAATCCATTTTTTATTGTTATGATAGTTTAATAACTACTGAGTTCCCTCGTTCTTTCCAAATGTCACTAGATTACATCTTATGACTTCGTTACAGAATACTTTGAAGGAATTTTATGCCTTGTTTGTTTGTCTTATAATTCCATCAGTGCCCAAGGGTATGGAATTACGCATTTTTCCTTGGGGAAGTGATCTGTACCAAAGAGATTCAAAATTCTCTTTACCAAGGAATTTACAGTCCAATAAAATAAAAATAGATCATTATGACATATGCACTTGCATTTTATTGCTTTATTGGTTATGCGTAGATTATGAGTAAAATATGCAAACATTGCAAATATAGATAAAATCTATCTATAATATAAATTTAAACCTGTAAATAAGGCTCAGATTAAACAAGGTATAGAGTATTCTGATTTGCCAAGTATTTTAGATTTCACATGATTAAAAATAGGCAAAAAAGTTTATTGAGCTTCTTGCATATTTAGGGTGATGTTTTCAGTGTCACAGTGTTACAAAGACATTATAAGGCAATGTCCCTGCTCCCAAAATTTTAGTTTATGTATTTTAAAAATAGATATTTTATAAAAGCCAATACATATTATATTCTAAATAGCAGTATCCCTCGGATTATTTTAAAAATTGCTCTGGATGTTCAGAGTAGAATAAAATCGATATAATCAGAGCTGGTCAAAGAAAACTTCAGAAAGTTTGTATTTTAAAGAGAAATGGCAAAGTTAAAAATGGCTTAAATAGAAATTTCAAAACAAAAATGCAGAAGACTTACTTTATAGAGCCAACTTTCTTAAATAAAAGGTCTTTGTATGGGAATAATGTACAATAAGATTACTTGGGAAATGCCTTTGAATGTCAAGGACATTAACCCGTAGACATTCAGGGCTAACAAAAGGCTTTGGGGCAGATAACAGACACTGTGGGGGCAGCAGTGTAAGACCTGTTCCTGAAGACAAAGCACAACAGGGGTTGTGTAAGAGAGACACGAAGCTCTGTTAGTGGTGTGGTGCAGTGCTTGGCCTAAAGAGATGCAGGTCTGTTCCAGAGGTAAGGAAAGAAGTGAATAAATGATTGAAGACGAAAAGCGTTATGATCAACCAATAGACTTTGTTGCTAATCATTAACAGTGAGGTGACATCAAGGAATAAATCAGAGACTCAAAAGGGTCAACAAGAATTCAGTTAAATCAAGAAAATTATGCTATTTCTCATGAAAATAGTGGAAAATAGGAAATTAAGCTATTTTAGCTCAGACTAAGCATTCTTATATTGGGAAGAATAATATCTACAGGCAACCAAAAAAATGGGTAGCTGGCAGTGTGTATGTTAATGTTTTATCTCAAGTAAATAGCTTTTTATTTTCTTATTATTAGAAATGCTAAGTATATCTAATGACTTAAAAAATAGCTTTAACAGTGGAAGAATAAATAGAAGCACAATTGATCACCATGCCAGCCACAGTGTTTCACTGAGCAAGTTGTTCCTAATAATTACAACAAAAATGTGAATAAACAAACACAAGAGTAGCCATTACTCATTATCTCATTCTTGACAGACACTAGACACTAAGAAAATGGGAACATATAAAAGCCCAATGTAGAATAAAGTCCAAGTCATGGAAGAAATCAGCAAATTCACGCTGTGTTTAGATTGTACTTCTCTTCATATTTTGCTTTCTTAACAAAGGTTGTTGGCCTGCTTAATTGGTGTTTTATATAGATTAAAGTACTAATCAAAGTTGCTTCATTGGAGATTCATCCTTGTAAAGAAATTTTCATTTGCAAAATATCTGATCCAGACAGGTTTTCTTTTGTTGAGTGTGTTTTATGCTCCGTGCCAGGCTGCCCCCCGCCCCACTCCAATGCAGAACCCATTCTACCACCATGCAAAAGGAATATTCTCTCACTCTGTGATTTCTCTGTCTGACCAAACATCAAATAGCTATAGTCCGTTCCCAGAATTGAAAGCCTAGTTTTCCTCTGACTACTAAGGTTATGTGTTTAATTTTTAAGGTCAACACATCCAATTAAAACAGTTTCAGCACAGAAGAGACAATACAAGGTAGAAGGCTTTCAAAGGACAAGATATTAATTTGTCTTAAGTTATATCAATAAGGGGGAAATAAAAATTTATTACGGGTTTCCACTACGAGTGTTGGGCATTCTAAGTAAAACTCAATGACTCAAAAAAACATTTTTCAAGATAGCATCAAAGGAATGCTGTGGCCTCTGGCAAGGTCAAGAATCATGAGCAGGCATTATCTCCAGATTTGAAGGAGTAAATCATATCAAAGTGATTTTAAATCAAATCAAACTGGACGTTTTATCAGTCTCATGGACTAATATAAAAGGTTCTGCATTTTGAATCCTTCACAAAACCTATAAAAGCACAACATTTACAGGCATCCGGCATCTCCCTGCTTCTTTATCTGACTGGGCCTTTAGCCCGGAGTTTTTCTGTTTCTCCCATGCCCAGAACTCCAAGAGCCCTGTGTCATCCTTACAGGGAGATAAAGACCATATCAGAGCTTCGAGCTGTATGAGCAGTTACAGAACGTTTCAGAAGGGTCAGGTGACTGGGTATAGCTAACTAAAAGTTTCTAACTAAAAGTTTCCTACCCATTGCTCCTTTCTCTAAAGTTTGTAGTTAACATAGCAGCACAGGAAACTGCCTAGATTAATTTTAAGGGTGTGTGCATTTGTTTTATTTTTATTTTTTGGAAGATGCATGATGAGCACAAGGATTTGCTTTCTCACACCCATGATTTGACATTTTATACATCCATGAAAGAAGAAATCAATCCCAGAAAAGGCTTCTGGTACTCTTAATTAGCTAGTTGATGTATTTTTAACTATGAATTCCTCAGTGGATAGGTAAGGGAGGTGGTAGGTTTTCACGACAAGCACATGGTCTCCCTTGCATCGAGTTGGGTTTATGTCTTGGTTCTGCTACTTATAAATGTGTGAACACAAGCAAATTGTTTAAACATCATAGGCCGTCCTTCCTCATCTGTAAAAACAGTGTCTACCCCAAGGAGTTGTGAAAGTGAAGTGAACTAATGTATATAATACACTTAGCCCAATGCTTCTTTCCCTCCAAGTGCTTAATGAATGTCAGCTGTTATTACGTGGTTAATCTGTGAAGCTACTTTAACTCACAGTGAAAACTTAATAGCATCACAAGAACACTCTACTTTTGTACGATTACCTTAATTTCTCTGGGATGACTTGTGTATTCCCAACATTGTGCCTTTACTCATGCTATTTCCCTTATTTGGCATATCTGTGAACCATCCCTCTGCCAAACATAAAAATTTGGCACAGAATTCACCTCCTTTGGGGTGCTTTTTCTCTGGCCCACCCAATTCTACCTACTCTGGTCCTTTCTCTCATGCCTCATCCACTTAACCATTATTTATGCAGTGTATGCCACATTACCCTGAATAACCTGCATAAAATAAACTAACACTGGCGTTGCTCTTGTCATTAGCATATTTAATTGTGTTGTAAAGGAAATACAATATTGCTTATGTATTTGTGAGGGAGAGATCAGTTTTCATTTTAGAAACCAAACAGGAAGAGGCTATTTTATCACCAAAGGGGTTTACAAATCTGTTTTATTACCACAGCAAGAAGAAAACTCTAACCACACAAGGAGATGGCAGCTATCAAAGAGGTCTCAGATCACAGCAGAGAGAAACTCAGAGACTGAACACTGCACTTGGAGCAAGGGCATAAGTAAACAAAGAGTAAATAAGGGCCTCGAGCAAGAAGCAAACAGGCTTGGGCCATTAGTGCTATAAATGAGGGGGCTATTGCAGGACACAGGGAAGACTTCCTAGGCTGGACTAGATCTACTCGCTGACCTCCATGGTCTGGGTTATACTTTCCTTAGCGGAAAAGAGGTGGAGGTACAGAAATCACTTAGTCAACTCTTCAGGTGTTTTCAGTGGGAGTAAAAATCTATGCTGTTATTAGGGAATTTGGCTTCAGCTATTCTCAACAAATAAACTTAATATTTTTCATGAGGTCCTCAATTTTGATATATCAGATAAATAATCTAATGTATATAAGACTATTGTAAATAATCCAGATATCTATAGGACTCTTTCAAGTGGAATATTGATTTACAAAGTGGCCAAGGTACCATATGAGCTTACTCAAACCACCAAATATAATTGTCCTAACCAGATAGGCTTCTCACTGAATTCTCCTTGTGATTGCACTTTTTACTAGAAGAACTGAAGTTGCCTATGTTTCATATCTTTATTTGGTCCTTTAATGGGTTCAGACACTCTTTATGCATTCAAATCTTTATATTCTTCCTGTAAAAGCAAAGACTTATTTTATTTTACACTGATCATTTCGATACTCAGTATTTTTGTATGTCGTTAAGGTTAATAACTTGTACATACATTAGCTGTTTATTTCATACCCATCTTGGCTCTTCCATGACATTGTGGTGCCCAGGTCTGGGACACAGGAAGTCTATTTCCTGCTTTTGAAAACTTCAAAATGACTAGCAGCTCTGTACACATAGTGGAACATATATTTTATTTAATGAATGATTGAATAAACAAATGTATTAAAAAACAAAGACACGCTGTAAGGGAATAATAAGATTCTGAATTTCAAACTGGAGATCTAGAAAAATTCAAATACCATCAAAATCTTTTAGGGGTGTGTCATGGATTTAGGGGTTGTTGTTCAATAAGGTTTAAAAATGCATGACTTAGATTCATTAGGAAACATACATATAAGAGCTATTTTTTTGGTTGTCTTTCAATGTTCTTCACTGCCTTTCTTCATGGGACAAAGGAAGCCTCATTTTGGCTTGGCCTGAGGAGATCCTTAAGGATTGGTATGGATTATTAAGTAGCTCCTTAAGATGACTTTTTCATTGTGTTGAATTTGCTATTGGCTTCAAACTTCTGCTGTAAGCTTTGGACATTAGACTTAGACTATTTCACAGTTTTGAGATTAGAATTAAAAATATATAACCTAGAATAAACACTTCCTCCCACCTTGAAGAGGTGGCATCTTTGAGAGAGGCTAAACATAGGCAGTCTCATAACATGGTAATGCTGCTCCAGAATAGTAAGAATATTCATCTTTTGGTGCCATACTATTCCCTTAAGTATATATTCAAGGAATTTCTAATCACTACTGGGCAATGTTAAATATCCGATATTACAGAATACTTAAAAGTTCCAAGTACTATATCTGGAAAATAAAATTGCTTTTGAGTGGGAGCTGCAGCACAAAAAAAGATATAGCTAGAGCACATTGAGGTGTTAATGGAATCATTTATAAATAGAATACAGATGGGAAAAAAGATTTGAATTACGGGAAAATATAACAAAAATATGAGATATGGATTGACATCTGGGGATTCAAGAACACTTCGAAAAGGGTTTCCATAGTTTATGTTCTCCTGCTACACAGCAATAATCGTTGCCACTCAAGCCCTGGCTGCTGTGGCTCAGTGGATTGAGTGCTGGTCTGCAAAGCAAGAGGTTGCTGGTTTGATTCCCAGTCAGTACACGTGCCTGGGCTGCAGGCCAGGTCCTCAGTTGGGGGTGCATGAGAGGCAACCACATATTGATGTTTCTCTCCCTCTCTTTCTCCCACCCTTCCCCTCTAAAAAGAAATAAATGAAATCCTTTAAAAAATAGTTGCCACACAAGGAAAATGCATTTAAATAAAGCTTTTTCCTTAAACTTCATCACAAAATATGTTTTCATATAAACTTAAAATGAGAGAAAAAGTTGTCATGGTCAAGCCATTTAAGAGGCTAATAATCGCTCTTGGAATCATCAATATGGAGACAACCTTATGCAGAGGAAAAAAGACAAGAAGGAGAGACTTTTCCTACAGTCACTTGTGCTCTTTCTAAAAGTCAGTTTATTTGATGTTACTGTTAATCTCTTAACCATGCTGGTTTAAGAACTCTGACTTTAATGAATTAGTATATATCACAGATCATAACATACATATACAAGAAAATAGACTCTAGATCATTGTGTTTACCACTTTTAAGCTTATTCTTTTTGGCAATTCTGTCTCCTGAGAGTCAGAGACAAAGCAATAGAAATGGCTAAACACACTATATTCCATTGGATTGGTAAATATTTACTGTATGATTGAGTCAGCAGTGAATTGATCTCAAAGTGACTGCATAAAACCTACAGAAGTCAATAGAATTGTCTGAAAATATAATGCAAGTAGTAGGGAATAATTTTCATTTATAAATTTATCTTCCTTGTGGTAATGTCCATGAGAAGGTTCTAATATTAGAGAAATGGATTTTTTTTTCAGGTCACAATTGCATTTCCATAGTTACAGCTCTTTGTTGGTCCTTGCAGCTTAGTGTGGTCATTACTGCCTGTATGTCAGAGATAATGTGTTTTAGTTTTTAAATGTTGGTGCATTATGCATATTTTGAATCTCCTGACAACGATAAAATGTCAGTATGTGCACATAATGACTGTGGTGAAAGATATCTGGTATTTACAAGCTAACAAATAGGCAGTATTCACAAACCGAACAAGGGAGGTGGCCCTATTCATTCAATTTGGTAATAGTTGCTCCCCACATATTAGTTTAAGTACAATCTTTAGCTGTAATTTGTATATTTAAAACAGTTATAGAAGTAGCCAATTATGTGAGTCAAGGAACAAACTACGAAAGCTAAATTAGAAATAGTGCCAATTTTGATCCATTCACTGTCAAGAGGGTACCTTGATGGAGAAGCCCAAAGCGCTGGAACTTGGATTGGCCATTGCAAATAGGAGATGACAGGCAAGATGAGAGATGATGAGAAGACTTTGGCAGGGGTGGAAATTGCGTCAATAGTACTCAGGAAAGCTGACACACTGACACAAGTAACAGGAAAAGACTACTCGGTCTTCCTCCCACGTTCATGCAAATAGATATTTTAATCACATGCGACTTAAGCAAGAAGGACTGAGATGGAGACAGGAAGTTGGCAACAGCTGCCATGATCATCTCAGGGACTAAATTGTACAAAACCATATTCAAATTCTTTTGAAAAATCAAGAAAACATCTAGTCTAAAGATTTGGTAATTATTAAGATGACTTCCCATACTTAAGGATAAAAGATTCACATATTCAAACCAGCAGGAGCAAGATGAACTCATTCCTGAAAGCATTTCCCTGATTCAGTCTGTAACCCCATAAAGATTCTTTTCCAATCAAATGAAATTTCTCCTTGACCCAATTTTATTGCATGCTACCCTGTGTTTGTGAATCCCAACTTAGGTAATAAAGATATTTTAAGTAGTTGATATAACTGTGCCTGTAGCAAATCCCTTACAAGGCTTTAAAGTGATAATGTAAAATGTAAATATATTGATGAAACTGGTTGTTAGATACCTTTTGGTTATGTGTCTTTGGTGAGGCTTTGAATCATTTCTAGGTAACCGGGATATTAGAAAAGCTGCTGGTAGTTTTTCTAATGCCTAGCTTCTTACAATTCAAATGTTTTTTTTTCTTTTTTAATTTGTTTAAATTTATTGATTTGAGAGAGAAAGAGAGAGGATACACAGAGAGAGAGAAACATTGCCCATCCATGCACTCGTTGGTTGATTCTTATATGTGCCATGACCAGGGACTGAGCCTGCAACCTTGGCATATAGGAATGATGCTCTAACCACCTGAGCTACCTGAATAGGGCTCACAGAAATATATAAATTGAAAATAGGCAGGAATCTTAGTGATTATGGAGTTCAGGCATCTTACTTTAGAGATGAACATATTCTTCATTACCTAGATTTTTTTCCCTAACCAGTTCTCCTAATTCTTTCCAATTCCAGTGAAAAACCATGTTATTATATTTATTTTGTAATTTCTTCAGTCATATACATTTTCTGTTAGACTTTCAAGCAATCAATAAGCATTTTGTTGAGGACTCACTCATTGAATTCTCTGAGCTCTGCTAGCTGATGCAGTTGAACTATTTATAGCATGGTATTTTTCTAAAATCATTAAAATATGAGAAAACAAAGTAAAATAAATGAAAGAATGGAGATCACTGGGTCACAAGCTTCTCCTATATTTCATCAGTATTGCCTTCAACAAAAAGTGGTGGTGACATCTCAGATTTGTATTAATAAAATATAAGACCAAGAAAGAAGGAAGTAATGGTTTCATTCTACTCAAGGGTGACCAAACCACATTTGGCATAAGACATTCAGTCCTGGACTCCTCAATTTAAGAAAAGTTAGACAAGCCAGAATGTGTTCAGAAGATAGTAAACAATTCTGAGATCATGTAGCATAAAAATTGAAGAATAATGTAAACTTTCACCTAAAGAGGAAGGGATATAGAAGGATGATGAAAGCTGTCTTTAAATATTTTGCAGTGCAATTGTATGAAAGAGGGATAAGTGTGTATATATATGTGTAGCCTGTGTGTCTCTAAAAGCACAAACCTAGGAATAGAAATAAGGTCCCATCAATACCTGAATTGCATTTATCTGCCCCACCTACCTGTATAATAGGGTTTTGCTTCATACCTCGGGGTATTTTCTAATTTGTCACCATTTGTCCCCTCACGTTTATTTTTCTGCTCTCCCCTCCATTGAGCCTCATGCCGGAAATACTTCACATCTATGAAATGCTGTTGGTGGAAACACTATTTCTCTGCCAAGGATGTGGTCCTTCTGTGCCCAAAGCTTCGAAAACATGCAAATGCAAAAATCTATGTGCAACTAAAGTTGTTTCTGTGATGCTTTAAATGAGGAGACAATCTCCTCTGCCAATGAAGCACAATCCCTGGTTGCTGGGGCAAAATTAGAGACCAGGTTCTCACCCATCACACCGAAGGCAGCTCAGCAAGAATTTCTCTTTTCCCAAAGCCTTCCATAAAATTTATTCATAGGTCATGACACCTGGAGAAGAGGACTGGGGCCAGCAAGAGCTTCACACACCCAAAGTCAGGATTGAGCTCTGATCCAAGAAAGCAGGACTGATGACAGGAAGCTCCTGGAAGAGGCTTCAGTCTAAGGGAAAACTAGTCAATGATTGGAGATTTCATCAGATCCAATTTGCTACCTTGAGAGAATTTCCCCCACCATCATTTCTGTTCAAGTATATACTCCATAAGCACTGTCAGCAAGTTGTCTGCAGAGGATTCAAGCAACAAATGAGTGTTTGGACTAGTTAACCTTGAAGATTCCTTCTGACTCCAAGACTGCAGGAGTCCAAAGCTGTCTATTCACCTTGGACATTGAGTAGGATGTTGCTTATGGAGCTTGATCAGTGGGGCAATAAAAACACAGTCATCATCATAGGCCTAAAAACAAATGGAATTCAAGGTGTCAGGATGTCTTTATGACCTCTTCTATGGGTTAACCTTAGTGCTGTTTCTCCAAGTGAGATGTGTAGACCTTCATGAAAATCACCTGGGAAGCTTATTAAAAATTTAGATTCTTGGCATGAAAGCTTAGAAAGCACTCTTTAAAGTAGCATTATTCAACAGAACTTTCTGTAATGATGGAAAATGTTCCATATCTTCAGTCCAGTAACCACAAACCACATGAACATTTTGAGCATTTCAGAAGTGGCTCGTGTGACTAAGGAACTGAATGGTTTTTTAGTTTTATTTTTATTGTTTATGCTGTTACAGTTGTTCCTGCTTTTTTAAGTTTTGTTAATTTTAATCAATTTACATTTAAATAGCTACACATGGCTAGCAGCTGCCATATTGAACAAGGCAGTTCCAAAGTCTTAGAAGAAGGAAGCTTGGAGAGAATTCAGTTTGTGATGCATAGGAGGAGTAAGGGTGGGCAACTGAAGCAAAAACATGAGATCGGATCAGGGATGCAGCAAAAATTAAACAAATAAGAGGAAAGGGCCATAGAGATCACCTAGTACAATAGCTTATACCTTTTTCTGCAGTTCTAGAACCCTTTGAGAATTATTGAAAGCAATGGATAATCACAGTCAGTAATATGCTCATCCTAATTTAAATGATATATTTATATGAGGTCTTGGAGCAACAGAGTTAGAGAATCCCTAAAGTTCACCCACTGTCCCCTTTCCAAACCACAAATCCCTGAGTAGAATTCTTGATGTAGTAAAACACCCCTCTGTCCATAAACAGAAAACTAAAACAAGAGGTTTCAAAATTGGCCCAAAATCACTCATTTGTCATCAAACTTGGCTTCTATTTCTCCCCCTCCTGTCCTCGGGACATCTTTCTATACTGTGGGTCATGTAAACTTCACATTTTTTATAAATAGTAGAACAAGCTAAGATTTATACACAAAAGTCAGTTCATCTGGGTTGGAATGAGTGCACTTGGATTTATTTGGAGGCACAGTGTTTTTTGCAACACTTAAGCCATGCTGTCCTGTTTTTAGAAATGAAGTTACCCTTAGCTCAATAGTGCAGGTGCAGGAAGAACAACAAAGTGCTTGTGATTATCTTTCCTTTCTCTTATAAGAATAAAATGTGGTTAAAATGAATCAATAAAGAGAAGTCTTGCTCCTTGGTGTTTGATTAGGGGAGCCTTTATGCAATTGATTTTCCAAGCTCTTAGTCATACTGCAGAAAGGTCCCCATGCATTTCAGGAGTATTAACTGTTAAAAATAGTTTTCGGTTGCTGGGCAAATACCAATTTGCAGCAATGGGAAAGGAAAATTTAGCATGACTGTTTACATACATTGCAGAGAGAATGTTAACATCACCTTGAGCTATCTGTTGTTTGCTTGTGTGTGTGAAGAGAGAAAAGCCAATGCTTAATACAACACTTGGAACTCACATTTTCTATTGTATGTTCATAAATATTAATCTAGAGAGATAATTAGTTCTATAAATTTTATAATTAGCCTTTCAGAAAAGAAGTGGATGCTAATAAAAATAAGGCATGCTTTTAAGCTTCTCCACTGCAAATGTTTTCACTCTAACAACTCAGAGGCAGGGACTGTCTTTAATTTTTTTCCTGAAATAGGCATGCTTTACACTTATTTCATCTCTCCCTTGAGACCATAACCTTGCAACAGGGAAAATAGGTTTTCTATTCTTAAAATCTAGTTACCATCTATTTTTAAAGTCTTTTTTTCTCTCTGAAATAACCTGGCATAACAAAAAGGCTATGGTTCACCCCATAGGAGATTGCTCCAGTTCAGGCTATCTGAAATCTACAAAAGTGTGTCGGCCAGGTGAAATCAATATGTTTGTGTTTGTGTGCTTTTCTGCATGTAGTGATTTTAAGTAATACTCTACCAGGGGTGTCCAACCTTATGGAGTCTCTGGGCCACACTGGAAGAGGAAGAGCTGTCTTGGGTCACACATTGAATACACAAACACTAACAAAAACTGATGAGCAAAAAAAGTTTTAAGTAAATTTACAATTTTATGTTGGGCTGCATTCATAGCCATCCTGGGTTGTGGGTTGGACACCCCTGCACCTGATCCTTAAATCCGAGCATTAAGTTCTACAATTTAATGTCAGCCACAAACTGGGAAAACATTGGTGCCAAAGACTTGGTCAAAGCCCCCTTTTAGGAACTAAGCAGTATAGTGGGAAACTATTAAACTGGAAGTCAGCAGTGATGAATTCTAGTCTAATTGATACTACCCGGCTGTATTAACTTCAACAAATCGCACAGTTTTTTCTTTGAAATTAAGAGTGTCAGCTTGATCAGTAGATTCCTAATCTGTCTATACAGTTGACTTGATTAAATACAGATTCCTGGGCCCCTCTCTAGCATTACTAAATTAGAATTTCCAAGGAGAAGGGCCCATGAATATTATTTTTTAAAAAAATGAGTTCCTCTAATAGCTCTCAGATACACAAAAGAACCAAGTAGAATGTCTACGGCAGCTAGTGAACCTAATGGTTTTTACTGTTTTTTCCTGTTCTACGTGTCAGCAATGGAAACATGCCAGGAATTGGTGCAGGGGACAGGACTCTGGGAAACGGGGGTAGCTAGTCTGAATCATGCAAATAAAATGCAAAATGTGAGCAGGACCAGAGGTGGGCTATGGCCTTTCCTATTCACTCCAAGCTATTTCTTATTTAGGCAATAAATATGGTTGTAAGACTGGTCAAACTTTTCCTTTGAGGCAGCCTACAAAATTCCCAGGTTGGGGTATAGTTTCTTTCTCTCTCTCATGTGAACTATAACTGATAGGTGGTGAAGCCTGGAAGCTCATGTTAAAAAGAATAGTAAAGCTAAGTTTAAGGCCAGCTGAGACAGAGCACTAAGAAGCATGGTTAATGCAGGAGTGGTTACACGAGCATCATCTGTTCTCTTCTTACACCCTCCAAGAGGCCTGAAGCCTACAGGCTTCAAAGTTAGGCCTAGATTCAAGCCTAAGCTTTATGATTCATTTCCATGGTCTTGTGGCAGTCAGCTGCCCTATCACCACATTCATTAAAAAATAAGGATAATAAAACTTATAAAGTAGTTTCAAGACTAAATCAGTAATGTTTGAAAAGTTCATAACACACCTAGTACTCAAAATGTAAAAAATAGCCCTGGCTGGTGTAGCTCAGTGGATTGAGCGCGGGCCTGCGAAACAAAGGATCGCGGTTCGATTCCCAGTCAGGGCACATGCCTGGGTTGCCAGGCCAGTTCCCGGCAGGGGACACACGAGAGGCAACCGCACATTGATGTTTCTCTCCCTCTCTCCTTCCCTTCCCCTCTAAAGATAAATAAATAAATAAATAAATATTTAAAAAAAAATGTAAAAAATAAAAGTTCTTCATGCTCTGCTTCCCTGAAGCAAAGGATCATATCTGCCCCAGTGATATAGCTCTCGTTTAAGCCAGTACAATACCTGGAACATGAGAGGTACATGAATAATAGAAACGGATGATGAAAGATAATAAGAGAAAACACATATATAATGCTTATATGCACCTGGCAATGGTTTAGGCGCCTGATAGACTTGTTTATTCTTAATATCTGCCCTTTTATAGATGAGTAAGTCTGAGGCACAAAGAGGTAAATTAACTAGCCCCAAATTATGGTTCATAATTGGTGTTCTAGCACCCATGCACTTGTCATGCTACTGTTTAGAGGAAGAGAAGGAAAGAGAGGGGAAGGGATTTCACATCACTGAGTAGAATGAGAAAGTAACAAGGCTCTACCTTGAGCAAAACGCTTTCATGGGATGTATTAGAAGTTAGACGTGACAGCTGCAGGTAGCACATGCACATGTCATTTGCCCTAGTCCCACCACTCTATTGTCTCATAACCAGACTACCTCAAACATTTCACTCATATAGGTCCCTTCTGGCCCCAGAAGTGTTTGAGTTTGAGATCACTCTTATGAAGTTATGTAGGGCCCATGGAATCCTTGCTAAATAAACGATTGCCCATAGATGGTATAGGTGAGTCTTCGTTACTCAACTGAAGGTTTTGAAAACCTTCCTAATTTGATTTTTAATTTAGAAATAAAATAAATTAAAATAAACAAAAAAGTAATTCTTTTCAACATGAGCTTCCAGGCTTTATTTAGGGATTTATTTCCTTATCTCTTTTCAAATTAAGTCCATAGGGACTTGAAATAGCAGAACTACCTAGTTTAGGCCCAATGTTGCATTCCGAGAGCCTTGTTCTTTTATTGTTGGTAGTGGTGGTAGTTTTTCTCCTCATGGTTTTTCTACTGAAATGCCTGACTTCGCAAAATTCAAGAGGAGAAACCAGGACTTGGCTGATATGGAAAACTAGTTTATGGCTTTCTGGGCTTCCTGGACATCATAGGGCATTTTATGAATAGGCATTTGCAAGCTTGATGAAGTTCACAAGACGTCCCAGCCCAAACACACACTAAGTGGCCCTCACTCTAGGGAAGAGAAACTGGAAGGAAAAATTCAGATTCAAGTTTTTGTTTGCACCTAAAATAGACTAGTAACTCAAAGATGAAGGAAGATGTGACCCCACCCCCTTCTAATAAATTACGTGTTAAAGAAGCATAAAAATGTTTCCATTGACTGAGCCAGCAGACCAGAAATTGTGCATGTTTTGTAACTGAAAGTTTCTTCATGGGCTGGTGATTCCATGACTCATTCATCTACCCCCACCCCAAACTTGGAGAAGCATGAGACCCCCTGGGGTCTCCCAAGGATTGCTATCAGAACTTTGAGCTCTAGGGGGAAATTGCTCCCACTTTGAAAATGTTTAATTTACACAATGGAATTCTATGCAGCAGAAAGAAAGAAGGAGCTCCTACCCTTTGCAACAGCATGGATGGAATTGGAGAGCATTATGCTAAGCGAAATAAGCCAGGCAGTGAAAGACAAATAGCATATGATCTCACCTTTAACAGGAACCTAATCAACAAAACAAACAAACGAGCATAATATAAACAAATTTACTGAATTTAAGAACAGTCTGACAGTGACCACAGCGGGAGGGGAGGGAATTTCAGGGGAAAAGGGGAACGGTTTAGAGCAACAAGTATAAAGGACTCATGGACAAAAACTATGGGGGGTGGAAATGGGAGGAAGGTGGGGAGGGCTGGGGTGGTGGGCTGGGGGTGGGGTAAAAGACAGAAAACTGTACAATATCAAGAATTAAAAAATACTGATAAAAAATACAATAAAGATTAAATAAAATTTTAAAAATAAAAAAAGAAAAGAAAATGTTTAACTCAAAAGAAATAGCAAATCAGTGAGACAATTGACCCAGCATCGTCCCTAACTGTGTTGGCAAGCGTTGGCACCCTATGCCTGTGATTTACCTCTTTGAACCTCAGATAAACCTCACAGCCCTGGCAGACTGTGACTGCGAGGTTGGTCCCAATGCACCATCACACCATCCTGGGATATCCAGGAGCATCTGAGGGAACTGTGACTGTTGTCTTAAGATTTACCCCAGAGCAGCCATGCTCAATGGTGTTGGGTGGGACTAGCAAGGGGCAGTTCTTCGAGGGGTTGTAGGTGATTTAAGTTTGGTCTTCCTGGTTAATATACTTTGACATTTCAAAGAGCATTAAAGAAGTACATAGACATATTACTACCAACATTGATCATGAATTAAAAAAGCAGGGCAATATTACCTCAAAGCTATTACTGGAACTGTGAACCGTCTGGCTGTTCTCAGGGTATTCCAGGCTTTGATCACCTGAGTCTGAATCAGAGCTCTCCCACGCCCCAGCCCCACTCTGGTGTGGATGCCGATATTAGCAGAGCACTATGCTCTTATGTTGAAATGCCAATTTAAACTCTTGCTGGTGCTGTCAAATTCATTAACTCAAACTGCCCCCAGTGCTTTCGGGCACATTAACTTACTGGATCATGATACCTTTTCACCCTAGTGTTAAATAGTTGTGTCTGATGTTGTAAACCCCTATTTGATAGGATACAAAACTAAGGCTTGTACATGCTCAATGGTTACTCCAGGGTTAGAGCTAGCACCTGGTCGAGGCAGGGTGGCAATGCATCGTTATCACACTAAAGAACAAGGGTCACCGTCACTGTCTTTGGTTTAGGGAGAAAACCTCAACACCCAGCGAAATCATCTGAATTCTCAAAAGTCATTTAACCTGTCAGGGACCGAAAGCAGAATCGCAATCGAGATTTCCTGAAATGGTTTTATATGCTTTTCTCTACATCTGCTGCTCCTATAACACTGACTGAGGCCGTAGACCTCCCTCAGACTCTAGAGCCAGCATCCTTAGGGTGTGTGAGGCCACTAAATTGGATGTTTGTTCACTGTCAGGGCTATAAAACCATACTTTGACCAGAAGTGTGACACACACATATACACACTTCTATAATCTCTATTTGGGGTGGAGGAATGGGAAGAGAAAGCTTCTTAAAGTCATTTTTTTTATTTTTTATTATTTTGAAAGAGGGATCAGGGAAAGATTGATTATTTGGAAGCCAGAGATGATCCTTAAATCTTTATTTTAGCCATTAATTTTAAACATTTCACAGTTATTTATGAGCAAAATCACCCTAGAGCAAGAAAAACCAGAAACCAGAAAAATTCACTGAGTTATCAGTCCCAACTAGACAGTAAGTTAATATGATAAAAGGCAGAATTATCAGCCCCAGGTCGAGAATATGTGGCATAATGAAAGGCAGAATTTCACTAGGGTATTTTCATCTCTGCTTCTCTTTAGGTAACTTTCTTTCACTGTTACTGTCACCAGACCTAAAAGAGCCTGGGGCTTTCATGTGCCATCCTCATCCTCTCTGGATACCCCACAGGCCGCCCAAACAGGCCTGCTCTTCCTGTCAAAGCTCTGCCCCACCCCTGGTCCCACATTAGATCTACCTGCCAAGCTTTCAGGACATATCAAGATCTGGTCCCTCCATAATCAGTTAAGTCAAAATCTTCATAAGTTCCTCAACTGACTCTTCTGTGCAGCTATATCTAAGCTGTGGATTTTTCTTTCTCTCCTTGCCTTTTTTCATCAGAACTTTTCATCTGAGTACCATTCTTTCAAACTCCCTTCCCTTCTAGGCAAAAGGCATACCTAGGGACTGTGGGAGCTGGGCATAAGTTCAAGTGCTATGGTGGAGTATAAAATCATTTATCCCTACTAAGAGCAAAAGAAATGCAAATTAAAACAATGAGATTGAGATAGACCTTTTCACTTGTCACATTGACAATTTCTTAGAATATTTAAACCCTAGTGTGCACAAGCACAGGGTAGGACATGCAGTCTTGGGTACATTTAAGGAAATATAAACTAATAAAACATTTCTAAAACATCAATGTCAACACTTGTGTTAAGATCTAAAAGAGCTCGAACCCCTAACCCATGACTTTATTTCTTTGAAAGAAATAGTAAGCACTATACAGAATGATTAATTATGGGAATGGTCAATATGGTATAATTTATAATATCAAAAATAATAAATAAGTGAATGAAATGAGATATTGAATAATAAGAACAGGGTGGTTAAAGATAACACAGTCCACTCACCCTATGGAATATCTAATGATATTTAGAAAGGTGGATAACATGAGGATATTAATATTAGAGAAAACTGATACAAAGTAGTACATATGAACATTTATATGTCTGTATAAACACACATATATATAAGTTTAAAGAAAATAGGTGAAATTTTTAGTGGTTATTTCTGGGCAGTGGGATTATAGATAATTTAGTGATTTCTATCCCTTGGATTTCTTCATTTTCTAAATGTTCTGACAAGACAGCATTAATATTATAATCAGAGAAACATAAACGTGAATTTTTTTATTACAAATCGCTGTAGAATTGGCAGCTTGATCTGTTCCCCTTCCCAAATAACATATTTGCACTTTTTCAGGAAGCCGACTTTCATCAGGACAGAGGGTTTCCGTGAGCTGAAGTCTGGGGCAGTTCAGATAGAAAAGGTAATTCTGCAGAGAAAGCGTTCCCAGCCTCTTAGCTGCCACAGCCAGGAGCAGCTTTCTTTGCCAGCAGTTAGAACACAAACTCTCTCCTGCTCTCACTGTCAGACCGGGGATTCTAGCTTAGTTAGTGTGTGCTCGCGCTCTCTCTCTCTCTCTCTCTCTCTCTCTCTCTCTCTCTCTCTCACACACACACACACACACACACACCCTCTTGTAATTGGACATATATTTGTTTCATTAAATTCACTCAGTCAGCAGTTTCTGCTCTAAACAGTCCCTAGGGCCTAAAGAAAAAAAAAGTCAGTAATCAACATACTACTTTCAAGTACAGAGTACCGGCCTATTTATAAAAGGAAATTAAGTAAAACCTGTAATTATAACTAGCATACAACCTTTCAACATAGTCAATGAGAAATTCAATTTGCTTAAAATAATGAGGTACTCTGGCAAGAACAATCTGTTCATGTGCTGTTCCCAAGAGCCTCAGGATGGGAAAAGCCCTGCCTGACATTTTAGTACTATCTGTCAGTTTATCAACTCTGTCTCTAGGTGAGTTTTGCCATGGTGCTGTGAGGTCTGAGATGGAGAAAGAAAGAAAAAAATTTTTTCTGTCTTCTACCCAGTTACAGGAAAGTGGTTTGAAAATGAATTCAGATTTTTGTTTTGAACATAAGAACATATTAAATAATCTCCCTAAAGAGGTCAGAGGGAGATTATTTAGGGTGGGTTTAATTTAACCACCTTCTACTTTATCCACATCATCCAAATCAAAGTGTTGACATCCCTGAGATATGTGCTCTGCTCACAACCCTCTTTGCTTAAAGTTCATTTGGCATTTTCTTGCTGAGTTCATACTGTATTGAGGTAGGACAGAGATATGTGTTGGGTTGGTCAAAAAGTTCATTTGTTTTTTTCTGTAAGATGGCTCTAGTAGCACTTAGCTGTCTTGAACTTCATTCAAAATGATTTTGTTAGACTGTATTATGACAACTGCCATTTAAAAAATTATCAGCGTGCATTTAAAAGAATTATAAAAATTGGTGAATTATTGTGAAGCCATTTGAATATTAAAGATGAAAGAAAATATGCAACATTTTCAGCATATTATGTTTTATTATTTCAAGAAAGGTAAAAATGCAACTGAAACGCAAAAAAAAAAAAGATTTGTGCAGTGTATGGAGAAGGTGCTGAGACTGATTGAATGTGTCGAAAGTGGTTTGCGAAGTTTTGTGCTGGACATTTCTCACTGGACGATGCTTCACGGTCAGGTAGATCAGTTGAAGTTGATAGCAATCAGATCGAGACATTGAAAACAATCAACATTATGACATCTGGGAGATAGCTAACATACTCAAAACCCAAATCAATAAAGTTATTGGTGAATATGAAAAATGTGACCCTGGCCAGTGTGGCTCAGTGGTTGAGTGCCTGCCTGAGAACCAAAGGATCACCAGTTCGATTCCCAGTCAGGGCACATGCCTGGGTTGCAGACCATGTACCCAATAGTGGCACAAGAGGTAACCACACACTGATGTTTCTCTCCCTCTTTTTCTCCCTCCTTTTCCTTCTCTAAAAATAAATAAATAAAATCATTTAAAAAGTAAAATGAAAAAATGTGTTAAAAAAAAAAAAAAAAAAAACCTAAACAGACTTTTTGGCCAAACCAATACAAGTTGAATTAAAGAGTGGCAAGGCAAACCAACATCTACTGATTTGTGAGCCTTTCCCTAGCTTGCTACACACTACATTCTGATTTTCTTTCTTTTTATTTTTAAATATATTTTATTGATTATGCTATTACAGTTGTCCCATTTCTCCCCCATCATTCCCCTCCACCCTACACACCCTCTCCCACCCACATTCCCCCCTTTAGTTCATGTCCATGTGTCATAAGTTCTTTAGCTTCTACATTTCTCATACTATTCTTGCCCTCCCCCATCTATTTTCTACCCACCGTCTATGCTACTCATTCTCTGTACCTTTTCCCCCTCTCCTCCTCCCACACCCCTGTTGCTAACCCTCCACATGATCTCCATTTCTGTGATTCTGTTCCTGTTCTAGCTGTTTGCTTAGTTTGCTTTTGTTTTAGGTGTGGTTCTTAATAGCTGTGAGTTTGCTGTCTTTTCACTGTCATATTTTTATTGCTTCATTCATTCATTTACTCAACAAGATTTATTGGCTACTATTAAGTGTCAGCCACTCTGCTAGATGTTGGCACAAAAAAAAAGAGTGAATGAAGTGTAGACTGAGTCTTCAAAAGCCCCTACCAGGGGAAGTTTACCAGGGGTGTAGACCCATAAATAGGCCATTATAAAACTATTTGGTAGTGTGGTGATAGGAGTTTTGTTTTTGAGAATAATTAGAAGAGGTGTCTGCCTAACCCATTCCCATAGGGAAGACTTAGGAGGAAGTATCAAGGAAGAAATAAAATGATAAAATCTAAACTACAGGTATATAATATAATGATTCAGTATTTGTATGTATTGCAACATGAGCAACACGGTAAGTCTAAACATCTATCACCACACGTACTTAAAATTGTTTTCTTGTG
Organism: Glossophaga mutica; assembly: GCA_039655065.1. Classification (NCBI taxonomy): domain Eukaryota; kingdom Metazoa; phylum Chordata; class Mammalia; order Chiroptera; family Phyllostomidae; genus Glossophaga; species Glossophaga mutica. The sequence goes on along the minus strand of CM077303.1, from coordinate 155,485,844 downwards.
ATGAGAAATATTAAGTTCTACTCTCTTAAAAACTTCCAAATATGCAACAGAGTATTATTAACTATCGTCACTGTGCTGTATGTTCCCAGGATATAGTTATTTTATAATTGGAAGTTTGTACCATTTGACCCACTTTCACTCATTTTGCCCCTCCTCCACCTCCCACCTCTGGGAACCACCAATCTCTCCTCTGAATCTATAAGCTCAATTTATTATTATTATTATTTGTTAGTTACCCCATATACATGAGATGATACAGTATTTGTCTTTCTCTGTCTGACCTATTTCACTTAACATAATACCCTCAAGAGATACAGATTTTATATATCTTTTATAATTCTTTATTCATTCATCATTGAAGGACACTTAGGTTGTATCCATAATTTGGCTATTGTAAACAGTGCTTTAGTGAACATGATCTGCATATATCTTTTTGAATTAGTGCTTTCATCTTCTTGGAATTATTACCCAGAATTGGAATTGCTAGATCTTATGGTAGTTTATTTTTAATTTTTTTAAGGAACCTCCATACTATTTTTCTATAATGGCTGCACCAATTTGCATTCCTACCAACAGTACACAAGATATTTTCCCCCAAATCTTGGGAAATAGTTCCCAAAATCTTGACAATAGTTGTTATTTCTTATCTTTTTGGTAATAGCCATATTAACAGGTGTAAAGTAATGTCTTTTTGGACTTTGTTTTGCATTTCCTTGATTATTAGTGATGTTAGCATCTTTCTATGTTGTTCTTGCCTGTACGTGTGTCCTTTTTTGGAAAAAATGTCTATTCAGATCCTCTGCCCATTTTTTAATTGGCTTGTGTTTTACCACTATTGAGTTGAATGAGTTCTTTACCTATTTTGGATATTAATCCCTTATCAAGTAATTTGCAAGTATTTTCTTCTGTTCAGTAGGTTGCCTTTTCATGTTGTTGATGGTTTTCTTTGCTGTGCAGAAGTGTTTTAGTTTTGTGTAGTCCCACTTGTTTATGTTTGCTTTTGTTGCCTTTGCTTTTGATGTCAAATCCAAAAATCATCACCAAGGTCAATGTTGAGGAGTTTACCACCTATGTTTTCTTTTAGGAGTTTTATGGCTTCAGGTCTTATGTTCAAGTCTTTAATCCGTTTTGGGTTAGTTTTTGTATATTGTATAAGATAGTGCTCCAGTTTCACTCTTTTGCATGTAGCTGTCTGGTTTTTCCAATACCATTTATTGAAGAGACTATTCTTTCCCCACCATATATTCTTGGCTCCTTTATTGTAATTAAATTGATTACATATGCCTGTGTGTTTGTATCTGGGCTCTCATTCTGTTCCATTGATCTGTGTGTCTTTTTTATGTCAGTACCATGCTGTTTTCATTACTATAACTTTGTAAATAGTTTTAAGTCAGGAAGTAATATGCCTCCAGCTTTATTCTTCTTATTCAATATTACTTGGGGTTTTATGTCTTCATACAAATTTTAGAATTCTATTTCTGTGAAAAAAAAATGCCATTGTAATTTTAACAAGGGTTGCTTTGAATCTGTAGATTATTTGGTTAGTATGAACCTATTAACACCACTAATTCTTTCATTTCATGAGCACAAAATATCTTTCACTTATCTGTGTCTTCTTCATTTTCTTTCATCCATGTCTTATAGTGTTCAGTATACAGGTCTTTCACTTCCTTGGTTATATTATTCCTAGGTATTTTATTCTTTTTGATGAAATTTTAAATGAGATTGTTTTCTTGGCTTTTTTCTGATAGTTTATTTTCAGTATATAGAAATGGGACAGATTTTTGTATATTGAGTTTGTCTCCTGCAACTTTACTGAATTGGTTTAATAGTTTTAACAGTTTTTTGGTGAAGTCTTCATGGTTTTCTGTACATGATATCATCTCATCTACAACTAGTGACAGCTTCATTTTTTCCTTTCTGATTTGGATGTATTTCATTTCTTTGTCTTGCCTCCAATTGTGATTAGGACTTTCAGTACTATGTTGATTAAAAGTGGAGAGAATAGGCATCCTTGTGTTGTTCCTGATCTTAGAGGAAAAAAAGCTTTCAGTTTTTCACCACTTAGTATGGTGTTAGCTATGAGCTTGCCATATTTATATTTTATATTTTATTTATATTTGAAGGAGACAAACCAGGAAACTGTGACTCCAGAGAAATCATAGACTGTGATAAAATCTCATTCTCTGAAGACAGACTGACCATGAATTTGTACCTTGTTTCCTTCACAATCTAAATATTTGATTTTAAGTAGATTCCTTGACCTCCACAAGCCTTAGTTTTTTCCACCTGTCAACTGGGGATAATAATAACAAATGCCTACCCTATGCTGTGGGGTTGCATTAGCTTTATCACCTTGCTTTATCATCATCATCATCATCATCATCATTATCATCACCCTCATCAATTTGAGGAGGAGTTGAGACCCAGATACACAAGTTTGGATAAGAGGTGATAAAAGCCTGAAGTTGGCAATAGTTGTTGATGCAGAGAAGAGAAGAGAAGTTTGAGAAATATTTTGGGGGTTAGCATTTAAATAAGAAATAAATTGATTGTATGTGGAACTCTGAGAAGAAGGAAGACTCAAGAGAAATCTTCAACTTTTCTAGCCTAGATTACTGAGTAGACTGCTTCTATGATATAGCTAATATAAAAGAAAAAGCTTATTTCTAAGGAAAATTGATGAGAGGTGAGTTTGAGATGCCTATGGAAGTCTAGACTGATGGGCACCCATTGGACAGACACTGTGAGTTTAGTTTCAAGCCTACATGTACCCAGCTGTGAGATTATATAATACGAAGAAAGAAAAAAAAAACTCTGCCTTTAAACTCTAATTATGCTTACAGATAAAGGGTCTTCTTTTTAGATGTAAACGGAACCTTAATTCTCCATAAAATCCAAACCCTAACAAGCAAATGTAGATGGCTGAAATTCTTAATCTTATTCAGTGTTATTTAACTGACTACTTTCCCAAAAGGTAAGCGAGAGCTTACCTTATCACTCCATCAGAGGTCTCTAGTGGAAGAGATTAAGCTAAAGGAAATGCTCATAGGCAGAGGAGAAAAATGTGAGGGATAGGGGACAGGAACCTGGGAAAAGAAGGAGAGAAATTTGTCCCCTCTAAGATGGAACATCAGTTTTAAGAGTGCTCCAAACAAAGGCACTGCAGATTCCCAATCAAATGATGAGACTCAAGGATCACAAGGCAGGAAGAATGGAGAATCACAATTTTGCCTAAGAACCACAGAAATTTTACTGGAAGAGTGTTGGGTATGAAGTCAGTTCTCTTAGGAATTCTCCCAACCCTTAATTCTCAGAATTTTGGGACTACTAGAACTTTATCTCTTTCTTTGGAGGAGGCCTTACAGTCTTCTAGGCAGGAGAAATTTCAGAGGGTGGGTTGATTTCCTTCCTTTGATAGCTAGAGTATTTGCCCCAGAGAGCACAGTGTAAATGGCTTATACCTCTGTCCTTGGCCTTAGGCAGATGAAACAGTTTTGAAACATGCTTGTGTACAGGGCAAAGGATCTGGAAATATTACCCCACTAGGTCATTAGTTCTTAAACTGATGAAAACCATGCACCATCTCACGATGAGAAACTCACATTCAAACTACTGATACAATTTCAGGACTTGCACAAGACTCTTAAAGGTAATCCATGGAAAATCTGGAGATCAGAGGACCAAAAGCTAACAACCTGACATAGAAAGAGGGTCGAAGGAAGATCCCCTCCCTCCAGGTAATTCAGTTCTCATTTAAAAGAGTTGTGCGGGGAACAACTCAGGGCACGGATATGCAAGACATGCACAGTTTCACTATGATGTCAGCTAGAATGACTGATAGAGTTGAAAATGATGTGCAGAAAGTAGTTCATGAAAACCATCATTACTGCTCCATTTTGGTGTCATGGGTACTGAGGATAATATGATTGAGTGTGGTGCAAAAGCAAGGAATTTTGGAATTTGAGAAAGGATTACAGCTTCTACCTGTATAAAAACTAGCAATACAAAATTCAAGTCTTCATTTTAATGTTTGCTTCGAAAGAGGAATTTTAAAAACTTAATTTTCACTTTTAGGGGCGTTTAGATTATCATTCCAGGGCAGCCTGCCCACTCTGCTTTTGTCTCTGATTTGCACGTGTGGCTTGGTGTCCTTCCAGGGAACAATGTGGGCGTGAGGGTTGGGTCTGCTTTGCTGTGGTGGGTGGGCAGCAATCTGTGAAGGAGGAGACCCAGTTGCTACTGCAAAGAGTGTAGGTCTCCCAATAACACCAGTCAGTTCTGTGTTACAAAGCAAATAGGAGCCTAGAGGATAGAGTTTCAGTCTTCTCAGGCTACTCCACAACCTTTCATTTTAAATTAAGAGTCTAAAGTTCTCTGGTGTGGGCTCCTGCTCAACACCCCCATGTGTGTAAATTTGTCAGCTTACTCTTTACCCAGTTCTCAAAGGGGAGATAAGCCGTGGTTTCAGCTGTCCTTTCTTTCTCCTGTTGAGCATGTCCCATCTTTTCCTCATTTCGGGTTGAAGTATAGCATTCAAAGGTGTAGAGGTGGCACGGGATTCAGGCATCAGTATTGCAGCCTCACTGTGTGTATAGATTTCCTCTTCCTGTGATACCTCTCCAACTTCTTTCAGATTCTCCCACTGGTACTTCTTCCTCCTCAGCCCACTGAAGTACAGTAATTCCTCAATACCAACTCCTCTCGGACACCCACTACCACCAAAACACCAAAGCTATGTCCAAAGCCCACCCATGTTGCAGTCACATCCTTTCTGCAGATTAGAAGTACATAAAACTTAATCTCTCTCCTACTCTCAAACAAAATCTGAATTTCTTAAGTATATTAATCAAGGATAGAAAGACACATGCCTCCAGTAACTTAAATTTTGGAAGGAAATAGATGATTCAATCTAAGAGAACAAGAGGCCCAATAAGTTAGAGAGTTTTCATATGGAAATTCAGTGAATTATAGTTGTCCACATTGAACTTTGGTTGATGAGGCATTTGGAAATGTCATTCTGAACAATGGGAATATTTTCAAATAATCCTTGAGAGTATAATTTCTTTTTATCTTATACCAAAAGCTCTTAGAAAGTATAAACTGAAGAAGCACACTTAAGCCTGCTATGGAAAGAGTACTCAAAGCTTTGGGCTTGTTGAGTAATGATGATAAACCTCATGACCAAATCCTTTCCAGACAGGCGCAAATGTGATATAGACAAATCAGCTCTAATGAACAAGAGGACCTTTTGTATAATAACCTTTTGATATTACATAGTAATTATAATTAACTTTAAAGGACTAGTATGTGATACACAGTCTCTCAAAAATCCTTGTACTTGATTCCAAGTTAATGGTAAGATTGGGCAAATGAATGCAATTAAGTGCAGCAACATTAACAAAAATCACATTTCAAGTACCCCGATCCCTAAGCCTCTTCTACCACAAAGCTCAATGTTTTCCGATCTTTCTCAAGTGCTTGTTCTAATGACCCTGACACACTGGACTATAGATAGAGCAACATATTTTCCAAGTAAATATTTTCTTTGAAATATTCCCTAGTGAACTCAAAAAGAAAATGATGTTCAGGATTAACACATAAATATCACTTCCCAGTGAAACCCAGGCATGAACACTTTATTTAAATGAATCTAATTTAAGGAGACACCTTTCATGCTAAAAGGATATCATTCATCAATACAGTGCTCTCTGGTTAAAGGGAACCCCTTGGTGCCTAGCCTAAAAAGCATTTCAAATAATTCTTTTTCTTAAACTGATACAAACCTTGTATCCTGAGAGGATTGTTGTCCCAATGAATGGAACACTTCTACAGCATTTTATTTCAAATTGTATACTCACCTGAATATTTAGTGCAAAATGCTCAAATGCCCAAGGATAGTGTTGTGGCACCTCAGATAGGTATGAATAAAACATGAACATATTTATTACATGTAGTTTCAGTCCCTCCTCAGGAAAAATTCTTTATAGATTTATGTCACTCATCATCCTTTCAGAGGAGCTTTTAAAACTTTTACCACAGTTCTTTAGGGATTTGGTGATGGGTTATGTAAAACGGCTGTGACTCATGTTGGACAGCTGTAATAATCAATACTGAAATGCAAAACCCAGACGCTGCAGCAAATGGCTTGCCTCGTGCAGTTGGGGTGTAGGGAAGCAGCTGGGGTCTCTGACCTAACAACACATCACTCGGGTTCCAGGCACAGAGTCACAATGCATACACATATGGTTTGAGGGGGGTGCATATCTGTGTAAATTGTTGTGAATGTATATGGGTATTCAGTGCACACTATTTAGATGAACTCAGCTGAAGCTAAAAAAACTTAGGCATGCTGAACAATCTGTGGAATTTTGTCAACTTTTGACAACCTTTGAAAATCAAGGCTGATCTAAATTGTGCACAATTCCGCATTTTGCTTCTTTCTCTTTCCTATGTCCACTTTTGGGACTGATTTTCAAGTGGATTAGTACATTGATGGAAATCATTAACTAACAGAAATTTGAAGAACAGTTTATATGGTCAGAATATTTCTGTCGCACAAATTTCAGATGTTGAAATTCTTCAACCCCAAGGTGATGTTGTTTAGAAGTAGGGCCCTTGGGTAACAATAACGTCATGAGTGCAGATCCCCCATGAATTGGATTAGTGCCCTTATAAAAAGAAACCCCAGAAAGCTCCCTAGTTCTCCCATCATGCAAGGTTACAATGAGAATTTGGTAGCTGGCAGTCTGGAAGAGGGCTCTCACCAGAATCCAACCAGGCCAATACCCTAATCGTGAACTTCTAGCACTGTGAGCTGAACTTCCCAGAACTGTGAGCAATAAATTTCAGCCAGTTAGCCCTGGCTGGTGTGGCTCAGTGGACTGTGTGCCAGCCTGCAAACCAAAGGATCGCTGGTTCAATTCCCAGGCAGGACACATACCTGGGTTGCGGGCCAGGTCCCCATTAATGAGCACACAAGACGTAAACACACATTGATGTTCCCCTCTCTTTCTCCCTCCCTTCCCCTCTCTCTAAAAATAAATAAGTAAAAACCTTTAAAAACTAAAAATAAATACATTTGTGCTGTTTATAAGATCCCCAGTCTGTGGCATTTTCTCATAGCAGCCCCAACAGACCAAGACAATAGCATAGAGAAGTCATTAAGAACAATGGCTTTGGATGAGATTTGAATTAACATTTATTCTTCCCCTTTATATAAACTGTGACCTGAGCCTGTCATACTTTATTAACGTCCCTGAGATTCAAGTTCCTCACTTGTAAAATGGAGATAAAAGTAAGTAGTATATCCCTCTGGAGTTACCAAGAAGATTAGATGAGATGATGCACTGAAAGCACACAGCACAAGGCTCGGCTCAGGATACGTACTTAATATAAATTACCAATCTCAATGTTTACTGGCAGTAGACAAAGTGACATTATAAAATATGCGTTCTGCTTTTGAATTTCATTTGACATCATTAAGTGTACCCATCAAAACAGTGGAACTATGAGAAGCTGACAGTAGAAGAAAGATTAGCTTTGAAGCTAGTAGGCATGCAAGGGAGAAAATGGAATGAATGCCTTAAAGGGGTAAAAAGATCACTATGCTCTTTGCTGCCAAATCACCTCTGATAGGTTTTTTTCCTGTTGTCTATATTGTTTAGTTTCTTCCCCTCTTCTTTGTCTGCCTTGATGCTGACCTCATGCACAAATGCACTATTAAATTCTTAACAGTCACTACTAGCTGATGCGGTGGGGTCTAATGAACAATGGCAACTCTGTCATCAGGAAAATGCAGAGTAATTCATGCCTCATAGGAGGGGGATGCAAGGAAAGAGGAAGCTGGTTTACGATTTGAAGATATAGGATTCTGCATACTAACTTTTTATTTAAAGATTATTTTCTCCATTGACATTCATGGAGAGTCAATTACCAAAGTCTATTTTTGAAACATCTTCATAGAAGCCCTGTCTGTCTCCGAAGTCGTTTTGAAAACCACAGCACTGGAACATGTCCAACTACCATTCTCCTTAGTATTCTTTAATTGAAAGTATTAAAACATTTTGCTTATAATATCTTTAAAGAAAATATTTGGATAAAGACAGAGACATGTAAGTTGCCTGCATGGTGGTGATATTTGTAGCCATGGAAACAAATAAAATCCCTTAGAAGAGGAAGCATGAAATCTGGGTGCAGACCTTTGGGAAAAACCTTCATTCAGATGATGGATAGAGGAAGAGGAGATAAACCTAATAGTCTGAGAGGGAGAAAAATCCATATATTTAATTGACACATAATGCGAGGGAAGGGACAAAACTCCAACAGCAACTTTCAAACCTTTTTTAGGCACATATCCTTCTTCTCAAAGCACTAACAAAGGAGTTTGATAATTAAACTAGCAAAAGCAAAATGGTAGGACTTACTGTGTGGAATTTTGAAGCACTCTATACAAAGTCACTTATATAACATTTTTTGCAACCCTGTAAAATAAGTACTATTGTTACTTTGTTATATTTGCTTATTTTACAGATAAATAAACTGAAGCACAGAGAGGTGAAGTAACTTGTCCAAAGTCACGTAATCTTTAAGGAGTAGATCCAGAATTGGCATACAGAAAGACTGACTCACAGATGATGAAGGTTGATGAAGGTCTGGGAAGATGTCATGGAGGAAGAGAAATGGGCCTTAAAGAGGCCAGAGCAGCAGCCAGAGGAGGAGAAATGGGAAGCAACAGTGAACAGAAATCTCTTAGCTCCAAGAAGTGCAGACAGTATCTTAGCTACTAGAACTTCCTTTTCTCTATTGTTCACAACAAAATGAAGTTTAATTTTCCTACTGAATCCTGTGAAAGATAGGCCCAGCCTCTCCATAGTGGTTCAACCCAGATCTTAAAAAAAAAAAAAAAAAAAAAGTTTCAAAGGGGAATGGAAAGAAATGGCAAGAAAATCATTCAAAGTCATTGCTACATTGGCAGAGAACACAGATGGGGAGTAACAGCAGCAGAAATGAGCGGGAGATTTCAAAGGTGCTGTGAAAATTGTGGTGCATCTCCATTTGAGGTGATGGGATTTAAGCAGAAAGCACAAAGAACTTTCGATAGCTCACGTGGAAAACAGACCCTATTCCTTAAAATCTGGCCCAGGAAAGCTCATAGTGAATGAGACACAGTTAAACTGCACTTGGTTTCTCTTCAAAACATTCTGTCTCTAACCTTTTAAACGTCGATTTTACTGCATTGTAAATCTAAGGAATGGCCAATCTGTGCTCTGTTCCTTCTTACAAACAAACAAACAAATAAAAAGAAACTTAGCTTTGATATTATATTGTCTTAATAGCAGCTTCGCATAAGCATCAGTTTTCTTGATTCCTGGGAGAGGTGGCTGCACCCCCTGGGACAGGCTGCGTATGTCGGTTTGCCTTAGACTTCCCAAGGCTTTGCTGGCCTTGTAGTTTTACAGTCACTGAACCCTGGCTTCAAGTCTGGGCTCCTTAAGTACAGATGCCCATTCTTACTCCTGTCTGTTCTTACCCCTCCCCACCCCCAAAAAAGCCAACACAGGTTTATGCACAAAGTTGATACTCAAAAACTTTTAAAAAATAGAATAGAACTGAATTGCTTGGAGTAATATTAGGACCTGCATAAACCAAAAAAGCAAGAAGTACTGTGACTTAAAAATACTTCATATTTAGGTAAATTTATTCCCATTTCACAGGCCAAAAAATATTAACTTAGTGTCTACTTTATATACCAAATTTTAGATTTGGCAATAAGGCTTTTTAAATTAATAAAAAATGGTATAATTTGGGCAATGATTTCCTTTCCCCAAAGCTGGAGGAATATAGACAATTTTACTTCCTCGCATGCTTTTCAGGTGTTTTTTGAGTGATTGACAATTGCCGGGCACACATCCATTTATAAAACATAGGCAGGCATCACAAAAGTATTTGTAATGGCAGTAAGGAGCTGGTGGTTTGTTTTCACCAACTTGTCACAGATGAGCCACAAAATGGATAAACCATAGGTGGATAATTTACAGATAATTTTTCTTGTCTTTTTCTGACTGATATTGTTAGGGGGATTTAGAATTGTCTCTAAAACATGAGACTGTGCATATTAAAGAGGTACACAAAGAGACACATACTACATTTAAAAATACGTTGGATCTCAATTGCATCTTCGCCAACTAATAATATAGGGGCTCTTACATCAGTATTTTTATAAAATCACATGATAACCATAAATCTTCAATTTTATTTTTTTAATTCTAACTAAAACCAGAGTCAAATAAATGTGTGCATAATGAAACACTGTAGATCTCTAAGAGTGCCCTGGTGTGTTGGATGAAGAATCAGAAATTCAGTTTTGTAAGGAGGATTAATCTGTTTTAAAGCAATGTTAAGTGTACTGGGAAGGCCCAAAATAGTTCCATGTAGCTTCAAAACAAGAAAAATAGCCATGAGGACAATGAACTGGAGGTAGAATTATTTTCCATATATTTGCAAATCTAGGCAATGCATTCTCCATTCAAGCCACAAAATGAATGGACAGCTAAGGGAGCAAGTCAGAGATGAAGGCTCAAATTGCTTTTACCTTGGGGCTACTGTCTTCTGCCTCTTGGGATGCATTTCAATCTAAATTCTCTATTTATTTCACAAGAGTGGGAAGGAAAGGGGGCTAATTGTTATAAAAGTAGGTTTCATTGTTAATCTTATCACAACTGAACCTCAAACTTAAACAAAAACTTGTAATATTTTATGTTAAAAACAATTCATTTTTCTGAATAAGGATAAAATTCTTTTCTCAAATAGTCTGCTAATAGACCTCTAAGTCTTCAGTATTCTATAGAAAGTGGTTAAATCTCTTACTGCCCAAAGACAAACAAAGCAAGGAAGCAATGTCTGGGATATTTTCACAAAAAAATCATCCTTACAGAGATAATCTTTAACTTATAAAATTCATATATTGTATTTCATGATATAACCGATAAGTGTTGGAATGCTTCAGAGAGGGATAAAATTAAAACATTAAGAAGATTTAAAAATAAAAGCTAACTCTCATAAGTAAAACAAATTAGCTTAAGGCTCTATATATCTAGCATTTTTGCTGTGGTTCACTAGGAATTAATGAATCAAATGTTCTGATCAAAAAGAAGTTTGGTGGCTACAAAAGTTTGGCCAAAAGTATAAAAATCATTGAAATTATTAGATTCAGTGGGCTTACCTACTATAGACTGAGTAAAATGACCTCTAAGATTCTTTATAGTAGTAGTAAAAAGAATAATAATTCTCTGAATCATTATGTAAGTTATGGTAAGTAAGCCAAGGGACAAACGTAAGTGCTTAGGAAAATTTATTCAATTGTTCTTTCTACAAAGAGCTACTCCATAGATTTGGCTAGAATTACCTACCTATTCTAGCCAGCATCGACGCAATTGGCAGCACAGAAATTTTAATCAAATAATGGAAAAAGAGTCAAATAAGCATATCTAACTTTTTTGTTGATACCTGTTTTATTCAAATTAATAATTACTGGTAAGGATACCTTTACCCTTGTATAAAAAAAAATGAAGCTATTTTATGTCTATGCTTTGAATATGTATATTTTATGTCACAATTCTATCACTATCTTTCTAAAAATAATGTTACAAATAAAAATGCAGAATTCCATCTATAGAATGAAGCTTTGAGTTTTCCATATGATCAATAAAACCTCTGCCTTTGTAGCTGAATCACCCCTAAAATTATTACCCTTCGACTGGTTTATTGGTCAAATCAAAGGGGATGGTCGATGCTGTGGTTTACCAGTCATACATGAAGTCAGCTTAGCGCGTTGACTGAACTGCATCCTGGCCAATTTGAGCACACTGTACAAGCATGCTTACTCTGAGAAGAGTCCAGGAAATGGAGATCATGTGGTTTTGCGAAATGTTCTGTAAAACTCTATGCAAGAACATAGGGTCACATCAGCCACATGAGAAACAGAAAAGTAATATAGCAAGTAGAAGACTCAGTTTTGGAAGGTTTGCTTTAATCAGTCCAAGGGACTTAGTACAGAAAGAGAATACAATGAATTATTTGGAACAGCACTAGACCCTCGTCAATTGCTAGCCTGTAAACGTGAGCCAAAAGCATTTGCATCATGTGCTTGAAATGCATGATCTATGCTAAATGTTCTGCCAACATTTTGAGGGCCATAAGTCATTTTACAACCTGCCATGTGACTCAGATGGAGAGCTGGAAAGCACTGGTGTTCAGTTGTACTCAATGCTTCTTCCCATTCTCCTCCCATTCCTTTCTGCCCCAACCTTCCTTTCTCCTTTTAACTAGGTGGACATGGATTTGCTTTTCAGAGATTTACTTAGGGGCTGCTAGGATTCACCAGCTGTGTTGGGTTCTGCAAGTTCAAACACATTTAATGGAATATTTGCAGTACCAAGATATCTGTATTTTAGTCAAAAAAAAAAAAATGTGACTGAGGAGACTTGGCTGGTTTCACTCCTCTAGGAGTGCTTGGGAGATTTTAGACTGTGATGGAAAATCCACTGGACAGAGAATAAAGGACCTAAATTTTAGTCCCAGTCCTGAAACTAAGGGCAATTACATAATTTTTGAGCATGAATGTCCTTTATAAATCAACATAGTGCTACTGACTCATGGTTAGCTGAAAATGAGCTTTCAATTGCACATGATTCACTAATGATAGAGTAAAAGCAGGCACCATGGCCAGTCTTTGGCTAATGGCACATATTTTCACAAGTTACAGGTGTTTGTTAGGGTCATGAAACAGAAAATTAGCATTGTATGGGGTTCACATCAACAAACTGGGTTCCTTATATATGTTCTCACCAAGATTTTGTGAAATAATTTCTTTTCTAGGTTGTACTTTTGAATCACTCTGGACTAACTAGAATATAATTAGAATACTGAAGTAATCACATATCTAATAAATTGGGGTGGGCTAACTCGTCTGAAGACTGGAAAAGTCTGGTTCCTCTTTTAATAGAGCTGCATGGCTTTGTGGAAGGATGTCAAACTGAAAGATAACGTATTACAGTTTTAGGCCAGGCTCTGTTAAGAATCAACTGTAAACTAGGGAAAGGCTATACCCCCCTCATTCTAAAGTTCTTTCTAGACCTAAAATTTATGATTATTTTAATGAAAGGAAATACCAAGGAAAATGCTACTGTGGCTGTCTGTAAACACCACTATGGAATTATATACTCCCCAGAGATATTAAAAGTCATTTAATGCTGGAGGATGATCCTTGACTTAGAGCAATTTTATTTCCTTACTCGGTTTATAACCTAGTGATACTCCTAACACTGAAATATTCAGTGAAGATCACACGTCAGCCAACCGCTTGAAATGAGTAATGTGCATGCTCTTCAGCGCACCTCATCATGTGTTTCCATTCAGGTGTTTCATTTTTCACGGTGTTACATTTTATTTATGTAAAGAGAATGTTAAAAATAGGAAACGGCAGCAAAACGAGCTACCTGACAGCCTAACAAAATGCCTGCCACGGGAACTGTGACTTCCATTTGTAACTTGTGGGCTTAAACTACAAGTACAGAAATTACAGGTTTATTCTCCAATAGATCTCAAAGCCAACCATGGGTAGAATCCCATGCTAAAAAGCAGCAGGTATTTCCCCTTCATCCTGATTGGGAGCCCCCAAAATACAAAGGTATAAACAAAATTGTAAAAAAAAAAAAAGAAGGAAGCCTTAAAAACTGTTTCTCTCTTCATTTTAAAACAAGACCACTAGGTAAATTTTCTTTCTCAGATGCAAGACATTAGGGGAGAAGTAAAACTTTAAAACTAGTGAGTGACTCGCTTTCAATTAGCTTCTGTTCCCTCCCAAACAACACTGAAAATGAGAATTCAGGCATTTTAAAGCAACAGAAGATTCTGTTTTCATGGATACCAACAAAGGAAAAGTCTAAATAGTTGATTAGGGAAAAGCATTTGTTATAACTTTAGTTACACCCTGGAAATCTATAGAATTACATTAAAGGTATTTGGTTTGGGGATTTCCAGCTTAAAGTAGCTGTTTAATTTAGATGAGAGAGAGAACTTTTGAATACCAGATGTGTTTGTATTCCAACAACCAGATTAATACTGGCCTAGGGACCCAAAATCATTCATCCTTAGCGATTGTCCATTACTTAAAGCAAAATAACATCCTGGACTTAGTGCATCCTACAGGATACTTAATTAGTTCCAAAGACAAAATTAGACACTGGTGAGGCCTCTGCAATTTCATTTTAGAGTTTGAGGAGTTGAATGGATCTGGGAGCCAGAATATTTTATCATCTTTAATGGGTGTTCTTTAGGGGAAGATTAAAATTCCATCCAGGTTGAATGCAGGCAAGAGGAAAAGATCTGGATGAAATCAAAGCAAATGAGGCCTGACCTCATAGACAGCACTCAACCTGTGTCCTACAAGCAATACTTTCCCAGCTCTGCAAACTCTCCCCAGCCCAACCAACCACTTACCTAATGTGTACATCCAGACTCACGCTGGGACCAAACAGATGCATGAGTCAAGGAGTCTCAGGAAAGCCCTGACTCTGCCAAATATCTCCTCCATTTTCTGGAATTCCTCAGTGTATAGCAATACTTCTTCACCAGAACTATCTAACTAGAATACCTATCAGAAACACTTCAGGGTCTTTTAAAAAATATAGATATCCAAGGGACCCCTTGAATCAGCAGGTTTACATGAGAAATGTTAAATGCTCTGGGGATGGGCATGACTGTGATTTATGGTCAGAGTTGAGAACATTGGCCTAAATGGGCCAGGACTGAAAAGCAGCCTTCTTGCAAATGTGATCTCTACTGAGAGAGCCATTGATCTTTCCTACTTTAAGTAAACAATTTCAATCACATTCTCCTATAATTTTAGACTCAGTGCAGACTGAGTACTCATCTTGTCTACTCTGTCCTACCTTTATTCCAGGTGAGAGAATTAAGTCCAGAGAGAAAAAAATATGTATTAACCAAGGTTACCCAGGTGTAGTGGCAACAGCGAAAGCCAGAACCCAGTTATTTTATTTCTGATTCAGTAAATATTCTACTTTGCCACCACTGACACTGCCATCATCAGTTTGTTTATGTAGCATCCATCATGAATGTCATGAAATATGGTCCCACTCCAGTAAGTTGTAGTGAAGCTGGAATGAGAATACGGTACTGTGCTGCATTTGGAACAGGGAAAATGGTTAATAAATGTTTCCTTTATCAAGGATCCCCTTTTACCCCCTGAGTATCCGTAGGTCTCTCTCAGTATCACAGGTAAAAACTTTGAATAGCTGACAAGTGTATCGTGGTTGGAAGCAAAGAGGACAAGCAAAAGGGGTAGGTGCATGGAAGGATAAGAAGTGCAGGAGTGAGGAAGTCTAGGCGAACTTTGCTGGGACCAGCTCTATCTCTACTAATAGAATCAACAGACTTCTGACAAAAGAACAGATAATTGGCTCTCAAAGTCTTTTTCAAAGAACAGATGGGAGGTAGGAGTTGAGAACTCTATTCTGGGATTGCAGAAATCACTATAGATGTGGTTTTTGCCAAATCACCCAACTGGCTTGTGACTCAGTTCTCTCCATCTGTTAATGTGCTAAAATGTTGGGCTGCACCATCTTCTGCACCTACTTGCCTCACAGATATGCTTTGAGGAACAACATATCAAAGCCTCTCAGAGACTTTGGATTAATTTAAAACTAAGCCCTATTGCAAAGGGGAAATCAGTTTTAACTTTTGGAGTCAATGAGTCTTTGAGGCATTTTCTAAATGTAAATATTATTTTCAAAGGGACAATTGATCTTTGACCTATTTGTGTGAATCAATATATTTTGCTGTGCATCCTATCAATTAAGGTAACTAGCACAGACTGTAATACCCTTTAACATTTTGATCAAAACTAAAAGGCAGCAACAATATAAACCTCACTTTTCTTCAGTCAGTGAAATAAGATCTATCAAAATGAATATGCTGTGAGCCTCACTGAATGTGCCACAACATCCAGCATTACTAATTAGAGCTGCATCTTCAAGATAGTCATGATTTTAAAAAATAAAATTGTTCTTCTTGTACAACTAAAGATTCATCTTTACATTCTCCTTCCCTCAATGCTGCCTTAAAATGGTGCCAAACAAAATTTTTCATTCTAAATTTTAGAGCATGTGTGAATATGATGTTATTCTGTGACTGCTTGGTAATATTTTTTTGGAGTTGACATTATTTGACAGTTCACTTAAAATAATTATTGCTCCAAGCTGTTTTTGCTAATGTGAGATAACTTAAAAATCTTAAATTTCTCTTAGACAATCTTACACATTTTTTGATATAGAATTTAGAAGTTTGAAGAAAGTAATGTTTCTTTGATTGAGCTCCTCCTGACTTACAGGAAATTGGTCTTTTGTGCTGATAAAGGTTAATATCTATATGATGCCAAGAAAGAAAGCAGTGGATTCAGAAAGACCAAGAAAAAATACTTCGGTATAAAGAAAACCCGGTAACTGGCTTGGTGTCACATTTGGACCAGTTACAGTGGTTGGAGGAGAGAAAATGGTAGAATTCTGGGTTAACAAAAGAGAGAGAGATGAAGTTGATGAGGGAGCCAACAGATTTCTTTGGAAGTCAGTATTGGTCCAAACAAAGAAAGCCAGAAACGAAGACTGCACAGAGCCGTAGGGCTGAAATTACCGACTGTCTCTCAGGAATGGGAGAGTGGAAGTAAGGGTAATGAGTTGGGAGGAGGCATTTCAAAATGCTCCCCTGTATTCTGCTGTAGTTCAACTATGATGCGAACTGGAAATACCTGCAGTGGGATCAAGTCGGGTGTATTATTCTGTCCGCCCTGAGTTACCGTGTGCAGGGTGAAGGCACTGCCATTGGTCCCAGGTAGACATACCAGAGCTAAGAAGGCCTGTGCATCCCACTTTACTGCGTGGAGTTCCCGGGAGACCTCTGTGTCTGGTGAGTCCTTCCAGGGGACAGTCCTACAGTCGGACAGAGAGACCCCTTGAGAGACAGCACACCAAGCACATTTACTTGTCCTAACTGCCTTCGCCGAGTTACTTTAAGGGAACTTCACATGCCTCTGCAGCATCTCATTTGACTCTTCCTCTCTGAGATGCAAGGATGCCAACTCCAGTATATTTACCTTGGCTAGACAGGTGAAAAGTGGCACTATGGTTACATTAGTAATGCCTTCTAGAACCCAAAAGTCACAAACACTTGAAGTGAAAACGTAGTTGTAATAAGCTGTATTTGTAAAACACATAACTGAGATCACTTCCAATCACCGCCCCTAAAAATCCAATGTAGAGCCCTTTCCCTGAAAGAATCCTGAAAATCAGTGTCATATTTGTCCATGTCTAATTTGATTTCCTGGTTTGGCTAGAGATTAATGGCAGTGACACCAGACATACTTGAGGCCCTTTAATTAGGAGCAAACAATCAAGCTTGCACATGTATGCACATACACATATGTAATATTACACATGCATATATGGTCTCTTTTTATAATTCCATCTTATTACCACCCAGCTATCCTGAAAAGGCAAGCTGTTTGTGAGAGGCAGGCCATGCAGGAATTTAGTGCCACCCATCATAACCAGGGAGAAGGAGAAAGCAGGGATTCTGTATTCATCTGCACATTATCTAAACATTAATGCTGACTCCAAGGAGAGCTGTTTTTTCAGTCTAATGTTATTTTGAGAAGAAAACAAGTACCCTAGCTACTTGTTATGATATTGTGTAGCAGAAACGCTCAGTTGGAAAAATGAAAAATTTCCTCCCAATCAAGTTATTGCAGTATTGGGTAGACCCACCCACAAAATACGTCAATGCTTCCATCCAAAGTATGGTCAGTGGTGTTTCTATAAAATAATAACTTTTAAAAGGCCCCATTATACATATAGTAACATTCCAACTATGTGACATTCTGGAAAAGGCAAAACTACAGAGACAGTAAAAACAGTGATAACCAGGGAGTAGGGGAAGGGAGGGATAAATAGATGGAGCACACAGGATTTTTAGAGCAGTGAAGCTCCTTTGTATGACACTGCAATTGTGGATACATGTCACTATACATTTGCCCAAAACCAATAGGATGTATAACACTGAGAATGAGCCCAAAGGCCAACCTCAGACTTTGGGTCATCATGGCGTGTCAGTGTAGGTTCATCAGTTGTATCAAATACATCACTCTGGTGGGGTTGTATGAAAAATTTCTGCTCAACTTTGCTGGGAACCTAAACCTGCTCTAACAAGTGAAGTGTACTTAAAAAAAATAAAAAAGTCTCCACTGGGGGGAAAATGCCAATTTGCTTTTTGGGTTAATCAAATCCAGTTGTACATTTAATCTTCCTTGGTTACTTTCCCCAGGAAATGATAAAATAATAAGCTTTTCTACAGATTGTGCAAAGAGGAGGAAGCACAAAGTAATAGGCAAAAAAACACATAAGTAAATGTGAGTTCTAATCTCAGATCTGTCACTAATTAGCTATGTGACCTTAAGCATCCTATCACCAAACAATTATTAAGAATTCTATGTGCTAAGAACTCTGCTAATGCAGGGACACACAAGCCAGAGAGAGAAAAGGGCAAGTAAATCATTCTGATCAACAGAGACAAATCTCTGATAAAAACTCTTCCTGGACAGAGGGAACACTATGTGCAAGATAGAAAAGTTCTGCCACAGAAGATACTAACAGGATGATAGAAGGAGGGTGAGCCAAGATGAGGAAGCCTCTTATTTACTCCAGACTTCAGTCACACAACACTTCTAAAGTAATTGATTGTATTGTACTCCCTTCTTTCTGCTGACTCTGTGATACCCTTTGTTACTCCAGTTTAAGGCCACCACACCACATCTAATCAGTTGACATGAACTCTCAGAGCCAGATTCTTGAATGGGGTTTTCTTAACTTAGCAAAGGTGATTGATCACTTTATTCTGATAAAAAGCCTTGTTTTCTACAAATAAGAAAGTCTGGTTGATATTTGAATTCCAAGAACAGAGTCCTAGCTTGACACTTCAATCAACAGTCATATCAGTGCAATTGTTTTAAATATCCAATTAAAATAAAGTGATGGATTTATGTGAAAATATTATTATTAACATGAGAAAAAGAAGGCAGTGTAATGAAGCCTGAATCAGTGTCAAAAATCAAACTTTCTTAGCTTATAAACAAAATCTTAACTTTTAAAAAGCAGATTTTTTTTTTTTTTTGGTATTTTCTTTTCCAGAAATCATGAAACAAATGTCAAGCAGAATTACACAGGGCAGGCTCCCTCTCGGTAGTGGAAGTGGAGTGGGTCACGTGGGAGAAGGGAATATTACTGTTGCTTGACAACATTATGCTCAGAAAATATCAAAAAGCAAAGAGAGTTTAAAATGGGTATTTACATATAATATCCATGCATATTTACATTTAATATCATATTGGATTTAATTTTATTACTTTCTGGAAGGCAATTGGGAGAAAAATAAACACAGTGGAATGTTATCTCATTGCCATGCAGAATCAATATAATCACATGGCTGATATAAACTCATAAGAAAACGTTTCTGACATTTCATCGGAGCTTCTTAATTTAGTATTTACAGTGTCTGTGTGAAATGATATAGTAGTTTATTGTTTAATTATGGAGATGGTAAAATGTAGCTGATTCCTGACTTCTTCCCCTTAATTACTATAGCTTGCTCTCAAATCGTTGAATGCAGAAGGATTTAAGTTGGTCTCCTGTTAGGGTTGCTATTGCTCAGATTTCAAATAATTTGTAATCTTCCCTGAAAATGATCTTTAAAAAAATCTTTCCTCTCTAATATGTGGACTTTTATTATGAGCAATAATGTAGCACAGGAGTATGATTATGGTGAGATAATCACAGTGCAAAATAAAACGATGCTTTGGAGTCCTGTAACCTGCCTGAAATGGTTCTTCATCTTGCTGATGTCCCTTAGATTTATTGTTCCTTCCTGTTAGGCGATCAGATCTTTGGGAAATAGGGGCTTAATTTTTTTATTACACGCCATGTGTATAATTTCTAATGACATTATTTGCACAATCAAATATATAATAAAGGGTAAGTCGGAATGAGCAGATAAACAAATGTGTTGGCCCTCACCCCAACCAGTGTAGGACTCCTGAGCCTTGGCTGTAACACGTCTGCAGAACAGAGACCTAGCCTGTGTTTCTAAAGTAACTTGCATTTGAGGATCTGAGTTAGCTGATCTCTATGGTTCATGAAGTTGAACAGATATCTCCTTTTTCCATCATTGCTCCTTGGGTAATTTTAAAAATTCTTACTATGCCCTTGAATTCAGCACCAGTTAGATGTCCGTTTGCATCCCTACACTGCTAGAGTAATAGAAGAATTACGCCCCCCAAACAATCCCACCTCATATTTCCCTCCAAATAAGCAATTTTTCTCATCCCTGGGATATCAGCCCCCACCCCAGAAGCCAGTGTGAAATATAAGGCTCTCCCCCAGCAACAGCATCCATAAGGCAATCCCCACAGAAGTTGTTTTTCTGATTTTAAACACACATTTATCTTATGGCAAATGGCTCCACTTAAACAAAACAAAACTAAAGTTATAAAATTCTACTGTCTCCAGAACTGATGGTGAGTGATTAACATTCTCCACAACTTCACAGAGGCTGCCACAAGGAACTCAGCAAGGGGAATTGATTGAGTCACCTATTCAAGAATAAAAATGAACAGGGTGCCAGGCCTGTTGACAGGGAGAGATATGAGTCCAGCCTTATCTTCATGTTACTGCCCTTGCCAGTTGCTATCACACTATTAAGATAAAGCAAGTTACCCAGGTTTATAAGCCACTGATTGGAAGTTGGATAGTGAATTCAGGATTTTTCTCTCTGTGAGTATTGGCTTAGCCCAGACAAAGGTGAGTTGGTAAATTAAAAATCTACTCTCTAGGAAATGGACATAAAGAGCAAACCAAAGCACTTATGTAGCCAGTCAGAGCTTTTACCAGGTAATGGTGGGTGGCGATCAAGTGATGGGAGCTGGGGCAGTGGGGAGCTCTGAAGAGTTTGATGTTATCTATAAGCGTAATTAAGTAATGTTTCAATTTAGCGGGGCTCCTGTCACCCAAACCCCTAGTAGCCATTTTTCCATCAGTAAATGAGATCTACTAAGTTCTAGTCCTTGTTATATATGCAACTTATTCTCTGTTGTAATTTTTAAAATCATAGAGATAAAAAACATTTGGTGCAATTACTGAGGAGATAAGCTATGTATCTAAGTATAGTCGATCGCCAATCTCCATTGATTCCATATTGTCAATTGGCCTACTCACTAAAATTACTTGTAACCCTCAAATCAATACCTGCAGTGCTTTTGCCATCACTTATGGACATGTATAGAACAGCAAAAAAACCTTGAGCTACCTGATGCACATATTCCCAGCTGAAGCAGAATGAAGCATCACTGTGCCTTCTTGTCTTAGCTCCCAAACTATAAATAAGTGTACTCCTTACAGTCTACTGTATGCCACGCTTCCTGCATTCTGTGCTTTTCGGTGGTGATTTTGCTGTTTAAAATGGCCCCCAAGCACAGTGCCGAGGTGCTGTCTCAGGTTCCTAGGTGCACAGTGTCTGTAATATGCCTTACAGAGAACATATATGTGTTAGGGTAGATCAGCTTCATTCAGGCGGGTGTTATAGTGCTGTTGGCCGTGAGTTCAATGTTAACAAATCAACCATAAGTAGTAAATGAGGTGTCTTTAAGCAGAAACACAAGTATCTCTAAATTTTAAACACATGAAGCAAGGTTATGTGTTGGTTGGTTGATGAAAATGTGACCAGAGCTGCACAGAAACTCTAACCAGCTTGCCTCTGCCCACGTCCCTCTGATCTTTTTTTTAGTCACCACCATTTCATGCTTGAATTCCTGCTACAGCCTACTCTGGTTCCTAGACTTGAATCTTTCCACCCATCATCTGAAGTCAAGCTTGAAGGATCTTTTCAAAGTATAAATTTCATACTTAAAACCATTCAGAGGTTCCCCAGTGTCCCTAGGAATTTCATACTTAAAACCATTCAGAGGTTCCCCAGTGTCCCTAGGAATTTCAAAATGTATAATGCACTGGGCCTTTCCTTCTACCCAGTCTCTTCTGCTACTCCCCCACCCTGGCACAATGCCCTGTTTTTCCTTTAAAGAGGGTATGCTCCTTTTCACCTCAGGACCTTTGCACTTCCTGGACCCTTAGCCTTCTGACTCAATATAAAATTTGCCTCATGGAACCCCTTTGGTCTTTTACATATCAGGTGAACTATCACATTATCCAGGAAGATGCCCCCACATTTGATTGGGTTCAATGTTCTACCACATGAGAACAAAGAACCCAAACAATCCCCATCACAGGATTTCTCATAGTGCATTATACTGGTCCCTCACCCCCCACCGCCCCCGCCATTAAACTGAAAGTTTCCTGAGCACAGGAACTTCCCCTTGTCCATCACAGGATCCCTAAGGCCAACACAGGTCTTGGCGTACAGTAAGTAGGACTTCAGTAAGTATTTGGTAACGTACTCTGTCCCTTACCAGCTGTGGAAAAACCACCTGGACTTTGAGAATCAGTTTTAAAAGTGTAGAATTAATACCCACAAATCTTACAAAACCTCTTGTTCTGGTAGCCATTGAACTAACTTTAGTCCCCAGGTTTGCTTTGTAAGTGCACACAGTATTGTTTCTAAAGATCAATGTGAATTTCTCGGGCATGGCTTGCCCCTCCAGTTCACCTCCCACTTCCCTGCTGCTGGAATCTTACTTTCCCTGCCAGTGCCTGCTCTGGAAGGCATTCGAGTTTTTGACCACTGATTTATAGAATTTTTTGAGATGAAAGAAAATATAATAAGTCAGAGAACATTGTATCATCTAAACAGTTAGCACCAGAATCCCTTTTAATAGGAAAACTGTTTCTACTTGGTAAAACATATTCCTAGGAATTTGGAGTAGAAGTCGAGACTCCAGGGACTTAGGTACTATCTGATGCTAAAATTCTGGAGGAAAGGACAGAATTTCTCTGTATAGGAGGAAAAGAGAATTTGGGGTGATTGGTGATGACAGGGATGGGGAATAGGATCAACAAAAGAACAAACAGAGAAGGAAGAAAGAATCCACAAGATATCAAAAAGAATACTCTAAGGCAAGGCTGGCAATTTTTGACCCTCAGGCCAGGTTTATTTTGTTTAGGTAAACAAAGATATACTGAATACAGCCGTGTTCTGCTTACATATTTACAGCTGCTTTCTCACGGTAAGGATAGAGTTGAGTAGTTGTGGCCAAGACCATGTGGCCCACAAAGCCTAAAACACAATAGTTACTCTCTGGCCTTGCACTGACATTTGCTGGGCCTTGATCTAGGGAAATAGCCAATGAGCAAACCCTTCACTTGTTAGAGTGGCTACACAGAAATTTTCTGATCAAAAAGGCCTAATGTGCAGTTGAACATGCAGTGTAAACTTCCTCAGCCTCATTAATTATTTGGGGAGAACTAGTTTGTTCATGAAGCTTTCCTTGAGAAGACTTTGCATGGTAAGTTTGAAGAAAAGTTGAATTTCATTTCCAGGACAAAGTACCATATTTTTATAAATGGAAACAGTTTATGAGAGCTGCGATTTTCTGCTCAGAATGCACAGAAATCCATGGGAGGGAGTGCCCAGTCAGGATTGAGTAGGCTATACAGACTGTCAGGGAGGAGTGCTAAATCCAAATTTACCCCCTTCCTGAGGGAAGAAAGGATGAATGACATGGCTTATATGTATGTAAATGCCCAGCACAGTGCCTGGTGCATAGCGCATTCAAACACAGCAGGAGTCCTGGCCAGGTAGCTCAGTTGGTTAGAGAGTTATCTCTACATCAAAGCTGCAGTTCATTTTTTTAAAATATATTTTATTGATTATGCTATTACAGTTGTCCCATTTCTCCCCCATCATTCCTCTCCACCCTGTACACCCCCTCCCACCCACATTCCCCCCCTTTAGTTCATGTCCATGTGTCATAAGTTCTTTAGCTTCTACATTTCCCATACTATTCTTGCCCTCCCTGTCTATTTTCTACCCACTGTCTATGCTACTTATTCTCTGTACCTTTTCCCCCTCTCTCCACCTCCCACTCCCCTGTTGCTAACTCTCCATGTGATCTCCATTTCTGTGGTTCTGTTCCTGTTCTAGCTGTTTGCTTAGTTTGCTTTTGTTTCAGGTGTGGTTCTTAATAGCTGTGAGTTTGCTGTCTTTTCACTGTCATATTTTTTATCTTCTTTTCTTAGATAAGTCCCTTTAACATTTCCCCAGGCAGGGCACATACAAGAATCAACCAAAGAATGAGTAAATAAGTGGAACAACAGATCAGTCTCTCTCTCATTCTCATCAATAACATTTTTAAAGCAGGAATTACTATTATTATTTAGGTAATTTTCATCATTTATTTATAGTTGAGAAAAACAAAGAGTAGAAAAAATAGCAACTCCCTGAAGATCCTGAAGAAACTCACAGTGAAATGTGCTGTTGACCTCTGAACAATACAGGGGTTAGGAGTACCAAGCCTCCCACCTACAGTCAAAAATCCTTGTATAATTTTTGATTACCCCAAAACTTAACTACTAATATCCTACCATTGACAAGAAACATAAACAGTTAATTAACACATATTTTGTATGTGATATTTATTATATACTGCATTCTCACAATAAAGTAAGATACAGGAAAGAAAATATCATTAAGAAAATCATAAGGAAGAGCAAATACATTTACAGTATTTATTGAAAGAAAATTATATAAGTAGACTTATGTAGTTCAAACCCATATTGTTCAAGGGTCAACTGTATAAGAAAAATGTTTATGGAGATATTAAAATTGAATCCAAAAAGAACAGATCAAATATACTTACTGTGAGAACTAAGATGTCCTCTATACTTGAACCTTAAATTTACCCTAAGCTTTCTTATACCAGGTATAATAAGAAATAAAGTATATTATGAGTCTATATAGGAGAAGAAAGTTGAGTCATTATCAGCAGGGGGAAGTTTACTCAGCCCTAAATTCTAAAAGGAGTCTCTCACATTGGATCTGTAGGGTATTTGGCACGGCAAAATGGAGAACAGAGTGGTTCCCAGGCTGACTGGACACTGTGAACCATGTGGAGTTTTCCAGAGTGCCCATCCCTAGGCCTTGCACCCACCTGTTGACCATGTTAGGACTGGGGCCCAGATGTCCTCAGTAAAATCACCATGGGTGATTCTCAAGTGCAGCCAGGACTAAGCACCACAAGGAAAGAGCATCCTCTGATTTAGAAAATTATAGAAGCATATTTCAAATGAATATATTTTTGGTTTTGAGACCTACTAGTATAAGACCTTTTTTAATTATTTTTAATTACAGTTGATATTCAATATTAAATTACTTTCAGTTTTACAACATAGTGATTACTCATTTATATAACTTGTGAAGTGACCACTGCAGTAAGTTTAGTAGTCATCTGGCTCCATACATAGTCGTTATGATATTGTTGTCCATATTCCCTATGCTGTATACTTTACATCCCCATAACTGTTTTTATAACTGATAATTTGTGCTTCTTAATTTCTTCACCATACTTTACCCATCCCCAGACCCTTCTCATCTGGCAACCATCGATTTGTTCTCTGTATCTATGAATCTGTTTCCATTTTGTTTGTTCATTTATATTGTTTTTTAGATTCCACATGTAAGTAAAAATCATATGGTATTTGTCTGTCTCTTATTTTACATAGTAAAATACCTCCAGATCCATCCACGTTGTCACCAATGGCAAGATTTTATTCTGGGGGGCTGAGTAATACTCCATTGTAGATGTGCACCACATCTTCATCCATTCATGTATCCATGGACACTTAGTTGTTCCCATACCTTGGCTATTGTCAATAATGCTGCAATGAGCATAGGGTTGCATATATCTTTTCAAATTAGTGTTTTGAATTTCTTCAGATAAATACCCAGAAGTAGAATTGCTGGTTTATATGGCAGTTCTATTTTTACTTTTTTGAGAAACGTCCATACTGTTTTCCATAGTGGCTGCACCGGTTCACAGTCTCATCGGCAGTGCACAAGCGCTCCCTTCTCTTTATACATTGGTCCACGCTTGTTTGTTAATTTAATGATGATAGCAGTCTGACAGGTGTGAGGTGATATCCCAGTGTTGTTTTAATTTGGATTTCTCTGTAAGGTGTTACCTCATTGTTGTTTTATTTGGGGTTTCTCTGAGCATCTTTTCATATGTTTGTTGACCATCCAAATATCCTCTTTGGAGAAATGTCTATTCAGGCCCATTTTTTAATAGTATTGTTTCTTTTTTGATGTTTAGTTGTATGAGTCCCTTATATATTTTGGATATTAACCCCTTATCAGATGTATCATTGGTGAGTATCTTCTCCCACTTAGGTTGTCTTTTTGTTTTGTTGATGTTTTCCTTTGCTGTATATTGAGTTTTTAGTTTGATGTACTTCCATTTGTTTATTTTTTTCTCTTCTTTCCCTTGCCCAAGGAGACATATCCAAAAAATAATAATATTGTAAGAGTCACGTCAAATAGTATACTATCTATGTTTTTATTTCCTATGAATTTTATGGTTTCAGATTGAGCATCTGAAGAGTGGAGTGTCTCTTTAAAAATGCCAAGGTTGCTGCCATGGATTGGGAAAAGAATTGAGCGTTTCAAAGTTGAGATAAAGATTACCAATGGGGCTAAGGAGTGGACTCCAGGCAGGATGTTATGTTTGTGTACCTGGTTTCAAAATAGTGTCTGGAGCCCTCTTTATGACCATAAGCAACCTTGCTTTAAACAATTTGATGAAATGTTTTCACTCAGCTGGGAGATGTAGCCTGTGGAATCTGCTCCTATTAACAATAACATGGCTGTCTCTAATTCAAAACTTATCTGCAGAGAGTATCTAGAGCAGGCTCTTCTTATCTCCAAAGGGCAGCAAATGTAGGTAATCTGTATCATAAACACATATCAGAATAGAGCTCCATATTTTATTTAACTAAAAGTGGAAGGGCAGTTTGCAAGTTGATTATAGAGTAATCATTTAATTTCCTCAGAATTATTTCTACTAAAGCTGTATTCTGATTCTGCAAAGATGCTAATCTTAGCAGTGGGAAATTATGTCATGCTGGCAGTATTTTAATGGCTTCAAGCCTCTTTCCCTTGGGCAGAGTTGGCTATCACTGCATTTCCCCTGGCCAGAATGTAACCCAAAGCCACTGCAACAGGAAGCTCCCTGGAAACAGCCTATCGGCCTCAGTGGCTTCTCCATCTAAGAGGATGCACATCTAAGCCTTACTATTAAAAAGCAGGAAGAGCCAAGACACACCAGAGATGATGAAGTTGGAAGGCAGCCTGAAATAATGAAGATAAGGATAAAAGGAAGTTTATATATATTGAGGATTTATAATGTGCCAGGTACTGTACTAAGTGCTTTACATAATTTTGTTTCATCAAATGCTTAACACAACCCTATGAGATAGGGTCTGTTATACCCAATTTACTAATCAGGAAGTGGAGATGTAGAGAAGTGAACTGCCCAGTCTTGACCAATGAGTAAAACTGGCACGCTTGGTCTGGAACCCAGGCAGTATGACTGCAGAGTGATGTGCTTAACCCCACACCCAAGAAGGTGGAGTGCCCATCTGATAAGTCTGATAAAACTGGGCCCAGCAGGTCTTTCTGGATTATGCTGCTGTCTCTGCGTTTCCATTGACTATTTATCCAGTGTTTTTTCCTTGCTTATCTCTGACTTGGAATGAGAAAGAACAGGATGTACTGGACAGCACTGGTGCCGTGCACTCACAGTCCACATGCTCCCCCTGGGCAGCAAACCGATCCCTTTCTCCACGACCTTTGCCTCATTTTTACCACCTCCTCTTCTTTAGTGACTATTGCCATGATGCATAGCTGAGCTTGTGTACAAATTTCTACAATCCATATCGGAAGTCTGTTTTGTGTCAATTTCTAAACCAGAAAGTCCTTTTAGCACCTTTAACCTTTCACCTTCATTCCAGTACATGTATGCTGAGCTGGAGCAGTCACAGCACAGACATAATCGCTCCTCAATGCATTGCGTTATTCTGATCACTTAAAAGATTTGGTCTGTATTTACACAATCAAAATGATTGTCAGTTCAGTGCAATCAATTAGTAAATCTTGCTACCTTAATCAGTTCAAATCACATTCAACTAATTTGGTCAATCGATGCATAATGGCTCATAAAAATGGCCCCAATTAGTGCTGTACCATGTTTTCAGCCTGTAAACTTAGTCTTGATGGTATTATATATGTTGACTGCAGGAAGCCCTGGGGGATAGTCTCAAATCCCAATAGATCTAAAAATCTTTGAATAATGCACTATACTCAGATGTTTTCCTGGAATTGGACAAATTAAGACAATCATACTGAGCACAAGATTTTTGAGAGAATTCTGCACCACTGAAATAACTAGTGAATAACTACAGGAAGTGAAGAGAGAAAACACAAATTCAGGGACACAAAGAGCCAGATGGCAGGAGGAAAGGTCCTGGTTTTACCGTTTCTCTTAATAATAAAATAAGATGTCACACAGACATGAATGTTTACTCTGCTAATGGCCTTTACCCATAACAAACACCATTACCAAGTCTAAGTGGGTGAGAATATTTCTTCAAGTTTACCTGAAAAATCAAATACACAATAGAATAAACAAAGTAACTAAAAAATTCAGTCTTTAGACTGCCATTTGTGACTTCTTTTTCCCTTAAATTTTTCCATGATTAGCTTTCAGTTTAATTTCCTAGTAACTGAGTAAGAAGGTGGAAGATTCTCCCTAATCCTATAGGTACAGTGTTGACGAAGAGACAAATAAAAACTTCCCCCATTTGGCCTCTAATCCACTTGCTGAGTTATCACTTGCCTGCCTTCCAAGTGTTGCGACTGGGGGCGATTATTTCTATGGAAATACGGCCATAATAACCAGAAGAACAGCAGCTATAGTTCATTGACCTTGTACTATGTGAGGCTGCCATTATGAATTAATTCATTTAGTGATCATGGCAAGCTTTAATAAGGTACTTTAGTGGATACTAACATCAATCTCATTTTACACATGAGGCGACATTGTGTAAATTGGAAGCACCATAATAATCTCTTATCATTTCATACAACAAAGAGCATTGTGCTTTGCTGGACCAGCTGGAAATATACTAAAATTTCAAAACTTCAAATCTTGATGCTCTGAACAGCAAGGTTTCCCTACAATGAAATAACCTAAGGGCCAAAGTGAAAACCCTCCACTTCATCATTTAGAACTCAGGCTGGGTTTAGGAAGAGTTCTTGCAGGGCCAGCTTCCTTGAGCTTCCCTTTCTTGACTGTAGCCTTCCCTTCACTCCATAGCCCGAGCTCTCTCTCCATTTGGGCTTTGTATCCTTTCTCTTTTTTTTTAAATATATTTTATTGATTATGCTATTACAGTTGTCCCATTTCTCCCCCATCCTTCCCCTTCACCCTGCACATCCCCTCCCACCCATATTCCCCCGCTTTAGTTCATGTCCATGTGTCATAAGTTCTTTAGCTTCTACATTTCCCACACTATTCCTGCCCTCCCCCTGTCTATTTTCTACCTACTGTCTATGCTACTTATTCTCTGTACCTTTTTCCCCTCTCTCTCCTCCTCCCACTCCCCCGTTGCTAACCCTCCATGTGATCTCCATTTCTGACTTTCTGTTCCGGTTCTAGTTGTTTGCTAAGTTTGCTTTTGTTTTAGATGTGGTTGTTAATATCTGTGAGTTTGCTGTCATTTTACTGTCATATTTTTTATCTTCTTTTTCTTAGATAAGTCCCTTTAACATTTCATAATAAGGGCTTGGTGATGATGAACTCTTTTAATTGACCTTATCTGAGAAGCGCTTTATCTTCCCTTCCCTTCTAAATGATAGTTTCACTGGATAGACCGATCTTGGATGTAGGTCCTTGACTTTCATGACTTGAAATACTTCTTTCCAGCCCCTTATTGCCTGCAAGGTCTCTTTTGAGAAATCAGCTGACAGTCTGATGAGAACTCCTTTGTAGGTGACTGTCCCATTATCCCTTGCTGCTTCTAGAATTCTCTCCTACATTTTCATCTTGGGTACTGTAATTATGATGTGCCTTGGTGTGTTCCTCCTTAGGTCCAACTTCTTTGGGACTCTCTGAGCTTCCTGGACTTCCTGGAAGTCTATTTCCTTTACCAGATTGGGTAAATTCTCCTTTATTATTTGTTCAAATAATTTTTCCACTTGTTGCTCTTCCTCTTCCCCTTCTGGCACCCCTATAATTCAGATGTTGAGATGTTTAAAGATGTCCTGGAGGTTCCTAAGCTCCTCCTCATGTTTTTTGAATTCTTGTTTCTTCATTCTTTTCTGTTTGTTTCTTTCTTTCTTCCTTCTGGTCCACTCCATTGATTTGAGTCCCAGTTTTCCTACCATCCCTATTGGTTCTCTGTGCGTTTTCCTTCATTTCACTTAGTGTAGCCTTCATTTGTTCATCTAATTTGCAACCAAAATCAACTAATTCTGCGAGCATCTTGATCACCAGTGCTTTTAACTGTGCATCTGATAGGTTGCCTATCTCTTGGTCGCTTAGATGAATTGGTTCTGGGGCTTTGATCTGTTCCCTGGTTTGAGCCATTTTTAGGTTTTCTTGGGGGTTTGGGGGATTTTTGTTTGTTTGTTTGTTTGGAGGGGTCTGGTCACGGCTGTTAAGTAGTGAGGGGTGGAGCCTTAGGTGTTCCCCAGGGTGGAGCAGCCCAGTGGCTGGGTTGTAATGCTGTATGTGGGGGCGGGGTCCGAGAGGGAACAATGGTGCTTGCTCCTCTCTCTCGGATTCTAGTCCCTTCTGCCACTTCCCCTTTGTCTGGATGATCTGTGTGCAAATGTGGGACCGCCTGGTCAGTCAGCCACCTTGCGCAGCCTCACTGAGTCTGCCCATTGCCACCCCGTGCCTGGGGTCCACTAGTCCCCGCCTGTGCTCCTGGGGTCTGCTAGCCACTGCCTGTATGCCTTGGATATACTAGCCGCTGCCTGCACACCCGGGTCCACCAACCTCCACTTTTTCCTGCCGTGACTCCACCCTTCTTACCTGTCTGGATGAATGGTTGTCGGACTTCCGTACAGTTCAATTTTCTCCCAGCTCTGGCTGTTTTCTTGTTTCTAAATTTTTGTTGTCCTCAATTTTGGTTGTGCGAGGAGGCACAGTGTGTCCACCTACACCTCCATCTTGGCTGGCTCCATTCTCTTTTGAAGAAGTGTGAAGGTGCCAGGCACACACAGCATCATCCTGAGCGCCAGAGGATCCACGTGTTCAAGTGTCTGTGAGCCACCACCGTTTGGTTCATTCTCTTCAGTTCATCTTTTTAAAGCTCTAACCATTGTGTTTATTTCATATGATATTTTTTCCTTTCTCTGAAAATACCAAGTCATCCCCTAACAGGAGTCAATCCCAGGACTGTGCAGTTAGAGCTGATTTTGCCTTCCATCGGAGTCCTTCTTTCACCTAGAAAGAGAGTGTTTTAGTATGTGCTCTCAAGATGAGCCAAAATAAAAAGCTAATGTAGACTTTCTCTCACCTTGAATTTACTTTCATTAAACTGGTACACACGCGTGCCTGTACCCAATCATAAAGTGTGTTGGTTGCTTTGTTGATTTCCAATATATTCCAGGTTTGGAGCTGCAGGATCACACCTTCTCCAAAGAGCTCAGGAATTGCATCAAGGTTGTCATTCATATGAAAGGGAAGGGTTATTGTCAAGGCAAGATTCATGTATTTACATTAGAATGAATTTGTATTAGTAATAGGTATGGAGTAAATGAAATAAGTCTGATCTGGGGTAGTAAATCTGCCAGACTTAAGTGAGTTTCATATGCAGCTGACAGCATGTAAATTTCCTAAATGTGATTAACAGCTTCATGCATGTGAGACCTATCAGCTACTGACAAAGCGTTCGTCAGGGAACAAAAAAAATTCACCAATAAACAGATTTTTTTGAATTCTACCTCTAGGGTTTTTTCCTTTTGCTATAGATTTTTATTCTTTGTACCCTTTCTTATTTTAGGATTTAATGTGCAATGTTTTTACTTTACATGTTAAGGGTCCCTATTTTATAGAGCGGAAACAATATAATTTTTCAGCTTGCTAGCTCTAATAGCAGGTAGCAGTATATTTTCTATTGGGGGGTACTTCACTGACAGCTTATTAAAATGTGTTGTCTCTCATGTATATTAATTGTGGAGCCCACAAATCCTGAAAAACACATCCTTAGTCCCCTGTTTGCAATAGAATTTTAAGATGCTGAGTACTTTACTCTATCAACACCGCTGATGTACTAATGTCACATCAAGCATTACAGGACTCTGGTTTGGGGTTATTTGATAGGTTTTGGGTTTTTTTTTTAATTTGTTTGTTTTGGTTTTTACTGTTAGCATCCCGTAAGCCCTAGCATGGGGCTTTGTAAAATAAGCACAAATTGTTGGAGAGTCTCTCTAATTCCAAACTCTGGGTCTATGTCATTTAAGAAGCTTCTGCTAAGTGGCTCTTATAACTGAACAAAGAATTTGTCAGGAATTCAAGTCCCAGAATCAACCAATAAAAATGTAAGTGGGACCCCCACAGCTCCCGCAAAGACCCTCGTTTTATGCCTGAAAGAAAACGAACAAACTTGCTTTCAGAACAACAATTGCTAGTGTTAGGTCCATAAGACTTCATATCTCAGAGCCTCACACTTTCCAATAAAACCTCTGAATAAATGTATATATTTTTGGAGAAAAGAGGTAGAGTGCAAATTTTTGGGAGCTCTTTAGATGATTAGAATTAAAATAGTTATGTTTCAATGGCATTGCTTGTTGGCTAACAGTAAATAAGTGGGTGGTCTCAATACTGCCTCCCAGAGTCCTCACTGTGCCCAGAGAGTTGATACCTGAGAGCACAGCAGGGAGAAACACTACAGGAGGTCAGAGCTCCCTAGGGTGTGGACCTGCAGAGACCTGAGGCAGAGCCCTAAATAACTAAAGTTCCCTGGTTCTGCCTAGTTCCTTATATATTCCAAAACTCTTTCACATGTGTTTTCTTCTTTGTGCTTCACCACCTGCCTCCAGGTAATTGATGATTTCAGTGGACAGTGACACTTGGGGTAGCGTGTTGAAGGGAAACATGCAGTATGAGGAAGGGAGGAACTTGTGGTGTGCAACTCAGATCCCACCCCTAAACTCAACAGACCTGGCCCCCTTCCTGGCCTCCTGGGTCTTAGAAGGTCTCAGAGAACTCTGCATACTGGTCCTGGAACAGCAGCGTAGCAGCTCCATTCCCTTTCACTGCTCACTGCCAGGTACGTAAGCTCAAAGTCTGGCACTGGGTGGGGCCTAGGCATATGCCCCCCAGGGATGGACCCAACAGGCTTCCTGGTGCCCAGGAGGGTCCAGGAGGGCAGTTCATCTTCAAATACAGTCTTCTCGGCCCTGCTCTGTGAGCTCCTGGCTGCAGGTGGCACAGAGACACTTCAGCATCTTCCCTTTGAAAGCAATTTTCTATATAACCTCTAAAAAATGGGATCCCTTTTTACTTTCTATTTGAATATAAGCTTCAAAACAGTAGCACTGTATGTATATAATTTCTTTGTCACTATATTTCTAGTGTTTAATATATTTGCATGCTGTGAGTGCCTAATTCTTATCTAATCCTGTTAAAAAGAGTCAGTGCCGCATGGCACAGTCAAAAACTTTTATCAGGATCCTGCGTCTTATAGAACCAAATGTATTATTATTATGTACATTAAGCTGTTCCCATTCCAGAAAAGGAAACAGAGGATGGGAAAAAAGAGAATCTCCTTTACAGAGCACCTACCGTATGCCAGCCCCTCTGCCAGATCCTTTCTGTGTGTGTGTTCCACCAATCCTTCCAGAAAATGTATGAAGTGAGGAGCATAATCTCCATTTGGAGATAGAGTTTCAGACACACTAAGTAGCTTATCCAAGTCACTGGGCTAAAAGTGGAATACACCCATCCTTATGTGTTTGACTATAAAACTTTTCTCTTTACTAGTCTTCCTTCCCATAAATCATGTCTATAGAGATGAGAATCCCTAAGAAAGGATCATGATTATAAACAAAAATATCATGCTCTAATTTCAAAACCCCAAAGCTTCTAAAGAATAGAGAGGACCCACATATTTAATCCAATGGTATTAAGAGACCGTAATGTAAAGGCGGGTATTCCATTCTTCTTGGAAAATTGCCGAAATTTTGGAAAAATGCTGAATCTCCCAGTTCCTGGACCCTGGTGGGTAATTGCCCCAAACTTCTTCAGCACTCTGACCTTATACCTCTGCCCAAAATATTCTTTGGTTCTAATTGTTCTTATCCTCTTACCCTAGTTCATTCTCCAATTCTCTGAAAGTAGACTGAAGTCAATAATTTTCCCCTTTTGGTTTTGGAAGGAAACCGTGAAAGTCACTCCTATTCCTGGAATCTAGCTTACAATTTATTGAACTAATGTGTGCATTTGCTTTTCAATTTTAGGGTCCTTATATTCTGAAGAAAACCTCCAAATTGTTTTAACCTTCACATTAAAATTTAATTTCCTTAAGTTTAATTAAGGCTCTCCTTACATCATCCTAGATAAATGTCTAACTATCATGCTTTCCACAACATAAATTTCAAAATTATTATTACTCAAGCTACATTCTTTTCAGATTACATGAACCACCATAATTTGGGAATGGCAATCTCTCCAACCAGCAAACCAGCGCACTCAAAGACAGCAGAACTCTTCCAGTGAAAATATTTTCTAGTGAGAAAGTTGGAGTGCCCAGTGTAATCCATTTCAAAATACTAATTGGATGCACTTGTTTTAAGAATCTGGACACATTGCATATGATGTCATATTATGCAGTTGCTTTTTGCATAAGTGAACCATTTCAAAGCACAAATGAAGACAAAATATCAAGCTTTTGTAAAGCTATTAAACAATAGCCCCTTGGTTATCTTGGCTCTGAGTTTTACCTGATGTTTTATTACTGACAAATCTGTACCTACTATTATTCTATGTTCTCCCATTTCTGAAGTTAGATAATGAAAGAATAATGGAATAATATCTTGCCAAGCAAGACACTCCATCTGTTTTTGTTTGTTATTTTTTTCCCATCCCATCGCCCACTTTCCCCAAATGCTTCCTCTAATGCAATAATTTTCCTTTAACACAGACCTACAGTTTTAATCAGCCCATCTGTGTGGCTCTGTCTGGGGGGAGGAACTGAGGAATTAGCATTTGTTCATGTCCCATTTTGAATGTAAGAGCACTCAAAGTACACAGTTGCCTTCTGAAACTCAGAGTTAGCCATAGTAAAGACCACCCAACAGTTCACAGTCCTCACCTACTTTTTCTTTCCCTTAGTCAGGGTTGTGCTAAATATTAAGCAAGGAATCATGAATCATCTGGGAAGAGGGATAATTCTTACAACTACCATATGGATCAGAGACCACTCATATCTTTATTCAACAGTGACTGATCTCACTGTAGAAAGACAGAAGCCCAAATCATGAGTGAGTGTGACAGGACTCTAGCAACTAGTTGAATCCAGATCCTCTAGGTAGAGACTGTCACTAGGTGCTAGAAAATGTTTGTAGCTATTAAACCAACAGCTCATAAAATGAGTGAGATTGGAGCAAGTGTACACATGGAAGCTGTTTATAGCTTCAGAAGATCTTATGGATTGGATGGGAAATTAATGAGAGTGAGAGAAATGGAATAGAAAAAGAAATTGACTGAGATCACTATAGCACTTAAAGCATATGCGATACATTAGAATTACTGAATTATAAGAACTGAAGAAAATATAGCTGCAAATAAAGCAACTGAATAGATTATACATTATAAGTAAGATTTCAGAGAGATGACTCCCACTCTCCCCTTATCTCTTATTCCCCCTACACAGGAATCTGCTGTGCAGTGCACAAAGAGTACATTTTTATGCCTCATTAGATAAAATGTGATGTCACAGAGTGACAGTTGCCAGGGGAGCTCTAATTTGGAATTGGCAATGTTATACACCTTAAGATTCTTGACTATAATGCAGCATTAAAACTCTTCTCACTGAATTTCTTTAATAAAAAACACAGCTGTGAGCATTTGCTCAAATATGTACTTGTGATGTTTTATTCCTATGAGTAATCACTTCCAGATTCAGCCTGACATTTGGAACTTTGCTTCTAAATGGAAGACTTTAGAATTAACAAAGGCACCTTACCTCATTAGAAACTAAGCTGAACTTGTGGTGAATTGGAAAAACTCTAGACCAAAGCTAACAAAAAAACTAGTTTAAAAGCATGTACATAGATCTGGAAATGACGATTTGGACCTGATACTACTATTCGATATGAGCGCAGCAGTAACCTAAAAGGGCTAGGGCCAAACCAGCCATCTCCATGCCAGAAAGGTACTTCGCATCTGTCTCTACAGGTCATGCCAATCTGAAGAACGTTAACTTGAGAAAATTCTAGAAGCTTTCAAAAAGCGAGGATAAAGAACAGGCATGCCAAAATTAACCATTCCATTCAGAAATAACTTAAAATGTGAAAATACAAATATCTAAGGTACTTAAAAATAACAAACATAAAATCTTACTTTATTTGAGGGAAAGATGGTGGAAGCTCTAAATTCCTGGAATGTAAATGAGTTAAGATTTTAGTGAATCACCATACTTTTTCTTTCTGTAAAAGCACAACATCTTACTTTCAGCTCTTCTCCTGAGTTCTTTGCATCAGAATTGTCCCTGGTATAGGTGAAATTCTATTTTGGAAGGACGAACAATTTTCTATAAAATGTGAGATAAGAAAATGGGAAAGTAGTGAACAAAAATATTAACTGATGGTCAAATTGCAAGAAGTGGGTTGGGATCTTAGTTTGCCTCTTACCAGCTGCATAAAATGATATTAATGATACATAACACTTAGTGTTATTGTGATGAGTGAATGAAATAACTACGTGAAATGCTTAGCAAAATGCCCACCACACAGCAGGTGTTCCTCACTATTCATTCCTTTTGCTCCCACATACCAAACCATCCTCACTCCAGCGCTCCCCTTCTGCTTTAGTTTCAAATGTGAAAATGTTTTAGGCATAATGCTTTCCAGTTCTATCCATGCTGTCATAAAGGGTAGGAGCTCCTTCTTTCTTTCTGCTGCATAGAATTCCATTGTGTAAATGTACCATAGTTTTTTGATCCATTCATTTACTGATGGGAACCTAGGTTGCTTCCAACATTTGGCTATTGTAAATTGTGCTGCTATGAACATTGGGGTGCTAAGCAAAATAAGCCAGGCAGTGAAAAACAAATACCATATGATCTCACCGTTAACAGGAACCTAAACAACAAAACAAAAAACAAGCAAAGTATAACCAAAGACACTGAAACAGAGAACAGGCTGACAGTGACCAGAGG
Organism: Glossophaga mutica; assembly: GCA_039655065.1. NCBI lineage: Eukaryota > Metazoa > Chordata > Mammalia > Chiroptera > Phyllostomidae > Glossophaga > Glossophaga mutica. The sequence goes on along the minus strand of CM077303.1, from coordinate 155,448,327 downwards.
GGAGAGGGATGAGAATTTCAGGGGAAAAGGGGAAGGGTTTACAGGAACAAGTATAAAGGACACAGGGACAATAACTAGGCCAGGGAGGGGGTTGGAAATGGGAGGGAGGTGGTGAGGGCTGGGGGGGGGGGGGGCTGGGATGGAAGTAAAAGACAGAAAACTGTACTTGAACAACAATTAAAATAAAAAAATGTGAAAAAATGTTTTAGGCTATATTCTCATAACTAACAAAGTGGATAAGTTATTATTTCTGAATTTATTTCAAGATGTATATCTGATCCAAACCTCTCACACACTGGTGCAAGACAGATGATGCATTTTTTTCTTCTTAAAAATACACATACAACAGTGGGATGCAGTGAGGGATTAAATGGGTTGTATATAAATTATTTAACCTTGTAAATGATCACATGGCTCATTCAGTGATTTCTTTGATGTTCACAACTAGCTCTAAAAGCCTCACATTTTATATTGTGCAAGCACAATTTTATTTCCAATTTCCCCTTAAAAGTTCCCCCAAAAGTATCAGATTCTAGTACATGGAAGAGTACATAAACTAGAAAGGTGAGAGTGGAATGGAGGTGCTCTGTCATCTGGCAATTCGATCTTTGTGAACAATCCACCCTCAAGTGCAATTTGTCATTTACAGTTCTACAAAAATTGCCAACACTTAGTGAACCTGAACCCTCCATAAAATCTGTACCTTCTTTTTGTTTGTGTTTACTGATCTTTTTTAAGTATTTCAGTACTTTAGTAGATGGTAACAACTATGAAATTCACGAGACACAAAGTCTTCTTCCTACCACTGACCCTAGTATTCTAATTCCTGTTACTAAGGACAACCGTTCCTGCCAAGGCTCTGCGATATTTTTCCAGAACAATACTATGCGCATGAAAAGACACAAACATGTTTGTCAGTATTAGCATGAGATACACACTGTCTTGCACCTGAACCTTGCATGTCTCACTTGACAATATACCTTCTAGCTTGTTCCATATTAGTCATATAGAGATTCCTCATACTTTCTCAAGGCTACATACTATTCTATTGTATAGATGCATCAACCTTTCCTTTAAACTAGTTCTCTTTTATGAGCATTAAAGTCACATTTGGATCATCATCATCATCATTATTCACTATTACAGAAACAATTTGGGAGGCTATTTTGAACCTAATTTATTTCACACTTGAGTATATCTGTAATACAAATTACAGAAATTAAACTAATGGTTCAGACGCTGGGACTTTTTTTTGAAAGATAGATACTTATCAAATTACTCTTACTGAGGTTTGTCAGTTACAGCACCAGAAAACTAGGCAAGTTCTATTTCCCTACATCTTGTCAACACTGTTTATAAACTGTTTGATCTTTGCTAAACTGTGAAAATAATCTCTCAGGATAGAGTTTGCTTGGTATAGTTTTGTATGATTTTATCCTTTGGTATGTGCTTTATTTTATATCCATTGCTCATGTTTCTACTGTATTGTTCGTGTTTATGTTGATTTATGTCTTTTTATATTAAAAATAATAACTCATATGAATTGCAACTGTTTTTTTACAGTTTGCCATTTACCTTTTGTATTTGATACTTTTGGTCACATAGAAAATGTTTTCATTTTTATTAGCAAAATTTTGTTTTTCATGCTTCTTCCTTCCATTATTTTTTTTATTTTATTGCTGTTCAAGTACAGTTGTCTGCCTTTTCTTCCCACCACTCCCCTCCAACCCCAGCCATCCCCACCTTCCTCCCCTGATTCCACCTGTTTTGGTTTTGTCCATGTGTCTTTTAAAGTTCTTTCTGAAAACCCTCCCCCTCCCCCCCGTAATCCCCTCCCACCTCCCCTCTGGTTACTATCAGTTTGTTCTTAATTTCAGTGTCTCTGGTTATATTTTCTTTGCTTGTTTGTTTTGTAGATTAGGTTCCACTTAAAGGTGAGATCATATGGTATTTGTCTTTCACAGCCTGGCTTCTTTCACTTAGCATAATGCTCTCCAGTTCCATCCATGCTGTCGCCAAGGGAAGGAGCTCCTTCTTTCTTTCTGCTGCATAGAATTCCATTGTGTAAATGTACCACAGTTTTTTGATCCACTCATTTACTGATGGGCAGTTAGGTTGCTTCCAGCACTTGGCTATTGTAAATTGTGCTGCTATGAACATGGAGGTGCATACGTTCTTTTAGATTGCTGTTTCGGGTTCTTAGGATATAATCCCAGCAGTGGAATCACTGGGTCAAAGGCAGTTCCATTTTTAGTTTTTTGAAGAAATTCCATACTGTTTTCCACAGTGGCCGCACCAGACTGCAATCCCACCAACAGTGCACTAGGGTTCCCTTTTCTCCACAACCTCTCCAATACTTGTTGTTTGTTGATTTATGATTGCCATTCTGACCAGCGTGAAGTGGTATCTCATTGTGGTTTTAATTTGCATCTCTCTGATGGCTAGTGATGCTGAGCATCTTCTCATATGTCTCTGGACCTTGTGTATGTCCTCCTTGGAGAAGTGTCTGTTCAGGTCCTTTGCCCATTTTTTTAATTGGGCTGTGTGTCTTCCTGGAGTCAACTTGTGTGAGTTCTTTATATATTTTGGGGATTAAACCCTTGTCTGAGGTATCGTTGGAAAATATGTTTTCCCATACGGTTGGTTCTCTTTTCATTTTAATGTTGTTTTCTTTAGCCATGCAGAAGCTTTATTTTGATAAGATTCCATTTGTTTCTCCTTTCCTTTATGTCCCTTGCACTAAGGGACATATCAGTGAAAATATTGCTGTATGGAATATCTGACATTTTCCTGCTGATGTTTTTCTTCTAGGACTTTTATGGTGTCAGAACTTATATTTAAGTCTTTTATCCACCTTGAAGTTATTTTTGTGCATGGTGTATGTTGGTGATCAAGTTTCATTTTTTTGCATGTAGCTGTCCAGATCTCCCAACACCATTTGTTGAAGAGGCTATTTTTACTCCATTTTATGCTTCTGCCCCTTTGTCAAATATTAGTTGACCATAGAGACTTGGATTTGTTTCTGGCTCTCTATTCTGTTCCATTGGTCTGTGTGTCTGTTCTTATGCCAGTGCCAGACTGTTTTGGTTACTGTGGCCTTGTAATACAGTTTGATATCAGGTATTGTGATCCTTCCTACTTTGTTCTTCTCAAAATTGCTGCAGCTACTCAGGGTTGTTTATGGTTCCATATAAACTTTTGAAATGTTTGTTTTATATCTGTGAAATATGTCATTGGTACTTTAATAGGGACTGCGCTGAATCTATAAATTGCTTTGGGTAGTATGGACATTTTGATGATGTTAATTCTTCCAATCCATGAACATGGTATATGCTTCCATTTGTTTGTGTCTTCCTTGACTTCTTTCTTCAGCGTTGTGTTGTTTTCTGAGTACAGGTCTTTTACCTCCTTGGTTAGGTTTATTCCTAGGTACTTTATTTTTTTCTTGTCGCTTTATCAAATGAGATTTTTTTTCCTAATTTCTGTTTCTGATATTTAATTGTTGGTGTACAAAAAAAAATGCCTTTGATTTCTGAATATTAACTTTGTATCCTGCTGTTGATGCCAAGTTCACTTATTAGGTCAAGTACTTTTTTGGTGGTATCTATAAGATTTTCTGTGTACACTATCATGTCATCTGCAAACAATGACAGTTTTATGTGGTAAAATTATTTTCATCTTTTATATCTTCTGGGCTTTGTGCCACATTGGAAATACCTTTTCCTACTCAGAGATTATTTTTTTCTAGCATTTTAATGATTTTAGATTTTTTAACCTTTAAAAATGTGACTCTTCTACCATGTGTATATGTGTAAGGAGTGAGGTAGAAATGTAATATTTTCATGATATCTATTCATTTGTTATTTAATGACTATTACATCTTTTCCCACTGATTAAAGATGCCATTTGTATCACAGATTAAATCGTTGTATGTATTGGGCTTACTTCTAAAAATCTACTCTGTTCCAATTATCTGTCTGCTTGTTCAGTGACTAGAATCATCAGTTTTTAATTATTGTAGCTTTATAATTTATTCGAGTAAGTACTAAGAGCAGGCTACTCCCTGTTTCTCTAGACAATTTTCCTGGAATTTTTACTTTTCAGCCATGTGAACTCTAGAATAAGTTTGTCTTGATATTTTAATTAGATCACATGAAATTTACAAATTTACATGGAAAATTCTTAAATCTTTATAATGCTATGCCTTGTATCCAAGATCATGACATACTTTTATATTCATTCAAGTTTTCTTTTGAGTTCTTTAATGTTTTAAAATTTTCTTTATGTATATTATATATGTCTTATTAATTTTATTCCTTGCTATGTTCTCAATTTGGGCGGTGTGATTGTCTGTAAATAGAGATTTTACTCCTACCATTACTTTTTATGTTCATTGTTGGCTATATGTATGAAGGCTATTCATTTTGTATGTTAATTTTCACCATTTACTGAATTATCATGCTGTTTAATGTGTCATCTGATTCCCTGTAGTAAGTAAATAGCATCAACTGAAAATATTTCTTCTTAATTTGGTTTTTAGGTTCTATTAATCAGGGTATGCTAGGTTACGATGCAATTCTAAATATCCCCAAGTTCTTAGAGGTTTAGCACAACAAAAGTTTATTTCTTGCCCAAACAAAGTCTGTTGTGGGTCCAGGTGATTCTCCAGAACAGCAATCCCCTGTGTGTTGGCTTGGTACTGCCCGTGGCAGAACCCTTAGAGCGCCTCCTTATTATCACCTGCTTCTGTGGACACCACACTGCAGAAGAGAAGGACAAAGACCTGGATATGACCAGGTAAACCCAATAGGCACATGTGTTGCTTCTGATTATACTTCATTGCTCAAAGAAAGTGACACAGCTGCACCCAAATCCCAGGAGCAGGGAAGGGTACGACTACCACACACCTGGAAGTAGAGGCAATTAGGAGGCAATGCAAAATGCCTTCTCCCTTAATTCTATTGTCCAAGTTAGTAAATTGTGCCCCCAGCAGAATTAGGTCCTTAATTTGTAATCCTGTAAGTAAAAAATTTACATGTGAATGTTTCAAATTTTTACTTCAAATCTTGTTAAAAAGGAATACAAACATACCTTAGGAAAGATTCCAAGGCCATTTCCCTTTCTGTGTGGAAGGTCCCATGTACCAGTTTACCCATGTTTCTTTAAGAAGGCCATCCCACATTCTAATCTTATTCCACTGTAGGGTTTATCTCTTTGGCTTTTTCTTCCATGTTTTATCCCTTTAATTCTCGATTAACTCTCTACCTCTGGGGGCTTGAGCAAGGAGGGGAGAGACTTTCTTCCTTTAAGTGCTGTGTTATATAAAATCTTTGCCTGTAAAAGATATGTGTAGAAGGGGAATGAATGTATGTGTATACATACCTATACCTTTGTTTTCTCCATCTGCTCTCCTCAAAAGCCACAAGATCAAAACTAAACACATTCAAGCTGTCTCTAAATAATTAGCAAATTAAATAATGTTAGTATAGGAGAGGGGAGATGCTACATGCCTATGAAAAGATACTTAGGCATTATTTTCTTCAAATTCTATCTAAAAACAAGCTATTCGGTTGATTGGTAAACAGATACTATCAGTATGACCTTTGGGTCCTTTCTTCTCAGTGGCTGGTGTGATGAGTATGATAATATAACTTCTGACAATTCATTTTTTTAAGAATGCCTATTACCTATTAGAAAGGTCTTTTCTTTTTCCCCAGACCCACTTGCGTCTATCTAAACAGAAATATATGTGACAAATATTCTCAAGAAAAAATTATTGGGCAGAAATCTTTTTTTTACGTAAGAAATATATCAAAGGACCTAAAGGAATACAATTTTAACACTTCCAAAATACCATCTTAATGGCCAATTAGTTAAAGTTTATATCTGAATTATTCCCTTCTGATCAATAATATATGCACAAGAAAATATCTATTTAAAGAATTCCCTGCATGATCAAAATAATTTATAATTGCTACTTCACTTGGCTTCCTTTGGAACAGGGCTAATATTTGGCTTTTCAACCTGTAATAAATGCTTTCCTCTGTCTTCTCTTCTGATTGTGCCATAATTAACACCAAGGAAGGACAAGTTTAACTATATATGACAGATATTTATTTAAAATACCTTCTGCTGCATATATTAACATTTTTCTTTCTACTATTTAAAGTAGCCTTGAGTTCAGCAATAAAATGAGATTCGCATCTCTGTTATGTTAATAGCCCCATGCTACCATGCCATGGCAGAATGTATCATTTCAGAGGAATCCAGAGAGTTGCATCACAATAATGGTGTGTTTACTGCACTGGGAAATTTAAGTACAAAAAAATGCTATGGAAATACGGCCTCCTCAATCTCCTCTACCAACACCAAGTTATAGCCAAGGCAACTAGCAATAATCCACTAGATTGGTGCTCGATACTCAGTCTCTTTCTAATTTCTGAGAAAATGGGAATGAGCATTTCTTGAGAATCTTTACCCTAATATCACTGGACTCAATAATTTAAGAATGTCTATTGTCAAAAAGACTTCCTATGTGAAGATAAGCTATGCAAGACATTGTGAAGGGTAGTGGCTCACCAAATTCTAGAAACCTAGGCTTATGAAATATGTTACAATGAAATTATTAGGATAAAGAGAAGTAAGTGTTATATTGATGTTAGGATATAAGTTTAAAAATGTTATCTCTTCCTAGGGAAAATATATGAGTGGAACACATCATCAAATATGCAAGCAAATGTGCAAAAAAATGATCGAGTTGCTATCAGGCTGATTGTGCAGATGAGGGAACCGGGACTCAGGGAGCTCGGATAGTCACACAGCTCACGGGCAGTTGCACTTCTACTACAGCCCACTGTCCTGAGCCCCCTGCACCCACTTTTTTTCCATTTTACTGCATGAGTTATCAACTTCTGGTAAATGGTTAGGGGAAATCTATAAATGTTGGAGTATGTCCGCATCCTGTAGGGATATAGTATGCCCCTCGTAACACACATGGTATCTCAGAAACCCAGGCCCAGAGACATGAAGATAACGTATTTTTTCAGCACTAAGGTTGGGAGTAGAACCCCAGTCTTCTCAAATCCCAGGCCAGTGCAGTGTCCACAGCCCTGGATTATATTCCTTTCCTCCACAGAAAGAATCCGTCCTGCAGTCATCACATTTGAACTTAAGTTTTTCTCGGAGCAAGAGAAATGTTCCAGATCTGCACTGGCTCTGATAAAAGGTGGCCAGAGAAGACCCTGGTGGCCATCAGTCAAAAGTTAGAGAACACAATGTTTTCAAAACTCTGACACATCGTTATTTCAGTACTTCAACGCTAGACATGCCCAACAAATACAACTGTGTGAAAACCGCTCTATCTCAGTGGGCATGTGTTCACAAGCTATCTGAAGCAGTCCAATTTCACCTCTCAATTCAGCACCAAGTCTCAAATGACTTGAACTTGTACTGGGATGTCTGATCCACTCACAATAACCTGAATAGAACATTGTTGGCCCTTTGCATGAAAAGCTTCGTGGTTACAGCTGCACTAAATTCTTCACCCTGAACAGGGGTCAAGTAAACTTCCTGAGGTCCTAAAAATAAGCATCTTATTTACAATGTTCAATAATAGTTAAAAATTGTACTTCATTTTTGAAAAAGAAAAGAAAAATCATAAGGTTATTATGTATGGGTTCCCCTTTAGTTCAGTTGATGAATAGTTCATCAAAAACAGAATCTTGAGAAAGATTTCATTTCAGTAAGGGCACTGACATGGATAAAGTGGAGTATCTTTAAATATTGTAAGCAGCATGGCCAGTGTCTTTCTGGTACACAGAATATAACACCCACTGGGCTGTTTTTATTCATTTACATAAATTAATTCAACCAGATGAGCGTGGGTGACACTGATTACTGAAGGGCCTCAATGTGTAAATCCATGGGCCCTGTCAGTTTCTATATCCTCTGCTTCAAGTCTATAGCTAATTTTACCATCAAAAGCTTCATTCATTAATAAATTTCTACATGAACCCATTTATTCACTCATCCATCCATCGGGGAAATGATCATATCATAGTATAATAAAGGCTTGGAACTGTGAAATAATCTGTGCTGTATCTACTGGGAGGTTGTGAATATCATGAATAAGATTAGTTCCAGATTTTCTGTTTGAGACATTAATGGAAAAGAGACATAATGTTTGCTCCTCTAAGATTTGATTTTGTTCTTGGTTTTGCTAAAATCCAAAGGGGAGCTTTAAACAGCATGCTCTAGCTACCACTTCATGATCATAAGAAAAACTAAGATAGAGCCTCGAAAAACGTGCAGTTGTTCTGGATTGTATTATTAATGTGGGCATTGTAAAGTTCTTCCTAAGTAATAGAATATTCTAAGTGTTTTTTAGTATTTTCAATAGTTAATATTATTGTTAGCTTATAACATGTGGTGTTTTTAAATGTGACAAAAGAAATATTCCAATTTAGACTATACCAAAAATGTCACTATAGCTTTTGGGAGTTACTTCTTTGTATACTGAAATAGTTCTTGCAATTTACAAGACTTTCACCTTTTTGAAAATGTTCTCATCTTTGAAAAAATTAAATATAAAATGAAAAACATGGTTGAGGGTTTTATAAATGTTGAAGGATATACCTATGCTCATAAATCATTGATGCAAATCAGTTCACTCTTTTATTTTTACTATTTCCACTGGGACTTTGTTGAAACTATATTTGATAAAGAGTTTAAAGTAAATGGATTTTAATTGTTCTGACAAATGTCTTTAAAATCCTTCAAAAACCTTATTGAAATCAGAAAAGAGCTTTAGAAAGTCCCCACTCCACATTTGATAATGTTTTTGTTTGGTATAGTTTCTTGTTGCAGCAGATAATTACCAAATTTTAAAATAAATTTATTTTATTCTGGCAACTGATTTTCCAGGAGTTCAACTCCAAAGGTGAGGACTTTCCTGTTCTCTGTCCCAAGCAAATGATAGTCACTAGGGGCAACTAATGAAAGTAAGACTTTCATCGTGGGGGGAGATGGTACCAAGGCCAGACTCACTTCTTATTATTCCTCCTATGTTGGCCCTGCTCCAGCCACAGGAATAGCTGCATTCCTGGAATGGGTCATAACTTCCTGTCTTCGTGCAAACTCTCCTTTCTCCCTGTAACGCCTTCTTCCAAAACTGTCCATTGACCATGTCTTGCTCCTCATGCAAGCCCCATTTCAAATATGATCTCCTCTGAAAGCCTTTCCTGAACCCTTAGTTAATTACCCCTTCTTCTGCGCTCTCAGCATGCTATTTTCACCTCAGTTTAACACCATTTCATCGTACCTTTATTTATTTTATTTTATTTTATTTATACCATTACTTATATGTCTCTCCAATGAGATTTTAAATATGCTGAGAATAAAGACCGTATCCTATCTTTGTATCTCTGTGCCCCTCACATTATTTTGACTGTATTAGGTATTCAGTAAATGCTTAGCTTCAATCATTTTTGCGATTACATGAAGATATTCTCTTTCCTCCTTTATACCTTTGTCCATGCTGTTGTTCCCTCTGCCTGGGATACCTTCTCCCAAGCCCTGTTCTCTTCTCTACCCAAGTCTTTTACTCAAGCACTGGGATCTCCAGCATTGTCATGCCCCTGTAGTAAGCCTTCTCAGATTATTACCTCCCCCTGCACCAACAGTCAGGAAAGATTCGAGTCTCTCCTCTGCACTTCCACAGAAATCTCTATCTTCCTCAGTCATGCCAGGGGTTGCCTGATTTTATCATGGCTTGTTTAAAAAGTTGTCTTACTCAGTAATCTTGTGAGGTCCTTGGGAACAGAAATCATTTCTGGCATGTCTGAATTTCTAAGACTGGTATGGTAGGCACTCAGTAAATATTTGCAGAATGAAAGGAGTGGCTAGATGGATGAATTTTTAAATGAAATTTGGTTGATAGATAATGTAGCTTGCTATTATTCTTATATTATTACCTAAAAAAAGAAAGGAAGAGGTATGTTGATTTAGCATATAAAAAATCATTGACTTCATTTTTCTTCCACTTTTGCTATTTATTGCATGACTATATTGACCCAGTTATCGCAATAGGGGCCCCATCTCACGGTCTTCTTTATTCTCTTCCATACTTTCCCTACCACTTAATTCAATCTACTTGGCTTTGAGGAGCAAAGAAATTCTAACTGGCTAGAAGTCAATTATATCAGTATGATATACTTTCCTTAAGGAAAGAAAGAGTTTAAAAATCTCTGACTAGAATATAAACTACAATATTGAAAACTTGTGGCCCATCAACCTTAATCATGCATTACTGGAAATTCTGAATAAATATAAAATTTCACCAACTTCCCATAGTCTGAGTTCATCAACAACAATAATGATATTTTTATTTGGAAGGCAGCATGGGATTGTACAAAGTATATTGACTTTGTATACAGGCAGACCAAGTTTTAAATTGTCTAAATCTACTTCTTAGCAGGACCTTAAGCAGTTACTTAGCCTCAATTTCTTCACCTGTACAATGGAAATAGCACAATACTTTGCCATTTTGTTCTTAGAAACTAAACACATATGTCCATACTTGTCACCGTGTCTAGGAGATACTCAGTATTCTTTTTGTCCTCACTATTGTTATAGTATTAAAGAGTTTTAAAAGCATATTTCTCATTACCTCTGCTCTCTCACATCCTCCACCCTAACCCCCTATTATCATTTTTAGATAAAAATGGGTTGAAATAAATATCAGCTTTCAACTCAGTAAACTCCAGGCAGTGTTATGTCTCCCTTCCTGTTTTCCTGACATATAGTGCATTTTCTGTTGCTGCATCATTTTTCATGATGCTTGTTTTAATAAGCCTTCAAACCAGATCAGAAACCCCTTGAGAGGAAGGACACTGCTTTCGTTTCTGATTTTGAGTGCCTGGTAAAGCAGTAAATGGTCAGTAAATGATGCATACGCTCATTCATTTATTCAATAGCCAATCAAGACCATCCTAGAATTTAAAAAAGAAAGAAAGAAAATGGGAAGTCTGCTGCACATAGAAGAGCCGAAATGAGTGATTCCCTTCACCTTGGCAAGGATATTTAGGACAGTCCCGGCATTGTTGCCTTTCCTTTTTATTACCTGAGGCAAGTTTTTCTTCCTCTCACACCATTATTACCCCAAATCTCGTCACTAGAGTGGTAGAGCAAAAGGGACTTCGGACAAGTCACACCAGCTATGGTACTCTGAATCACTGCTCCAGCGAGACCCCAAAGCCAAACTCAGACTACCTTAAAAACCCTCATTACCCAACAGACTAGTGATGCCTGGTTGCTTGCATTAAATAACGATGTCACAGCCAGACAGAGGATGCCTTTCTAGCAAGGAGCAATAGGAAAAATGAAACAACTAGGGGAGAAAGTCTTTATTCAAATGCAAATGAATCCTTTGTGCATGTGCTCTAGCGCTTCTGGAACAAAAATCTGTTAAGATAGCAGCATTTGTGTTGCTCCCTCCCATGCTTATCTCTACCGTGTTATAGGAACTAATATAATAATATGAAAACATATAAGAATTTTGAAGAGAGAATACTTATTTTAAAAATGCATACTTCCTCTAAAAAGAGCAAAAGGGGTAGCAAAAGTTCCCAGAAGAGTAGATGAATGTTGATTTGAAATCATTCTTTTTCCCAACGGTCGGTCCCTGGACGGCAGGGCTGTCGAAGCCCCAGGGCAGGAGTGCGTGCTGACCCCCCCGAGGCCGGAGGGCCATCTGACCTCAGTGCTCTGGCTCCACCTGGGTTGCCTCAGCCTTCCTGGGGGCTGCTCCCCCTTCCGAGAGAGCAAGGACCCTCCTTGTCTGCATCCTGGTAAACAGCAGTTGTTGGGATTGGAGCTGGCACAGCCCTTTCAGTTCTGCAGAGGAGAAAGGCCTCTTGAAACGGAAAGTACTAAAAATGTTTTGTCCATCACAAGGAGATGCATGCTGTGAGGCTGAACGGGGCTAATAGAGGAGATAAACATTCCATCACCTCAGTGTTGGAATGTGTACCACCTCAGTGAAATAACCAGACCTTTGCCTAGTCATCTGACTGACAATTATGTGATTCTTATAAATGTACGTTTTGGAGTTTTAAGTATTTTCTCAGTTTACATCTGACCCTGTTGTCAGATGCTCTATCTTATTCATCATGGACCTCATGGACCAACAACTAAATTGTGGTCCCTGTGGAGATTTGTCTGCAGAAGAGAATTAGGACTTTTCCAGCAATCTACCCAACTTCCCCTAGACCTGAAATTGAATATCACCCTCTTTCTTTCTGTTTTCATGGAGCCTCTGAAAATTCTGGTTGTCAGTCTTAAGTGACAATTTCTTAGTCTCCATTTGCATTGTGAACATCTGACACAGTTACAATTTAACGGTTTATAAATAGCAAATCATATAGTCTCTCGTCAGAAATAAGCTCTTTTTCCCCATCTTCCAAAAGATAATTTCTTGGATACTGTCTTAGCCCTGAGGTAAAAAATGCAAGATTATGAACATCCTTTCATTTTCGCCCCTAGGTCCAAACTTAGCTTTGTTTTTGACCAGGTGACCAAAGAGGTTTACCTGTAGCTGATAAGGTGATACTGCAATTCAGGTTTTCTTCACAAAATCATGTCTTCTCTCTACTGCCCCATGATAAATAGGATCTGTACTGCCTGACACTGCTGAACAATGGGTGAAATGGATATTAGAAAAATCTCATTTATCTTCTGCTTTATTTCTTGATAGGGGTCCTTGTCACTGGAACTATTGTGTGACCAGCTCTGGAAAGGGCAACTCATTAGTTTTTCTTATCAAGATAGCAAGGTCCTTTTAAACAGTGAAGTGCTTACATTTTGGATTCAATTAGGAAACTGTACAGTGTGTATGGATGTATATGTGTGTGCACTTCAGAGCTTCGGCTTTGAGACAGAGTCGTGTTAGCTTTACGGTCACAGATTCAGCATTCACTGCCGCTGCAACCAGCGGCCCATCGCGGTGGGCCACACACTGGAATTCAGCGTCCGCCTCCACAAAGGAGGGCTGATCAACGAACCCTCCCCAGATCCCACAGTTTCGTGGGAGGCAGAGCCCAGCTGAGCAAGGTACAGGGCGCAGAAGGCTGTCTGCATATTGAGGGATGTTCATGGATTTCTTTTCTAAGGCAGTTTATTTCAGAAATTGAACAAAAACCCTTTTTCCTTGGTTTTCTCGGCCCCCCTCATGCCCCAGGCTCTCTTGACAAGTGCGCTTTTTGGAACGTCTCACAGTTGCCACCCAGACAACTGGGAGAATGTCAACAAATCAGCAGTATTTCTAATATGTCAGATGGAATGCACTTTTTCCCATCATTTCGAAAACCCTAGTGACAGGCAGATGAAGTGGGACAACTGTACATCAGGGCACTATTTGGTAAATTTAGCCAACACGCTAAGAGAAAGCTCCTTTCCACCAGCAGCTGTGAAAACAAACCCAAAATGGAAATATCCTGCCAGGGTTGTGAATGAGCTCCCGGGGATACTGGCCTTTTCTGAAAGCACAGTGATTTCTTTCAGCGCAGTAGGGATGCCATGTAGCTCCCTTGTTGAGTGGATAAGGTACGTAATTGACTTGCAAGGCAGAATCCTCCCCTTGTGGAATGCTGCTGGATTCCCTCTTGTGGAATGGATATTTTAGGGTTAAGTTTTGTTCACGTGAGTTGGAATAGACTCACCACTCATGACTGACACTCATCACAGCTGTGATGAAGAAAGGATTTGCCTGGTGGAGGATAAGCTTCAGAGTGCTTGGATGAGTGTCTGGTTTCTGGTGTGTCCAGCAGCTGCCTGGTGAACTGGCACTCAATACGTTTCTTTCGAATCGCTGAATGACTGAATGCAAAGAGGTTTCTGTCTAAACGTTCTTTCCCTTATTGAAGTAACTCCAGTCTGAGATTCCATGGGGGTGCCCTGTAGGGTAACTGAGTCCTGGTTCTGGCTTTGGGGACTGATTTCAGCACTCTAGACTCCTGATGCCTTGGTTTAGTCTCATATTCTAAGGGGTGTTAACTCAAAACTTTCCAGATGTTCTAACCCTAGGCCCTAGGTTCAGAATCCTAGGGAGCTTGACAGCTTTCTCCTGTTTGAATGTACAAACTCTCAAAAAAAGGTCTAATACATGAAGTTGCTAACAATTTATTATGTTGTGTTGGTCCTATTTTTCCCTTTCAGACAGGGCATCTAGGCCACCTAAGTGGTCTGAGCACATACAGATAAAGAGCCACAAGAAGGGGACAGAAAGGGGGGTAAAAAAATCACCCAAACCAAAATTCACCTTCTTCACAATTTTCCCTATTGCCAGTCAATAAACACCCACATATAAAGGCAGAGTATGTTCCTGGGAACCATAAAAACCAACAGCCTTGTGCAAGTGAAAACCGCATCTGATTGATGCTGATTCCATAAAACATGGTCTGTCATGTGTCACCCCACAGAGTGCTGGGTTTTCTGCACATTGTCACTTGGCCCCTTATCTTGCTCCCACACCATTTACCCCCGTCTCTTCCACTGCTACAACACTTGACAGTGTTAACTATTAGAGCAATCACATCCATGCCCATGCATAATTAAGAAATGGATTAGATGCTTTGAAAATGAAAATCACGGCTATGACTTCTGAGGCTAGAAAAATTATCCGAATCCAGTATTACTTCCTGAGTTTTGTTTCATGAAATATTTATGACAAGTTGTGATAAAATATTGAACCAGGATGTTCTAACTAGAAACAGGTGCCATTGAGGTACCACATCATTACGTGGAACTTGTGTGGTGCTTGTTTGCAAGAGCCCCTCTCGTATACTAGGCTTGCTTTGCGCTCGCCTTGTCAGCTCTGCTATTTCAGTGCTAGGAGGGAAGAAATGGACCCCAGAAGTGTGAGTGGTCTGCCATGCAATAGTGAATTTCCCCTGCCTTTCAATAGGCTATACACGCCCTACCCATTCTGTTTGTTTTCAAGCTGCCTCAGTGGTGTGAGCAATGATGAAGTAAAGAATATATCACGTTTCCTGCCATATGATCTCCATGACCCTATAAATAGGGCCATGGGGACATGACGACTCTCCCCTCCATCTGGAATTCAACCCTGAAATCTGAGTTTGACCACCTGGTTTCCCCTTTCATAACTCACAACCCATCCTTCCCTCCTTCTCTCACTTCACACTCAACTCCTCTTGTCCCATTTCTCTTCCATGCTAAACCCTATGCCTCCCTCAGAACTTGGCTGAATCATCACCTATTTTAATATTTTCTTGCTAACCCTGGTCCCTGATGTTTCCTGACCCTTGAACCCACTCCAACCCCACCCATGTGTAGGTACACACTAATATCACTGCTTGTACCTAAAACCTGCTTTTTCAAATTGATCTCAACTCTTCTGTGTGTTTTTAACCAATTGAGAACAATTTGTAAATGAAAACATAAACGTGAGTAGGATTTAGCCACCAAAGCCGGTGTTTTTTTTTTCTTTTTTTTTAAACATTTTTTTTAATTTATTTATTTATTTATCTTTTAGAGGGGAAGGGAAGGAGAGAGGGAAAGAAACATCAATGTGCGGTTGCCTCTTGTATGTCCCCTGACGGGACCTGGCCTGGCAACCCAGGCATGTGCCCTGACTGGGAATCGAACCGCGATCTTTCGGTTCGCAGGCCCGCGCTCAATCCACTGAGCTACATCAGCCAGGGCTGGTTTTTTTTTTTTTGTTTTTTTTTTTGTTTTTTTTTTTTTCCCTATAGCTTAAGTGTAGCTCCTGCCTGGTGGGGATGTAGATGACTCATCAGTCAGTAACGACTGCAGATCCAGCACTTGTCAAGCTCTCCCTCCCGGACCCAGCAGATGGACAGACAGCTCTAGGGTGTGAGCATACAGACTGAAAAGGCAGACGGCATAAAACTCTCTAAGTCTCCTGCTTTGTTTTAAACTTTCACATGAACATTCTATCTTCCACGATAAATCTTTGCATTTTCAATTTTAAAATGTTTTAAATTACTCACCATTAAGTAAAAACACCAGTCTAAAAAAGATATCACGGGTCTGCAATACCAAATTAAAAAACTAGATGCTGTTGATGGTCATCCTTTTCACTGCCCTGAAGGAGGCGAGACATTTGTTACTAATTTGTTGTTACAGGAGAGAAAACGGATCTTCAGTTTGATTCACTTCTCTGAGTCACAGATTAGTGGCATGCCAAGATTCAACCCCAAATGTGCAGATTCCAAGCCTCCTGCAAAAAAATTTTGGCCCTTCAAGAAGTTTCCAGTGTCACTGGCCTCATCATACGAGTGTGTGTCTTCTACCAACCACTGGATACCTAGACACAATGAAAGAAACTGCCGTCTGCCCGAGAACCACAGTCCCCATGTCCACATTAGCTCATTCCACCGCAAACCTTCCACTCAGCTCTCAGCCAAACCCCTTCTGCAGCCACATCCAGCACCCAAACCAGAAACCCAAGAGAAGCCCAACAGACTTCCTGTATATTCACGTCTCGTAGCTCCCTGGAGTACTTTATTTTTCTTGTTATTATCATACATCTGTTTTTTTTTTTTTTTTTAACTAGGCTATAAAGTCCTTAAACATAGTAATCATCTCTTCTGCTCCTCACTCAGCTCAGTGGCTGGCTTTTCGTAAGTGTTCTTCTGTACATGCTGATCAAATGAAGGAGCCAGCTTCCCGAGACTGGCCCAAGAGAGGTGGAGTGGGTTAAAAAATGTACTATTGCCCCAAACCAAAGCTGAAGAATACCTGCAACAATGAATATGCAGCACAGCATTGCTCCATGCTAGGCCACAGCCTTCTCCCTCTACTGTAGGTGCTGACATATGGCATTCTGGAAATAACGGTCCGTAGCTTAAATGAGCCAGGTATGTACTCTGATTTCCCCTATTGCCTGGTGAAAAATATTTTATGGTTTTGTAATATTGTTTCTTAATATCCAAGATGATTGACCATACCACCTAGCAGCCTGAAGGAAGACATCCTCAAATGTCATGATTATTTATCCCAAAATATCAGAACAATCGTATTTGAGATTTGATCTTCTCAAAAATATTCCAATAACCGCGTTCCATTTGATTCAATGACTGAAGTAGGGAGGGGGCATGGGCTGCTTCTAGGCCAGGCTCTTTCCTATTACTCCACTTCTCTCCCTGGAGAGCCATGGAATTGAAATGTTACATGTTCTTCATCTTTTCTTATGATATATTGTAACTTCTCAAGGCTTGAGATTTCAATCCTGGATTTTCAGCTGATAGGCTAAAACTGATTTCCCATCTATTCCTCTTTGAAAGAGGTACTATGTCTAAAGAAACCATTATCCTCTGGTGAATTTCACTCTGGTGAAACCACAGATCCTGGCAGATAATCCTGCATGCTCTTCAGAGCCAGGCATGGTGAGGCTTTCGTTTTTCTAAATGACCTAATAAATCAAAGGTAACTGCATTTTCTGAATTTACTCACCTTCACAATATTAGAATTTTAAAAAGCAGGGCAATTTTTCTGTTGGGAAAGTTGGAAATTGTTATAAGTAGTTGGCGGTTGCATCTTTTATACTTTACTTTTTTACTTACTTGCATATTACTCAGGGCAATATAACCAACTATTTTGTAGGAATAAAATATGAGCTGGACCATCCCCAAGATTGTTTTTATGTGTTTCACATGTAGAAGCATCCTATAGAGAGGGAAATAGCACCAGAGGCCACTCAGCTTGTCCTAGGTGACAGTTTTAATTCACAAGCGTCACCTGTGTGTAATAATAGACTTGCAGAGCAGATTCTAAATTGAATCTAGATGTGTAACGATTCACAACTCTAGAAGAAGCAAGCAGATTCTCATAACCCCAGATACCCGTGGCGTTCCCAAAACTCTGGGTCCTGACCGTGCACCTGCCAGCATGTAAAAGACCCTGCATACAGTGTAGACAAACTAAAAATCTCTGATCGTGTCCACTTGCTTCTGGGGACACTCAGATGCCTGAGAGTGCATTGAGATCCCCCTGATTGTGGCAGTCCTTCTGTTCACTTCTGCCACCTACACAGTGATCTCTGCAGGGAAATGATTTAAGTGGCTGTTTAGATGGATTCCTGAGACCGCCCAACAAAGATATCCGCCCTGCCATAATCTGCTCGTTCTCTGTGGAGAGACGTGGGCTTAGCTCTAAGAACTCCAATTGCATTGCAATCTGCCGAAGACTTTCGGACTACTGAATACTCTGCAAATGCTATTCCTGAATCCAAGGAATAATGAAGAACAATGCAAAATATAGCCTTGCCCCTTAGTAGTATTTTATTAAAGCCTCAACTTGAGGCAATTAAAGAGAATTGAAAATAAAAATAAAATAAACAAAGCCAACAAAAAGCCCCCTGTTTAAAGTATTGTGAACGTTCAGTCAAGCATTCACTTATTACAAAAATAGCCTGCAAAGAGCAAGACGACTTAGTAAGGGAATCAGGTTATTTCATTGAGCATATTCAAACTCCTGTTATCCATCTTCCTCCCAGAGTGTTAAATCTACCCATTTTACTCAAACCCTTAGTTAACAATTAATTACCATAATATTTCCAAAAGTTGAAGATAGGCATATCCTAATATATTCCTAAAGGTGCAGAAAGGGGCCTAGGTAAAAATATGCCTTCAGCATTACTTATAAGAGCAAAAGAAGAAAGATTCTAAGTATCCACTAACAGGAGAATGGATTAAAAAAACAAATTGACATATAATACAGCATTTAAAAGTGAAATAACACCACAAGATGCTGCTTCACATTTTTTAGGATGGTTATAATAAAAAAGACAGAAAATAATAAATGTTGACAAGGATGTGGATGAATTGGAATTGTCACACATTGTTGACAGGAATGGGAAATGGTGCAGACGCTTTGGAAAGCAGTTTGGGAGTTTCTCGACACGCTTAGCACAGAGTTACCCTCTGACCCACCATACCACTCCTAGGTATATATCCAAGGGAAATGAAAACACGTCCGCTTGAAGGTTTGCGCATGAATGGTCATAGCAGCATTATCCGTGATAGGGAAAAATGGAAACATTACGAATGTCCATTGACTGATGAATGGATACATAAAAGTAGTATAGCCATACAATGGAATATTATTGAGATATAAAAAGGAATAAATTATGGGTACATGCTACAACATGGATGAACCTTGAAATGATATGGTACGTGAAAGAAACTAGACACAAGAGACCAAATAATGCCTAAGTCTATTTATTTAGAATATACAGAAGAGTTAAATCTATGTGGACAAAATGTAAGTTAGTTGTTGTGTATAGTTTTGTGGGAATACAAAGTGATTGCTAATGGGTACAGAATTTATTTTAAGGAGGGATGAAAATATTCTAAAATTAGGTTAGGGTGATGGTTGCACATCCCTGTGAATGTACATTAAAAAACTGAATTATATCCTTTAAATGAGCAACTTGTATGATGTATTAATTACATCTCAGTAAAGCTATTTTTTACATTTCAAAGAAAAAAGTGAATTAAAAGCAAAGTTATCAGTGTGATTAATTCCTACAACATAATGTTGAGTAAGAAAAACAAAAGGATGCATGTTTTTATATGAAATACAAATACTGTATAAAAATATAAAATACATACCATACTACCTTTGCATTAAGTATGGTATGTATACTCATGTGCAATAAGGGAGAGGTGAGAGGAGAGGGAAAGGAGAAGCTTCTCTGGGAGAGTTGCACAAGGTTTTCAGTTCTATTTGTAGTGTCTTATTTCCCAAGTTTGGCTGAGGATATGAGATAGTCATTATAACATCCTTTATGCCATTCTAACTTTTTGAGCAATATTAGAACAGGAATGGTAATTTCCAATAAGAAAATTCATCTGGAAGAGGCAGCTGAATTCTACTAGAATCTTCTTTGCCCTATTATCAGCTTTCTGCTTCCATTAGGTTTACACTGAGTTGTAAAATCAAAGAAAAGTTAAATTTCCTGTGACTTTTGGTTGCAACTTTAATTTCTCACCATAAAACTCAGAAGAAATTAGCAAATAGATCGCCACATTTGCCTTACAAAATGTCAAGGCTTTAACTTATTAATCACTGTTTCTCTATTGAGAATAGTTACTGAAAAATTTCTGTCTGGTGTTATCTTTTCTAAAATCCAAACCCTGTGTCTTTAAAATTGTGGACCACTAAGATCATTGTGCATTTTTTGTTGTTGCTGTTGCTGTCATTCCTTTGCTTACCTCAATCTTCTGCTGTTTGGCCTTAACAGGGGTGAAGTATACAATCCAAAATAGATTGTCAAACAATTGCTTAACCAGTTTTCTTTAGATCACATCTCCACTCTTCAAGATGATTTTAAATTTCAAATCTGGAATCCAAAACAATATTGAAATTGTTAGAAGAGCTATCATCCATTAGCTATTTAATGGATATGCTTTATTTTTATTAAGAAAATCAATGTGTATCTGCATGTGCTGAATCCAGGACCGGGTATCACCCAGACTGTCTACGCAACCTTGTGCATTCATCTGCTAGGAAACCCAAACCTTGGCCTGGTGGTCAATTTTTATAAACGTTTTTCTCGTTGAGGTATTTAAGCCTGTTATGCATCTTTTCAAAAATTTTTGAAAAAATTTTTGCTGCAGAGAAGGACATATTCAGGGAGTTTAAACATAAAATATGTTCTATTGTTACAGAGTCTGAATACATGAGTACATTCTATATAGTTCCTTTATGTTTATTTCCAAGTCAAGTATTTAACATTTTAATTGGACTGACAGATTTTGTTCTTCACAGAGTCTAGAGGGTTTGAAGTTGCCATGTTCTAGCACTTTATCCATCTCTTGCCTGAATAATATAGAGAAAATGTCAAGGTCTCTTGGAGAATTCTAGAACCTTCAAGTGAAATAAAGGAGCATTTTTCTTTTGTTTGAGGAGATCTATAGCATCTTACCTAGAGGTGATGTTGAACTCATAAATGAACCTGCATAACTGTTTGAAGTGTTTAAGGTAATGAATGTTCACCAGAAGAATGCTTAAAATTATGTTTGACTTCTGGTTATTAGAAAAAAAACAAGCATAGCTACCTAGTCTCTTGCTGCACAGATGCTGTTCAAATTATTTTATTGAATAAAGAATGACCTCAAAAGCTTGATAATAAGGGTTTTTGTTCTTTAACATCTTCTTGACCTGTCTAATCTCTCAATTCATAAAGAAAACAAGAGCCTATTAAGGAGATCGTGCCCTATATACAAATAATTTGTCACTGTTTTCATAATGAGAGAATCTTCTTCTGATCAGCTTACTCAGTGAATTCTTTGCTTTTTAATAAAATATTTATATTTTCAAGTCTAAAATGCCTTCAGCGTTGTAACATTTAAAGGAATTTCAAAGTGAGTACAGTCACGTGCCCCATAACGCTGTTTTGGTCAATGACAGACCACATATATCATGGTGGTCCTAAAAGAATAAAATTGAGCTGAAAAATTTCTATCACCTAGTGATTTTGTAACACATCACACTATTCGTGTGTTTGTGGTGATGCTGAAGTGTACCAGCCTACTGCACTGCTATAAAAGGATAGCACTTATAATTATGTACAGTATACATTACTTGACAATGATAATAAACTTCTATGTTATTGGTTTATGTATTTATTCTGGTACACTTTTATTATTATTTTAGAGTGTACTCTTTCTACTTATTAAAAAAACGTCCACTGGAAAACGGTGTGCCGTGTTATACCAGCAGCAGCTTCATTCCTCTCATTTCCATATCTCTTGACTGCATCATTTTCTCTGGTGCTTGATTTATCTCGCATTGCTCTGTTCATCATGGCCCCTGAGCATACCAAATCCACTGTTAAAATTGCCAGTAAGAGACCAAATCGAGAGACTGACCTGGAGATGAAATTAAAACTGATGAAGGACTACGGACGTGGAAAGTCAATGATGCCCATTGCTCGCCAGTCTTGAAGAACAACAACAAACTGATGGAAACTTAAAGAATCGGCTTCACTGAAGGTGAGGTGACTAACAAAAATCAAGATGGGCCTGTATCAGATGTGGAGGGGCTTCCAGTGACTTGTTCTGAAGGCGACACACAGAAGCATATCCCTCTCAGCATCATGACAAATCACAGCCAATGCAAAAAGACTGTTTTCCATGTTAAAATAAAAGTCTAGGCCCAACTACAATGTTGAATTTACTGCTAGCTCTGGGTGGTTTAAAATGATTCAAGAGTCATTATTCATTACATAATATGAAAGTGAGTGGTGAGCTGAGTGCTGACATGAAGGCAGCTGAAAAATTTTTGGAAACTCTAGATAAGCTGATTGGCGGGGCGGAGGTGGAATTACTTACCAGAGCAAATATTCAATATGAATGACACCTCCATTTTGGAAACGCTGCCTGAAAGGACTTTCATTCATAAGGAGGCCAAATCAATGCCAGGTTTCAAGGCATTTAAGGACGGGATAACAGTTTTGCTTGGGAGCAACGTTGCAGGCTGCAAATGAAACCCTGTATGATCTGGGAGCACAGTGAGGACCCCAGGGCCTCAGAGCCTATCGATAAACACACACTGCCAGTGTACTGCAAGTAGTCCTGTAAAAGTTATTTCCCATTAGCGATCACCTATTCCTGTCAAAACTCTGAAAGGAAAAGAAATTCATGTTCTCCCTCCCATTCTCCCTCCCTTCTTGTGCTTTTCTTCAAATCTCCGCCATTGGTGTGGCGTTTAAGGATGGAATCCATCTTAGGCAAGGTTAAGAAACTGGGAAACTTTCTAATTCATACCTCTCCTGGTCCACTGAATAACTTCAAGAATATAGGCTCCCCTCCATTTCCCAGATCCTTCCTAGCCACCCTTTACCCTAAGCAGAATCAACTCCCTGAAGCACAGATCTAAGCTTGTCAGCAGGAGGCTTCTTTGCTGCCTTCAGGTCTAGCTCCCTCTTGATAGTATGCAGGGTTTTCTTCCTGGCCCCAGTCAGCCTCTTGTCTAGTGAGTCCCACCGACCTTGCCTTTCAGCCATTCAGGATCTCCAGAATGGTCTCAGGATAACTCACGTATATTCTGTAGTAGGCTGAATAACGCCCCACCCCAAAGATCTGACATCAGTTCCCCAGATACATTACTTTACATGGTAAGGGGGACTTTGCAAGGGTGAATAAATTAAGGATCCAAGATGGGGAGATTTTTCCTGGATTATCTGAGTGACCTCAATGTTATCATAGGTTTTCATAAGAAGGAGCAGGAGGGTCAGAAGGAAGAGTAGGCAATGTGACAATAAAAGAAGAGAGAGGTTCCTGTTAAAGGTGAGATCATGTGGTATTTGTCTTTCACTGCCTGGCTTATTTTGCTTAGCATGATGCTCTCCAGTTCCATCCATGTTGTCGCCAAGGGTAGGAGCTCCTTCTTTCTTTCTGCTGCATAGAATTCCGTTGTGTAAATGTACCACAGTTTTTTGATCCATTCATTAACTGATGGGCACCTAGGTTGTGTCCAGCACTTGGCTATTGTAAATTGTGCTGCTATGAACATAGGGGTGCATAGGTTCTTTTGGATTGGTGTTTCAGGGTTCTTAGGATATAATCCAAGCAGTGGAATTGCTGGGTCAAAAGGTATGTCCATTTTTAGTTTTTTTAGAAAGTTTCATACTGTTTTCCATAGTGGTTGTACCAATCTGCAATCCCACCAACAGTGCACCAGGAAAATCTCAGATATTTCACGCAGCAATATTTTTAGTGATATGTCCCCTAGAGCAAGGGACATAAAAGAAAGAATAAACAAATGGGATCTCATCAAAATAAAAAGCTTCTGCACAACTAAAGAAAACAGTATTAAAATAAAAAGAGAACTAACTGTATGGGAAAACATATTTGACAATGATACCTCAGACAAGGGATTAATCTCCAAAATATATAAAGAACTTACAAGACTCTACTCTAAGAAGACAAGCAACCCAATTAAAAAATGGGCAAAGGATTTGAACAGACACTTCTCCAAGGAGGACATACAGAGGATCCAGAGACACATGAAAAGATGCTCAATATCGCTAGCTATCAGAGAGATGCAAATTAAAACTACAATGAGATACCACTTGACACCAGTCAGAATGGCCTTCATAAATAAAGCAACAAACAGCAAGTGCTGGAGAGGTTGTGGAGAAAAGGGGACCCTAGTGTACCACAGTTTTTTGATCCATTCATTTACTGATGGGCACCTAGGTTGCTTCCAACACTTGGCTATTGTAAATTGTGCTGCTATGAACATGGGGGTGCATAGGTTCTTTTGGATTGGTGTTTCAGGGTTCTTAGGATATAATCCAAGCAGTGGAATTGCTGGGTCAAAACAAACAAACAAGCATAACCAAAGACACTGAAATTGAGAACAGGCTGACAGTCACCAGAGGGGAGAGAATTTCAGGGGAAAAGGGGAAAGGTTTAGAGCAACAAGTATAAAGGACACATGGACAAAAACTATGGGGGACGAAAATGGGAGGGAGGTGGGGAGGGCTGGGGCAGTGGGCTGGGGTGGGAGTAAAAGACAGAAAACTGTACAAGAACAATTAAAATTTAAAAATATTAAAAAAAAAAAGAGAGAGGGTAGATGTGACCATGAAAGCAGAGGTCAAAGACTGAGATTTGAGGGTGCCGCGCTCCTGGCTCTGAAGACGGAGAAAGGAGCTGTGAGACAACTACTGCATGAAGCCTCTAGAAGCTGAAGAAGACAAAGAAACAGATTTGAGTTTGACCCCCAAATCAAATTTTACCAGCAATCTTTGCTTGCTATTAGCATGCATTGCTAATCTGATAAAGTGGAATGTTATGGATGATTGTGATTTAAATATATCACCTTTCCCGGAAAATAATAACAGTGAGGTGCAGTGTTATAGCAACACTGCAAGGTAGATATTATCCCAATTAGAAATTATGATGTGGAGGCTGAAGAAAGATAAGAAAACTGTCCAAAATAAGAGCATGTTGGAGCAAAAGTCTTACCTGGTGTGTTAAATTCAGAATCCTTTTACATTAACAGTATCACACTGTCTCTTGTAGTTAACTAACACCTTCTTTAGCAAGCTTGTTCTAGTATCCTCACATGGATTTTTCTATCCCTCTTCATTCAGCATCCACTGTGCCCAGTACGGTACTTACTTCTATAGTCTAAATAGTATTTTATCTCCATAAAAGTTACAATCAATTCCTTCAATACATTCTGTGAGACTGAAAAAAATGTCTTATTTTTCTTTATATTCCTGGCACCTAATTCAGTACATGCAATGCTGTTAAGTAAACTACAAATGTTTGCTAGAAGAAAATGAACAAATGATGAACTTTTTATTTTTTTGCAAATTATCATCAAAGAGTATGACCTATGTTACTTTTTTTAAAGCAACCTAGAGAATCAATTTCTCCCCCTTCCCCCAAAGGCAAACTTACGGTAAATTTGAATCCAAATGGAACATTCAACACTATAAAATATATAGGAAAGCTAAAATATTCCAACCAATCACTTTGGTCTGTCTCTGAGCTAACTCTGTCATAGTTCCTGTTCAACACAAGTTTATGATCAAAATAAAACTCATAAAAGATGTTTCTCACATCTGCCTTTTTTTAAGTGAAGTATAATTTACACACAGTGAAATACTCAGATCTGCAAATCAAGGCAAAATATTTCTATCACCCTAGAAATTCCTGCCTGCCTCTTTCCAGTCACTTCCATGTCTTCCTATACAGTAATCACCAATCTCATTTCTATCACTCTGGATCAGTTTCATCTACTCCAAACATTCATTTACATTGACTCATATGGTGTGCACCTTTTTTTGTCTGGCTTCTTCCACTCAGTGTAATATTTCTGAGATTCACCTGTGCTGTTGCATGGATCAGCAGTTCATGTTCTTTATTGCTTTGGTGTATTCCATTTTAGGAACACACCACAGTTTACAATTCCATTCTTCAGGTGATGGACATCTGGGGTTTTTTGAGGTTTTGGCTTTTCTGAATAAATCTATTGTGAATATCTTTGTGCACAGGTTTGTGTGGACATACACTTTCATTTCTCTTGGATAAATACCTAGGAGTAAAGTTGCTAGTTTACATTGTAAACATATATTTGCATTTTACCAGATGGATTATATACATCTGCATTTTAGCGTGTTCGAGGACCCTATAAATTATTGTAGTTGTCCTATGAATGTTAGTGTGTTGCAATAGTAGACTTAGTCCCCAAATGTCTTGGGTCTTGTTCCCTTGCAGTGGAGGTAGAGACTGAATTCTTGTAGAGGTGATATATTGAAAGAGTGTCTATAAGAGAAAACCATAAGTGAGCGAGGGAAGCAGGGTAGAGCAAGGAAGAAGCTAAGCACAGAGGTGGTTTTAGCTGAAGCCCAACCTCATCCTTATCCCACAGAAAGATGTGGAGCATCTCATGTTAAGGTAGGAGAGTTGGGCCTTTGTACCCACACTTCAGCTGGTTGTTTGTTGAAGACAGTCCACCTCCAGGTGGATGGAGTCTGCATGTGGGAGTAATCTCCCAGACATCTCATGGCTGTAGTGACTCCTGTGGGGACTGAGAGCAATTCATGAAAGAAGGGAGTAGTTGTGAGCCCCAATGTTCAACATTCACAGCAAGTGGGGGATGGGAACACCAGCTCAATAAAGGGGAACTGCATGGGGCTCTAACAGTGTCAACTCTACCAGGTCAGTTACTAGAATACATGAATTCTCTCCAGGCCACAGCTTACCTGAACTTGTCAAGGATAGAACCATCATACAAAAGAAATTCACTCAGACATTATTTTGAATAACTCATGTCCATTGCCCAGGGCAGATAAATCTAGATCACAGGTTTAGGCTTAGGATATGCCTGACAACCTGCATGACTTCTCAAGGAGTAAAAAGTCAAGAGTGGCTGTCCCGCTTTGAACTTCTGCCTGGCGACCTTGTACTTCAGGGATGGTGTGGCTGTTCTCTGAGATATTTTAGCACTGACCTAGTTCCTAATGGGAGCTTCTCACCCCTGCATCCTAGTGCTTTAGTCACCTTAATATTGTAGATTTGTAGCACTAGCAGGCTTGGCAGTCGCATAAGGAAGGACATGACTTGTGACCTGAAGGAAATTTATATGCCTAAGAAGTTTCATTTTGCTCTAAAGCTGACCCTTCCTCTGTAGACCTGTGTGGAGCAAATGGTGTCTTTCTGTGAGGGGTAGTTGAATCCTCTGACAGAAATAGGTATAAAAGTAAAAAGGAAAAGGTCACAAAATAGCAGAAAATTAATTTATCTCCTTTTCAGCTGAACTAGCAATAGAAGGATTGATAGACACAGGGGACTTAGAAGCCACCATATGATCTTCAATGGAGCAGCTTTGCTTTCTGATCTGTTAATTGGAGTGCACATTAACCACTTTGCAAAAGAGAAGACTATCACTACAACATCCTAATGCATCCATGGCAACTCAAGGTCAAGATGTCTTTCCGTGACCCTTGTGGCACTTTGTATGAAGAAAGGCTCATTTCAGCTTGTCGTTCTCATTGCTACTCTGGAGGGTCTTACTCTCAGTAATATAAGGAGCTATTGCTCCACTTCTTAGAGATGAGACAGTAGTAGAAACAAGCACTGTTATTAAAAACTCATCATATTTACTATTCCCATCAAAGAAAAGAAGGAAGTCCTCAGGCAGTCCTAGCTGAAATATTACAGGGCCTAAAGGTGAACTTGATAACCTTTCATTTCAATCTTGCAGCTGCTGTGTATACTTGAAATACTGTGAAAAAGAACTTGCCAAAGAACAACAACCATGAAATTGAGCAACATTTATTAATCTTTGGTTATTTCTCCATAGTTGTTCAAGAGCAAGCAGCCCCAAGTTAATACTTAGGCCACTCAAGTGGAATAGTGTCATAAGTTGTGATGTCTCTTCAGTATACCCAAAAGAATAAACACACAAGAAAAATTTAAAGTATTCACACACTGCTTAATAGGAAATGATCTTTAAGAAGCCATTCATATTCTTTAAATTTTGGCCATTCTCAAAGTTCTATGACATTGGTTGTGGCTACTGAAGCTGTCCAATCCACTTGAAAACTGTGGTCCAAAGAATGTCTGTGTCAGCAGCTGAACCCAGGGGAAGACATGCAGGAAGATATACATAAAGTTCATTATTTCTCATATAATGCCCAGTCGTTAGAAAAAAAAGTAAGACAGTGGATACAGGAAATTACACGGTAAGATGATAAGAAAAGCCTCAGAAAGCTGGCCCATTGAAGTCTTTTAAAACTGACTTAATGTTTGAAATGACTGATTATGATACCAGAAACTCATGTCCCTGGCCCTGAATATCTATCCTTTCCCTGAGAGATGAATCACAGCATGTAGCAGAAATACTATTATATTTCTAACTCAACAGTAGCAATGGGTTATGGAATTAGAACACAAATAGATTCTTCAGATGTCATCTTCAGTTTACTACCAGTAGTTAACCTGTTGGAACAAAAGAAATTTATTTTGTCATAACTGACATTCTGAAAGAGATATTGATTTTGAAAACTTATTTAGCCACATGAAACTTTTTCAAATTTTTTATTTTTAAAAATTAAAAATTCAATTACAGTTAACATACAATATTATATTAGTTTCAAGTATACAACATAGTGATTGGACAATTATATAACCAACGAAGCGATCACCCCAGTAAGTCTAGTATGCATCTGACAATTGTATGTTAGTTTCCTTTTTTAATTTTACTTACTCATTTTTAGGAGAGGACAGGGGAGGGAGAAAGACAGGGAGAGAAATACCAATGTGTGAGAGAAACATCAATTGGTTGCCTACTGCACGCCACCAACTGGGGACCTGCTCACAACTCAGGGATGTGTCCTGACCAGGAATCGAAACAGTGACCTTTCCGTTTACAGGCTGGTGCTCAATCCGCTGAGCCACACCAGCCAGGACTGTGTGTTAGCTTTTAAATGGGATTCTTGTATTTGCTAAGTTTACTTCTAAGCAGTTTATCTTCTTGTTGTCATTGTTAATATAATCTTTTTTCTCATTATGTGGTTTTCAGATTTAAGAAAATGATTTATTTTGTATATCACTCTTTTAAAAGACACCTTAATGAAGTTTCTTATTGTTTCTAATAGTTTGTCAGTTGATTCTCTTGGCCTTTATAGGTATATAATCATATTGTTTGCAAAGAATTATCATTTTACCTCTTTCTTTTTTTTAAGATTTTATTTATTTATTTTTAGAGAGGGGGAAAGGAGGGAGAAAGAGAGGGAAAGAAACATGATATGTGAGGGAAATAACCATCAGTTGTCTCTCTCACACCCCCAATTGAGGACCCAGCCCACAATCCAGGCATGTGCCCTGACCAGGAATCGAACTGGCAACCTTTCAGTCCCCAGGCCAGCGATCAATCCACTGAGCCACACCAACCAGGGCTACCTCTTTCTTTTTAATTTATACCTCCAAATTCTTTTTCTCACTGAATTGCCCTGGCTAATCCTTTCAGAGCATATTAAATAATAGTGCTGATAGCTGTGGGCAGGCTTCTCTCAGCCCCAGCTTTAATGGTAATGTTTGTAGTATTCCACTATTTTTTTAGTGTATTTTATTGATTATGCTAGTACAGTCGTCCCATTTTTTTTCTTACCTTTATTTCCCTTCACCCTGCACCCCCTCCCTCCAGCATTCCCCCATCTTAGTTTATGTCCATGGGTCATACATATAAGTGTTTTGGCTTCTCCGTTTCCCATACTATTCTTAACCTCCCCTTGTCTATTTTGTAACTACCATTTATGCTTCTTATTCTCTGTACCTTTTCCCCATCCCTCCTCTGCCTCCCTGCTAATAAGCCTCCATGTGATCTCCATTTCTGTGATTCTGTTCCTGTTCTATTGTTTGCTTAGTTTGTTTTTGTTTTTTAGGTTCAGTTGTTGATAATTGTGAGTTTGTTGTCATTTTATTGTTCATAGTTCTGATCTTTTTCTTAGCTAAGCCCCTTTAACATTTCATATAATAAGGGTGTGGTGATAGTGAACTCCTTTAACTCGACCTTATCTGGGAAGCACTTTATCTGCCCTTCCATTCTAAATGGTAGTTTTGCTGGCTAAAATAATCTTGGATATAGGTCCTTGACTTTCATGACTTGGAATACTTCTTTCCAGCTCCTTCTTGCCTGGAAGGTCTCTTTTGAGAAATAAGCTGATAGTCTCCTGGGAACTCCTTTGTAAGTAACTGTCTCCTTTTCTCTTGATGTTTTTAAGATTCTCTCCTTATCTTTAATCTTGGGTAATGTAATTATGATGTGCCCTGGTGTGTTCCTCCTTGGGCCCAACTTCTTTGGGACTCTCTGAGCTTCCTGGACTGCCTGGAAGCCTATTTCCTTTTCCAGATTGGGGAAGTTCTCCTTTATTACTTGTTCAAATAACTTTTCCACTTGCTCTTCCTCTTCCACTTCTGGTACCCCTATAATTCGAATGTTGGGACATTTAAAGATGTCCCAGAGGTTCCTAAGCCTCTCCTCATTTTTTTGAATTCTGGTTTCTTCATTCTGTTCTGATTGAATGTTTACTTCTTCCTTCTGTTCCAAATCGTTGATTTGAGTCCTGGTTTTCTTCCCTTCACTGTTGGTTCCCTGTATATTTTTCTTTATTTCACTTTGTATAGCCTTCATTTCTTCCTTTGTTTTGCATCCACACTCAATCATTTCTGTGAGCATCCTGATTACTAGTATTTTGAACTCTGCATCTGATAGGTTGGCTATCTCTATGTTGCTTAGTTCTTTTTCTGGAGTTTAGATCTGTTCTTTCATTTGTGCCATATTTCTTTGTCTCCACACACCTGTTACATTGTAAAGGGTGGAGCCTTAGGGATTTGCCAGGGCAGGGCAACCCACTTTGCTGAGTTGTGGTACTAGATGTGGGGCAGGGATCAGAAAGGGAACAGTGCTACTTGCTCAGCTCTCACCCCATTTTCAGTCATTTCCCCTGCTACCCACAAGCAAATTGTGTCTTTCTGGTGCTGATTCCTGGGTGGATGAGCTTGTGTACATTCTAGGAGCCCATGGGTCCTCCAATGGGCTCTCCTGTGATACTGAGAGTTTCTCCCACTGCTGAACGTTCCACAGGTTTTTATAGCCAGAGGTTTTGAGGCTTTATTTCCCTACACCAAAACCCTGGATTGCATTGTCTATCTCTCTCCCCATTTGTTCCACCTGGTTTATCCACACCCAAATGTGGGACCACCTGGTCCACCAGTCCCTGCCTTGCCAACCTTGTCTGCCAGCCACTGCCTTGCCTTCTGTCCTCTCCACCCTGGCCGCCCATCTCCACCACTCTTACCAGTCTGGATCAATGCTTCTTCTTTAACTCCTCAGTTGTTGGACTTCCATACAGTTTGATTTTCTGGAAGTTCTGGTTGTTTTTGGTTTTTAAATTGGTTGTTGTCCTTCTTTTGGTTGTGCAAGGAGGCAAAGGATATCTACTTATGCCTCCATTTGGCCGGAAGTTCCTCCATTTATTTAGCCTTATGGAGCTTATCTCAAAGAACTTTGAATTCTCAAAACAAATTAGTTTAAGAATAAAAAAACATTAAAGGTATACACATATTAACATCCTTAGAGTCAAAAATTATGAGTCATTCAAAATCCAGATCAAAGATGTGTAGGCAAAAGTATGAAAACACAGCTTTGATGGTCCTAGCAGATCACAAGCTTTAGAAAAATTTCCAGCAACTAAAAATTGTAGACATATTGATATTAATGATGTTAACAACCATAGTTATGTCTTCAGAATGAGATGAGGCAAGAAGTGAGTCCAATGTTCAATTTCAATATTGTAATGCTCTTTACTGCAACCACGTTGGGCACAAGCTTTAAAAAATTGATACAGAAATAAAAATACAAAAGGCTATCAAACAAGCTCTCTGAAAAAAGATAAATGATAATGGAGATTTTCTTAACCTAGAGAAGTGAAGCTAAAAACTACCCTCACAGCAACCCATGGGTATTTGAAGCAATAGTTCAAAAAAGATACAAAGTAAATTTTCTTTATTTTTGTTAAAGAACAAGCCGAAGAAAAAGTGCAGAAATAGAGTTTGGCTAGAAATTGGTGCATGTACTTTTTGTTTTAACACTGAGATGGGCTATCAAGGGACAGTTTGGGGCCCTAGATATCTTTTAAAATAGCTGGATAGAAAACAAATGGGGATAAAAAAACATCTTAACCATTTGCCTTCAGTTCTGCAAAACATACAATAAACTGAAGAGAACTTTTATGTTTGTCTTCATGGGAGTAGCCCCAGGTGTGTGGTTTAGGGGAATCTATCTCCACAGTCACACCTTGTACTTGCATTCTTTCCCTCACAATGTCGGATATGAGTAGTGTAAAAAGTTATTGAAATAGTTAAGACATTTTTGCAACTGCAGAGAGAGATTCACATTAACTGCACAAATGAAAATCATCATCATTCCAACAAATCAAATAACCCAAAGAAAACAACAATACCAACAAATGAAGCCAGTGTGAAGCCACTCAGCACTGTGGTAGGATTAATCACATTGCTCTTTGCGAATTTAAAGCTTTTAATCATGTAGTGCTCCAGTCTTTGGTTAAAATTTACGGGCATTTATAGGTTTATTTTGGCCCCCAGGGCCCCTGTATGGCTCACTAAGGACAATGAAAACCAGCTAAGAATAAAGAATAAAAATTAATGTCAAACTGAATAAAGGAGCTGAAAAGGTCAAAATTTGTTCCTGGGGTCAATGAATATGCCTGCCTATGAAAAAGACCATAGTAATCAAAATTAAATAGAGAGCTTTTGCCCATAAATTTGTGGCAGTAGCAAAATTGTCTGCAAACTGGCTTTCCAATACTCAGTGTTACAAACACATAGTGTGCATAGAATATATTATGGATATGTGTTAACATATGCAGAATCAAGAAAGAAATTTCTATCTTTTCTTGGAATATGAATACCTTGAAATAGCTCTTTAATTATCAATCCTCAAGAAGATGAAGAGCAACCCCCTTAGAAGACCCATTTCTACCCTGAATATAGAAATCTAGCAGAAGGCATTAAAATTTCGGTATCTAATGATTATTAGATCTAGTGATCTAATTGGTACTTATTTTATAATTGAAAATAAATGTAATGCTAATATAATGAAATATAAATCTATTTATTGATTTAATCCCAATGTCAATCTTTTGCAATTTAGTTTTAAAAGAAGGAGGACTCTATAATTTTGCAAGTCATTTGTTAATAAACGCTAGGATTTAGGATTGCTCAGGGATGTATGTTTGGATACATCACCATCTTGCAAATTATTCCTAAATGTCAAGGTCCACAAATTAACAGTTGAGTTGGTAGGGAAATTCTAAGGAAAAAAATTTTTTAAATTTCTACAAACACTATTTGTGCATGTGTACTCCACACAATCACCAGCAGTTGAAGGTCCGTAAATGAAGCCAAGTCCGTGAAACCTGAAGTAGGGTGTTGTCCATCCTGCCAGTCCCATACGATTCTAGTATCTGGGGACCTTCTCAGCAGCTTTCACCCTTCTCCCTGCTTGCAAACGGCAGAATATCTTTGAATTGGTTCTGTCACTTCCCCGACTAGGCTCTCAGGCATCTTAGCTTTCCTTTCTTTCAAAGTCATTTCCTGGGTTTCCAAATCAGCTCTTCAATCTGACAGTTCAAATTCATTCTTTCAATTCAGGACCTTAAGAGCTTTAACCTTTCCCTATTCCAGGTCCCAGACAAGCACCAGTGACTACATGTGTTCCCTTTTTAGATTCCACTAGTCAAAGCTGCACCAAGTGGAAGGAACTCCATTGGCTTGGTGTCTCCCCAGAGAAAATAAGTCAAGGGAGGGCAGTTCACTGGTCCGTACCCAGCACAGCCCCAGGCAGCCAAACACTGGGTGGTAGCTGTGCATACAACCTCCTTAACCCCACCATGACATCCAGCAATCCCCACCATGTCTGCCCCTTGAGCGTAGTAGAATGAACCAGGATGGGTCTCAAATGGTAATGGGAGTAGCAGATGAAGAGGAAGGAAAGCCTTGAAATGATTCGTCTCAAAGAACAGCCAAAATTCCTACCTGAGGAAGAAGGTGGTGTGCCATCAAGAAAAAAAGTGTGTTTGCTTGTTTGTTTGGTTTTTGAGCATACATATGCATATACCACACACACACACACACACACACACACACACACACACACACACACACTATAGCATACATTTTATAAGCCAGGGGCCTCCAAAATAAACCAGATGGGAACATGGTAGAGGGGGAGTAATAGAAGGGAAAATGAATATGTATTCTGGGTGATCCAAATGAATCCATTTTATTTGAAAGTGTTTTTAAGATGGCAGGTTGAAAGGCACCATTGCTATTTGAATAAATAAATTGATCACTACAATTATGGCTGTCACAATTACAGTTACTATTTTTCAAACAGGTGACTTTTAGGAATATGCAGTAAAATCAAGAAAAATGTCTAGGATCAGGTTCTTATTTTAGTAACTGCCCATATCAGTGAATGTTGTGAAAATCAACCCAGCATTTGTTTTAGAAAAAGCAACATATTCAAAATGCAATTCTGCATTGAGCTCCTTCCGAGAGAATGAAAGCAGAGTCTGTGTTGGTGACTGTGGGCTAATGTTCTCAGGTGTCGGCATGTTGAAATGGAGATGCTTTGAGGCCCAAAAGGCCACAGAAATAGTTGCCAATGCAGTCACAACATAAATCAGTGTTGAAATATTCCCTATAATTTAAAGAGCATGTAAGCTGGAGTTACTGAATATGTTCCCCAAATTTCAAGGAGCCTTCTTATTTTTATCTGCAGGAGCAATATTATAACTATTGATGGATCTTTTAAGCACTCTGCAGTGTGCGGACTTATGCAAATTCAATTTTTCAAAGGTGCCTCTGTGAGTGCACATGCATTAGCTCCCAATCTGCTGGAACACCTGGGATAAGTGCACAGATGGAATCAGATGAAGGTCAGACTGAAATAAAATTGAGCCTTTCTGCTCACTCGGGGCATAGCTTATACCATTTTCCAGTCAGAAATATTCTTGGTATCTCCGAGTGGCAGTTGGATTTAGCCTTACCCTTAAAACTAACCCTGTGATTCTCTGCTCACCCTCACCACTAGCACAACCCTTTTGACTATGTGAGCTTTTCAATTATGTGCCTCAAAGAGGCACAGATTCACCAAAGCAGTCACGCCAGTCCGTCAGTTTTCTTTACCGTTCAAAAGGATGAAATGGACCATTCAGGCAAAGGAGCAGCTTAGAGGGAGAGACTGAAATACCCAGAGGTTGAGACAGAGCATTTCTGTAGTTTTACAATTCACATTACACATTAACATTTTTAATGTTTTATCACAGCATAGTTAATGTTTAATAAACTGTACATATTTAAAATGTATAATTTGGTAAATTTTATCATATCCATGAGACCATCACCACAGTCAAGATGGCACCCAACATTTTCGTGAGGTTCCTTCTTAATTCTTTCTTCCCACCACTTCCTGTGTTCCTCAACACAATTCCACAATTTATAACCTTGATCTGTTAAGGAGGCTAAGCCAGGTGTCCTGCCAGAATACCTTCTGGATTGGACTGGCTGCTTCTTCTTGGTGCCATGCAGTGTATTCCTCTACCTCTCACATTTCCTGTAAAGCGGAAGGTATCTTTAGAGGCCTGATGAAGTCATGTTAAGCATTTTGAGCTAAAAATAGCATATGTGTTTCAAGAGGCATCACATCAAAGATGTTTAAAACTCAATTTGTCCTGTTGGGAATCTGTTTCTACATCAAAGCATCACAATATTTGGAATTAAAAATATTTAGTTGCAAGTATCTGTGTTCATAAAAATATAAGCATTATTTATCATTTTTCTGTAATTAATAAATATAACTATTCAGTAAGGTCACAAGTGATAGCATTAATGAATGATACATTAACTAAATGTATTAATTCAAACTATATGGATGTGTACATATATGAAAATTGAGTTTTAAAAAATATTATCTTGCACAATAATTTGCTTAACCTTGATAGATGTTATCTAGATATAACTTTTAACATGTATTTACATATATTCTAAAAGCTTATTTGTAGAAATATAGGGGATGTTAAAACTTGATAATGTGCTAGCCAGTAAAACACAAACATAAATTCCATGTTAATAAAATTTGCAAATTGAAAAAAAAAGATGTTTAATATCTAGTTGACCCAACTATTTCTGTATTACTTTTTATGATACCAACTTTTATTTGTTGTTGTTTATTTTTATTCTTTGTTTTATTTTAATGATTTATTTTTTTCTTAATAGATGCATGTAAAATAATCTAGCCACTTGAATGTGAATACTATTTGGGTTGTAGCTAAGGGAGTTTTAACATTGCCTCTATTACAAAAGATTTTTATATTCACCCTATTCACTCCTCACTGTGAAGAGAGGAATCTGAACAGGGGTTTGGTGGAAGTAGACATGAATTGTGGCTCTCTGAATGAAAGCAATGTGGCCTTGGACAACTAACATTTTCTTTCTCTGAGATTCAGTGCATTTGCCTGCAAAATAGAGATTAATATGTCAGCCCTAAATACCTGAATGGTTTGTTATATAAACCAAGTGATAATACATGGGTTGATGTTTTGTGAAGAATAAAGTTTTAATCAAATAACATTTTTATTATGCTGATGTTCCTTTGAGATAAGAAGGGATTCTAAGTATTCTATTGTACAGATGGAGAAATAGAAACACAGAGAGGGCAAGTGACTACAAACCCAGGGAAGAGAACATTATCTTCTTGGCTCCTACCACTACAGGGAGTCCTGATTCGAAATAAGCAGTGCCTCAGT
The DNA here is from genome assembly GCA_039655065.1 of Glossophaga mutica. Lineage (NCBI taxonomy): Eukaryota > Metazoa > Chordata > Mammalia > Chiroptera > Phyllostomidae > Glossophaga > Glossophaga mutica. The sequence continues at coordinate 155,411,426 of CM077303.1, read as the reverse complement.
AGGAGTCAGGACTCAAACTCACAGAAGGGTAACAGCCTACAGCTCTATCTGTCATCTGCTGTCACTCCCCAAATGCAATCTACAGACCGCCCAAACTGGTGTATGTGTTTGCTCAGCACACTCCTTGCCTAACTGCCATTGCTAATGCCACCTCTTCCATGACATCATTTATCCTCACAAGATATAATTTCCTTTCCTGCTGAACCATGGACAATTTAAACTGAACTCCTTTTAGAGATTTTACACATTTTTCATAGTATCATTGCTACTTATTTAGATTGCTTGCTCCTTTCAGATAAGGAGTTACATACATGCCTTAAACATAGCATATATTCAACATATATTTGGTGAATTAAATGAAATTGACTCTCAATGCCAGAGTTTCCAGTGAGAGCACTCACATCCTTAGTAATTGGCCAGCCCAGCTGTTACCATTAAACAAACAAACAAACAAAAAGATCACTTACCAAAAACAAAACTATGATTAAAAATTGATAAAAAATAAAATAGGTCATTTATAGCTTAGCTCTTAGAGTTTTAATAACTATGAATGCAAAATTTAAATTGGAGGAATTAAATTGAAATGGCCTTTGTAATTAATCATTATTCCAAGGGCTGGATGAACTACGTACTTAACCTTTAACTGCCTTCATTTATTTACAATATAAAGTATTTTAACATAGTCCAAAAAAAAGAAGAAGAAGAAGCAGCAGCGGCAAACCAGTTTGGCCCCGCTGCCTGTGGTTTCATTAGACAGCTGCAAGGTAATGACAACTGTAGCAATTCATGGTCTGCAGAGAGAAATCTGTCAAGATTATTCTCTAGGGCAGTGATTTTTCAGCCAGTGCGTTCCAAGAGGCTCACTGTGGTGCCACGAGAATTTTTAAAACGTGCACTACCTGATTAGTTAGTCAAGAGGCCCTGACCTCTTTTCCCTTAGATTGTCAAATTAAAAAATGAAGACTGCCAACACAACAATAGCTGTCCAGTGTGAACGAATCTAAATTGTACCTATTTTTTGTCAGATAGGTAAAAAAAAATTTTTTTTGGCATGCTATGGAATTTTTGTAATTAGTGCCATAAGATGAAAAAGGTTGAAAATCGCTGCTCTAGGGACATCAGAGTATTCATTTACGTGACGTTACTAAAGTACTTTGGAGGGTCACTTTAACATGGCCTCAAAATTATATAGAAACTAAGCAAGTAATATTTATACAATAGCCAACAGAGTCATAGCCTGTGGACAAGGTCCTTGGGTGCAACTTTTCTACTGGGTGATAGAATGTGTGGCTGCTAAAAAGTCCTGGCCTTAGCACATGAATTATATGGTGACGGAAGAAACCAAGTGGCCTGTTTGGAAGCCCGGAAGCTGTTCTGTTGGGCTACAGGACAAAGGGAAACTTGTTGTTTCTCTAAGGTTCTCGGGGACCATCAGCACCAGAATGACTTAGGCACTTACTGAAAATGCACATTTCTGGGACCCCAACACAGCATATTGAATCAATCTCTCTGAAGCGGAACCTAGGAATCAGAGTTTCTATGCAAGCTCCATTAAATGACTGGTACACACGATCAAATGTGAGCACTGCCCTTGGTGGGTTCCAGCTGGGCCTGCTGCGGCATGTGGTAGTGCCACCCTGTGGCGTTTTCTCTGCAGCCATGTTCTTTGCTTAAGCAGCCTCGTGCTTAGTGCTTTAATGCCCCCAATGTGGTCAACACAGGCTTTGGGGGATCCTAACTGGTATCTGCTAAACAATGAACAAGTTGCCACAGGGTCAATTTGATTGAGTTGTTCAGTTGGCCAGAACAAACTAGTAATCAATGAGCAATCTGATTATTTAAGGCCACATGAACAATGGAATCAGAGGAAGCCGGGTAATGCAATTACCAGGAATTGACTTATGACAGTCGATCCAGGTGACTTTAAAAAGCCAGTCACTTTATAGGATGACCCTGTGAGTTTCTGTCTTCAGTCTATAAGTATCTCTCTGAGCACACCATGGATGGAGGAAGGTCTGTAGCAAAATTCTGCATCTTTGCCACACTTTGTCCTACTCAGCTAGTTATCAGCCATCTTCATCATCCTTTTTCCCTCTGTGACCTGCAATTATATTATTTTATAGGACATAGCCATGGTCTCAACATCCAGTGAAAAATGATTCCAAACTGGGTTGACTTGTAGGTTGTTTGAAAAGATCAATGGATTATATCTGATACCTGAAGAAGTTAAGTGAATACTTAAAATTGTTTCACCTTACTGTGACCACTTTACACCATCTCTGTTTCCAGGCTATAATCACCTCTGTCAGACATTAAGCAATGGCAGTTGCTGCAGAAGCTCAATGATCTGGCTGTTAGGAAACATGAGCTTTGTTGGAGCTGCTCCTTCTACATAGAAGATGGTGGTGGTCTTTCCATGTGTACCTGTAGACACTAAATGGTGGCATAAAGGCTGGATACTGGACCCGAATAGATCTCTGTGGGTGCAGGGGACTGACTGTGGATGGGTTCAAATCCTCCTTATGGTCAATCAATGTAAAATTGTTTACCTAGGCACACATTAGTTCCAGAACCGAGAGAGGTGATGAAAAGGGGAAAGAAATCCCAATTCCCATTGTGGAAGAAGTTATAGTCACTGTTCTGAGCCTAGGTGACTCTACGGGGTAGTGGAGATTTGAAAGTCATTGGGCCTAACCTATACAGACAGTGTTTATTTTGCTGTAACTAAGAGACAACAACAACAATAAAAAAAAAAAAACCCAGAGACCTCACATATATAAGCAACAGAATAGAATTCCTAAGACTCCAGAAGATAGCTATTAAAACCTTTATTTTAGCCCTGGCTGTTGTAGCTCAGTGGATTGAGCTCAGGCTGCAAACCAAAGGGTTGCCAGTTCAATTCCCAGTCAGGGCACATGCCTGGGTTGCAGGCCAGGTCCCCAGTGGGGGGGCCATGAGAGAGGCAACCACACATTGATGTTTCTCTCCCTCTCTTTCTCCCTCCCTTCCCCCCTCTCTAAATGAGTAAATAAAATCTTAAAAGAAAAAAAAAAACCTTTATGTTATCACACTCCTATCATATAATCATATAATCATGTGATTATAATCTTTAAACAACTAAGTGACTTATATCTTCATGAAAAATAGGCAACAGTTCTTGAGCAATAGACTAAGGTCAGAATAGCAATCTTTTGTGTAGATGAATACATTACTACACTGGGTCCTCCGTGTGTGTGTGTGTGTGTGTGTGTGTATTTAAAGTAATGTACTCTAAAGAGTTTTTTCCTCTTTTTTAAATGTTTAGACATTATAAACACAGAAGTGTACATAAATATATATGTACAGCTTAAAATAATTATGTGTTTATATCTGTTCAACCACCATCAGATCAAGAAATATAATATTGCTACCATCCTAGAAACCATGTATTATGCCTGCCACCCAACCCTGTAACCACTAGCATGATTTTTGTGATACGTGTGTATGTCTGTGTAGGTACAAATAAAAAAATGTATATATGTGGCATTTTTCAAGGGTCCTCAAGACCATCCTTGCTTCTGACACCAGTTGCAAGTTAGGGGTTCTCTAAAACCAGCCTTAGTTTCTAATTTTCTGGAAGAACTCACAGACCTCATCAAGCTGCTATTCTCACAGCTATGTTTCATTACAGAGAAAAGACAGAGATTGAAATCATCCAAGGGAAGAGTCACATGGGGCAGGGTCCAGATGGTTCCAAGTGTAAAGCTTTTAGTGATCCCCTCCCAGTGGAATTGCACTTACTTCTCCCAGAAATGATGTGCGAGTGTCTGTACGCAGTACTGCCAACCATAGAGGCCAAGCCAAGCCTTGGTGTCCAGAGTTTTACTGAGGCTTGGTCACATAGCATTGCTGGTCATTTACAGGGCTGACCTTGTCCCCAGCCCTGTAGATATCTCCAGAAGTCACACTGATACTGCATTGCCCTGGGCCCCATGTAGGGGCCATAAACCACATTGGTGGCATAGATGATCTGAGACAGCCCTAGTTCCCCAGGTAAACAATGACATTCCTATCAGACAGAATATTCTAAGGGTTTAAAAATTATCTTCCAAGAGCCAAGGCCAAACGCCAGACCTCTCTTTGGGAAAAGTTAATTATTTACTGCATGTATATGAGTATATCTTTTCACTGAAAATGTAGTTTGGTTGTGCCTGCTTTTGATCTTAATATAAATGCTTAAGTATTACATTCATCATATGCATACTTGATATAAATATGTAAACCTTTTAGACTTCATATAAAGTATTTCATGTGTACTTATTTTTTTAATAATTTTTTATTATTGTTCGAATACAGTTGTTTCCATTTTCCCACCACCACTCTCCCCTGCCCCACCCACCTCCACCTCCCTCCCTCAATCCTACCCCCCTTTGGCTTTGTCCATGGGTCCTTTATACATGTTCCTTGATGACCATATCCCTTCTTTCCCCCGTTATCTCCCTCCCCACCACCAATTACTGCCAGTTTATTCTTTACATCAAGGTCTCTGGTTATATTTTGCTTGCTTGTTTGTTTTGTTGATTAGGTTCCATTTATAAGTGGGATGATATGGCATTTGTCTTTCATCACCTGGCTTATTTCACTTAGCATAATGCTCCCCAGTTCCATCCATGCTGATGTGAAGTGTAGGAGCTCCTCCTTTCTTTCTGCTGTGCAGTATTCCATTGTGTAAATGTACCACAGTTTTTCATCTGCTCATTTACTGATGGGCACTGAGGCCATTTGCAGCACTTGGCTATTGGAAATTGTGAACCTATGCACCCCAATGTTCATATGTACTTATATATCAGGTTTTGCTTCTTTTAAGAGTTGTTTTTTTATTCTGTATTGAGTGAATGTTCTAGACATTCTTACCAAATATTAAAGAGAATCTTGAAGTCTTATTATAAAATAAAAAGGAGATTTCATGTAAATATGGTACAGCAATACGGTCAGCCTAGAACTTGCTGCACAAATAGCCAAGTGTTCCATTTATTCATTAATGTGCCCATCATGGTCGACAGTGAGAGGGAGCAACCTAAATGACTCCTAAATGAAGTACAGCCATTTTTATTTTAAAGCCTGAAAAGTTACCATTCACCTCTCTATACTGATTAGCCTCAATCATTAGGATCTCAACACTTGACCACCTAATTCTTCCAACGAAGATGAAATCAACCACAGCCTAAGCCAGAGGTCAACACATTTTCCCTTAAAGGACTAGGTAGTAAATACTGTAAGATCTGCAGGCCATTGTGGGATGAGAGCAACCATTGATGACATATAAACAAATGTGTGTGTCTGTGTTCCAATAAAACTTTATTTATGAACACTAAAATGTGAATTTTATATAATTTTCACATACTATAAAATTTTCTTCTTTTGACTTTTTTAAACTCCCTAATAAGGGAAAAACCATTCTTAGCTTATGAGTCATATAAAAACAGGTAGCAAGCTGGATTTGGTCCCTGGGCTGTAGTTTTTCAAGCCCTGGCTGTGTCAATGGATTCAGGGGTTCTAGAATTGGGTTCAAGATTTCCATTTATAATAGACTATTTCTCACTGCTCCTGACTCATCAATCTTACACCACTGCCAACCACAAAAATGAATTTACACCTCATCTAAAACATTTTAGAACCCAGTTTGTATTGCTTGGCAAAAAAAAATTACAATAAGCAATTTTACAGTAAAGCATTGAATCAGAACAACTAGCTAATGCTCTGGATTTTACCACCTAAATAAAACAAACTAAGCAGATTCCCATAATAATCTTCTAAGTTCCGAGATAAAACTTCCATGGTGGAAAAAGGGCATTCATTTTCATCCTTCCCCTTTTAATTGATATAGATAAAATAAAAGATAGACATTAGGCATCAAAATCCCCAAGGTAACATGGACAAACCCTAGTAAAAATCTCACTGGCGTGGATGTGACAAAAATCAGAAATCAAATAATGCAGCACTATCACTTTAGTGTGATGAGGATTGAACAAGTCCCCACTACTAAATTTCACTCCTGCCTTGACTTGAGGTCAACGAGCATAGTGAGTAATCTGCAAGAACAAATAAAACAATATTCATCTCACTTGCTTTTATTCCATCTTTTTCTTTAACAAAAAATAAATAATTTTAAAGAATTTTATGTTAGCCTAGAATATCTTCCTCAAATTAGAGGACGGAACTTAATTACTACTTCTATTTTTTTTGTCTTTAGGGCTACAGAACTGGAGAACTGATCCAGCCGAGCAGGAAAGATCTTGCTTCTTTTGCAGACTTAACGTGGATTACTCATTAAGAGGTAGTGTTGGCGGTTTACTCATATGGAATTGATTTTCCGTCTTTTATGCTTTCTGCTATATAAGCATTTCTAATGTTTCTCATTGGATTTTTCTTTTTGGGACTTTGTTTACTGTTGAGTCTGATTCTCTGTCTCTTTGGATCCCATTTGTATGGAAGCGTCCCTGTTGCTGGATATCAGCGCTTCGGTATGCCCATTGAATTTAACACTCTAAGTGCCTTTGCTTTATTTTGTTCATCCAAAACTTTGGCTTCTTTGAAAAAATATATTTGGAATGAGCTCATTGGAATAATGTCTAGAAAATTAGGTCTATGGGCATAGTTTTGAGGTTTGAAGCAACAGACCGCATGCCAGCCCCATCACCCCTCAACTGACGAAAGGGCGCGCAGGCCTGGGGACTCTCGCTGTCTCCCACTGCCTGTTCACGCCACTCAGGAGGGCTCTGGGGAAAGACGTCATACTTACTTTTTCTTTTCCGTGGTTTTGAATATCAATACAACAATACTCAAATTAAAAAGAATAATTAATTTTCCTCCTTAAATAATTTAATGCAGGGCCACTTGCTCTGCTGTAATATCTCTATGTCCAGACCTAGTAACAATTTATGCGCTGCCGGTTTTTCAAGACAGCCCAGGAGATACAGAGAAACTAATCAACCCTTTCCAAGTCATCCTCACCGCTAGGCTGTTCAGAATCTTTTTTCTCCTCAGGTTTTAAATGTCATTGCAATTCAATTTTTGAAAACCACAAACTCTGGAATATTGTTGCTGATAAATGTTTCCTATTAATAGCAATTTAATTCATTAGAGCTTTTTAACTCATTTGGTTTTGCTGATTTTCATGCTTGTGATTTTTCATTTTTTCAATACATCCCATTTTTCTGTTTCTTTTCAAAAGTTTTAATCCAATTACCAGGCCCGTAAACAAGCACTTGCCACATCTACAGTAGGTGCACTGAACTGTGAGTAGAAGTGATTTCTGATTACAGACAGGCTAATTTTCAAGAAACAAGAGGAACAAAATGCAGTGAACTGCATAAAAGTATAATGGTAAATACCTTGTTAGGTGACATATGGCACAGATTTAGAGCACAGATGGGAAAAAGAAAAGTTACTTAATCCTAAAATACATATGCATTGCATGGATAGAAGTTGCTATCTGGCTCCTTTATGATCTCCTTGGTTGTAAAAGGAAAAATATTTCATATATTTTATTGCTCAGGAGTGTTCTTTAATATTAGGATTAGCCTCTCTAATAGAGAGGGTGAAAAAAAAGTAATTTAGATTCTTTAATACCCTAGAGTTTTCTCAACTGGGCCAATGGCAAAGGCAATTAGGCAAGAGAGTCTCCAGGACTTCTGCTTTTTCAATTTATTATCCTTATTCTTCTTTCTTGGTTCCCTTATTTCAACTCCTTTTAGCATTTCTCCTTCCATGGCCCTTACTTACACACAGAAGCGCACACACACACACACACACACACACACACACACATCCCACAGACTTCCTGCACTTGGATGTATGCTTACGACTGTCTTAGTGAGTTACCTTTGTTCCACCCTTCACATACTGCCTGGCATTTATGCCTTAGGAGAAAAGGGTGAAGCACGGATGAGCGAGGATTGTGATTGTTTTCATCTAAGCCAGCAGATGAGCAGATATTCTAGGGAGTAATAGGACAATCGCAGATCCCTTCAAATCATGGGGTTTCACTGCAAAGTAGGTTGCTCCTTCATCAATGTGAAGGCAGACCAAGATTATCTGTTGGAGGCAGAGTCAAACCAAAGTGAGTATGGAGACTAGATGCTACTGTTTTATGGACCCATTCTTACCTGGCCTATGAGTGATGGGTGTGAGGGAGGGGATGGAAAGCCCTTTCCATTGGCAGAGGGTTCAGTCAAATAAACATAAAAAAAATAAGAAGAGCATAGTCAAATTAGGCTAGCTTCCATCACAAGAAGAGAATGTCCTGTTTTGAAGCTCCTAAATTGGAGAAACAAGGTTCATAGGCCACAGTCTTTGAGAGAACCAGCAAGTGCAAGGCACAATAGTCACAGCACCACGAACTATTTTACTGAGCCTTTAACCATTGTGAGTTTAAGATTCCCACATAATGATGAATTCTTGTTGGTCACAGCAAAGCTAACAAAAACAGGAGATTTAAACACAAATGATCATTAGAGAAAGAAGAGCTTGAAAGGGTTGTCAGAGTCAAGTCAAATGCCGTGATGGGAAAGCAGGTAAACTCTTAATTTGCTCTGTGCTTAGTGTGGGTTTCATGAGGTAGACAGATCAGCTGAAACTCTGACCCTGCCCTCCTCTTCTAAAGGTCAAAGGAAACTGGATCATACATCTGCCTTCTGATGGTTTTATACAGCACGGTCTGTCTCTCCTTCGTAATGCAGCTTTAACATATTTTTTCATTCTTTAGGCAAACATTAAATCATAAAATTTTGCACAGTATTTAAGAGACATTTAGCTGCCAAATGGTGAATAAAATGGATGATTTAGACACTGAAATCCAAAGCTTGATGTCACTTTTATCATCTCATTTCATTATATATATATAAAATACAGAGCTATAACTTGTAATGGCAATGGAAAGCACACACAATGTATCCTGTGTGTCCACTTCTAATACTCGCAGGATGTACCTGTCAGACAGACTATAGAGTGCATATACAGCTAGACCATTGGACTTTTGACTTTGGTTTCAAAGGTTTCACATAGTGTCTCAGGAGCCTAGACCTAAAGAACCAGATGTTCATTTGAACCCTGACTTAATTTAAGGCTGACTTTATAACCCTGGACCCCTATTGATAAAGAGGACTATTGAGGATACCAGAGTGAAGCAGTCTGTTTTCTAAAAGACCAAGGGCATCTGTATGAGCTAGGTAAAGAGAATGAACACAAGTAAGACTTCAGTAAATAGAAACTGACATTTAAAAGGTGAATAATCTAGTTTGGTTTTCTACATTGATCAAATTCACTGAATAATTGCTTAGCTATCCTCTTCCTTCACTTGAAGGGTCAGAGGGAAGAGGCCAGACCCGAACGGTAATGGCAGGGCGGGGATGGGGTTGCCCTCTGGGGTTTGCGTCAGTCACAGCTGTCACAGCAATCTGCGTGAGCTACGGCTACATGCTTAGGCCCCTGCTCTATGATATGACAGGGAGTTTTATTTGCAATTCCTCTATCAACATGGTGACAATACTGTGAAAAGCTGGACTTCATTGTTGGCACATGGTATTAGATTCTTTCCATTTGTTGGTAAAATGGAGGGAGTGTTTTCACTTTGCATGGAAAGAAGTTTGAAGTTATCACCATGGAAGTCTAAATCAGGTAACTGTAACAGGAAACTTAATTGCTGGGAAAAAAAAACTGAACTTGTGCGTGCGCACATGTGTACATTCCACACCTTTTGCCTACTCATCCCTTTTCTGGTCAAGCAGGGCAAACTTCCCATATCACATCTTCAGGGTTGGTCTACCTCCATGACTGGCCCCGTGGTGTGGCTTGCTCGTCTGTCTTTGGGACACTGAGTTTGGCTTGATTTTGCATTCTTGATTAAACTTTAAATAATAGTTCTCCTACCTAAATTCCTGACCTCTTGTATTTATGTATTCAGGAAACTGTAGCCCTCACCTCTCATCTATTTTGGTTCTCTTTCCCTCGTCCTGACTTATGCCCGAAAAACCACTGTTCCTTTCTTGTCCTCAGGCTTATACAAACACCCTATGCTTAAACCCTGGGGCCCCTTTTCCATTTCAGCATTTCACAGAAGAGTCTCTAGGAGAATCACTGCACAGATGGGCACAGTTACAAAGCACTGATCCTGTGAATCCGAGCTGTTTGCTAATGGATGCCCGCAGTCTGCCCAGAAGGACTGCCATGGAAATACTAAAGGTTAACTTTCCTCCACCTCAGACTTGCTACTGAAATTAGCAGAGCTCATTTGAGAGATAAATTTGCTCTTTAAAAATTTATTTCCTCAGCATTCATTTTCTCATTCTATTAACAGGAACCTAGGATCTCATAAAACTGAATTAAAATTATCAAATACTATTGAATCAACCTAATGAAAATTTTAACCAAAAGTCACTGTAAATTAGGTATGTACTACACTGAGAACACAAGTCTTTGTAAAGTAGATATTGTTCCTATGTAAACTCATGAATGGAGACTTTCTTGAATAAATTACTTCTTAATAGCATCAGAGCGTCATTGGCTGGGTAAATACCTCCCTAGGGTATTCACTAAGATTCTTGAATTTAAATGTTCAATAGAATTTCATATTTGTCACCTTTACTAACAAGTTTTTCTTTATGAAATCTTTATTAGCATAAAAAAAGTTAAACTTTGTGCCCAATTTTTAGAATTAATGCAGTTTAAAAGACCTCAAGGGGTTGAAATGTGTCCTCTGGGAATGCGACATTTACATAATTTCTATTGTCCCAACGTTTACTGTCCCCAGTCTACTGTCAGTTTGCTACCTGAGGCAGGAGGGGAAACACAATCAGAACCGCCAAGTGTCTGGGAATTTCTTAGCAGAAATGCCTGAAAGGACCAGATAGCAAAATCATGTCTTCCATCCCAACATGTGACTAAGCATCGGAAACCTTTACTGCTGTTCTTTCTAACCACATATTGTCAGCAAGGGCTTTGGCAGCTGCTACATAGATAACACCAGTGGACCAGTTTATCAAAATGGTTCAATGATTCCCTGAGTTGTAAGAATCGGTTTGGTTATGGTTACTCTGGAATTGGTTTTTTTTTTATTTTTTATTTTTTTGTTTTTGGGGTTTAGGATTCTACCTGAATTTAGTTTATTTCAACATTGAAGCACACTCTTGTGAAGACGAGAACTGTAGGTCATGTGATCTCAGCTTGGAGTTATTTATATACCCCATTCCGCAGAACCCTGTAAGGAACAATATGAAATGTTTGCTTATAAACAGACCTGAGCTGCTTCTTCCACATAGGGAGCAACAAGACAATGCCTTGAGACTTCATAGATGCCACTTCCATGGCCACTCAGAAAGAAAGAAGCAAACAGACTACAAACACTGTCCTGCTGTGCTGCCCAGTCCTAACCAGACTCCGCCTGTTCGGGGCTAACTATATTCCCAAATTTACAGATGGCTTTATACCACAGTAGACTAGGACAATAGGATATTTGCTGCATGTGCAGCACAGAGAATGTCCTGGGTGCAACACAGGGCCTTCAGTGCATTGCTCCCTGACCACTGAGTGTGTATGGCATCATTATGATAGAGTTATAGCACTTAGCTTCCCTAAAAATTGAATCAGTACCTTACAACTCCTATATGATGATTTGATTGTAAGAAAAATTTTTTCAGGGTGCCCCATTTTTAAAACCTTTGCATAAAAAGTGTATTTAACAAAATCATAACATGAATAATTAAAACTAGTATTTGAACATAATTCATATTGCTGTGAAAACTTTTTAACACATAGGCTAATGATATTAACAGAAGTTACTCAAAGGTGTTTTTATGCCACTGAATTTGCTCCTGAGCAAACACCTAGGAAGGCATGCAAATCACCATGGCATAAGACAGATTTGCAAAGCACCCAGATTAGCAAACAACTGAGTGGGTACCTCAACCTCCACAAAGAAAACCCTCTATTCAGCCAACGACTTTAAACAGAAGTGAAAATTGTTTCCACATTATGCTACAGATTCATTGAAATACATATATTCTAACAAAATTCTATATATACACACATAACATTTTTCTGCTGAATTTTAAATCAAATGAAATCAAATATGACTGAAATCAAATATGAAATCCCATAGGAATTGTTTTCCAGGTTGACTTACTCAACAAGCACAGGTTGAGAACAATGTAAGCACCAGGCTGACTTCAGTGACAGGAACCAGAGAAGAGGAGGTTGAGAGTGAGGGTTCAATGGTGCCCAGCTCTGGGGAGCAGGTGCGGCGAGCACATACTGTTGCCAGGCGCTTCAGTCTCCGGCCAATGCTGTGGTTTCTCTCTGCATCGCTTCTACAAATTCTGAACTCTCTCCTCTTCTTCATTATCTTCCAAGACTGTAGGAATTTCCTTCATGCCCAAAGATTCTCTAACCTCATATTAGAAATGTCAAGAATTTTGCAACTTCCCCTCTTTTGCCTAGTTCCTTACAATGTCTGCATTGCAGGTAACAGCCTTGAGGAGAGAATGTACTCCCATCTGAAATTCCCTAATGTTTGAGATTTGAGTTGTTCAAAACAAGTATCTTTCTTGCTTATAAATTCTGTGTAATTAAAATTATTTATTTATCTTCTTTAACGAACTATCCATGTCTAATAAAGGAGTATCCTACATATAATATGCTGATTTGCCAAAATAAAATGGAAACTGAATCAAGAATATGTACTGCAGGAAGAAAAAGGACAGATACTGCCCCCATCAAGCCCTGCATCAGCAGATACCCTACAACTGTTGGCTGTAGTGCAGGCCTGAGAGACAGAACACCTGGACGCAAAATCCCACCTAACATTCTTGAAGCTGCATGTCCTTGGCGACATTTTCTTTTGTTGCCTCAGTTTCCTTTACAAAAAAAAAATGGAGAATCACAGCATTTCCTGTCTCATAGTGTGGTTTTATGGATTAGATAACAGTATATATTTAAGGTGCTTGGTATCCTGACTGGGACATGTTGTTGGTATAACATCCTGCTTTAGAACAAGGCAAAAGAAGGAGCAAGCCTCCAGTCCAGTTTTGAGAGAAGGTGAATACAATGCCTGATGGTGGAGCACAACAAACGATAAGACAGGAACACCAACAACAAGGCCTGAGACTCACCAATACGGTAGTGCTTTTCTGCAGGATGTTTCCAATGGGACAGACGTGTGGAGAGTTTGTGATGAATTACCAAAACAGCTCTTGGATGACAGCTGTTCATTTCAAATAAGGAGGACCACAGAAAATTCATCTCATTCAGAGTGCTCCCACACACTGCCTAGGGTAAGGTGTAAGAACTGGGAGCTGTACAGACAGACCACCTCTCTAGGCATCAGTGACAGTTGGCATGGCAACCTCAAGGCCCTGCATGGTACCAGTAGTTTCATTTCATAGATCCTAGAAGCTCACCTAATAGGAGAGTGAATCTATAGTGGAATATTCACTTTAACTGGAAAATGACTCCAGGAATCTGTCTTAAGCCAATGGAATTATTCATAGAGCTTAGAGTAGTTGAACAGTTCTATAGATTAGGCCACACCTATGACGTTATGCAAGTAACTGGCTTCTTCACTATAGCACATCAATAACAGCACTTCCATCTCTTGGCATGTGCAAAGGGTTAAATAACGAAGACAAAACATGAAAGTACTGAGCAAAGTCCCTGATGCAAAATGAGTGATACACGTATGTAACTTCACGTTCTTTGTTTTTCCTAAATCCATCTACTTAAAAAAAAGGAGAAACCCTATGTTTTTACAGGATTACATGCCTATTAGTTCTGAGAACAACCCATCTAAACCATGTAAGCCTTCTCAGTCAACCACAGATCTTGGTAGGGATCTGGTCCAACAACATACTTGTGCAACGAACACATTGTGAGCTCAACCTCTCCCAACTGACTGCTGTTTCATTCTATCTCACTTCAGAGCTGTCTCCATCTTAAGCATCACTCTAGATTCTAAAAGTCAGCAATGAATTCTGTCTTTGCAACTAGCATGCAGTATGGTTTTAGGTAAATATATATATAATATGCTGGTAAATTTGTATATAAAACATATATAATACCTATAATGTATATTTAACATGTAAGTATAATATACTGACAAAATAGTATATATATACATACATACAGCATGCATGTATCTTATATATTGCATATATACTAGTATATAGTATAGCTACTATAAATTATAGTAGATATCTATTATACTATATAATGTATCTACTATATACTATAGTAGATATTTACTATCACTATAGTAGATATCTATTATGTACTATAGGGACATATCTACATACATCTTAATTTTTTCACAATAAAATTCCTTACTTTCCTGTTCATTAAAGAGATTTTTAATGAACAAATATGATACAAAATGTAAAAGATCCTTTGAAAAATTAAATGTTATCCCATATATGCAGCACATGCATATCAAACTTACCAAAAAAAAAATGCTACATGTCTTGAAGACAATTCTCTTTAAGTTACTTCCTTTTTGATCACTAAATTAACTATCATAATAATTATCAATTAGGGTAGGAGGGAATTTCTACAAAGCTTTTCAGGGCTTCGGTATAATTTATCAGTCCTGTAGATAAAGTTGCTGATATCATAACTACTTATTACAGTCAGGGTGCTAGAGAAGGGGATATCAATGATGACTGCTTCCTAGCAGTACCCTTGTGGAGATGGGTACTCAGAGAGTTAGTAAATAAACACACAGAGATGTATCATTAGAAAACATCTCAGCAGCTATAATGGATGAGAATAGAGCACATCACAAGGGGATGAGACCTAATCATCAAAATTCCCTGAGGAAGTGACATTTGCTCCTGCATCCAAATAGTGGTTTGCGGAGTGGAGGACTGAGAGGAAGTGGGAGAGGAGGAGACCCCTCCAGGCAGAGGGAGCCAAGGGGCCAAGGGGCAGGCGTCTCTTCTGGAGGAGATGGCTGCCTGAGGCAGAATGGTTGCAAGGTGGTTGAAATGGAAGAAGGCCCACTTCGGGGGAGCTCAGACAGCAAGAGGAAGGGAAGTTGGCAGAGAAGGCTGGAATCTCCTGAGGTATTACTGACATGAGCATCTTAAGGATTTTGGTTTTTATTCTAAGAGCCATGATAAACTGCATCTGGCTTTCAACTGCAGTGAAGAGATCTGTGTTTTCTAAATGGCAACTTTGGCTAACAATTGTGAAGAATAGAATGGTGTTTTCAAAATATGTTCCTGATTTCACACCTTTACATTTACCTTAGGGAAGACTTGTCTTAAATATACAGAAATGGAATCTAAATAACTAAATATTGACATTTCAGTAAGTCCAGAACAGAACTCCAACCTCCACCGTAAAATGAAATTACAGCCCCCACTAGATATCTGAAAATCCAGACAAGAGGTCCACTCCTTTGGCTTAAAGGCTTTGTTCCTATTAAAATTCTAAAAAATAAAGAAATAAAGATTTCAAAAGGTAGCACATAAATCCCATCTGTCAATTATACTTCAGTAAGGACCATTGACCCCTTTTATGGGAAGCGGTCTTGTTTAGGAAGAGACAGGATAAAAAGATGGATAGGGTGGAATCAGTAACGGCTGGAAAAGAAGACAGTGAGAGGACCCCTAAACCAATTCACAGGCTGTAATGTTCTTTCTTTCTGATTACCAACTACCTCGTGTGAGGAAAGTTTGCAAGAAGCTCCCCAATTCCAAGTTCTGGCACCATTATTCCTTCTGTTGTACTTCAACTCAAGGATCCAATCTGGATGTCTCCTTTTTTTCTACTGTAATAAATAATAACTCTGAAACCTGAGCTAAGATTTATCAGTGGCACTCAGATATAGCAACTCATAAAAGCTCAAAGTAGTCTTTGCCTTTTTCCTAGAATAGAAAAGGGAGGGGGACATTTACGGGCCTCCTGCTGATGAACAGACTAGGGCTGCTTCCCAACCAGCGAAGAAGGATTAGACAGACAAAACCCAAACACAGAGAAAGATGCAAATATCCCCAGGAACTGGGACACATATGAGCCTCAGCTCCAAATGTCAATTACTGGAAGTCTCCAGAGCATGGTTAAAAATAGATATGCAGGTGTCTTCGCTCACATGTCAGAAAGGGGCATCCCATCAAATCAGATTCCCATCACCCTCTTTTCACCCAATAGCTGAGTGTCAACCATTTGCAACTGTAAATCTTGGTTACAGTGCTGTCACAGGGTCCAAATTAGCATGCGCCCTCTCAATTACAGCCAGATACCAGTTTTCACAGGATGTGCGTGATAAGGGGACGTACAGAGACATAATATGTGTAAACATTGCTATAACCAGCCCCCAGCCCCGAAAGTAGCCTCTGTGTGTTTGTGCAAAGAAAGAGAAAGAGAGAGCAGGGGGAGGGAGCAGTCACAAGTTGCTGTCAGGCAAGTTAGGCAAACCAGGAGGCAGGACCCGGTGGAGATGAGGAGGGCCACGCTTCATTTTCCATTTCTGCTGCCACCTTACTTAGGGACTTTAGAAAGTCCCTCATACTGCATTTTTCCTCTTCTCTGTATTTAGGTGAATCCCTAACTACCCACCTTTGCCCAAGAAATACTGTGCAAATGAATTAGGCTTAGGCTGAACTTCTCCTGCTAAAAGTGCTTAAATTTGCAGTCAACTCCAAATTAGACTTGGTAATTGAAGGAGCTGCAGTACAGATATTCCCAAATAACAGACAATCTAAAAGTCATTTTGACTTGATTCCGGTAGGCAATGTTTGATTTTTGAGGGGAGCAGAGGATTTGCTTCCCTAATTAGTTTTAGCTTAAGCCAGTATTAAACTCGTATGTGTTCTATTTCATGAGCCCTGCCTGGCTTGAAACAAAAAGATACAGAATAGGAAAGAGACGCCCAAAATGTAAATGTTGCCACTAAAAGTGGAAATACCCACCAAATGAACAAATTATATATTGTCCATAAGTTTAGCTTTAACTTTAGAGAGAGGAATGGTAGTGGTATGTTTAACTTGTTATTTTTGCCAGAAGTTTCATTTTCACTGGGCAGACTCCTCTATTTGTCTGTCCCCTATAAGTCTTTGAAATTGAACCTTGCCATGAGATCCTCACCCGGCCCCACTAGGCTAAATGAATCACTCTGGTTGTGCCAATGTTTGGGACATCTTCACCAGCCTTATTACATCTCTGCCGTTGTTCCTTCCAGAGGTGAGCAAGCATTTCTTTAAAAATATTATATTTATTTATTTTTAGAGAGAGGGTAAGGGAGGGAAGAAGAGAGAGAGAAAAACATAAATGTGTGGTTGTCTCTCACATACCCCTCACTGGGGACCTGGCCAGCAACCCAGGCATGTGCCCTGACTGGGAATCGAACCGGCAACTCTTTGGTTCAGTGTGCGCTCAATCCACTCAGCCACACCAGCCAGGGTAAGCAAGCATTTTTAAGAACTAGTCTTCCCTCTATAAACCATTCCAGATCCATTTTTGGTGATAAACAGAATTTATTAGAGCTCAGGTGTACCACTCTTTAAATACAAGCAATTTTATTCCCCTGACCATTTTCCAACATAAGTTTTCTTCCCCAAAATAGGTGCAAAATAAGATTCACTAAAGCTGACACCATTCTAAACTGTTGACGGTATCTACCTGGAAGGGCCATCCTGTTCTTCCTGACAGCAATCGGGAATTCTGCTGCACCCTGGGGGACCAGCCAGTCTTCTCAGAACCTACAGACCTTGTAAGGCACTACCGTTCACATCTTCTGTCCTGCCCTCCTGACCCTTCGAATAACCACTAACAACTTTACAGATCTTGCCAGGTGCTGAGAACTGCGTGAGCCCTTCATGTAGATTAACTCAGTTAATCACAGCTCAATTGAAACTTTTATTATGGGGATTTTACAGATGAAGAAAACCCAGTGGTGAGTGAGACACTAAGTTAATTTCTGGCCTTGACTTCTCACTTACTAGCGGTAGAGTGAGGAGTGAAACCCAGTGTGCTAATGCCAAGGCTCATGCTTCCACTCTATACCTCCGCCCAACAGTGAGACTGTCCCCTACCCTACCCTGGAATCTACACTCAATCCTAACTATTGTGGCTCAACTAAGGACCCAGACCATGACACTGGAGATTCAACCCAAAACACAGCTTCACATGGTCCTTTCAACTGTCAGTGGCCTCACAATGGCTCTCAGCCCTCAGTTATGGCAGAATGTCTGCTAGATGGAGAACAGTGTGTTTAAATAGCTAGCAAGGTGGTTCAATGTACAGCCACGGTTCAGAACCATTCATCGATATTAATCGATCAAAGGGAGAGAAGATATTAATCGATCAAAAGGAGAGACAATGACAAGCAATAAAAGTCTAGGTACAGTAAATTCTGAATCCCAACATTACCCCCAGACGTGGGTCCCATTCCTCACATAAAAAGATGTAGCCCTTTCTCAAATAAGGTGGAATTGCTGTAATTAAGTTGCACCTCCTTGTTTCTTGGTGAAAAAAAAGAATCATAAAAGCCTGCTCAATACAGCCATGTAGTAGAGTAGGAGACTCGGTAAGAAAACATATATGAGGTCTTTTCTTCTTCGAAAGACCTGTGATTACAGAGAAACAATCTTCTGTTCATGCTAAGTGGCGACCAGAAGATGAATTAAACTATCTTTTTTACCTCGGTTCCTTACTTTGCATTTACAGCAGAACCTCCATGTTTCTCACTTCAGTGCTCTGTAAGACAGATAATTATTTGAAACCCCCTGCAGTCCCAAAGCCATCTCTGCACAAAGATTTAATGCCTGAGTTCTATAGTGAGATGTCTGATTACCCAGACTTCATTATCTTTATGAAACAAGCAACAATCCATTTACTGATGTACAGGAAAGTTTTATCATAGACTGTTGAGTCTGAACTACCATTGGCAAAACAAATGGATAAAACATATTGTGTGCTTACTTTTCTTGATTTTTTCTGTCTGTTTGCCTACCCACTCATCTGCAAAATTTGGTAATTCACAATGGGGCTCTCTGTCATTAGTCTGAATTAGTAAGTTTCTACTGTATTTTAGAAATCAAATTGAAGTCCTCAGGAGGTTGAAATGCTTGAAATTATCTAAATGATTTCATTATTGGAGCTCAGATTTTATTAAACATGTTATTACTTTTCAGAAATAATGAACAATAATATAATAATTAATAATCAAACATCAAGGGGTACTTTATTTCACACTACAAAATTAAAAGGCTAATGATCAGCAACGAGTCTGCGGAGTCGAGTCTCTGGTTTCTGTACTCTGGCGTCAGTGGAGAGGTGGGGCTGAGTTAACTTCCAGGCAGGCTCACCGCTCTCTCCCTCATCCTGCTGTCTGTCCGCACTGACGTCCTAGCACCTTGTGTCTACCAGGTCCCAACACAGGCTTTTAACTGTGAAATAGAAGTGTTAACAATGTTCATAGTATTTAATGGTATGATAATGCCAGCATTCCCTTTTAAATGCCCTCCAGACCATCCCAGAAGACACAAAGAAGCTCATATAAGAATTCATGGTTTTTTTTTCTTTCCCTTTCTATCCATCCAATGCCATTTCCCTTCCATACTCTTCCATGAGCAAACATAAAGTTAAAGAATGAATTTGTGAAACAGGGTGGCTGTGCAAAACCCATTTTCTTCTCCTTTCTCCTATTGCTCAGCATCCCTGAAGTCACTACAGTGTAGAAGTCTGCCTCTTTCTCTATAGAAAACTTTCCATAGCAACCCAGTAACTCTCTGAAGCATTTGTGTTCCTGTTACGACATGAGAGACTGTATTTGAACTTCAGGGTGAGGGCGGTAGGAGTAATAGTGGTGCAGGGTAAAGAAACATATACACAAAAATCTACAGCTTCTTGATTACTCACTTAGCACTTCAGAGATCAGAAAAAGAGTATGAGTTTGGGATCATAACATTCCCTAAAAGTGTCTTGGATTTTCCTTTTCACTGCCCTGCTGAAATCAAGATGAATTACTTTTAACTGTTTTAAATTTTCTTAATTCGCCAATTATTCTAGGTATTGTCTCAGTCTGAGTCAGTCTCCTCTTCTGCATTCCCCCTTTCTGCACTGCACCCCCTTGCTATTTCGGCCTCATCAGGTTTCATACTGTGACTCTTCCTCCAGGAAGCCAAGCCTGGGCAGGAGTCCCTCCGCAGTGCACATTTCCCAATGGTACTTAATGTGTTGTGTTGCTTCGTTGGTATCCTCCTCCATGTGGACCGTACACTCTGAGGGCAGGAGCCATGTTTGCTTCTTCATCTTTATCCCTAGTACCTAGCTTAATATTCATTAAATTTTGGTTTAATAAGAGTGGGTGGATGAACAGATGGATGACGGTGATGAAGGGAAAATTTGCACGATTCCCTGTTCATCCCACTACCCCTGCAGCCCTTCTCATCCTGACAGAACCCTCTGTCAGTGTCCTCCCCTTGCCATATCTTAGTTCAGAGAGTTTTCTATATTAAGCAAAGCCTCTATCTTTTAGAACACTCAAGGATGGGAGGAGAAGTGTGTGCAGAAATAGAAAGAATCTGTCCAACAGTGTCCAATAGGATATTGTGGTAGAATTCATGGGCTGCTCTGTAAAATGGAGAGCAAGACCCAGGTGTTCCAAAGAGCCAGATGTGAGTATCAAATGCCAAAAAAATCATGTTGATGCAGGGAAGGGAAAAAGGAAAAGAAGGGGAACAAGCCTGTGGAATTAGGGAATCAAGAAAAATCAGTAAATTAGCACTTGTAGATATAAAAAATGATCAAATGAAAAACTATATATTAAAATTTTGGGGGCTATGTGGCTGTAACACAAATTACATTTATTTCCATAAATTGCTTACAAATTTTGCCTAAACATGATGCAGTAAAAGAATGATTTTATTTATCACAATGTGCAAGTCAATGTTTATCCTTGTGGTCAGCCTTTCCTATTAGAATGGCAAACCCAACACATACATTTTTTTTCAATTATCTGTGAATTTAACTTGGTCAACTCTAAGAACTTTAAAAATCTATGGAGAACTCTGTGACTATCTATGCATATGTTGAATTTTGCAAGTCATTAAATGTTTTAAAAAATAAAAATTAGCTTTATCTAAGTGGTTTACTCATTTAGGAATAAAGCAGTAGCAACTAACAAGTCTTTTCTGTTTGGACTTACCTTTAATTCACCTAAATTTAATTCAACCAAAATTAAATGAGCACTTCTCATGTACCAACTGTAGAAATGGCAAAGAGAAAACTTTTGTTGAGTATCCTATCCCAGATAGATCTTTAAGGAAAATCAAGCCCAAAATTAGCTAGAGCCAATCACATAACCAGAAATTATCAACTCATCATCAACCTCAACCCATTACCCCCATACTAGACTCAAAGCATTCCTTTCTCAGCTTCTACCTTTACAGTAATAAAAGTCATGGGCATTTGGTATGGGAAAAAGGTGCCTGAATCATGAGTAGTACTTAACAGATTCTTAACCAAATGCAACCAAACTGTTAGTCATTCCCAATAATGGAATGCAAGTAGGCACAAGTATTAAAATTCTCAAGTAGTTCAAAGTCCTTCCTTAAGTATATTACTATTGAGCATGAGTGGATCTTAAAGATATCTAATTAAATTACTAGATCCTCTCATATTAAGTATTAGGAAACTATGATCCAAAGAACTCAAGTGAATTGTCAAAGGTCGTGGAAGCAGCTGGTGGTGGTCAAGAACAATATTCAAGTCTCTAGACACAGCCCAGTGACCTTTCTCTGCCTGGATTTTTCAACATTAAAATTTATATTTTCACCAAAACTTGAGGCAGAGATATTTGCCAGCCACAGAAATATTCCCTCTCTGATTTGAAGGAAAGGTCTTCAACTGATTTGAAGGAAAGAAGATAAAGCAGATGAAAATATCAAATAAACCTCAAAATTTTACAAGAGAACAACTAGTTCATCAACACTGGCCTACAAGTCAGACTTTAATCTTCCAAATACAGACAGTTTTACAATAAAACTTTAATCCTTGGAGTCTGTGACTTTTGGGGTGATTGACTCTCCTCTGATATATCAATTTGGGTTAAATATTCAAATTCATTTGAAATGCTAGCTGTTTGATTATGATGCTATAGTGGAAATATAAATAATAACTCAGTTTTATGGTGCTAATTAAAGAAGCCAGACTGTATAATCAGTGCACAATTTGATCTAGAAATCCTCCAATGAAGTGTGTACCCTCTGTCTAGACACTTTATTAAATGTCAGCAAAATCCTAGATACCTGATACCTTAGAGGGTTTTGATTATGTCAGGTAGGGTGAAATAGATCTCTTTCCTTTATTTTAGGTAGGAAAAATTGGTTACCAAATGAGGTTAATATCAGATAACATGACATGATAGTTGTCATTGAATATTGAATGGTGGCAATGTTAGATAAATTCCTTGTTAATTCCATCTAAATAGAGGAAAATTATTTTAAAAGAGGGCTGAAATACAGTGAGACAAATTTTTGGTTCATGTGGAGAACACAGTTCCTCCTTCTAAGAATCACTCAACAATATAAATGACCAGCCACAAGAATCTGTGAGCAACTGGTCACTGCGGAAGCAGAAGCAGACTGGATGACCATCTGTCAAGGTGGTGTCAAGGGGACTCCTGCACTGGGTGGTGGGGTTGAACAGGATGACCTCCTTTTCAATAATTTCCTTGTAGTAGCAGGCATTACACAATTAAGGTATTATAAACTGATTTTAGTAAGGTTTGGAGTATTCACTTGAATCAACTACTACTAAGTATCTAAATTTGGACTTTGCTAGACCCTGTACAGAGAGAACTTCAGAGACGTAGACCTAGTCTTTACAAACGTAAATACACGCACACAAGCAAGGAGACGGGTATGATTTCACACGTTATGCTTTTGGAGATGATCTGAAGCAGAAGTCATGAAAATGCTGAGTATTTAAAGCAGGGGGGCAAGCCAAAGGGCATGACAGAAGAAACACCAATGCAGTGTTAAATAAATCTGTCCTGTCGCACAATATTTCATGGCACTGGCTTGGTCTGCAAGCCAAGAAACACAGAATCATATTTACTTGCTACAATGAACATATGTTTTGAAAAACTGTATAGATAAAATATCAGGGCTAGAACACACTCTAGAATCCCATCATTTGTCTTTATAGATGAGAACACCGAGATCCAAGAAGGTGATTAACTTCTCTATGGCTCATGGAATTATCATGGTGCTGAGGGACTGGGCACTTTTTCTAGCTAAACTAATTAACTTACGTAAGGGATGATGTCTTCAGACATAAGACAATGGCATTAAATGGTTCTGAAGAAGGAAAATCAAACAAATGACTTGGCACATATAAAATACTTCCAAATTAAAACATAATAAAAATCATGTCAGTGCACATAACTCATAAGAAAGAAGAAAGTATTATTGAGCCTCATGATAAGAAAAGTCACTGACTCAATACAGAAGAGGAAATCAAAGAAAAGGGGTCATAGATTTTTTTCATTTTAGAACTATTTCTCTTGTTTTTCCTCTTTTTATTAACTCTTTGTGTGAGGTCTTTCCTTAGAGTCTATATATAGATGGTATATAAATGGTATTCCTGAGCCAAGAATGAAATCTAACCTACATGATTGAAATAAGATACTGAGAGTGGTTAAAATGATATTTAAGTTAGGAAAAAAATTCTATTAGCATATTGCTATTCACCTTGACCCTTTACACACACACACACAGGCTAAAGTTTTATCTAAAAATGATATGGACTCATCATAATATAGACTCTACAAAGGCAAAGGCTATTCCTGGCCCATGGCCTTTAATCTGGCTGCCCTGCCAGGTGTTATACATGTAATATATGCTTAATAAATACTCACATATGAAAAGCATGATGATGGTAACAACCTTTGCCAAATGCCAATTACCGGGACATCCAGTCAAAGCTTCATGGGTCAATACATCAGTAGAAAGGAAGCAGTAAATGGAATTAAAATAATGTATCTGTTTGTTCATTGTTAATAGCTGCTATGAATTTGAATTAGGCCAGTAATTGCTTCCCTGATATGAGAGCAAAATGCCAAGGTAAAGACTGTAATTAACATTTAGAAGGAATGTAGGCCCGGAGTATGGGGACACCTTTAAAAAGAAATCTCCGGTTCCCTCTGTCCCTCTTCCAAATCTCTTCCTAATTTCTGAGCCTTCGTTGCCCTTAAAATTCTGTTTTTGTTATTTTTTATCTCACTTTCAACTATTATCTCCAATTTTGAAGCCAGCAAAATTCCTGTGTTTAAAGAATGCTACTTTTTTTTCTGAAAAAAAGTTAGGAAATAGGACCTGTTACAAAATTCAACTAAGTAAATTTGAAGATCTAATTGCTTTATTCAATGATTCATGAGTCTGGCAGCAACCCCTCTAGCAAATATATAGGAGCTCCCAAGAGCTGTTGAAAAGGAAAGGCTTTTTTTAAAGAAAGAAAAGGGGTGGGACAAGGAAGTTTTCTAGCAAAGAGTACAAAAAGTGGACTGTTTCAGGCTTATGTCACTTTCCTGTAAGGGATGGAAAGTGCCAATCAGGCAAATCTCCTCACTTTTGCTGACCAGCCAACTCCAGATTGACTGGTTAAAGTTTACAATTCCAGGAGGGGCTGGAACTGCAGTTTTGTTAGGTTTTAAGTCTTGGTTTGCTGATGTGAGGCTTAGCACCAGTGACTCCATTTTGGACCTACCACTTCTTTTTTAAACTGCCCCACCAGCAATAAGAGTCCTGATGAGGAGACTGTGGAAAGGCCTATAAGATACTCAATTTTTAAAATAAGACTTAATATCCAAAGTCCTCTGTATTCAAGGAGACAAGTTGTTTCCTTTGGTCATATCTGATCACTGCTTAACAGAGAAGGCAAGAATGTAGCTGGCAATCTTATGGCCAAAGGAAACCAATTGACGTAGTTACATCCATCAAGATATAAATAATGGTGCTTATAGTAAAGTTTTGAAATCAAGCACTCCAGTTTTTCTGATTTCCATCAGCTGGGATCAATCAGTGACCTCTTACTCCTTTTACTGGTTTGGAATGTGATTGCTTGATACATGTTAGAACGCCCTCAATTTCCTCTCCAAACCACAGGATTCTAGAAGAAAGAGCAGTCTCCCCAAGGGAAACAGAGGGTTTGGGGTCTGGGTGAATCACACAGCTATGAGCATTTGGTTTGTTCATTCTTTCCCTCACGGGTTCCGAGCTCTGTGCTGAATTCTACCCTGTGACGATGTTTTGACTGAGGACTTCACAATATAGTCATGGAAATTCACAGAGCCCCACCTGCCACTTTGAAAGGACTCAAACTCCTGTAGCACCAAAAGAATATTTTTCATAGAAAATAGAAAACAGTTTTCCTCTGTAGGATATGGGGCAGGAACAGTACATTTGAAACAGAATAATGGGTGGAAAAATGCATTTCTCAAAGTAAAATCTTCAAGCATGTTGAAGTTATTAAAATAATAAAGTGGAGTACAGAAATAGATTTGAAAAAGATTCCATTGTCTGGGGCTAATTAGTGTCCCAGGCAATAATGTTCTAAGACCAGGATTTCATATCTAAGTAGAAATAATTACAGGGAAACAGCAAGCACAGTTTAATCAGTGAGTATCACTTATTTAAGAAGCATGTACTAAGATATGCTGAATGTATAGCACTGTTTTATAAAGCACAAACAAGCCTAGCAGAAGTATGTTTTTGATCTTATAATTAAGAAAAGAATTGCTTTGTTGGAAATCAATTGCATTGGATACCCACTACCTGGTGAGCTTCAAATCTGAATTTTGGGGTTATTTTGTTTGTTTCTTTCTTTCTTGGAATGACTTTGAAATGCCAAATTTTGTCTCAGGAGCAGTAGGGGTTTTATTTGCAATATTCAAGGCACAAAAATTTCACAAGAAATGCTAAATTGCATTAATGGAATCAGTAGAGAGCTGTGGGCATTTTTGTGTACTTCTAATGGAATACCATTAGAAGGTGTTCCTTTCTCATTTTCTTTTTTCAAAGTGAAACCAATGGCACAAATTGGAGACATTGATATTGTTATATACAGGTATAACAGTGAGGAAAATAAACTAACAGGATTGTACTTTTAATCCTTTCTAAAATTAAAACTAATGTTTATTACTTTTCTTCGTATCAGAGTTTTTCAACCTTGACATCATTGGCATTTTTTTGTTGTTGGGGACTGTCCTGTGGGCTGTAGGATATTTAACAGTGTCCTGGGCCTCTATCCTCCAAATGCCGCAGCAGCCCTTCCAGTGACAACCAAACTGTCTCTGTCTGCAGGCATTGCCAAATGTCCTCTAGGGAGCACTATTCCCCTCCCCCATTAAGAACCCCTGCTATATAATGATGTCTGATTGTGTGAGTTGCTATTGACCATAAGAGAAAATTTTTAATTCATTGCATCATGGTTGCTATAAGTTTAAGCAAGAAATTGCATAGACAGGGAGCTATGGCTTGATGGAATGTATAGTGTTATTGACTCACAGGTGACTTTTCCTAAAAAAAAAAACAAAAAACAATGAAAGCCCTTGGGTATACCGGCCCCAAGGTTGCTTTTCTGAGTAACGGTGTAGCATCTCCTGCTCAACCTGACCCGTTCCCCTCCTAAACTTCCCTGAGCAGACACAACCTAGAGCAGTCGCTCCAATTTGTTCACCTGGGGTTAGTTATAATGACTGACCATTCTATCATGAGACTAAAGAAGAAAATGAATGTCTTTATTCTACTACTGGTTTACCTGATGGGAGGATGCCAACCTGTTTACCTCTGAATTTGCAAGGAAGGGGATACCATAGGTGCACTGAACTTCAGCAAGCCTCAGCTTTTCACAGTCTTCATTTTCCTGTTTATAAAACAGATTGGTGGCCCTTGATTCTCTGACTTTTCTCATCTCAAATGATTTTAGCATGTCTCTAGAGTTTTCTGAAATTTATTGGAGATTGGTAGGATATACCACAAAGAACTAGAATCTACCATGACAGAGAAAGTGTGATGCTTTCTGGTAGCAGATCTACTCAGGCTTATATTATAGATCACACCCTAGATAATCCATTAGATGAGATTTGCATCTTACAAGATACAAGAATTTTCAGAGTGTACCGTTCTTACTTTATGTTACAGTTAACACTTGTCGTGATTGAGTACACTCTTCTTCTCTAATCATTTTATTTTTGTGGCTTCCATGATGTACATTTGCCTAGCTTCACTACTACCCCAGAGGCCCTTTTCTTCTAAGCTCCTTGACTAGATCCTTCTTTCTACAAAACCTGTAAATATTTCAGGGTTCTCAGGACTCTGTCCTCAGGCCTCCTCTCCTATACCCACTCCTCCCGTGTGGTCTCATCCACTCCCATGGTTTCAAATGCAATCCATATAGCAGGGTTTTATTTCCCCAGCCTAGACCACTCACTGAAGTCTGTCCTCTTTTATCCAATTCCTACTTGGCATCTTCATCTAAATACCTAGTGGGCATCCTCAACTTAGCAGAGTGAAGGTACTGCTGTTAATATTTCATGTTCATTTCTATTTTCTAGTCCACTCACACCCCAATCCTCTCCCAAATCTATATGCCATGCTTTCTTTGCTCCACACTCATACACAGCTCTCCAAAATATATCTCATATTCCTAGTCCAACCACTGCTCACCTTCTCCACTTTTATATCCCAGTGCAAACTTCTGGCACCTCTCCTCTGGATCAAGGCCATAGTCTTCACACTGTTGCTCTGTCAGCAACGTATTTCTAAAGCTTTAAAACCTTTGCTTCCATCTATACTTGCAATGAAATTCAGCCCTTATTAAAGTCTGCAAGGTCTCCAAAACCTGGCCTTCATCTCTTCCATCCCTCCCCTCACTCACAACACAGTTGTCACAGACTTTACTTCTGGCACACAACACATCTGGTTTTGGTCACAAGGTCTTTTTGCCTGAGGTTCCTCATGTTTGCGACACTCATTCCCCAAAACCTTGTAAGGGGCCCTTTTCTCACCATGAAGATTCCAACTCCAGAGATTCCTCCTCAAAAGGCCTTCGTCATCTGTTAGAGCAGCTCCCGCCTCCTCTCATCTGAGCAGAACATTCACCTCTTTTCTCTTATCTATAGTGTGTATTCCTGAACTTGTCTTATTTGCTACACATCTGTTGTCTGATCTCATGGGTAGAATTCATGCCCCTTGCTGGCAGTGACTCTGTTTTGCTCATTGCTGTATTCCTGGAATCTATAACAATGCATTAAATAAAAATTTGTAAACTGACTATCTAGATGTAATCCAAACCATGAGGAAAACCTATGAAAAGTTAAATGCTGTTTAATAAACCAACTACTTGGTTCTGTCATGTGCCTACCTACCTACCACCAGAGTGCACTTCTTTATTTTGATCTACAAATAATCCTAAATTGTCCTTTAGTCATTTCAAAGCCCATATATTAACTAATCAGATGAACTCCTATTTCCAGATAGCTTGTTTCAAATTCTGGTGTGTCATGCAATTCTGCTTTCATAATTTTGGTTGCCTCTAAGACCCAGTGATGCCATTCCTCTTAGGTAATTTGACCAAGCAAAGGATGAGTCACTGTGAATGAATCAAACTAGCACCAAAAGAAAATATGGGCACAGATCCCCTGAGAGCAAAGAGACCAGTGTAAGACTCTACTTTCAGACAACATTTAGATGGTGATACAAAATGCAAATCAAACATCTTTGTGCCACTAGAAAATATGAAATTTTCTTTAAAAGCAGCCTTTAAATTGGGGCAACCTACTGAAGCTCATTTTTCACACTTACATAATTGTTATTATGTCTATAGTTATTTTCTTGTTACCAACATCATCAGCATTATTGTTGGTAAAATAAATTTCAGACTGGAAAAACAAAGAAAACATTGGTACAATTGCCAATATTGACCTGAAATATAAAACAAGATGGCGGCTAAATTATAACTAATTAAAGGCTAGCCATCAAAATTAGGAATCCCTGTTGGTTAGACAAGTTCAATTTCAAGAAGAAAAGAAAATGTGAACTCAGGGTGGAGGGAAATCACAGAATGTACCTTGCATCTTTCCACAGTTTGGCAATTAAATGAAATTCACATCAATTGAGATCAAGGATGCCTGTAGGCTGACAAAATCAAAGAATGTTTTATATGCCCGTATGACATGTTGACAGAATTAAAATCATTTCGGTACTAGAAGGACAGGGAATTTTTTGATGAGTTCCTTACAAGGGATATCTTTTAATCATAAGAAAAATAACTTCTCCAAAATATAAAAGTGAGCATGTTGAAATGCTTACTTTTTTATCCACATGTTTATATTTTAATTGGCAAATAATTATGTTGGCTTAGATCTACAAAGTGCTCTTCCTCTTCTTATCCCCATACTGTACAAGCAAAAACATTTAAAAAGTCATAGATTCAAAAAAGTCTAAAATAGTTATATTACCTTATTGAAAATCGTTTATATTACCAAAAGAAGGAAGAAAATTTCCTCTACCCTCAAGGTTTATCTGGCTGGTCTCATACTCAAATTGGCATGGGACAGATTAGCAAGAGACATAGCCAAATTTAATACATGCATGTGTGCGGCAATTCATGCACATGTACAGACATGGGAGGGTCAGAAACCCCACATACAGGAGAGGTTCAGAGATAGAAAGGGGGGTTGAGGTACATAAGGTGTTATGGGCAAGGGATGAAGTTAGGCACCTTGGGAGCCTCAAAGGGTCATTGTAGATGATGAGAACAGATGTTTAGTAAATAAAAGTTTGCCCTGCCATACAGGTGGGTTGAGAAAGTTATTGCTGATAATCTCTTATGGTGAAGGCCTCTAAGTCAGATTGTGCTAGGCAGTTATGGGTGGGGGTCAGAAGTTTTTCCTGAGCCTGTTTAGCTCAAGCCAATCCACATACCACAGGAGCACACGCTGGGGTGACTTGTTCTGTGCCCCCACATAATAAACTGGTTTCATTTCACCATATAAAAGATTCATCCCTGGATGACTTTATAAAAAGCTCTCCTGTGTTTGTAAGTGTTCTGTTGGAGATTATGATTGAACTGAGATGACAGAAAGAAGGAAATTTAAAGTTCACATTCTAGAAGGCATCAACAATTGAAGAACTATCAGAAATAAAAATAAAGCATCTCTGAAGTCATTAAATGTGTCAATAGGAAAGTAAGTTAACATTTTAAGAACTTCATGGATCATTTTAAAGAACAGAAATATCATATAAAAAAGAACATTGGTATTTCATCAAAGGCCAGGGAGGAGAAAAAATAGACCCTCTGCTTTCTCAGAAACTGGGGGAAAAAACAACTTTTTCCACACTATCTCCATAGAATTTTTAACACTCTAGCTTCCAATGCATAAGCCAGACAATCAAATTATATATATATATATATTATATATTTATATTATATATAATATATATATATAATATATATATATATATATATATGAAATAAGTTTTCATATATCAGAATGTGGGATGGGGTGGGTAGGGTGGGGGAGAGTAATGGGGGAAATGAGGACAACTGTAACTGAACAACAATAAAGAAAAGGCAAAAAATCCCAACTCTTTGGCTCAGTGTTCAGTAATCTCCTTTTATTTTTAAGTGTCTAATTTTTTTCTTAGACAAAGATCACTCTTCATTGTTTTATGAAAACATATTTTTTCAATATTTATCACTATCTTTATAATGCAAAATCTTAAATAATAGTTCCCTTTATTAATTTGTTCCATAATATTGTGTGTTAAGGTAGTGGGTATAAATCACTATAGCATTGTTCCATAAAATCAAACATATCTGACACATTTGCAAAAACTCTGGGAGAAGAGCTGGTGACCAGGATTGAATCTGAGTCCCATTACATAACCCTCATGTCCTCAGCAGTCAGCTTGCCTGATAGAGCTACTATATCAATCAGATGGGCTGAGCTCTCTGAAAACTCTCTGAGAAGCATAAATAGCTATACACCAAGCTAGTAGAAATAGTGATATATAACACTGGTATGGAATTTGCAATTACAAGCAACAGATGACTAGAAAGTTCTTCCATGGTCTCCATGAACATTGAGCCTTCTGCCATGTCCCCCTTTGTGGTGAAGGATTACTACCTCTGCCATGTGCCCTGTTCTTTTGAAATCACCTAGAGTTAACATAGTCCAGATATAGTTTGCTCTGTATTTTAAAAACAACATTTATTCCTTGTAGTTAGAAAAATTCTATTTGAACATCAATAGAATGTGATGTTCCATGTGGAAAGAAATAAGAATGTATTCAGCTGATATTCCTAACATGGATAAGAGCATAGATAGAAATTCTATTACTATTAGCACTTAAGAGCAATTTTGATCCATGATATTCTTCTACTAATATTCAAAAGATACAGAAGTTTGTTAAAGTTTTATATTACACATACTTTCTGTATCAAAAAATTATTGAAACCAGTCTTTTAAAAAACAATTCCTTCAGGGTTTTTCATTCTTTTTTTTTAATTGAGTCAGAGCTACTTTCAGTTTATTGTCATGTTCTCTCGCCTGTTTTTATTTTAAGCCCAAGTGGTCCTCATACCTGAATATCACAGGCCAGCATGGTCAGTTTCAACCAAAGCTCCAGCAAAGACAACCTGTTGTGGAAGGGTTCCTAGTTCCTAGAGCAGTTTTGGATTTTTTTTTTTTTTTTTTTGCTTTTATTGCCATGTGCAAAGTTTATACCTAAATCTCATGACCCAGGTGATTTCATTAGGCTTACCATAACTAATCAATACCAGTGAGATGGTCCCATAATTTAATAAAGCAGATAAAGTCTGGGTGTCTACAGATAAGGATGTACCATGGGGGCCTGTGAATCACAGGTTTTATCAGAGACTCAGTGGGATCGTAATGTATTCTTTCAATCTGTACCAAAGGTAGTAGCAGGAAGCTATTTTATAGATTTCTTAGTAATCTGAGCTGATGTTATACCTGTTACAGGACTATTCCAATAAAATAGAAACACAGCAGGATAAAAAAGATACAAATGGTGATTTTATAACAGTCAATAAAAGCATGACTCTATAGTAATGGAAAATTTGTTCATGAATTGTGAAGTATCAATGGCTCAGTTGGTTTAGTAATAAAATAATTTGTGTCCTGCCACTGGAACTTTTTTACCATGCTAACATGTACCTTTAATTTACTGTTTTTCCCCTCCCTTTGAGAAAGGAGTCACCAAAGGCAATGAAACTTATTAAGAAAATAATGTGTCTTAGTCAAACACAGACACCTAATCAAAACAGCCTTTTAAATGACTTTTTAAACTACTTTATAATCCATTACTTTTATTCATGAAAGAAAATTTCAGCTCATTATGTGAAAAATAAATTTATATAATAGTTGTTTCATGTAAATGGGAATGAACCATTTTATGTATAAAATAGTTAATCTCGTGCCTTGAAGATTAAGACCTTCCATTACTTTTTAAGTCACATGTTGACCTATAGGAAGTAAAATGCAGAACGGATCACCATTTTATGTGATAATTAAAAAAGAAAAAGAAAAAGCAAGGGGAAAAGGGACCGTTTGAAGGAAGAAGACAGAAAAAAATATATTCTATTTGATCTATCAAAGTATTTTCTCCCCAAAAGAGGTATCCCCAACCCTCTCCTAAAGGAACACTACTGTACAGGTTTCTATTAGTGTCTTTGTGGATATTAATTTGCTAGGAGAATTTGCTTCTCCCCATCTTACCCCAGGGTTCCTAGATTATTACAAATAATTAAAATAAAAGAAGAATCCTGTTTCCTAGTGAGACTATACTGTCAAACTTATGAACTATGATTATTCTCCCTCAGTGACCAGTTGTATTAATGTGTATTTAAATTATGGCTTTGTATTTGGTGTTAAAGACAGGGAGAGAAGATCATTATTGTCCCTGGAATGTGGGAAATAAAATCTGGGAGAAGAAGCCCCTTATAAATGCTTTCTTGCATGACAAACCAATCCAATTTTCCTTAATTTCTAAGATTTTATATAAATGAGTCTGAGAGCCATATTTGAAAGAAAAAGAAAAGGTGCTACCTTGCCCTTAACAGGAAGTGAAAGAACACTAGTCAATTTGAATCAAAGACACCTCTGTTCTGTCCACTCGTTTGCCCTGTTGGTGACTTTCCTACCAATGAGTCTAAAACTTTTTACCAATCATTCCCATGTGATAGAAAAGCTTTAAGTGCCCAGTGGCATAGATCCTAACACTGTCACCATCGAACTCCACTGCACTGTGTCGTGCTAATCAATATCACGGTCCTATTCCTGTCTTCTGCTTAGTTTGTCTTCCTTCCTGTTGGCATGTCTCTCTCCTTATCTGGGCTCATTGCAGAGTGAGGCTCACCTCTCAGACCAGCCGTACCAAGAGGACAGGAGCAATATCAAAATGCCTGCACTTCTGCTGGTAGTGTTTGCAGGGTTCTTAGAAGTGGAGTAGGAGCAGCTCTGCCTGACCGTGTTTGCACAATTAACACAATATGAAATATGCAAACACAACTAGAGTATAGACAACATGGCACTTCAAACACAATCTTGGCCACACAAGAACTCAGTGGTGCCTTGCATAAGGGAAACGGTTGGGTTAGTTTTCCCTTCCTCCATTCGCTTAATTTTGAAAAACAAACCAACCAACCAACAAACAAAAACAACTGTATGGGAGGCTCACAATAACCCTGCTAAAGAGTTAGACTGAAACCTGGGTGTAACTAGGAAGTCTTCTCCAGAAAGCCGACCAAAGTTAGGCCACCAAAGGCTGTGCTCTGTGCAGCTCTGGTTGTATCCTCCTCACATGTGGGTAAAGGGCCAGTGCAGCAGGTTTCACATAAGTGGCAGGAAACTTGTTACCCTGGGATAGCAAACCTGATTGCCCTCTGCACCAGCTCCCCAGATTTATTTAGTCTAAGCATTTTAGTATGTTTTTTAATTATTTAAATTTGGACATTCCAAGATGGCTGAAGAGCAGGTGGAAGCTACACTCACCTGCTCCCAGCCCCCAGATGGATTTATAGCTAAATTATAGAGCAATCAACCTGAATAACCAAATGAGGACTTGCTGAACTGAAATATTATAACCAAGGATTTACAAAAGAAGCCACACACAGACTGGTAAGAAGGGCAGAGATGCAGAAAGGGCTGGCCCCTGCACCCAGGAGTGGGAGCTGAGAAGCTGGAGGGATATCTCAGCTGCAAAACTCCCTCACCCCAGTAGTATGGGGTTGAGACCTCATGCAGGGATCCCCAACCCAGAGCAACAGACATGGGAAGAGAAGCCCTCAGAGCATCTGATGGTGGAAATCACTGGGGATTCAGTCTGCTTGGAAGGAAAGGAAGTCAGCTGGAGACCCAGATGCCACCTTCCCAAGGACAAGCACTCCTATTGTTAGAGCACCAGCATGGGGAGCGTACTGCCTGGTCCCCCAGCAGCTGGCAAGGCCACTCCACCATGCTTGGGTACTGCAGAGGCATCTGCTGACTGTACACAGTAGTGACTTTTGAGGCACTCTTTTTCTGGGAGAGGATCTTTTCAGAGACTGAACTGTGTAGCTTTGGAAAGGGTGCTGGACTCCCCCACCTCAAATGCACAGCTGGCATCCCCCAACTTGTTGGATCATTTAGCTGACCCAGTACTGCTGAATTTAGTTGCACTAGAGAATCATAGTGCAGTACAGAGCTGAGGCTTTCAGCACATGTTTCCTGGGGAAGCTTTTGTCCAGAAATCAGACAGGCACGTACAGGGTTGTTGGCTACATTGTTGGGGGTAAGGGGGAAGAGGGCACACCTGTCTCCCCTGGGAGCTCAGCCATGCTAATCCTGGAGGAGGGAGACATGTACAGCCCTCTCCAACAGGTTTGCAAGCACCGGTCCCAATAGGAGTCTGTTGGGATCTGCCTGTCCAAGACCCAGATACCCTGCCCTGCTGAACTCAGTTCTGCAGTGGGAGGGAGAGCTGCTCTGAACTGAGACATTCAGAGTGTGAGTCTCTCTAAGACAAGGTCTAATTGTCTTAGACCTTGATGAAATGGTTGGCCCCCTCCTACAGGCTGGGCTGGCATCACCACCAATGGACAACTCTTTTGATCTGTCCTCCTGAGCATGGTCCTCCCATCTGACTGAGTTTGCTCCTGAAGAAGGGGCAGCTGGCTGCACCCAACCTGAACATGCAGTGCACTCCTTTTGAGAAAAGTAGAGTTGGAGACTCTGGCAGAGACTGAGTGGTTTGCTGCTGAAGTAGGGGCACTTGCCCCTCATTGAATGCCTGACCACATGACCCCCAAGTAAAGGACCCACTAACCCTGTCCTCCTAACCCCATTTGCCTCACCCTACTGAGCTCACAACTTGTGGAAGGGCCTATGAGTTGCATCCAGTTTGGGTACACTCTAGGTTTTTCTTCAGAAGGCACTGGAGGGAGACCAGGCATCCTCTGGGGTCGGTACAGTAGCTGGCAGATGGAGGCTGACCTCTGAGACTCTCAGTCCCTTTACAGGTTTTCCCCCAGTGCTCAGTTTGAGGAAACCATCCCTTATACACAGATTGGCCCCTCCCATGCACATGTAGGTTCAGTAGATACAGACACAAAGAATGAATAGTGTGGTAGTTCTAGACAGATAGCCTAAGGCCTGTTACACACAATGTCTGACATCAACCTGTACCTGAACTCCGCCCAAGTGAACCCAGAACCAACAAAATCAATGGTATGCTTCAGACCACACCAGAGCTCAACCCAACTAACCACACTAGCAGCACACCCAAAGAGGGACTCCAGCAGGCACCAGACCCTGCTAGAAACAACTCTGCCTCAGAAGGTAGCCTCTACACAGTGTCCCACACACAGTGATCAAAGTTTGCCCTTATAGTCAGCAGCCTAAAGGGTTAACTTCACTCATGAAAGGGCCAACAGCATTCAAGATTCAACTACAACAGGAGTGTGCACCCAACCCACAAGAAACATTCCTAGAGCACAGAGTTCATGTGATCTGGAGGATTGTGCCACTGACTGGAACGAAATACCTTATCATAATGCCATCATAACCAGTTTGGGAGTCATAGAAGATTTGCCTACTACGCAGAGACAAAATGAGGTGTGGGGAACAAAGGATATACCCCAATGAAAGAATAAGAGAAATCCCCTGGGGAAAAAAAGTGAAATGAAATGGGAGCAACCAAAAATAGCAAATGCAGACTTTAAAAGAGTGGACAAAACCAAAGGGGGTAGTATTGAGGGTGGGACATGGGTGTGGGTGGGGCAGGGGAAAGTGGTAGTGGGAAAATGGAAATAGCTGTACTTGAACAAAAATCATAATGATAATAAAATAAAAAATTAAACAATGGTTATAAGGATGTTCAAGGACCTTGAGGAAGAATGGATGATCTTAGTGAGAACTTAAACAAAAATATAGTAGGCATAAAAGAGGACATAGAAACCATAAAAAAAGAACCAGTCAGGAATGAAAAATACAACATCAGAAATGAAGAATAAACTATAAGGAATCAACAGCAGGTTAGATGAAGAGAAGATTGAATCAGCAATTTAGAGGTCAAGATAACTGTAAGCACCCAAGCAAAAAGAAAAGAGGATGTTAAAAAATGAGAAAAGTCTAAGAGATCTCTGGGACAACATCAAGCATAACAACATCCGCATCATAGGGATACAAGAAAAAGAGAGTAAGCAAGGGATCAAGAACCCAAGTAAGCAAGGGATCAATTTCTTCTGTCTGAAGAAATAATGACTGAAAATTTCCTTAACCTAGTGAAGGAAAAAGTCACACAAATTCAGGAAGCACAAGAGTCCCAATAAAGATGAATCCAAAGAAGCCTACTCCAAGACATGTTATAATTAAAATGGCAAAGATTAAAGACATAAAGAGAATTATAAAAGCAGCAAGAGAAAAGCAGTTAATCTACTCATAAGGCTGTCAGCTGATTTCTCCACAGAAACACTTCAGACCAGAAGGAACTGGAATAAAATAGTCAAAGTGATAAGAAGCAAAGACCCAAGATTACTCTATCCAGCAAGGATATATATCATTTAAAATTGAAGGCAAAATTAAGAGCTCCCAGACAAAAAAAAAAAAAGGAAAAAAAAAAAACACTGAAGATGTTCATTATAACCAAACCAGTATTGTAAGAAAATGTTAAAGGACCTACTTTAAGAAGAAGAAGAAAACAATCAAGAGAGAGAAGAACATAGGTATAAAGAATAAAATATCAATAAATAAGTACCTAGTAATCATAATCTTACATGTAAATGGATTAAATGCTCACAGCAAAAGATATAGGGTACCTGGATAAGAAAATAAGCAACCTACCTAAGAACAAAACATAAACACATATTTAAAGTGAAGAACTGGAAAAAAATACTTCATGCAAATGAAAACAAAAATAAAGCTGGGGCATCAATACTTATATCGGACAAAATAGACCTCAAAAATAAAAAAAGGCCATAACAAGAGACAAAGAATATCACTACATAATGCTAAAGGGATTGCTCCAACAAGGAGATGTAACCCAAAAATGGACAATGAAGAGAGGATTGACTGACTGTGGGAGAGAGGAGTGAGCTGGGTGGAGGGGAGCAAAAGGAAAAAAAATGAGACAACTGTATTAAAATAAACAATAAATATATATACTTCAATGATTAAAAAAGAGGATATAACACTTTAAACACATATGCACCAAATACAGGAGCACCTAAATATATAAAGAAAATTTTGCTGGACATTAAGAGAGAGATCTATAGCAATACAGTAACAGTGGGGATTTTAACACCAACTGACATACATGGATAGAACCTCTAGACAAAAAATCAACAAGGAAATAGCAACTTTAAATAATACATTGGACCACATGAATTTAATTGATATTTAACAAAACATTTTACCCAAAGGAACAGAATATACATGTTTCTCAAGCGCACATGGAACATTATCAAAGATAGACCACATGTTAGGACACAAAATAAGCATTAACAAATTCAAGGTGACTGAAAGAATATCAAGCATCTTCTCTGACCATAATAGTATGAAACTACAAATCAACTGCAATTAAAAAACTGAAAAACATTCACACACAGAGGATAAACAGCATGTTATTAAACAATGAATGGGCTAACAATGAGATCAAGGAAGAAATGAAAAGTTACGTGGAAACAAATGAAAATGAATATACAACAACCCAAAATAAATGGGACAGAGCAACAGCAGTTGAAGTTCATAGCATTACAGCCTACCTCAAGAAGCAAGAAATATCTCAAAGAAACAATATAACCTGACACCTAAAAGAACTAGAAAGAAACAACAAAGTCCAGAGTAAGTAGAAAGGAAATAATAAAGATTAGGGCAGGAATAAATGGCATAGACAAAAAAACAAACAAACAAGGGATGAATGAAACCAAGAGCTGTTTCCTTGAAAAGACAAACAAGATTGACAAAACATTAATCAGACTTATCAAGCAAAAAGAGAGAAGATCCAAAAATAAAATTAGAAATGAAACAAGAGAAGGTATACCTGACACCACAGATATACAATGGGTTGTAAGAAAATACTAGGAACAACTGTATGCCAACAAGTTGGAAAACCTAGGCAAAATGAATAAATTCTTAAAAACATACAATCTTCCAAAACTGAATCAGTAGAAATCAGAAAACCTGAATAAACTGATTACAACTAATGAACTGGAAATAGTAATCAAAAAACTCCCAGCAAACAAAAGTCCTAGACCAGATGGCCTCACAGGTAAATTTACCCAACATTTAAAGAAAAACAAACATCTATCCTTCTCAAACTATTCCAAAAATGTCAAGAAAAGGGAAGACTTCCAAAGTATTTTTATAAGGCTATCATTATAATAATTTCAAAACCAGATATAGACACTATTAAGAATGAAAATTATAAGTCCATCCATATTTCTGATGAACATAGATGCTAAAATCCTCAACAAAATATTAGCAAACCATATCCAGCAAAACGTTAAAAAGATCATATGCCATGATAAAGTGGGATTTATTCTGTGGATTCAAGGCTGGTAAAATATTCACAAATCAATAAATGTGATACATCACATAAACAAGATGAAAGAAAATTACATGGTCATATCTATAGATGCAGATAAAGCATTTGATAAAATCCAGAACCCATTTATGATTAAACCTCTCAGTAAGGTGGGAATAGAGGGAATATATCTCAACATAATAAAGGCTGTATATGAAAACCCACAGCCAACAAAATGCTCAGTGGGCAAAAACTACAAGTGTTTCCCTTAAGATCAGAAACAAGGCAAGGATGTTCACTTTCACTCTTATTCAACATAGTACTGGAAGTTCTAGCCACAGTAATCAGACTGGAAGAAGAAATAGAAGGCATCCAAACTGGAAAGGTGGAAGCAAAAGTGTCATTATTCAAAGTTGACATGATATTGTATATAGAAAACTCTAAAGATCCTAGCAAAAAACTACTGGAGCTAATAAATAAATTTGGCAAAGTAGCAGGATACAAAATTAATAGTTAGAAATCAGTTGCATTTTTATACACCGATAATGAACTATTAGAAAGAGAAACTAAAAAAACAATCCAATTTACTATTGCAACAACAACAAAAATAAGGTCCAGGAATACTTTTAACCAGGGAGATAAAATTCCTATTAAAATATCAATGTCATGTTTCATAGATTTAGATCAAATATTCCAAAAATTTATAGGGAACAAAAAAAGTCCCCAAATAGCTTCAACAACCTTGAGAAAGAAGAACAAAGTTGGAAGGATCACACTACCTTATATCAAATGATGCCACAGGGACACTCTGTTCAAAACAGTTTGGTAGTGGCATAAGAACAGTCAAACAATTCAATAGAATAGAACAGAGAACCCAGAAATAAACCCACTCCTTTATAGCCAATTAACATTTGACAAAGAAGGCAGGAGTATACAATGGGATAAAGATAGTCTCTTCAGTAAATAATGTTGGGGAAATTGGACAGGGACATGTAAAGAAATAAAATTAGACCACCAATTTTCACCATACACAAGAATGAACTCAAAAATGGATTAAAGACAAATTAAATTGTGAACCATAAAAATCCTACAAGGAAACATAGGCAGTAAAATCTCACACAACTCTTGTAGCAATATTTTTGCCAATAAATCTCCTTGGGAAAGGGAAACAAAGGGAGACAAAATAAACAAATAGGACTACATCAAACTAAAAAGCTTTTGCACAGCAAAAGAAACCATCAGCAAAGTGAAAGGGGAACCCACTGAATGGGAGAATATATTTACAAATTATATATCTGGTAAAGGGTTAATTACCAAAATATGTAAAGAATTTACACAACTCAACACCAAAAAACAAACAACACAATTAAAAATTGGACAAAGGACCTGAATAAATACTTCTCCAAGGAAGATATACAGAGGGCCCATAGACACATGAAAAATGCTCAACATCAGTAGACATCAGAGAGATGCAAATTAAAATCACAATGAGATTTCACTTTACACCTGTCAGAATGGCTATCATCAATAAATCAATAAATAAGTGCTGGCAAGGATATGGAGAAAAAGAAAGCCTAGCACACTGTTGGTGAGAAGGCTGACTGATGCACTGTGGGAAACACTGTGGAAAACAGTACAGAATTTCCTCAAATAATTAAAAGTGGAACTGCCTTTTGACCCAGCAGTCGCACTTCTGGGAATATATCCTAAGAATCTCAAAACACTAATTCAAAAGAATACATGCCCTGCATGATGATAAGCAAATACTGACTGGACATGAAATAATTAATTAATTAATTAATTTAAAAAATACATGTAACCCCTATGTTTATAGCAGTGTTATATATAATAGCCAAGATCTGGAGACAACCAGAGTGTCCATCAGTAGATGAGTGGATAAAAAACTGTAGTACATTTACACAATGAAGTGCTACTTGGCTGAAAAAAAAGAGGGAGGGAGAGGAGGAGGGGGAGGGAGAGAGAGAGAGAGAGAGAGAGGAAGGAAGGAAGGAAGGAAGGAAGGAAGGAAGGAAGGAAGGAAGGAAGGAAGGAAGGGATCTTACCCTTTGTGACAGCATGGATGGTCCTAGAGATTATTATGCTAAGTGAAATAAGCCAGTGAGAAGAAGACAAATATAGAATCTCACTTATATGTGGAACCTA
This sequence comes from Glossophaga mutica, assembly GCA_039655065.1. Classification (NCBI taxonomy): domain Eukaryota; kingdom Metazoa; phylum Chordata; class Mammalia; order Chiroptera; family Phyllostomidae; genus Glossophaga; species Glossophaga mutica. Next base: position 155,370,201 of record CM077303.1, on the reverse strand, counting down.
ATAAACAAAATAAACTGATGAACAAAATTAAAACAGAGGAGTGAATACATGAAACACACTGACTGCTGTCAGAGAGGAGGAGGTTTAGGGGACTGGATGAAAAAAGGTGAAGGGATTAACCAACAAAAACATATATATGTAACACATAGACACAGACAACAGTGTGGTGATAGCCAGAGGGAAAGGGTGATGGGGGAAGGTGGAGATGGGCAAAGCGGGGGAAATGGGGACAGAAAGAGCCTTTGCTTGGAGTGATGGGTGAATGATGCAGTGTGCAAATACTGTTTTATCGAGTCATACACTTTAACCCTGTATGGTTTTGTGAACAAATGTCACCCCAACAGATTCAATAAAAATAAAATAATTAAAATAAAAATTATTTAAATTTAAGTAATTATTTAAATATTCCCATTGTTCTAAAGAAGCTTGACTGACTTGTTTCCAGAGTAATGAACTACTAGAATCTTTAATGTTTTTGAATGTTGGATGACAGTGGCCAAGTGCTCCCCTCAGCTCTATGAACTGAATCAGGGCACTAGAGCCAAATAATCTGAGCTCCTTTTCACATAATTGTGTTATCTGGTTGTGTGACTTTAATGTCTCTATGCCTCATGTGATCTGTAGAGGAGAGTTTAAGTGGTACCTATTGCATATGGTGATTGAAAGGATTAATAGAGGTAAGATAGCACTGAACGCAGCAGCATATAGAAAGCACTCAATAAATGTTAGTTATTGATTCTGATTTTGGTGGTGATGACAGCAATCCATAACCTAATATTAAAAAGACAAATGTAGTTGTTTGAAATCCATTGATAGCCGTCCAGTTAGTCACAGGTAAGGGTTTATTATTAGGCCCCTCATCTGCCTGAATTTCATTGTTTTGGGGAATCTTATTCAATTTGAAAAAGAGAATTTAGCCCATTCAAGTAGATGCAGTCAGGCTTCTTTTCATTCAGTGAGTCTGGAATATGTGATGGTGAGTACTGAGACCAGGATAGTTAGAGGCTCTGGGACTCTATCTTTGGCTTAACCACTGGGTAGAACATGTGGCCAGTAACTCATTTATGAATAGGGATAGTAATAACCCTACTTATCATATAGGTTTATTATAGTTAACACATTTCTAGATGATTTATATTAACTATGCAATACTAGACAAAGATAAGTACTGTTACCATCTTCAGTAGAGTGTTCCCCTCCCACCTTTTATGTGCCTGCATCATCCCTGCAAATGATACTACCCTCAATGCCCAATGCCTTGAGATGGTCCTCACTGTCAACACCACCTCTTGGGAACCCAAATAAATGATAGTACAAATGATTACATGAAATCACTTGGGCAAAGCAACTAACAAACAACAGGACAGCTTCTTCAGATTGTAGGTTCCTTTCCTAATTCATTTGTCTACCTATACCTCTATCCCTACATTGGGAGAAAAATGGTAGAGTCTGGGGCACACTGATTTTGAGAAGACAGGGGCAATGCCAAGGATTAGATCATAATAGCATGTAGTGTTGACTGTATGGTCTTGGTTCAAAAAATAGAGAAATTTGGAGATCATATGAGAAGCTGAAGAGTACTGTTGAGGTGTGCCTATCTAAATTGGGTTCCTGGATTTAATTCCAAGGTGGGGAGTGAAAGGGTGGTTTCCTCACACACCTACAAACAATTCCCAGACGCCAGCATGCTGTCCAAGAATTCAACTCTATTCTGACACTATGTACTCTGACAGAGACCCAGGTTAAGAGTTCAGTCCAACAAGAATGCCCTCCTCCCCAACACACCTACACATATACACAACTCAAACTTTGGTTGAAAACCCAGGCTCTTACCTGTGCTTCTGGCTATAGATTGGAGGTTCTCATGTCCCGCTACCTGGGTTCAATTTACTTGCCGGAATGGCTCACATAACTCAAGAAGCTCACTGACTAGATTACCACTTATTAAAAATGATATTTAAGGATTCAAATCAAGAGCCAGATAAAGAGATACATGGGTACATAGGGCAAGGTCCTGAACAAAGGAGTTTCTGTTCTTGTGGAACTTGGGGCCTGGGACAGTGGTACATGGAAGTGTTCTGGTTCCCCAACACAGAAACCCCCCAAAGCTCTTCTTTTGGGCTTTTATGGAGGCTTTGCTACAAAGGCCTAATTGATAAACTCACGGGTCATTGATGATTGACTCAACCCCCAGTCTCTTTCCCCTCCTCAGAGCAGAGGGTGAGGGGATGGGACTATAACGTCCAACACTCTAATTACATGATGGGCTCTCTTGGCAGCCAACCCCCAAAACTTAGGTACTTTCCGAAATTCACCTCATTAGCATAACAAAAGACCTTGATCACTTTCAACGCTTAGGAAATTCCAAGCTGTGAGCCAGGAGTTGTGGACAAAGATCATATATATATGAGAAATATATTTTGGTCTTCTGAATGAATAAATAACAATATTACACTATCTAAAGGTCTTCATCCAAAGTAGCTCTTGTTAATCATGATTCCACTCATCATTTCATCTGAACTCAAGTAATCTTTTTTTTTTTTTTTTTTTTTTTTACTACTTACAGTTTATTGAGAGCCTACCATGAGCCAGGTGCCATGCAAGGCTCTTTGCATAAAATGTTTCTCACCCTCACAGCCACACTTGGGCTTATATATTGTCCATGGCCTATAGATGAGGACACAGGCTTAGAGATGTTCAGTAGCCCCTAAGCTCACACAGGGATGAGTGGCAGAGCCTGGCTTCAAACCTTGGGCACAGAAATCCAAGCTCTTCCCTTATGCCACACATGCTTCACAGTGGGACAGTGGGGCTCCCAACGCCTTGATGAGCAATTGTTTTCAAAGCACAATAAAATAAGCAGAAGTGAATCTTAGGAAAGCCAGTGGGGGAAGAAAAAAAATGCAAATCCTAAAACTATCATTTAAAGCCCCACTGGATGCAAAACAAAATGTTCTTCCTGGTAACAGATTAATAAAATAATTAAGCTATGTTAGACAGGTAATGTTTTCATCAACTTAGTGTGGGTAAATCACTCTCGCACAGATTGCAATTCCTACTCAGAGACTATAAACATTTGCATTTTATGAGTTTTTAAAAGCATGTCTTATTTTAAATTCAAAGCTTTAATGTCACACACAACTGCAATTGATAAAAAGTTATTCCTGTGCCATTTGGAAAGAGAACTCAAATAATGGGGTTTTGGCAGAGGTTTGAAGTAGGGTGAGGTCAATCTGTAAAAGTAGCCAAGTAGATCTGGTTTGAAATATTAATCATTCATTAACCCCTACTTAATGTACTTTACCCCTATTAAACTACACTGAAATCTCACTTGAAATTTAATAGCAATCTATACCCAACCATCAAATATTTAGTGTCTATTTAGGAAAAATAATTGGTGGAACTCAAAGTTACTATTTGTTCTGTTTGATTAATGTTTACCAAGTGGAAGTTCTGGAACAAAATAATACATCAGTGGTTCACACTCACTGATGCTTCCTCTGCTTATCAATACCTCATCTCCTGATCTTGCTTTGCATCATCCTTTGAAAATGTAGTGCAATGAATATTTTTTTATTAAATTTCATTTCTGGAAAGAATTTGCGTTTTTCCTGGATGACAGATGTATCACCTCTCAAAATTTACTTTAAATAAACTAATAATGTGTCCACTTCTCAGTATATGTTTGCCTTCTCAGAATCACTAACGATAATCAGTTATAGCAGAGAGCAGCATTCCTCCCTTCCTGGATCCTTTCTCATTGTATTACTTCAGCTGAGTGCTATAATCTCTGGGCACAGCAAAGTGCCTAGCATGTGCTATAGGTTCAGGGTTTGATCAGTGAATTAATGAGCATTCCCATATGTATTAATATACTGATGATAATGGAGTCCATCCTTACTATTGAACTGGTGGGTTCAATGACTAAACAAGGCATAGTCTAGGCAAACATTTTAAAAATAGTAATGTATAAATATACAGTCTTATTAAAATTGCAGGCCTTCGAGTAGTACATAATAAGAAATATTTGAAATAAATTGAAGGGTAGGAAATACCTGTAGGCTCATAAAAATTTGCATAGCTTAAATAACCTTGATCCCTAAAATAAATTAAATAAGTTAGTGCAGTTTTCTTAAAACCTGCATTGAAAAAAGTAAAAACAAAGTAATGCCCCCATTTCCCCCTCAACCCTTACTTATAGCCAAGTTCTCATGACAAAATTATTTTTGTAATAAAAATTCTTTCTCAAGAATAGAATTTTGTAGTTTAATGATTAAAAGACATCAGTATAAGAGTTTCAACAGGGAAAGATTCTGCTTTGTGACAATCATAAGTGGCACCTTACCTACCATGATCAGCCATCCTATGATGACCAGAAAAATTAAGAATAACTTTTGTGACTTCTGGTCAAGATGGCAACATAGGTAACCTCCTCACACAACCACATCAAAACTACAACTACATTATAGGACAGTCATCACTCAGAAATCAAGTTGAATGGAAGTCTGACAATTACAAAATTAAAGAAAGCACATCTATCCAGACTGGTAGGAGGGCACAGATGAGGAATGGGATGGTCCCCCACCCACAGGAGGGATATCTCAGGAGTGAGGAGTCCCAGCCCCACACCAAACTGCCAGCCCAGGTATTCAGTGCCAGGAAGATAAGTCCCCACAAAAACCAGGTAAGTCCCCAGGCTGCAAAAACTAGTGGGGACTGATTCAGTGGAAGAAATTCCTGGAGTCCCAAGCAGTTCCTCTTAAAGAACCACATATGGACTTAGAGTCAGTCCTTCTGAGCTCCAGCACTGGGGTAGCAGCTTGAAAGGCACCAGTGGCATACAGAGAGGAATTGAAGTGCCTGGCATCAAGGCAGGAGCTGGGGGACAGATTTATCCCAGACAGAAAGGCAGTTAGAGACCATTGTCCCTTTTCTGATCCCTCCTCCCACGGAGCCACAGAGCCAGTAGGCAGGTGCCAATTCTGAGACTCCATCAACCTGGCTAACACTGTTAGCCCCATTCTGGAGATCCCCTGAGATTCCATCCTACAGCTTTAGGGCCCGCCTAAGCTGTTAACAGAGACTTTTCCATTTGAATGACTAGTCTTGGCTCATGCTTCACAACTTCCTAAATCCTTTCAAACAAACAATAGCCAACCTCAGTGAGCCTCCATCCCTTTTATGTCTTGCTAAGTGGCCCCAGGTATGGCACTAGCAGCAGCCAGACAAGATTCACATCTTGACTTCACCTGGGAATCTCCAAGCTCAGCAAAGGTAGCAGCCATCTCACATTGCTATATAGCCCAGGCAGAATGACCCTGAGCAAAACACACATGGGGGCTGACCTTGGCCTGCACCACCCAGGAAACCCCAGGGCCAGCACACCCAGTGGACAGCTAAAGACCATATGGGAACACCACCATCCTGCCCCTGCACAGCTGATCCTCCACAGAGTGTGGAGGTTGGTGGTCAGTGATTACAGCTAAACGTTGCAGCTGACTGGCCTGGGTAAATCCCTCCCCTTGACCTGCCAACAGCAACCAAGACTCAACAATAAGAGGGTAAACTCAACCCACATGAATGGCACACCTCAAGTACTCAGCTTGGGTGATAGGGGAGGCTGTGCCACCAAATCCTACAGGTCACCTACTACATTAGACAATGCTATAAAGACAGGGAGTCATAGCAGTTCTACCTAATACATAGAAACAAACATAGGGAGACTGCCAAAATGAGGAGACAAAGAAACATAGCCTAAATTAAAAAAAAAAAAATCAAAACTCCAGAAAAAGAACTAAACAAAAGGGAGATAAGCAATCTATCAGATGCAAAGTTCAAAATAGTGGTTATAAGGATGTTCAAGGAAATGAGTGAGGACCTCAGCAGCATAAAAAAAGATCCAGTCAGTAAAAAAGGATACACTAATTAAAATAAAGAACAATTTACAGGGAAACAAAAGTAGAATGGATGAAGCTGAGAATCAAATCAATGATTTGGAACATAAGGAAGCACAAAACAACCAATCAGAATAGTAAGAAGAAAAAAGCATTTTAAAAAATGAGAATAGTGTAAGCAGCTTTTGGGACAATTTCAAGCAATCCAACAATCACATCATAGAGATGCCAGCAGAAGAAGAGAAAGAACAAGAATTTGGAAATCTATTTGAAAAAATAATGAAAAAAAAAAAAACCCTTCCCTAATATGGTGAGTGAAATAGACAGTCAAGTCCAGGAAATACAGAGTCCCAAACAAGATGGATGCAAAGAGGACCACTCCAAAACACATCATACTTATAATGCCAAAGGTTAAAGATAAAGAGAGAATCTTAAAAGTAGCCAGATAAAAGCAGTTAGTCACCTACAGAGGAGTTCCCGTAAGACTGTCAGCTGATTTCTCAAAAGAAGCTTTGCAGGCTAGAAGGGATAGTCAAGAAATAATGAAAGGCATGAAAAGCAGGGACCTACAGCTAAGATTGCTCTACCCAGCAAAACTATCATTTAGAATTGAAGGACAGACAAAGAGCTTCCCAGATAATAAACAATACTAAAGGGGTTCATTACCCCCAACCATTATTATGTGAAATGTTAAAGGTACTTATTTAAGAAAAAGAAGATCAAAACTAAGAGCAGTAAAATGGCAATATGTGCATATCTATCAACAATTGAACCTAAAAACTAACTAAGCAGACAAAAAGAACAGGGAGAGAATCATGAGTATAGAGAGTGTTTTGGTGGTTGACAGATGGGAGGTGGGTGTGGGGGAATGGATGAAGAGATGAAGGGATTAAGAAGTACCCAGAGGTATTTACAGAGTAGCCATGGGAATGTAAAGTGCAGTACAGGAAATGGAGTAGCCAAAGAACTCATATGAGTGACCCATGGACATGAACAATGATGTGGGGATTGCCTAAGGGAGTGGGTGTTGCTGGGTAGAGGGTGGCAAAGGGAGGAAATTGGGATGACTATAATAGCATAAACAATAAAATATAATTTAAAAAAAAAGAATAACTTGTATGGGCAAGGTGAATATCCTCGGTGTATTCCCAGAAGCAAGCTTTAGCATCTCTTTTACAATACTATCTGGACTATCTTGATGAGGGCAGGGTGACAGCGATAGCAAGATCTAGGGACTAGACAAACTAGGAGATGATAAAGCAAGACCCTTCCCGTCCTGACAAGGAAATGATACTTCTCTTCCTCAATATTGGATCTTGATGTTGATCTTATTTTGGTTCTTCTAAAAGGAAATGCTATGGTTTTAACTATACAATTGTTTCATTCCTCATAAATCTTTATGTACAGTGATAGTCATGTGTTTTGTCTTTTCTCTGAATTTTAATTCAGTGGTATCTGTGAGGAACAGTACTTTTTGACCCAGTTGTAGTCAATTGGAAATATTAAACACCCCCAAATTCATCTTTTTCTTATTAATGTGACCATGTGCCTGGGTTCGTGCTTTCCTCAGGACAACTGTTATGGTTATTTTAATGAGAAGCTTTGCATGATGAGTATATAAAAGTGAGTATAGGACTCTCAAAAAATGGTCGATTATTTCTTGACTTTTGCTAATATGAAACAAAAGAGCTGCTGGTCCAAAATGGTCTAAGCAATGTCCCCATCATCCTAGAAGGAAACTCAGTGGCTACTCAAACAGATCTGATGAACGAGACACTCCATATTGGAGACTAGTGAAGACTCCTCAGGGTTTTGCAAATATGTTTTCAATTTTCTGTTAATTATCATTTGAATAATGTTTGAGTAGCTGGAAATTGTTCCAGAAATTCCAAACAGTTCACCAATAAGCATTTACCTTGAAATGTGAGTAAGTTTTCTGAAGTGTCTTTAAGCCATCTAGAATATCCTACACCTTATACAGTCCTTGTTTTTGAAGCGCAAAACCGCACTACTTACGTGAAGAAGAAAATAAGTGATGTTATGGAGGAAACAGGAACAAAGCCCAGAGAGCTCCTGAAAAGTGCCTGTGTGTCATTCTAAGAAAAGAAAAAGTGAATTCTAGAGAAGGTAAAAATTAAAGGAGTGGTATCTAAATCAAGAACAGCCACGTAGAATATATATACAAATGATTAGTTATATTTATTTAAAACCACATCTCATTAGCCATATTCTTCAATTCTTTGTTGGCTAGTTGCTCTAAATATCATTTCAAGGATAGTTAAAAGACTGTTTTTTTAAAACATACATGATACCTGATCTTTAAAGAGCCAATAACATTACATATCAATCTATTAAATCAAAGCATCCTAGAATTAATGTACTGCTATTTCAGTAAATGGAAGTTTGAGATTCTCTCCCTTGTGTCCCCAGCCCAGCCTTAGGACAGCCGACTTAAAGCTGCAGAGGAATCGAGTCCCCACCCTTGAACTTTAAAACTGTGGTAAATCACTTCATCTTTGTATTTTCCAAAAAAAGTTCAATTCCTGTTATTTTGAGTAAAAACAAATGAAAAACAAAGATAAAAATACCTAGATAGTAATCATGACATGTTTCTACCCCAGGGCCATCTCTCTAGAATGTACAAATTTGGGGGGGGAGGTCATTTCACCTCTCTTGGCCTCAGTTTTTTAAACTAAAAATTGAATTTATAGCTTAATCATGGATTGTTTGACTTTGTTTTAAAAGTACAAGTTTACACTACAAACTAATTATGTGGATTTTGTCAGTTAGACTCTTCAGCACAGCATTCATATTGAAAAGGTACCAATTATTCATAGTATCTTTCTCTCAAGTCCTTGCCTCCTGTGAATGTTTCTAGCCCATGAGTTTCTATATAAATGGCTCAGAAAAGGCCCTATGGAATTTACTTAATGAGTGTGTCTTTTGGAATATTTAGAAGAGGCATTGATTTTGATATAAATTGAGAGAGCTCTGAAGGGTGTATAATTTTTAGTTAATCCTAATATGCACAGCTCTACTTATAACGGTTCATCCTGATAAATAGAACTACTTTTCAACCCCTGTTTTATGCTGCTTTAAAAACATGTTCAATCTCAGCACTAACTTTTGTGAATTATTCTTGGGCGTACTTTTGCTTTTACCAGCAGTCTAATCCTTAGCTCAATTATCAGCTGTAATTTCCCTAAGGGTAGCTTTCTTTTTTGTATTACTAAAAAATCAATTTTTGTTTCTGGATATGAATTGAAAAGTGACTAATTAGCTGCCACTAACAGGAATAATAATAATAACTGCATTGGTAAGTGCTTACATTTATTTCGGATATTCTTTCAATCAGAGGAGGATAGAGCCTGTCTCCTGTTTGACAGGGTGATAAACAAACTGAATCAGAGCGATGGATTCAATATCCTAGGGTAAAATATAGTAGCTATTAAATAGTCCACAGCAATATAGGATTGAAAGGTAAGAACAAAAAATATATATTCCTTTATTTATCGCCTCGTGGAACATATTTCCACTGATGGTGTTCCTCCTTGGACTGCCAGAGAAAATTCCAACTTGCTTGTAACAAAATCCACCTCTTGTAACTTGGGTGCAGTGTTAAGATGGTGCATTGAAATGGGATAAGCATGGGCTTAGGGTCAGATGGACCCATTCTCTAACTCCATTTCTTCTACCTATGAGCTTGCCAGCTTGGGCCAAAGATGCAGCCTCTGTGAGCAGCATTGCCCCCGTGTGGTAAATGCAAGATGGGGTGGTGACTCTCTTGGTGGGATGTTATAACTAGTAAGTGATGTGCCAATTTGTGTTGCCTGGTTGTATTTCAATACCATACACGTAATAATTTGTGAGGGAGGAAAAGTACAGAATTGGCATCCGGGGCTGAGAGTGAGGCTGTGACTCTTTTCTGCTGTGTTTGGCTGGTTAATATCTACAAGTTTTTTGTCTTGCTTGTTTGCACCTTTCCCGTTTTTTTTGGCCAGAGAGCAGACCTTCTTTTCTGACATTTTTTGAAGGAAAAAAAAAACATTTCTGAAGTATTTGCCTTGATATCTACCTCTATAAGCATTTTACACAAAACATAAGTTAATCTCTTTATAATTAAGAATAATGCTATAGCCCTGACTGGTGTGGCTTAGTTGGTTGGACTGTGTCCTGTAAACTGGAAGGTGGCAGGTTTGACTCCAGAGCACAAGCCTGCACTGCGGGTTTGGTCCTCAGTCAGGATGTGTACAAAAGGCAAGTGATCGACATTCCTCTCCCTCTCATTCTCCCGTCCTTCCCCTCTCTCTAAAATCAATAAGCACGTCCCTGAGTGAGGATTTAAAAAAAAAGAATAATGCTCTCTTGACTATCATAACTGCATAGTATAGTAAATGCAGGTGCTGAAAGGGATTAGTCCACACTATAAGTTAAATACAAAAAGTTACCTTCAGGCAAAAATATTGTCCTATAGCACTACATCTGTTTGCTTCCATTTTCACATGCTGGTTTTGTTTTTTATGCAGCCACCCACCCTAACATGATGAGAGGGTTTTGTCCCTCCTTCCCAATACTGCCCACGCCATTTCTAAACCACCACACTGTGCATTGATATTGAACTAAACTCCTGGCTAGCTTTATAAATCCTCATCAGCAAAAACACACAACACCTGCCCTTGATCGCTTTATAAAGAAAAACAGGGTGCCATCTTACAGATTACTTTATGGTATGCAATAACTTTGTCAAATAGAAAATATTTTCTATTTAATCCAATTCACTTTTATGGAGCACTACAATAAGCCAGGCACTCAGCTGCTGAGAACACAAAGATGAATAAGATCCTCCCCCAAGTTGTTTACAGGGGACTGAGGAGGAGGTCACACACACTTAAGAAAAGGGAAAGATGGCATGACCGATGCCAACCTGGGTCAGGAGAAGGGGGTTGCGAAAGCCTCAATCTGGATCTAGAAATATGAGAAGGATTTTTGTTTGTTTCAGAGAAGTAAAGGGCTAGAGAAAAAAATACAAGCGTGAGTACAGACATGAAAGCACCCAGAGGAGCCCAGGGCTTGGCACAGTGCCCACTGCTCGGGACACTCTCAGCAGATATTTGCAGCGGTTTCAAGGTTCCGTGGGAAACAGGAGAGGGTAGGAGACAGTTAAAGGACTTAGTGAAACACTTAGCCTTGTCATTTTCTATTTTATTAAGCGCCTTTACTACTTTCTCTCTTTTTACCTACCTCTGGCATGCATTGATAATATATGCATGTTGCAAACTATATATACAAAGTGAGAATTTACTCTTAGGAAAGCAGACCAGAAGTAGGTTTCTCACTTTCCGGGTTTTTTTTTTAAGCACTAAGAACATGAACTGGTTAAATTATCTTGCTGCCTCTAAATGTGGAATATAGTTGAGTTCTGGAGGGGAAAAGAATTGATTGCCATAACAAGGTCTACTGCTAAACTGAACATATGTTGCTCATAATGTCACTTTCTAAATCAATGAAATTATCATTATAGAACATGTCGACAAATTAGACATGTAAAGTGCTGGCTGTATGTGGGAGAGATGTAATTTGGCTCCATAAAAAGAAAATTAAACAATAAAATATCATTGACAGATGTAGTTAGCTAAAGGTTTTGAGGTTTAAATACCAATTTGTGGGAAAAAATTATGCAGACAAACTGAGGATACCAGATAAAAATACCAGTCTTCGCAGGAGAGGAAAATTCAGTCTTTTGACCAGATGTTCTAAGACCTTAACTCTCGCCTTTCTTTAATAGATGGGTATGCTGACAGTTCCTAACTTTTTTCAAATCCAAATAAAGTAGGCCAGTGATGATAAAAGAAATAAATCCAATTGAATATTTCATTTATGTTTCTGATTTGAAAAACTATAGTAGATTAAGTTAGACCAGTAATGCCAAGTTCTTCTTCACCAGGGCTCCTTCCAGTGGAATTTCTCTTGTGTTTCTCACCTTAGGAAACAACATGCCAAAAAGCCACAGGTTCCAAAATGTTTATAGTTGTGGTTACTTATTCTAACAAAAATAGTACCGTGGCATTATATAAGAGTCTTAAAGATAAGTCTAAAAAATAAGCAATGCAACTATTGATGATAAGCTGATTATTATTACTACGAAATCTGTATATTACTACCTAAATAGTAGAATAAGTGAAAATTGATCTTATTTTATACTCCAAGTACAATGGTTATTTCTAGTAGCTTTCAGATTTATAACATCATAGCTGGCAAAGTAGACTCACATTCCTTAACATTGAAGGCTTGGACAGAGTAACAGAATATAAGCAGTGGGAAATACTTGATGATGCCTTTACAAAATATTCAGCATCACTTATAAAGATAGTAAACAGGACATATACCAAGATTATAGAAATAGTATAACACTTTAACATCAATACTATTTACTAAGGGACTTCTCCAATCTCTTCTAAACCCTCTGCTTTTATGTTTCTACACTGTGCCCACTAATCTTGGGAAACAGTTGTGGGTTCTTCATTCCCTACTCTAGCTCTTAGAACAGTAACTTGCACACTACAGTTGCTTTAGTTTATTTATAGTCATGAACACATGTTGAAGCAACTTACAGATGGATAGAAGGAAGGTTAAAATATTTCCCACATGGAAACTATTAATCCTGTTTCTAAAATAATTCTACCTTGCACATTCTGACCACTTGGGAGGGTTGTAACCCTGGCCCCCATATAGTTGACTGGGAGCTACTTCTACCAATCCCTTGTAAGGGGAAGTGACCTGAGTCAACTCCAGGCTGGACCTTCTAGGGCTGGTGTGAGACCCAGCAGAGTGTTCTATCCTTTTCTCAGTGCTCATGCCAGCTGTCAACCTGGATTCTGTCAACATGGATTCCAGGTTAATTATAGTGAGAACAGTCCCAAGCTAACCCATGGACATAATACATGAGTGAGAAATAATTGTTTGTCCCTGAGATTATGCTGGATGATACAATTGACAAAGATGGAATGGCCACGAATATTTCCCAAGAAATATTGCTTCTCCTATTAAAATGCCATATGATATACATCTTTGCAAATGTATTGTCCTCACTACCAATCTCTATCTCATTTCCAAAGGGACAGGTTTGATTGAATGTTAAATATTGTAATAGTCTATACCCAAAGATTCTTCTCCAGTGGAAAAACTTTTTCCAAAGTGGGCTATATGCTAAGGAGACAAGATTCTGCAGAGTACACATATACACAGACACTCACAAGTAACTTTACTCCCTCCCTCTCTTTTCAGCCAAAATAGAAAAACATGACTTGATATAAATAGAGGATTATCATAGTTGTTCAGATAGATACTATTTTCTTTAATTTCTGTCTATGTTATTAAATTGATGATTCCATTATATCCTATACAACATAATTAATAGGAAAAAATGAGAAAATTATATAAAGTGGGAAGAAATAAGAATTTAACATAAATGACATTCCCATCTGAAAGTTGTGGATAGAAAACTTCTCCAGCATCTGTTATGGAAATATGGAAACTGATATTTTTAAATGCAGTGTGAAATGTAAAATAAAAAATAAAATGTGGTTAGTCCATATTTGAGGATCCTTCCTTGTCAAAATAACACTTCCAAAAAAAAATCATTTTCAAAGGTTACCCCTCAGAATACTGCCACCAACAGTGCTGCTTTCAATAAATGGTATATTTAATATTTTTATACAATATCCAGCACTACAAACCCACCACCCTAAGGCAGCTGAAGAGGAATGGAAGAGGGAATGTGCTAGTACAAATATCTAACCTCCAGACTGTGTGAAAGGATCCATATTTCAGTAGCATGTTGGGAATGGAGAGCCCACACCAAACTCACCATGAGGAGAAAGAACTTATTATGCGGGTCATGTCACTGGCAATGGAAATCAAGAAGGAAACATCAAGTAACAAGAAATGCAATGTAGCATAGAATACAGTTGACCCATGAGCAGTGCAGGGATTAGGGTGCCAACCCCCCACCTCGTCAAAAATTCATGTATAAATTTGGATTCCCCCAAAATGTAGCCACTAATAACCTACTGTTGACTGGAAGCCTTGCCAATAACATGAACAGTCAATTCACACATATTTTGTTATGTGTATTATAACTATGGTCTTACAATAAAATAAGCTAGAGAAAAGAAAATGTTAAGAAAATCATACGGAAGAGAAAATACATTTATAGTACTGTACATATTTATTGGGAAAAGATCTTTACAGAAATGAGCCTACATAGTTCAAACCCATGTTGTTCGAGGGTCAGCTGTGATTATTTCCTGGAAGTTAACTAGAGAAGCATTTGTTTTTTATTTAGCATCAAAAATAGCATCAGAGCACAATCCAGTAATAATTAACCAAACGATGGAAACCATGCACCTCAGAGTGAAGAAGAGTGCCTAAGGTATGTGTTAGCACCTGTGCCTATTTGCCCAAAGGGGGAGTGTATGCCTAGGCCTAGTCGGCCTGTCAGTTTCTCTGAGATTTGCTGTTCTTGTTAGGATCTGCATGCAGCAGATCAATAATCACATCCATAATTTATATTTTTTCTTCAAACTTTTCCTCCTTCTATGTGTCAGTAGAGATAAATGTTCAAACTTCAGTCTTCAAAAAAACAAACTTTAAGCAGGTAAAGAAATGGAAAGTATGCCCGGGGAAGGAGCAGACACAGGATAGCCTGTGGAAGACATCTCACCTGGGACCTAGGTCATCCAGGGACATCCCACAGATGGTTCTAGGTTCGGTGGGGCCTAAAACAAAATTGGTAGACCCTCTTTAAGAATAAAACAAATTAGAAATTAAAATAGCTTAAAATTATCTATTTATAAAGAGAAATCACGGGAAATTAAAAATATTGTAAAACATTAAAAATCTAGAAAAATGCGTGTATTTATTTAACTTTTTAACATATCTCAGTAATACTGTTTCTCCTGGATGATGTTTTGGTTGCATAGTCTTTGCTCATGTTTTTGATACGATAACAATCTTGTGTTCTTTTTTATAAAGAAACTGGGAAGGTATCCAGAGTGACTGATCAGAAATTGGTGGTGATTATTATTACTACTGTGAGTTCTTCCAACTTTACAATTTATCATTGGTAACAACATGTACATATTTAGGATTTTTGTTAAATTTGGGAGAACCTCTTCAATCTTCTAATGGGCTATGAGATTTGGAAGGATTTTCTGCAGCAGAACCTCTGTATCTGCACATTTTACATCCTGATTTCCCTCCACCTCCCATATACTTCTGGTGCAGGGTGCTATTAGGAAATATTTATGTCACACTGGATCTCTGTGCCTGCACCAGCATGTTGCAGGGTAAGGTGAGTTGGCCAAGTGGGCATAGGTGATGCCTGGGATGGTTGCCAAACTAACTGTCCACAGAAGTTGCTCAGCTTTCACTAGGACCCAAAAGTGTGTGGGGCTATTCCAGTGACATAAGAGGAGGCAAGACAAAAGAGAAGGAAATATCAGTGGGAAAAGATAGATCTCTCAATCACTGTTACCATAATATCTAACTTTTAAAAATTTTCAGCAAACATATGACCCTCTATAATAGGGTGACCAGCCATCCCATTTTGCCTGGACAATCACAGTTTTAGCATTGAAAGTCCTGCATCCCAGTAAACACTTTAGTCCCAGGCAAAGCAGAAATTGGTCCCCCATCTTGTAAAAACATTTCCTAGGGTACCTCCCAGGGCCTTGAGGTTGGGGGGTGGGCTGTGTGAGTGAGGGGACCAGAAGCTCAGACTTCACTAGCCTCATGGTCAATCTAATCCTGATTCCAAAACTTGTCCTGCCAGTTGTTAGGGTACAACATTGGACAATGCACTTTATCTCCTGAATTTCCTTTTTTGAACAGGTATAAGATAGGGTTGCTTGAGAGGATTATAACAATTTGTAAGTATAAAGTATCTTGAACAATGTGGGATTATTATTGGCAATTATTATTACAGTTTATTATTAACATCAGGACCCGTCAGATTCCGTGGATATGTCGCTTAAATATTTTAGTGTGAGGTCGGTGGTAAAAAATAAAAGAAGTTAAATTCTGAATTTACAGTAAACTTTTCAGAATCCCATCCATGTCATATGTCGTGAACTATTTCTATATAGCAGTATTTTGTGGAAACAATGCCAGTATAAATACAGAGGCACAACTGCTGAATTGTTTTTGTGAAACTTAGCATCTCAGGAGACAGCAAGCACGATATGCTTTACACAAAAACAACCTTGCAACTAAAATCCTTGTGATTAGTGTTTTGAAACTTTATGAGAAACAAAATTATTTGCAAAAAGACTAGAGCTCAAGACTGATGAGAATTTATTTTATTTTATATTACCAATAAATTCCTTTGATAATTTCAATGCTTAGGTACCATGGCATCCGAGAAGTTGTTTCTTATTTCTAATGAACTCTATTCTGCTGTAACATGAACCCATTTGTCTTGTTTGCATCCCTACAGTGATAATAAATGGTCAACATCTTCCTCAGAATATCTCATATCCTTGTGGACAATTACTGCCCTTCATTTTTCCTAGTCTAAGTGTAACAATATTGTGCCTTTCCATCATTTATGAAAAAAAGCATAGTGACAGCCTGAATATAAACTGCATGACAGCTTGCTTGCTGTCTTTTCTATGCCTTAAATTCAGTAATACTCAGTACATACCCAATGTATAGTCAATAAACACCTGCTAAATGAATAAGCCTGCCAATAGCTCAATGTATGAATTTAGATAAGTCACCAAACCAAAATAGACTTAATCATTCTCATCTTTAAAAGAGGGAAATTAAACTAGAAAATCTTGAACACGCAGTCCTGAAATTCTGCCATTTTAGAATCTATTTTTTTTCATTCTTTTTCCTGGATTCTTTCTGTGCAGACAAAACAAAATACAAAACCCTAAAAAAAGGAGAAAAGAATCCAGCCCAATCCATTGGCAGGGCTTTATCCTGGCCTCTCGTGTTATTTTCCTATAAAAGCTCGTTAAAATCTGTTTGCTTTTAAAATAAAAGTGCTGGGAATGTAGTTCATTATCTAGCTCAGAATTTCTTGCTCTAAGATCATTTCTGTTTTTTTTTTTTTCTTTTGTGGATCTCTGTATCAAGCATGTCAAATTGGCAAAATTCGAATATCTGTAAATCAACATCTGATAAAATACTCCAGGGTGACAAATAATAACAACTTAAGAGAAATATGTTGGGTTTTAGTGTCTGTTTGCTTGCTTGCTTGTTTTGGCTCACAAAGCCATACCTATATGGTGAGATGATTGAGTTAGAGTAGAAGAAAATAAAACTTTAAGCCCAGCCTTTTTAGTAGCCAAAATATGCTGACCATCAATTTTGTAGGATTCAGTTAATTCAAGATGATTTAATAATTTAAGAAAGAGACCACCAAGATCAATCTGTTCCATAGTTTCACATGAGTATGGACTAATAATTTTGATCATGGTGATGTGGTACCTGACATACATACAAATTTCTGATACTCTAGGGATTGAAAGAGTCTATGTGGACGGAATTGAGGGCAAGCTAAACTGCCACAAGGCTCCCGGTGCTGGGCTAGAGGTCAAGGATGCATTCCAAGGAAGTTCTAAAAATATATCACCAGCCCCAACCTGGTAGTTGACCTGGTAACCATGGAAAACCTCATTGGAGCCTCTCTAGACTGTAAGTGGAACTCTTAAAAATTCTTTCCATCAAAAAGTATCAGGAACGAAAATCTAAGATCTATACCTACAAGTTTAAATAACTTCCTGTAGCCACAAAAGTTTAGCTAGATTCCTTGATCATCAAGCTATCATACTCACACTACCAATACACCTAAGGAAAATATCTGTATCAATGTTTTTCACATTATGTGTCATGAAATTAATTGTGAGTCACAATGAACATTTTTAAGACAAAATAAAATACCAAATATCAAAAAAAGTCAATGTGCCTTTCAAATGGCACAACTTAATCCCACAGAGAAAATTACTCAAGTAGGATGAGCTGCCCCTATCTGTGTAATTATAAATTATAAATAAGTAATTAAAGATTAATTCTAAATCTCAGTAGGCCCCATGACAGATCGGCCATCTGGTTGTTCCTGAGATGTTTAAAGAACCTTGGTACTTATATGCCCCAATCAAGGGAAGACCTTTTAGAAGGAAAAATTGCAAGAAGTTTTAGCATTTTGTTCTGTAATATATTTATTTGTCTCATCTAACTACTCCCTAAACCTTCAAAGTTTTCTGATGGTTCTATTTAATGGCTTATATCGTGTTCCTATAGTTCCCTTTAATCCTCATTTTTTTAAATCTGTGAAGATCAAGGAGATTCTAGTACTTTGCATCAGGCCTTTGTCACCCCAAGTATGATAAACATCTTTGCATGGAGAATTACTTAGCCACACTAGAGATAGATCTAGTATCTCACACGGAATTATCTCCGAACTGCTCTTTCTTATGCCTTCTTATGTTTTCCTTATGCTAGGTAATGTATTTCTCCCAGAATTCAAAACTAGCAGAAAACTGTCAGCTGTCTGGATGTTGTTACTTTTACCTTGCCACTGCTCTTCATGTCAAGGCAAGACACTAGGTACAGCAGGGAAGGTTAAATTCATTAGCAGAGTCATTCGGACAGCCTTCAGGAGTGCAGAGGGTCTTCCCATTCTTTGCCCCATTCCACTCTGCTACCCAATCATCCCTCCCCTCAGAATACGTCATCTTGGTACTCCTTCTTCTCTTTCCAGTCCTACCTTCTGCACTTCTCCACTTGATGACAAGTTAGAGTGGCCTGAGAAAGAATGGCAGGTCATCTGCACATTGCCTTTTTATTTTGATGACCTGGAGCCAAATTTAAAAGAGAAACACCCAGCCATAATCTAATGGACCATTTTAAGAAATGAAGACATGGCACATATCACAGTAAGCAGATTGGATCTCTCCCTTGCTAGAAGTTTCCAGTGGTCTCCCATTACACTGAGAATAAAAGGCAAACTCTTTGCACACCATTTACATGTGGGCCTCTGCCCATCCACCACTCCGATATCATCTTACATCACACATATGCTCAATCATTCCAGCCACAGAAAAGTGGTGTAGAAAAATGGCATGCTTTCACTGATACATGCTTGCTGCTAAGACCACGGGTTGCCACAGATGCTCTGGAGATCCATTTTTTACTATGTATCAGAAGACTTGCTGTTCATATACTGTGACCCAACAATTCACTCCTTGCTTTTTAATCCTAGAGAAATAACCAGTGACACATGAAGAGATAAATGCTCTAGGTTAGGATGTATTGCAAGATTTTTTTAAAGTAATTGAAAATTTAAAGCCCTCTATATCTCTACCAAAAAGAAATTATTTAAATAAACTGCAATACAACCATAATTCTGAAGCTATTAAAATTCAACTGTAAGTGTGGGATGTCCTTAGTGACTTCCTTCCAGAAAGTACCAACCGAAAAAAAATGGAGGAAAGAGTAATTCTTACAGTGGAGAAGCCTGATGAACAATACCTCATCCAGATGACCCATGTCAATATCAACACAAGTGTTCTGAACCATGTTGATTATATGCACCCTTGATATGATGTTATGAAAATGACAATTTACCTCTGTGGTCTTCCTCCAAGGTAAGGTAAGATTACTCTAATCTTATCTTGAGAAAACATCAAATTCCAATAGAGGGACTTTCTACGAAATGCCTGACTAGTAATTCCCAAAACTGTCAAGCTCATCAAAAATCAGCAAAGTCTATGAAACTGTCACAGTCCAGAGGAGCCCAAGGAGACATGACAAGTAAATGTAATGTAGTGTCCTGAAGGGAATCCTGGCACAGAAAAAGAAAACTAGGTAAAAAAAAAAAAATTAACCTGAATAAGGTATGGACTTTAGTTAATAATAATGTATAAATATTGGTTCACTAATTGGGACAAATGTATCATACTAATGAAGATGCTAACAGTAGGAGAAACTGGGTATAGAGTATATATAGCAATTATTTGTATTATATTCTCATGGTTTTCCATAAACCTAAAACCCTTCTGGAAATTAAGGTCTGGTTTTGTAATTTATTTTTTAACTACAGTTGACATACAATACTATACTAGTTTTAGGAGTACAGCATAGTGATTGGACATTTATAAACCTTATGAAGTGATCACCCCTATAAACCTAGCACCCATCTGACCTCATACATAGTTTTTACAGTATTACTGAGTATATTCCCTGTGCTTCACTCTACATCTCTGTAACTGTATTTGTAACTGGCAATTCGTACTTCTTAAGGAAAGGTATTTCTTTTCCCCCACTTGTATATTTACATCGGTATAAACTTGTGCCATTCTATGGGGTATGTATTATCCAGTACTATTCCTCAAATTGTTCCAGACTTTGCCATTAGGAACTCCTTTGGGTTGACTCCTTTGTCCTTTTGACGTGCTCCCAAGTGTCTTGGAGCAATTGCTTACTTACGGTACCACAAGACATTCCGGGCTCCTCTTATGTTTCTCAGCTCCAACGCTGACATCAACCACCTCTCCAAGGAGCTCTGGTTTCTTTATTGGAAAATGGTATTTAGAAACCAAAATGTAGACCCAAGATATACTATTAATATTGAGAAATTATTGCTTCTAGGACTCTAAACAGAGGATATATATATACCAACCACAGGTACACACAAACATCTATACTTCTATAACCACCGAGTTGCATAGAGAGGGAGAGAGAGATGCCAATGTAACAGCACAGGATTATCTCACCTTTCTTGGTTATAGCCTCTTTCACCAACAGTGAAAAACCTAGTCTTTATTATCTACAATCTATTTACTTATTTATTCAATCCTGCTATATATGTTCAGTAGTTTCAGAACTGCTAACATGTGTCCTTCTAACAAATTTGTTAATAATTAAATTTGTGTACAGCTTTTTGGCCTTTAGATTTACAATATGCAATCAAAGTGTTGTTTTCCAAAATGACTTTTGTTATTTCTTTTCTTCTTCATCCCCCTTAGCGTGATTCTGGCATCAATTTGTAAAACATTTTCAGATTTATTTGTTATTGTTAATACTTTATTTTGGGTTTTCCACACATCTTGGTTTATTTTTTATTTTAATTTTTTTCATTTTCTTGGGTATGTGCAACAACACTGTGGTTCTAAGAGTCAGAGCTATACAAGAGGTACACTCAGAAGCACCAGTCTCTCCTCGTCAAACTGCCCATTCCCACTCTCCCTCCCATTTCCCACTGAGCCCCATCTGGGAAACCAATCTCTTTACTTTCTGGTTTATCTCTACTGTATTTCTTCTGCACAAAAGAGCAGATACTTGTATATTTACTTGTATCTGCCTCTTTTTTACATGAAGGTTGCATACTATAAATTCTCTTTTGTACTTTGCTTTTTTCACTGAATGGTGTACTCTGGAAATTTTCTATCACTTCCAAGAAATGCCCTCATTTTTTTTACAATTAGTACAGTGTAATTCTCTATTACGTGACTATACAGTACTTTATTCAGTTCTCCTATGTATGGGCATTTAGGTTGTTTCCAATATTTTGCAATTACAAACAATTCTATAAGAAATAATTGTATGCCTGTATATTTTCATATCGTTGTAGTTATATCTCCAGAGTAAATTCTTAGAAGGTGGGACTGCCAGGTCAAAAGATAGTTATTGCCAACGTCCCCTCAATCAATTTGATATCACTTTACATTCCTACCAGCAATGTATGACAACAGAATGTGCCATTATTCCTTTTTTAATCTTCGCTAACCTGATAGGTGAGAAATATCTCAGACTGTTTTTAGATTCTAATATAATTTAAAATTCAAGATTAAACTCTAAACATATTAATGTCTCCCCACATATATGATAGCCTTTTTATACGGCTTTTCTTGAATTATGTGTTTGAATTTTTCCCTTTTTCCATTGGGTTTTGATCCTTTGTCTCTAAATTTCTAGAGTTCTTTACATTTAAGAATATTGCCCTCTGTCTCTGATGTCCGTTACAAACACTGTCTCCCAGTTTATCAGTTGTCTTTTAGCACTGTTTGTGGGAGGTTTTTGCCATGCAAAATATTTTCATTGTTATGTAGTCAAATGTATCAATCTTTTTTCACATGGTTAAAAAGCCTTTCCTTACCCTGAAGTTAAAGTTCACCCATGTTTTCTTCTAAAGCTTATATGGTTTTATTCTTACATTTAGCTCCATAAAGTTAAAGTTTATTCCCATGTATGGCCACACACCCCTTTCTCCATCTCTTTACAAGAACATTTTTGCTCAGCTGAAATAAACTTGGAAATAATGAGGTTAGAGGAAACATGCAGCATTAGGTTAACTATGGAGAAAGAGAACTTTAACCTGGAATTATTAGAGGCAAAGCCAGTGCTCATTATGACCAACAACAGTATGGCCAGGTCTCTACCTGCCTCTCTCGCCCCCGTTCTCCACAGGCAGGGCCATTTCTCCACCCTAGCCAGGGTCTTGTGCCTTACTGAAAATGTACATTATGGCAGATTTATGATCTCTATTGCAAAAAAATGTGGCATCTTCATGCAAAGGAGTGATTCAAGTTTATGTTCTTTGACCTGAGGTTGAAATCTTAACTCTGGTGAGACATTCTGAATGTTACGCAGGACATTTCTGTCTTCGCTTTCATGGTTTCTCCTGCTACATTCATTTATTCATTGACTTAATACTCTTTGAGCATCTACTATGGGCCCCAAACTATTTCAATTTCTAGGTAAATGGTGAAGAAAACAGTCTTGGCTCCCATGGAATTTATCTCCCAGTTCAGAAGATATTTCTACAGTCCCAGATTCCTCTGATCTCTTAGTAGTCTTAGTCTTTACCCAAGGAATTCTCTCCAAACTTGGAAAGCAACCACCCCTGAGATTACCATGAATGCAGCAACAGGCTCCTTTTGAATGAGAGGTAATCTTTACAGGAAAAGCAAGCTTCTTTGGACTGGAAGAAATTGGAGCATTTTTGATGAAAAACAAAAATGACAAGTTACAGGTATCTACAATAATACAGGTTTTTGTAAAGTGCTTCATGTTATGCAGCCAGAGAGAGGACTGCCCTTTGAGAAACTGAGAATAGCTCTAATCTCTAAATGGCTACCTATAGATAGCCCATTATCACCCCTGATGAGAAGACACCATCTGCCCAAACTCACTTTGGAGGATTCCTTCACTGACACGTGACATGCAAGTGCGATGAATTTTTTAATTGGAAAGTACTACTGCTCCATTTTGTCTATTTCCCACTCATTTACTTAATGTACAAGCAGCATCTTTGTCTTTGCACTGTTTCATTCCTGTTGTTTATGCCACACCTGAAGTCTTAATCCTCGTTTTGACATTTTGACCCATAAGTGGTTGCTATGGAAATGATTAGACTGTCACACACAAAGGATTATTACCTTTGGTTGGATACCATCCAGACTATACGAATCCTTTAAAACACTATTTAAGGCAAATGTTACAATGAGAAATTAGAGAGAAAATAGATTGTTGATATAAGTAAAATGCTCCAGCTCAGCATCATTGGTCATCTTCGGTCATTCTAAGGTGCGACCCACAGTGGTGAAACTTTTCCTAGTAACTCCTTTTCCTTCTTCACACTGTGTTCTACCTAGTTTTCAAAAACCTATTTGTAAGTTGATTTTTTCTAAATAATTCAGACAAGATAGTTTTACAAATATCTGACAGTGACAATGACCCAGCGTTGCTCAAAGATACTCTAAAGTCACAAACCCACATAAATACATACAAATATCATCAGCTCACTCCACCACCTATGCATTGACAATAGTATTAGAAGCTATACTCCCTGCTACACACATATTTTTTCTGTCTTTGAGCTTAAAAAATATCAGCATTATTTTACATTCTGAATAATTCAAATGCATATAATTTCAGTGCCTAGAAACATTAAATATATTTATTTAAATTTGCAGAAAATATGAAAAAAAATTTCTGGTTTTATACATATTAGCAGTTCTGGATATACACCCACACACACACACGCACACACACACACACATAAATTTCATTATACGTGAAATTTAGGATTTATTTGTATTAGTGCATTTCCAAAGTGGTTAAAGAATGCTTTTCAAAGCAATCTTTATGATATATACTTACTCCCAATTAAGAAAAAATTGGCACAGTGATCTCACTTTCCCTAAGCCATACCCACCATCTCTAGCCACTGAGCACCACTGTGGCCACATACATACCTCAATCCATCCATCCTAGCATGTCTCACCATCCACATCAATTCCCAAAATCCTAGGTAATGAGAAGACATTGCATTTATATCTTTGCCCATTGTGCTAGTAAAATGATTCCATTAATTTTTTAGCAGCAGTTTATTGAGTACCTACTATGAGTTGGGCCCTTTACAGTCTGACATTTGGTTGGCCAGTACAACTGTTCTTTTTTCCCCTCATGCTCTGAATACAGAATCAATATTTGTAAGGCAGAGAGACTGAAGAGGAGGGACCTTTCCCTACCTAAATCCACTCTCTACCTACATTGGAAACCAATTAGCAACCTTTCCTGTTTCTAACTCACCAACCTTCCCTGGTATATGGGTTCATAGATGGATCTCAAAATACCTGACTCATCGCCAGACATAACCACAGCAACAGGGCTCAGGAAAGCCAGCTCAGAGACACGAATGTTAGTGTATTCCTGTGAGAGAAGCTTCTTCCATAAAAGATATGGGAATATGCTTGCTGTCAAACCCGTCAAAACTCTGTCATGTAAAGCTATAGGGGGAAAAAAACTCTGATAAAAACTGAAGGGACATTTGCAAAGAGGCCTGTTTTGCAGACATGGTCTACTCATAATTTTTTTTCCCCATCGTCACTGAGCAAGCAGACGGAAAAGTTACAAAACCAGGGTTCAAACTCATGTGCAAAATAACACCATTGATCAAAACTGCTGCTTCATCACCTTGATTTCCTGCTGAATTGTTTTCCATTTTTCACTCATATCTCTTTTTATAGCTTTCAAGGCAATTTTCTAGCCCATGTGAATTTGTTCAATCTCTGCTCCTAGATCCATGTAAACATTTTCACATGTTCATCCAAATTCTTCTTTGTCTACACCCCTACTGAGCTGTCTTTGAAGTGGAGAACTTGGCACATCCTTCCCAGCAAAGCAGCATGCTTCCTTCTGGTGAGGGGTGGGGAGGGGGAGGGATGAGGTGCGTGTGTGTATTTAACCTCCTCCTAACTAGCCTGCTTGCCAATACTTGGTATGATTTTAAACCAGTTTCATTTCCCTCCAGTGGGTATATCTATCCTCACAAAGACCACCTGCCTTGGTTCTGCTACGCTATTTATGGAGTTTTTCCCCTGCTGGCTTTTATCAAATGGATGAAGACCCCTCTAAAATGACTATGGAATCATCCAGTCATCAATACTCTCTCTGTTTGACCTTGTCATAGGTATGTTTGGATAAGTCACGTAACCCTTGGTAATTTCCCAATACTTCTGTACTTGAACAGGGATGATATTCGGGTCATTCCACTTATCTTGTGCTATAGGTAGGCAACACATTTTTTAATGTTGCCTGAATCATGTTGATATTATTTCCTGCCTGTCATTTGGATGACATAAAGATAGAAATGAAGATTCCTAAAGATAGTGTCCTTATTTTGCATTTATGCCTGATTATTAATTCCGCAAACTGCTTAGCTTCTGCTTGTGCCATTTCTCATTTTAATTAGAGGGCCAGTCCAGGGCATGGATCCTTGTGTCACCTAAATCTCAACCATTCATCTAAGGCAAATGAGCCGCCTTGCCTTTTGCTGCTTCCTTTCACTGTCTCACTTTTCAATCTTGCAGCAGGATTGGTTATTAGGAAAACTGAATAGTCTGTGTTCTTGATAACAAGGAAACCTGCAGAAAACCAGTATAACAGACAGTGTGGTCAATATTGACAGACTTTAAAAATCAGATAGTTAGTATTCAATTATGCATATATTTGGCAAAAATGCATTATAATCATTCTGTTTGCATGTGGAGAATATAAAAATATGATTAGTGCTGGTGGCCTCTTGGAGACGCTGCATGAAAAAGCTCAGCCAAAAAAGAGACTGAGATTTGAGATTGATCAGCCATCCTATGTAGATTTCTAATTCAAACATGTTAGAAGTTTAAGTGAATTATTTTAACTTTAACTTCTGACTGAGGTCAAACCTGAAAAACAAGTTCCAGTGCACACTGTAAGAGAATTCTCATTACCCTTCTGCTGTCTCTCTGCTTAGAACTGAACAGAAAGCAACAAACAATGTGAAGCCATTTTTAAAAATGTTTAACCTGTTATTAAATCTCTTGGACTTCAGAACTGGAGATTTCGATGATACTGGTTTTAGAGTTGCTATTTGTAATAAAAATAATAAAGTAAAATAATTATATAATTAAAATATTAGAATCATAATTTAAATATCTCAAACATACCAAAAATAGATATCTGTCATTTCACTACTGGATCATGTTCCTTGACAGTTTTGCAAGCAGAGCCTTTGCTGTGTGTATCATCATGTGTGAAACAGAGAACAGTGAGGGCAGTAAACGATTGTGTTAATTTCTAAGTGAGAGCTTGGTGGCATCAGAGTGCAGTGCCTCCCTAAACTATGGCTATCTTGAAGTAGTATTTAGAAACTATTTGAATTTACTGAACAGCAATCAAGATTTTTTTCAGGGAGAAAATTCTCTTAGGGAGTTTTGGAAAAATACTGAAATAGTTCCTAGTACTGTCCGACTAGAAAAATATCCATCTTTTTGGAGCCTGCCAGCCGGTGGGCCTGTAGGTGAGTTGCCCTAAATTATTACTCCAGCACTCTGGGGTGATGGGAGCTTAAGGTCATGCCTCTTCCAACAAATATTCATGCAGGGTCTCATATACCATGTACTGTGCTAGGCATTGAGTAAAACACTGTAAATAAAATAGTGTGGCTTTCACAATTTTCAGTCAAGTGAGGGAGACAAGTGAGAATAAACAAGCAAGCCAATAAATAACTGTATTTGCCAAGTATGATAAGTGCAGTGAAGGAAATAAAAAAGGCACATTTATAGAGAGCGATGCGTACTGTAGAATGTGGCATATGCTCAGACCCAAAATACAAGAAAGATCAGCGTTGTGAAGCATAGCAGTGAAGGGGGGATACAGAGCAAAACAGGACAGCTTATGTGGATGCGCTGAGCAGGATACTAAAGGGCCTGTGCACCATTCAGGTAGTGCCTTATAAATCATGGTAAGGAGTCTGAGTGTGTATTTTTTAAAAAATGCTGAGTGCAAGGGTCAGTGTTGTATTGTCTTCAAAAGAGGAGGAGCATGATTCCCGAAAGTGTTAAAAAAAAAAAAAGTCTGTCTGGAAGAAGCCAATAGTGGAGGTGAGAAGGCCAGAAAGAAAGACCAGTGAACTGACGGTGGCTTGGGTCAGGGGGGTAGCTGTGATGTTGGAGAGAAGTGGACGGACTGGAAGTGGTTCCTCCAGTGGGGCAGGAAGCAACAAGACTTCCAAGTGAGGGAGGTAAGAGTGTCAGGGATGATTCCCAGCTTTCTGGTTTGACGAAATGTGTGAACTGTGGCCCATTTGCTAAGATGGAGAGGAGGAAGAGAGACGGGTGATTTTTTGTTTGTTTTGTGGGAGATTCATGGCAGTTATTAAGAGTTCAGTGTGTGGGTGTGCTAAGTTCGAAATGCCTGGAAGATAATCAAGAAAATTGTGAAATAGATGTTTGGATATTCAGATTACAAATAGTTATTTAATTCCTACTTATGTGTCATGCATTGTTCTCTTATGATACAGATAAGTGATTCTGCATCTAGGAGGAGTTTGGGCTTGGTAAAAAATCAACTTAATGCTGAGTGCTGGCTCCATGACGGAGCACACACAGCCACCTGCTGCCCTTCT
Organism: Glossophaga mutica; assembly: GCA_039655065.1. Taxonomy (NCBI): domain Eukaryota; kingdom Metazoa; phylum Chordata; class Mammalia; order Chiroptera; family Phyllostomidae; genus Glossophaga; species Glossophaga mutica. The sequence goes on along the minus strand of CM077303.1, from coordinate 155,342,349 downwards.
CATTGGTGGCAGCACGAGGCATGTCACGGCCAGATGGGAGTTACTGACTACTCCTAAGGAGCTAAGTTACAGCTTTGTATACTACCCATCGAATTGTGGATTAAATGGCACTTGAGTGACAGGAGTCAGTTAATTACATTTACCAATACTCAATGTGCAAAGAATATTATCATTTATTTATAATAGCAAAATATTGATACAATCTATCTAAATGTCTAACACAGAAGGAAAGGTTAAAAGGATATAGTCATATAAAAGAATACAAAGCAGTCATAAAAATATTTGGAAAAATATTTAATGACATGAGATAAAATATTTAATTACTGGCATGAGATAATACTTTTTAAATATAGAAGTGAAAAGCAGGCTAGGAAGATCTATTTATAATATGATCTCGGTTTTCTTTAAAGACAAAGTAATATATGCATAGAAAAAAAGATGGAGGAAATGAGTAAAAATGTCCATTATAGTTATAAATAGGTGATGCATATATTACTTAAATATGAAAATTTAAAATGATTTTCATATTTTCTCTATGCTTTTATGTATTTTTAAAATGTTTTATAATGAACCTATTCTAGAGTTCTAAATTGAAGGAGGTGCTAATTATTTGAGAGGAAAGAGGACCAGGATAGTAACTTTGTGGAAATAGGAGGAACACATCAATATGGCCTCTACTTTAAGTTAAATGTGGAGAATAATCCATGAAAAACAGGTCTACTCTTGAGTCACTGAAAGAATCAGTGCTGTTGTTATTTCCAGCCGGGATATCATATGGAGAGGACTTGTAGGGATAGCCTGCAAAAAATTGGAGAGATATTCTCCACAAGGGATGGAAAATAAAGTAACGTGTGAAATTGTTATTGTTAATTAACATTTATTATGCAGTTACTATGTGTCAAGCACTCTTTAAAGTATTTTACATTTAAGAAGGTAATTGGAGAATGTTGAAATGTACACTAAATTAATTTGGATTAAACACCGTTCCTTTCCCTTTAATTGCTCTGATGTAGAACAAGAAATTGGAAACGTTTAATTATTAAACAAATACATACATGCAAATATATGTGTGTTCCATCTACATATAAAGTTAATTAAGGCAAAGTTAAGATTTAATTAAAATTTTTGTCACTAATTCTAGCCACAGTGATAAGATGGAAGAATATACTGGTTGTCACCTGCCTGTCTGTTGATTTAGCAGTAATTAAAGCCCAGCTGGTAAAGGTGTCCTTGAAACTGAAGTGGTGAGACAAGGCTGCGATGTAGTTGCCATGGGTGCAGATAGTGAGGTCCCGAGAGTCACTAAATTTGTTCCATTCTTATTCCAACTTCAACACGAGGTCTGTAAAATTCAAATCCCTTTGTTAAAGCCTCTATAAAGACCTACAGAAATAACAAACATCACTTTTCAAAATAATTGTTTCAGGATTTCAGAAACATTTCAGAGATGTCTAGAAACCCCTGAATATTTCTTGTGCTCTTTATAGAATGGAGCAGGTTACGATCCCATTGTGCTAACAACATCTCCTTCTCCAAGCAATATTAGTGTGTTGAGTTTGTGGGAAATTTTTCTGTAATCTTGTAATACTGGTTTGGGGGTCTTGTCTATAAGTCCGATTTTCTGATAGCCTCTCCCCCTCTCCATTTGTTTAAAAATCAAGTATCACTGCCTTCTAAACAATTGCACCACATAAAGAGACTGCCCACTATGCTCTGGAAAGATGCTTGCTCTAAAGTCGGCTGCCTGTAGTCTTGAAGAGGAGGAGTGAGTGCTCTAGAAAGTAAAAGAACATAATTGCTCTTTTATTTGATAGTTTTATTGTATTTTTCCATTACCATGTAGTCCCACCGTACCCCACCCCACACTCACCACACTGTTATCCACGTCTGAGTCCTTTTTCCTTTTTGCTCAGTCCCTCCACCTCCTACCCCCGACCCTTAGCCACTATCCTGCTATTTATGAGTCTGTCTCTATATTGCTTGTTACTTCAGTTTGTTCATTAGATTCCACATATGAGTGAAATCATATGGTACTTGTCTTCCTCTGCCTGAGAGAGAATCACGTTTGTGTCTGAGAGAAACAGAATAATAATACAGCTCCTTAAGGGGCAGACCAGACTGCCACAGCAGAGCCATTGCACGTGTCAGTCATTCTGGGACTCCGTCCCGATGGTGCCGTGTGCTGTTTTCTTCCATGGTTCCTTTGAATAGAGCTTCGTGCTGATGAGGCAAAGCACTGCATTCAGTCTCAGTATGGATCAGCCCAATTTCCTCCCTTTCAGGCTGTATATTTCATGACTAAGCTTTATTCTTTGTTACCCCCTGCTCAGAGAGGAGTACAGTGAAAAATAGAGATAGAGCAGTACAAATTTTGCACTGATTTTGGAAAAATAAGCTTAATATTATACTTTAATGAGTCCCAATTAGGTGTGTTGGTGACATTGCCAGTCTGTGAGAGGAAAATCTTTCAAAGATTGAGAGAAATTACTCAAGTGTGTTTTCCCGGTACTGAACACAAGTATTCTTGTGTTGCCAAGCTCTCCTGACCTCATTTTCTTTGATTGAAGTTTGAAATACATTCCTACATCAAACAGACCAATATCACTCCTGGAAATGATGTGCTAGTAAAAACAAATTATGCCCTCCTTAGGTCACTGAATTAACAAAGGTGAGGTTTTACCTAACTCACCGATGCTCTCACTGAAAGCACTCAGGTGGAGGCAGGGAAGTGCCGATCTCAGCATTGACAACCACAGGGTGTGTACTAAATCTGGACTGGTTCCATTTCACGTGTGTTCCTCCAGGGAGAGACTCTGGCCTGCAATCCAGCCCCTGAATACTCTGGGATGTCATCTGTCACCATTAACCACCGCTCCTCTGTCCACCACACTGGGGAATACTCCTGGTGCTCAAGATGACTCTAGGGACAATAGGACAGCTGGCGCTCTGACATAAAAGTGGCTCTAGAAATAAGACATGGCAGGAATGAGATGCTTCACTGTTTCTT